>CAWUFW010011434.1:0-615956 GCA_963921515.1 Calotriton arnoldi | reverse complement strand
TGTGATTGTGTGTAAGGTGATGACAAAAGTGGTGCGTGCAGTGACAATGAGCTGTCGGTCATGGCTGCGTGATGATCAGGGTGTACCCACTGGTTCTATGTCCATAGTCCAACACACACATGCCATCCAGATGGCTGTGTGGAGTGGGATCGTAGAGCAAGTCAATGCAGTGGCTGGTCAAGGAAGGCTGGCGGAAGGCTGGCTGGCTGCCTCACTTGCGACTGGAGCGTGCGAAGTCCTCCCGGGAGATCTGTTTCCTCTTCGGACGGCCCCTTCCACGTTTGGGAGGGGGTGTGTGGTGGCGACCTGCTGGTGGTGGGTGAGGTGTGCTCACTGGCTGTGGACGCAGGGGAAGTGGACACTGCTGGCCGACCCTGCGCCCTAGCAGGTGGTGGCGGAGGTGGTGTTGCTGGCCTTGCCTGTGACCCCACCGCCACCACCAGCTGGCCCATGAGGTCCACGAGTTGGTCCATACGGGACACGAATTGGCCCATATGGGCGTCCATGGACCTCAGCACCCCCAGCACCTCCCGCGTGTCAGTAGCAGACCTGGCCCATTGTCCTTGGGCCTCTTCATAGGCCCCAAGGACTCTGGCCATTTGAGGCAGGGCATGGCTCCCAGGGGAGGCTGGCGTTTCCCTGACCCTGCTCCTCCTACCAGTCCTGCTGCCACCGGCCTGCCCACTAGCCACATTGCTCACCACGGTCCTCGCTGTGGCTCCCAGGGTGGATCCAGTCGGCCGGGCCACCACCTGCGCTGGGGCTGGTGCCAGCGAAGACGTGGTGGTGGTGGAGGCGGTGGTGGTCGGTGCGGCGATGGTGGCGGTTGCGGCAGTGGTAGTGGCCGCAATGACCGTGGGTGTGGCCGCAACGACAGTGGCAGCAGGGGACTGGGACTGTTCAGCATCCCTGGATGATGAGTTGGTGGGTAGGAGGGGTCCTGGGGAGCGGCTGGGCCCTGCCACGCCAGATGGGCCAGCTTGGTGGTCCGTGTCCGAAGAGGTGGACAGATCCTCCAGATCCGTGTGTCCTCGTTGGGGGCTTGTAGGCTGGCTGTGCTGGCTACTGTCTCCATCCCCAGCGTCCAGCAGTTCGTCACCTGTGGAGAGAATGAGATTTGTTATTGTGTTGCACCTGGCGAAGTATGTATTAGTCGTCTGACATTGGCAGTTCGTGCAATCTCGTACATGGGTTTCCCGGAGGCGAGTGTGTGGCTGTGGCATCTGTAGTTGTGTGTGCTAGGCAATGGGACTGTGTGCTGTGCACATGTGGCATGGGACGGATTGGCCATGCCGATGGGTGTGTTGCTTTGCCCCTACTCATTGTGACTCTGGTGTATGCGGGCTCCTGGCCCATCCTGGGTCTGGTTTGTACTTTGCTTTTGGGGTTCAAATGGAACGCTTAGGAACGCATATGGCAACATGGGGGCCATGCCCCAGATTCGCATTTGGGATGGAATATGCTTTTGGGGTTCAAATGGAGCGCTTAGGAACGCATATGGCAACATGGGGGCCATGCCCCAGATTCGCATTTGGGATGGAATATGCTTTTGGGGTTCAAATGGAACGCTTAGGAACGCATATGGCAACATGGGGGCCATGCCCCAGATTCGCATTTGGGAGGGGATATGCTTTTGGGGTACATGCTGTGAGCCATGGGTGCCGAACGTGACATGTGTTGTGGCAGCATGACAGTGCATGGTCTGAGGTGTGTGCATGCCTGACATGCCCTGCATATTTGCTGTCTGTTGTGGTTACTGGACATGGCATTGGACGCATCGTTATGAGTGAGTGATAGTTGTGTGCCAGCCAACGTATTGCAGTTGTCCCATCTCCTTGGTGTGCGTGCTGCCCTGTGCCATGTGCATCACTGCAGTGCTCGGGGGTGTGGCCCATGTTGTGTGTTGTTGCTCACAGTGTGTCGTGCGCTTAATTGACTTCTGGCACATGGTTGGTCATGGGCATGTGTCTTAAGCGTGACTGCTGTATGTGTGGCAGCTGTGCGGATGACATGCCTTTCATGAGACTGGGGCTGACGGATGGGATGGATGGTATATTGTATGTGCATGGTGTGTCTGTGAGTTTGATGGGTTCAGTGGTGTTCGTGTGCATTTCTGTTGTTCCGCTCTGTTGCGTCTAGTGTTGTTTGTCTTACATAGGCGTAGTTGTGGGGTGTGGGGTTGACAGGCAGTAGGGGCTACATGGACAGGACTTCAATGGTGTTTCGGTTGTGTGTGATGAGTTGCACAGTGGCTGCCGTGTGGGACTATATTCAGTGTGGCTTGTGCATGCAGACGTGGCTCCTTGGGTGTTGCTATGTCTGTGATGGGTCATGTGGGGTGTGAGTCTGCTGTTCATGTCCGTGTGCACATTGTTCACTTGTTCGTGACGGTGGGCGGTGCTGCGTGTCCGTGTGCTACGTGACATGTCCCATGTGTTGGTGGTGTTATGGTCCTCATGCCTCCAGTAATCCAGCCCTGTCCAGTTTCCCACCTGCAAGTTGTTCGTGCGTGCACTGTACTGGATGCCACATGGCTCTGAGCGGGGGGTGCTCCATGTTGCAGGTCTGTGGGGGTGGGGGGTGTAGTGGGTCGTGGGGGTGGCTGTACACCCACTGACACCGATTGCTGTGGACCGTGATGTCTGCCTTTCGGCTGTCGTTGTGCACTGCGGTGGCTGACACGTGGCTGTGGGGTGTGGGGGATGCTCCTCCTTGCTGTGCTGTGGGACTGGGGCCTGGTGTGTGTTGTACTTGGGCTGTCCACCGTCCCACCCACTGCACTTTGTGTTCCTGCCACTTACCTGTTACTTGTCGGTTAGTGCAGCTGTGGCGGACACATGGGTGTGGTGGGTGCTCGTTGTGGCGCTTCTGGCATATTTGGGGACCTGTTGGTGGTTACGTGGCTGGCTTAGTGTACACATGTCCCCACGCATCTTACAGTTGTTCGGTTTGGGCTGTGTGTGGTAGTGTCTGTTGCATGTGTGTGTGATGTGTTGTGTATTGTGTGCTGGACATGGGGGTGTTTGTCCCTGGGAGCTGTGGCATGGTAGTTGCGCATGTGAGTACATAGCGGTGTGCTGGTATACATTAGTTTGTACCTACCAGCCTCCACTCCCCTGCTAATCCGGCGAGGATCTCCGGATGGATTACGACTCGCACCTTCTCCTCCCACGCTTTGAAGGTCTTAAAGAGCGCGGGATTCCCTCCGCCAGTGACGGCAGCCAGCTCTCTGTTTTTGCCCTCCTTCTTCTTGACCAGGCTCTTTACGTCATTCCAACGTTTGTTTATCTCGGTTCTGTTCCTGGGCAGGGTCCCGACTGCATTGACCTGGTCTACGATCCGGGTCCACATTCTGTTTCTGGTGGCTAGTGGTGTGTGCTGGACCACGTTCCCATAGATTTGTGGGTACACCTTGATGATCTCGTCGACCATGACCGTCAGCTCCATGGGCGTGAACTTGGGCATCCTTTGTGGTGCCATGGTGTTTGTGGTGCTGGTGCGGTGTGTGTTGTGTAATGTGCAGGGGGTTTGTGGTGCCGGTGTTTGGTGGTGGTGGTGGTGGTTGTGATGTGTGCGTTTCTGTGGTGTGCTGCTGTCCTTGCTGTGTCACTGTGTCCTCTCCTCTCCTCTCTGGTTTGCAATGTAGCAAGGGGTTGTGGTCTGTGGGAGTGCTGCTTTTGTACTCACCTATGTGGGTGTGTCCTCATGGTCTGTTGTTTTCAGGTGTGTTGTGTCTGGGGTTCTGGCATTTGTATTTTTTGTTTGTCCGGGGGGGTGTTTTCGGGATGTGTACTGTGCTTGTGTATTTGTGTGTGCCTTGCTGTGTGGACTTGTTGGCCATGTTGTGTGCTATTGGTTTTGTGTGCGGATGGTTTCTGTGCAGGTACGTGGGCGCCATGGCTTCTGCCGTGTCGATTCTCATCGGCGTTGTTTGCGCTGGCGGGCGGTATATTTGTTGTTTTTCCGCGCTCATGGCGGTGCGATCGTAATTTCACGTGCGGTGTGTCGGCCGTGTGGGCGGGCGGTTTTGTGTTGTCGTGCGTGTTTCCGTCCGTGGCGGGCGGTTTGACTCCGACTCGGACGATGGCGGGCGGTATTTTGTGTGATTTTTCCGCCGATGGCGGTTTTCGGTTTGTGTACTCATAATGGCGTGGTCGGTGTTCAGGCGGTGTGTGCGGGCGGATTTTTGCCGCTTCCATGCCTGGCGGATTTATTTACGCCGGGTATCGTAATGGGCCCCTAAGATCTTTACCTTATCTGAATTGAACCGGAGTGAATTGCTGTTCATTCATTCGGCTACCACCAGCATACAAGATTTAAAGAGATCTTGAAAATCGGAACCATCTTCTAAGCAGAGGATCAACTGGGTGCCAACCGCATAGGTATAGAATTGAAAACTGAAAGATGTGATGAGGTCTGCTAGGGGGCCAGTTACAGCTGGAATAAAGTCGGACTTAGAGCGACTCCTGAGGGACTGCGCATATTTGGTCTTTAAATGATGATGGGTATGGGCCAAGTAGGACTGCCTGTGATTGGGATCCCCAAAAAGTCTTGAACCATTACAGAACCGTGACTTCAAGACCCATCAAGCGCAGCCACTCCAACAAGATGTTACGAGGGACAGCGTTGAAAGCTGCTGAGAGAGCCAATAAAATGAGAGCCACATAGCCCTCAGAATCCAGGATCATATAGATGTCATTACAAGAGGCGATCAACACTGTCTCAGTACTCAGTGTGGGTCTAAATCCATATTGGAAGGTATTTAGGAGATTGTTACTCTCAACATGCTGTGATAGCTGACAGTTCACCCAACTTTCCAAGATTTTTGTCATCACCGGACGGAGGAAATAGGATAGTAGTTGGAAAAGGAGGTCAAGTCCAAGGTAGACTTCTTTAGAAGTAGAATCACCAGTGCAGTCTTACAAATTGGAGGAAGTGAGCCAATTAGTAAGGATTGATTACTAATCTCAGTGATAAGTGGGGTGACTGATTGGGCATTGGTCCTGAAACTTTTCCTAGGTCCATGATCTAGAGGGGTACCAGACTTGTGGAGAAGAGTTTCAATAGAGTGATATAGAGTGAAAAGTTGACCACAATGTTAAAGACATCTTTATGTCAGGCTGTGTAAGGGAAGGGTCAGAGGCAAAAAAGATGATAAGAGAAGGGAAACCTTGTTATGAAAGAAATCGGTTATATCTGAGCGGAATTTTTGAGTAGGCTGACTTTTAGGGGTGTAGGCATCCTGGTTAGTCAATGAATTGTATACCGCAAACAGTTCCCTAATGGGGTCTTAGGGTTAGAGAATACGGTTCCGGTAGTAGGAGGTGGGAGCAGCAGTTAACAATCCTTTATAGACTTTTACTTCTTTTTTATGAGCCAGTTTGTCAGTGTAGTTGTAAGTGAGCCTCCGTGCCCTTTCAAATATTTTACATTAGGCTTTCAGTTGGGTTAAATCCTCAGAATTATCATGGGGCAGAAGGGAGAACCCGATGGAAATTGCCAGTTTGTTTTTTGGGAGGGTCACATCGAGGGCGTTTGTGACCCATTTATTAAAAAACTCAGTAGATGCATTAATCTCATGTTGAAAGGCCGGCTGAGAGTCAGTCAAGATTTTGTTTAATTTCCGAATGTCCAGTTTTGACATAGAGCGATACTTTGGGGCCGATTCCGATTCGGGCCGGAAATCTCTCCGACCGAGCCGGACCCGGAGAGATTTCCGACCGAATCGAACCCGTGCAGCCCGACCGAACGAGTACGATGCATCCGTATGCTATCGTACTCGAGTCGGTCGGACTCCCATTGAAGTCAATGGGAGCCGGTCGTACAACGCGTACGCTGGCTCCCATTGCCTCAATGGGTGCGAGGCGAACAGGGGCGCCCCCTACAGCGTGTACGCGGCGAAGCGACTCGCGCCGTACATGCACAGGTAGGGGGGACCCATGGGTCCCCCCTGTGTGCGACTCACGCGGCTACGCATACAGGGGGGACCGACACGGACCCCCCAAGTACGGCTCCGACTGCTCTTTCGAGCCGGACGGCGCGTGTCGGTCGGACTGCTCGCGGCGCGCATCGTACTTACCCGGCCGGGGAACGTCTCCATTGCGCGGTGCGAGTCGTGTCCGAGCGAGTCGGTCGGTGAGGTCCGACCCGGGAACGAGTCGGTCGGAGCGGTTGGGACGCCCGAACGAGTCGGTCGGCGATTTCGCATCGTACTCGCTCGGCCGGACGCGCGTACGAATCGGTCGGGAAATAGGGCTCCGAATCGGATCCGGTTAAGCCGAATCCGATTCGGAGCCCTACCGGCCGAGATCGGAATCGGCCCCTTTGTGTTAGTTTTAAACACAGTGCAGCTAGATCTGTTGCTCTCGCTAGGTTTAGTAAAAGTATTTGCTTTATGGTCAGCCCAAGGGAGATCAAGGGAAGAACAGTTATTAATAAGGTCTTTTCTTGCATAAAATTGATCTAGCATATACACTACCAAATGGGTGGGCCCTTGGACATGTTGAGCTTGATGGAAAGAGGAAGAAATGCTCAGGAGTTCCTAGGCATCAGTATCTGGTGCTTTATCTACATGGATATTAAAGTCGTCAAGGGCAATCATGTTATTAGTGTCCAAAAAAGCTATAGAGATAACCTCCTGGAGTGAGGATAAAATAATTGTGTCAACCCAGGAGGTCTATATACCAGCAGGAATCTAACTGAGGGGCAGATTTAGAACCCCCTTGTGTCACATTTGCACTGCCATTGCGTCACTTTTGTGACGCAGCAGAGGTGTAAACAATGCACCACGTTGTGGCCCATTTACAACATGATGCATCTAGGGAGATGCGTCACCTTGTAATGTCTTGCACCACATTATTCCTGCGTCAGATATAATGTATGCAGGGTGGGCGTTCCCAAGCAGGAAAGCCTCGTAAAAGTGATGCAGTGAAATCTACACGTTTTCACTGCGCCACTTCTAGGACGCCACTGCGTCAAAAGCTTACGCCTGCTTGGAGCAGGCATAAGGAGTGACGCAGCACAATAAGTATAAGCCTCCCCATGCATTGCTGGAGTTGCGTCGTGCTTGCGACACGACTCCAGCAATGCATGACTTTTGTGCCAACAGATGCGTCAGAATTTCTGAAGCATCTATCTATCCTTGCGCCATGGTGCGCCCTATTGTAAATACGGCGCATCCATGGTGGCGCTAGGGTTTCGCATGGAGGCGCAGGGAAACTGACGCATCTCTACAGATGAGTCAGTTTCTTGTAAATCTGCCTGAGTGTTTTGTGGAGGTAGCCAGGGTAATAGAAAGAATCTCAGCCTCAGGAAGAGACAGAGTTTCCACAAAGAGATACAAAACTGATTTTTATAAATGAATGCTACACCCCTACCTATATGCAGCGCACCTATGTGGCAGTCATTATTACATAAGGCTGACAGTCAGCAGAAAATTGACTACCCAACAAACTAGAGCTCGTGCTTACAAAATGGCTGCTCTAGTCTGGCACAATAGTAAAAGGACAAAATGGAGGATTTGTAGGGACACTCTACGCTGAGTGGACCGGGCAGCTTAGTTCAAGAAGTGTAGTTGATTGTCCCAATAAAAACAGGGTATAAATGTTTTTAAAAGTCACCCTACATTCAAGTCACCCCACACTCCTAAAGTGTGATGTGCAAAAGGTGAAAACCAGCAAAATAATGAGTCTTCTAATTACATCAAATAAACGATAAATCATGCCGCAAACATAAATACATCATTCCTGGATGTGCTTACAGTTGGTTCTGTCATGGAGGGACTGGAATGAAAGGGACTGACTGAAGGTGTTGTCCAGCAGTAGTTTCCACAGCCTGAATACTCTTTAGGCTGAACAGCCTTTTGTGAGGAGTACAGGCTCAAGAAAATTGTGTCAAAATGTCCTTTATTGACAGCTGGGGTACTCCGTCTAATGCCTCACACGCTCACTCCCCTTTTCAATTTTCCTCTAATATTCCCGCTACCATTATACATCAGTTCCTCTTGTTTTCCCTTCCTGGTTGCTGATTCGTCTTAAGTGAAATGATAATTTATGGATACATGTTGGTATAAAAAATGCAGCTGCCATACAGTGTAATCAGCTGTACTAATTTTACTGCATCGTATGAACGAAAAACCGCCAACAACTATTCTTAGATGTAATACTACTACAACACTGTTTAATTGATTTAAACCTAGCCTGAATTAAAAAGCACAACCCAATCAACAATGTACGGCTCATTTGTCAATCCTTGACTAACCCTTATTACACACACTAAGAATCATCAGATAATTCTCATTTCTATTGGTTGATGTATCTCAGATCTAAGTGGATATACCAGTCTAGCCGAGAAGGAAATGTACTCTGGTTCTGCCCTAGTTTCTAAGAGCACTTTCTATGACGTACGGAGTAATCTGCTATACGGCACTTGCTCAATTGGTCGACTTGTGTTGTGCCACACCTGGGCTACTTAAGGACATCACAGCATAGCAGGGGTTTCTCCTTTGCTGCTCCAGGATTGATGTCTTGGAGCATATAACCAAGCCGATCCAGGATTTACTACCAATAGCATATGATATTGATGGCGCTTTGGCTTGTGGTTACAATTACCATTGACAGACCTTTGTGGTTGACTGAGAGGTAAAGGAGTTAGCATGCAATAAAACAAGTTACAATTTGTATAACCCATTTGACCACACAATAAGGACCAGGAATCTGTAACTAAAGTCAAGGGGGTTTATTACAAATTAGTAGTCAATTCAAATCAATGCAAATTAAGCATCGTTCAGATACAGTATTCAGAAGGAAGCATTAGTTGACAAATTAAATTCAGTTTGATAGCATCAGATATGCGACAGGCGCAGCCACATAAGTACAAATGGCTAAAGTCTTAAATTCATCTAACCAGGGCTCTAAGACGGATTGGAGATGATTCAGAATAGGAAATCTCTGAGAAATTAAAGAAACAGGAAGGTAAAGCAGAAAGGTATGAGCATTGTGAGGATTTCAGTGGAAAACCTCCAACAGGGAACAAGTGTTTAGCATTTAGCTTTATACTCTCAAGAATAGGGCAAGGAGAGAGGTTTGTACCTCTCTAAGTGCAAAGGGATCTGCTTTAACATCTAACAGTGCATACATTAATTAAAACACACAGATACATTCTCATGATTCTATTCTCACATCACCCTTCCAGGAACCAATAGAATTGCACTTCACATGCACAGTGGCAACATCTGCAGATTTTTCTCATCCCACGAAACCTGGACATTCACATGAACTTGTGTAGTACACAGTTACTGATACACGATGAACAGAAACCTTCTCCAACTTATTAGTTCTTCACGTCTCTGTCAAGATTTTCTTCTCAGGTCTCACTATCTCTAATACATAGTACTCCGTTCCTCTAGCTAAGGAAGCCTTGCAACTGCATCTGCAGAGGAGAGAACATGCAAGGCAACCAAATGCATTTCAAATTCAGGCATGTTAAATTAGCATTGTTAAACATGCACTTTGAATACATGATTATATGTGCACGTATAACTTCGAAATACATGCAGCAAAATAAATGTAACTTAGGTAAATGATGCAATGCACTTTCAAATAAATGTACATAACTTGAGACATAAGTGTAAATATGTTTGAGAGCTACATTTCTTCATGGTTAGGCTAAATATTAAGGTGCACACGTTTATGAATCTCTAGTGTGTCTACACTAAAAGCATTTCAGTAATACATTTGAATACTTCACTTCTGATTAATAAAGTTAGGCACACAGAGTATATGGTGCTAAATGCATGTATATATTGCGTTTCTCTGACGTGCAAGGGTGGAGCTAAAATTACGCTGCTCCAATATCATGTGGGTGGCTCCTCGACCGCTCATGGCCTGACCCAACAGGATATTATGCAGCTAAAGGCATAATCCCCATTCACTTGGGTTTTCCCTTTGCATTAATGGCGAGTGCCCCTCGAGCACATCTTGTGGCATAATCCCTATTCAAATGGTTTGCCCCCTGTCATTTCCTGGCTGCAGTGCCAGAGCATTTTCTGTAATGTGTATTCAGATGGGTCCGTCCTCTGTCATTCCTGGTGGACTTTACTACAGTCAGTGGAAGCATGCTCCACTGAGGGATGGTTCACCTTTGATGTGGTTTCATCTGTTTGAGAAGACCACTCTAGGGTGGTAGGTATCTGCATACTTGCATGACCAAGTCTGTTCTTACATGTTCCCTAATACACTTGACCATTAGAGTTAATGGGGTGACCCTGTGTCCCTCAGAACCTGGGTATTTATGATATAGCAAACATTTGGTTCTGTTGGGTAGTACAATAGCTGTGTTAATGCGTATTTAATATCAAAGCAACCAGATCAATCAAAGTGCTATCAATGTATTGCAAAAACTTTTTTAGGATTGTAACATTTTATTGATTTCAAAAGAGGAGAGGATAAGGAACATCAGCTGTCGCCTACATCCATTGGCCGGCGAGGAATAGGCAGTAAGGCATTAGTACATTTACATCATCCTGCACCTACATCCATTGGCCGGTGCGGTAGTCATGAGTCCAAACAGAAAATGGGGAGGGGGAGGGGTAAAGATGGGAGGGGAAACAGAATCCAAACTCACATCAAACCTTGAACAGGAAACAACATGTGCTCAAGTTGCTGAGGTATAGACTTCACTCTTTCTGCTCCCCTGGATCCACTGGGGGTGTGGGTGGTGTGATCTGCAGTATGCGTAAGTATATCAGGCATGTTAATTGTTGAAATTCTCCCGAGAGGTGTGTAATGCATGTGCCCCACCTTTTCTCCAATTTGGGTAATGTGCGGTTAACACTGGCTGTCAACTTCTCCATCCCTAATAGGTCCCAAAGCTTGTGGAGCCAATCTGCGTGGGTCGGAACCACATCTGTGCCCCACTTTGATAGCAGGACCTGCTTCGCAGCACATAGAGCCAAGGTAATAGCTTTACCCCGTTCGGAGTGTAGTGGATAGGTTAAGGCATTGGGCAACCCTAACAGTACGTAGGCCGGAAAGCAGGGTATTTCGGTGTTGAACATTGTGTCGATGTCAGTCAGAACTTCCTTCCAATACCTATGAAGTTTGGGACAGTGCCACAGTAAGTGGGTGAGTGTGCCCGGGTGAGAGCAGTGCCTCCAACACTCGTCCGGCCTCCCCCCCTGCCACCGAGCCAAGCGGGCCGGGGTGTAATACCAGTAGTGTGCTAATTTTAGTAGAGTTTCTTTGCCTGAGGCACTCGTGGCGGAGGTGCGTGCTCGGTGCAATATATCTAACCACTCCTTATCCGTGAAGCTGCGTTCGCATTCCCGCTCCCATCTCTTCCTAGCTGGAGTGTGTAGCGGCGTAGGCAGGGTATTTAAAAAGGAGTATATGTCGGACAAAATACGAGAATCGTCCTTCCAAGATAAAAGCCAGCGTTCAAACAACGTTAGTCTTCTACTAGCATGCGGCTTAATCGTAGGAAGAGACACCCAGTGTCTGACCGCTAAGTAATGCCAATATTCTGAGTCCGGGAGCCCAAAGTCCTGTCGGAGAGCCTTAAAGTCCAACAGGCCCTGCACATCAAACAGGTCGCCAATCTTCTTACATTATGCTTCCTGCCAAGGTGCAAATGCTTTGTCTGACATTGCCTGAGGGAAATCTGGGTTTCCTATGATCGGCATAAGTGGCGAGATACACGTGGATAGCTGGTGGGTGGAATATACTTTGTCCCAGACCCCAACAGTTGCTCTGACCACTGGCAAGATGTATACCCCTGGCGGGCGATATTTACGCTGTAACCACGGGATCTTCCAAATATGGATGCCCGCGACCGCCTGGTCCAGGAAGCACCAATGTTTTTTGGTCATCAAACGCTGCCATTCGACTATATATCGTAGCTGAGCGGCATGGTAATATTTCGCCAGGTTTGGTATCCCAAGTCCCCCCTTGGCCAGCGGCAGGTATGTTCACTCTTTCGCCATCCGAGCCCGCTTACCCACCCATATGAAGGCTTCCAGTGCAGCCTGCAATTTCCTCAAGATGGCTGAGGGAGGTGGCAACGGCATCACCTGCATAAGGTAGAGAATTTTCGGCAACAAGATCATTTTCACTGCCGCGATGCGGCCCACCCAAGAGAGGGGACCCGCCCCCGCCATGATTGAATGAGTGATCTCACAGTATGCAACAGGGCCCCGTAGTTATGGGCGATCGAACTTTCTATCGTGGGCAGTATTTGAATGCCCAAGTATTGGATACCCTGCTGTGACCACTGAAAGGGGAATGTTGACTCTAAGTGGGCTTGTTCCTCTTGAGGGATGGTGATGTTCAGGGCTTGTGTTTTGGCTGTATTCACTTTAAAGCCGGAGACCTCCCCAAACCGAGCCAGCTCCTTTAAGAGAGGAGGCAAGGAGCCACGCGGGTTGGTGACAGTCAATAAGACATCATCCGCGTATAGGGCTATTTTGTGGGATTGGCCCCCCATCCAGACCCCCTCTATCTGCGGATGACGGCAGATGCGCTCCGCCAGGGGCTCCATGTAGAGCGCAAATAGAAGGGGTGAGAGAGGGCAGCCCTGGCGTGTCCCCCTTGCAACTGAAAAGATCGGGGATTGAGTGTTATTCACCCGTACCCGCGCTTTGGGATCCGGATAACCCGCCCGACCCACTGCCGAAACCTGGGTCCGAAGCCCACCGCTTCCAGCACTCCATGCAAGAAAGGCCAATGCACGCGGTCAAAGGCCTTTTCGGCGTCTATGGACAGAAACAACGTTGGGACCCGAGAGCGCTGAGTCTTGTCCAAGAGATGGAAAAGCCGCTTAGTGTTGTCGCTGCAGGTTCGACCCGGTATAAAGCCAGACTGATCGGGCTCTATCAAGCCCGGCATGTGCCTGCCCAGTCGTCCTGCCAAAATCCCAGTGAATATCTTAGCATCGACGTTCATGAGGGATATGGGGCGGTAGGAGGCACAGAATTGGGGATCTTTCCCTGGCTTTGGTAGCACCGTGATGACCGCCATGAGCATTGATTCTGTGAGTTCCCCCGATTCACTAAAAGAATTATATAGGCGAGCCAAAATGGGGGCTAGAAGGGACGCATATTGCTTATAAAAAGCAGATATAAACCTGTCTTGCCCCGGCGCTTTTCTACTTGCAAGCGACCTATTGCATCTAACACCTCCCTTTCAGTTATGTCTTTCTCCAGCTGTTCAGCGTGAAGGGACAGCAGTTTTGTGACGGGCGCCTGTTCGATGTATGGTGAGCAAATGTCTGGGGAAATTTCCTCCACTGTGTACAATTGCGCATAAAAGTGGCCGAATTCCGCCGCGATATCTTCATCCCTTGCAAGACGGTGTCCGCCGCCATCTATGACACCCTGTACACGTCTAGAGTGTGCCTGCACCCTCAGCCTGTGTGCCAGTAGTTTCCCTGCCTTGTTGCCCCCGCATAGTATTTCTGTTGTGTGCGCAGCAAGGCGTACGCAGCCGCGTCCATATCTAGCGCTCTAAGCTGTTTCTGTGCCACATTTAGTTGGCGTCTGTTTTTATGTGTGGCTACTCGTCGATGTTCGTCTTCCAGCTCTTTCAGACTGGCTTCGAGTGCAGCTCGCTTCGAGGCCCGCTCCATGTTAATCCTGGCCGCTATCGCGATATAGGTCCCTCTAACGACCGCCTTAAGGGCTTCCCAAAGTGTCGTAATTGCAGTATCCGGTGTGTCGTTGATGGAAATATAAACTGCTATGGCCTTCTCTACCTCCTTTACCGTAGCGTCGTAAGTTAACAGTTTAGGATTTAGACGCCACGTTTTGCTGGGCTGATGTGCAGTCGGAAGACAAATATCTAGCTGGATCGGGGCATGGTCAGATATGGCTGCCACGTCAATCGTGGCCTCAACTACTCTTGGGCATAAAGGGGCCGAGACCAAGAAGTAATCGATTCTAGCATGAGATTGGTGGGCCGCGGAGAAGGAGTAGGACCGGGACTGTGGATTCAATACCCGCCAAATATCAGTAAGCCCTGCCTCCGCAAGCCAGCTTACCCCTTGCGGGAAGAACATCCCCGTAGGCCCTGGACGTGAAGGGGACCTATCTATGGCAGCGTCCATAACCAAATTAAAATCACCCCCTATTACCAAGTGGGAGTCTGGGGACGCCAGTACTTCACCTAATGCCTGGCGAATAAAGGGCTCCTGCCTTTCATTGGGGGCATAGAGGGTAGCTATAGTGAGTGTATGTTGAGCCAAAGACACCCTCAGGGACAACAGCCGCCCAGGAATCTCAGCTTGCACCCCGTCAACCCTCCCTTGGAAGTGCATGGCCACGAGAATCGCAACCCCTGCCTTCTTCCCCTGACCAGGAGACCAGTTCTGGCGATCAAACCATCTCGACCGCATTCTGTGACAATCCTGTTTCAACAGGTGTGTCTCTTGTAGGAGACAGAGATCGCATCGGGCCACCCTAAGCTGGTTGAGGATTGCTACTCTTTTGGCCGGGGAATTGAGACCTCGTACATTCAAACTAAGCACCTTCACCATGATTCAATGAGGACAAGGCCGCTATGAGAACTCCCGACCACTCCTGCATAACCCCTACCCCCCACCCCAAATACACAGTGAGCCTGTCTGAAGAAGAATAGAGCACAAAAACATTGAGGAAACATGACAACAAGAGCAAAAAAAGAACCTATTGGTGCACAACTTGCGATTGTGTAGTGAGGGTCCATGTCGCTGGTCGTCCGCGGGAGAGGCGTGAAAAAGTGGAAAATCACCGCCCCCACTGTAACCGGCCATCCGGTCACAACGGACCCGAAGGAATTTTCAGTCGCTCGTCAGGCTCCCGAGTACCCGGCCTATTTTGGTGGGATTAAATCATTCAACCCTTCCAACCAGCCGGTGGAAGCCATCCGGTCACAACGAAGACTCCAACCTGCTGGTGGAGATATCCTACAATTGAGCAATTGTTTAAAACAAGATTCATACCGGATGGTGGAGGTCTCCACTACTTGAAACGCCAGCAAATTGCTTGCTGCACATTAACTTTGGAAATCCAAATTTGAATAACGTGTATCCCTTGAGCACAAAAGCAAGTACACTTTGATTTTCAACCTTCCGACATTTCGTGGAAACCAATGCAAAGATTTTGCTTTCTCATAAATCTATGAATTGGATTTATCGTGTCTGTGGCTGTCCACCTCGTCCTTTACATGTCCTGATGAAGACCCGTATTGACGCTGTTCACTTTGCGCTACTTTATTTTAAGGGTCAAAAAGTCGACGTTAATGCTATCCATGTTCATACAGTCTCCTTGACCCTAACTTTCAAATTAACATTGGGATTAGGATTTATGTTAATAATTGTATAAATAGGACAGGATTTTTGTACCTTGTAAATTTATGTCACTTATATTTGTCCTGTACATATCTCACTAATGATTTCACTTGTCACTCTTTCTTCACTTAATTTCACAAAAGTCACCTCTGTTATGCTGCAATACATCTATGCATTTTGACAGCCATATTTGACTTTCTTGTAAATAACAAAGGAGTAAAAACTCTATTTTTGCAAATCTTTCTTCTTTGGTGTGTTCTTACCATTTGCTTTCAAAAAATGTTTTTGCAATACATTGATAGCACTTTGATTGATCTGGTTGCTTTGATATTGAATACGCATTAACACAGCTATTGTACTATCCAACAGAACCAATTGTTTGCTATACCCTAATACACTTGAGCATAAACTGCCTCACGCTTGTAGAAATATAATTTGCAGTGGTTTCGTTGGACTCATTTGAATATCAATTAAAGAACACGTCAAATGGAATACGTTGCTCATGTCAAATTAAAACACAAACCTCGACTCTTAGCAGTCATAAATTAATTATCAATGATAGAGTAAAAATTCAAAACACACCCATATTGGCATAGTGTAGGTTATATGACGCCAAGATGTAAACAGTACTCAGAAATCACACTGGGTGGCAAGCATTCAAAGTGCTGATGCAGTGCTAAAGTGAGGTGTCAGTTACCTGGAGTTTAGATGACTCCCAATTACATGAAATTCAGACAACTTCTAAAAACATGGCTCTTTAGGTAAGCCTACAACGAACATTGTGAACTGCGGCCTGGATTATGTAACCTTAGCTCCAAGAAACCGCCTGGTGTACGTGCGCTCCACAAATGCCAGTAAAATAACATAACATAACAGTCAGTGAAACAAAAAATTCTTAACCAAATAATAAAAGGAAAAAAAGCATACCATTTTGGCTGCCTATTATATAACACCCGGAATATTCTATTAATTTTTCAATTCCACTGTAATTGTAGCATACGTTAAAAGTAATTTTTTAGAAACAGTCCAAAACATTTTTACTGTAGATGTTTCAACCTTAGTTAGGTATTTAGTTGGGTTGTTGGGATGGAAGAGTCCCCTGCATGGTGATGGGTGTACACCTCTGCCCTGAGTGCCCCATCTGCATGGATATCTAGACCTCTGGTAATGATTCTGGTCATGGGTGAACACGTATCATCTGTGTGAACTATGGCCTAGGCCTGACTTATGATAATGCAGTCTAGTTAAACCGTGAGGGGTGCACCAAGCGTTACCCTCGTGATGGTAGTAGGCTACTGCCCCTACCTGGAGTTAAGTGATGAGCATGGGGTTGCCAGCATGCCCTGTTTTGTGTTCAGTAGTAATGAGTAGTGTGAGCAAACCTTTTTACCGGTCTTACTGGAGTGTGGCCTACTGGCCCAATCATGTAAAATTCAGTGGCTGTGTACTTAACTCACTCTTGGCCTGCATGGTTTGTGCGTGGCACCGGGGACCTTTTGATACTTGCATGTGCATGCTTGGATGCATGTGTGTATGTGCATGGTACTTAAAATGGAGGACCGTGGGTTCCATTTTGGAAGCACAGGGGTCTAAAGAGGCTTGTGGAAGTGAGGACTGCGAACCCCAGACAGGAGACGTGGATTGCTGACATTCTTGCGGCTGGGAGAACATATTGAAAAATGAGTATCAGAGCATCTTCTGTTCACATCAAACCTCTTTTTGACTCCAGGAAGAGTTAGTGGTCAGTGAGGCCTTGGTTAATTGTAAGAGAGATGGTGAGACTGATAAGGTTGGCACCGTGGATCAGGAAATCTTGACAGAGGGGAAGGTTTTGGTCTTTGGACCTTTATGAGGCAAATTTCAGTCAAGACTGGAAGCCAAGTGTTATCCCCTGTTACTCCCTTGGATTTTGTTGTGGGTCAGTCAGAATTGGAGCCACTCTTGCTGTGGCAGACTATCCCTTTGACAAAGGGCAGTGCAGAGGAGAGAGCACGTCAAAGGAGCTGACTCTCACAGCCCAGATTTCAAAGGCTCAGACACTAAATCACACTTATGTCCGGATTTGGACAGTAAAGGTGGTAGCATGTGCCCCACACTTGGTTCTACAGCTCTGTTTAACAAGATAGAAGAGCACCATGACTTCTAGCTGCTGGAACCAGGACTAAGGACCAAGGTCTGCTAGTCTCCCTGCTGATGGAGGGGCCATCACCCAGGAAATCAAGATCACTTGCCCTGAGCCTGGAGCACCAGCCTTCTGCCCGCCTGCTGAGACTAGTGGCCCCTGTGAAGAGGAGAAGGAGAAGAGCACCTGGAGGGAGTGGGTGCCAGCAGGATTTCTGCAGAGAGGATCCTGGTGAGCGAAGTGTGAGATGCCTGGTCTAATTGAGACCACTGAACGGACGAAGTCGGTGACTACATGTGCCAGGAGGGGGCCACCATGAAGTCGCCCTTGTACAGAGCCATTCGCCGAGCCCCAGATGACAGCTGGTGGCCACTGTCAAGTAAAGGCAGTCGCCCTTGTGAGGAACAAATTGGAGACCCCTGTGTGCCAGGAGGGGGGCACTGTGGAGGCAGGACCTTTGCCCTGCATCGTTAAGCCCCAGCTGCTGTGAGGAACACTTACCGAATGCGGTGAGCCACTGAGGAGGATGTCTGACACTGACGTGTGCCATCCAGAGACATGTCATTATTGATGGACCCCGAGAGGTAGCGAACTCTCAGCATTGGGAGTCCCGAGCCCACGGAGATTAAACCCTGGTCCTCTAGCTGTTGCCGGCTGCCATCAGGTTGCCATCGGGTTGGGTAAGACTGTTAGAGGCCAGCAGACCTGCTGGGGACTTGCACGAACTTTGGGCCCAATTCACAAAGGGCCTCTGCAGTCGTGGCAGGGGCCCCGCACTCGTGGCGGGATCTCCGCATTGCAGTTTCTCATTGTGGAGGTCCTGCCACGAGTGTGGCCCCCCGCCATGACTGCGGGGCCTACGCCACGAGTGCGGAGGCCCTTTGTGAATCAGACCCCTAGTGTGTAGCACTGTTGTAGTTGACTTTTAAGGCTAAAGTTACACATTGTTGCATGGGGACTCGCATGGGCCATAAAGGTTTGTCACCTCCAGTGTGAAATGGGGAAAAACCTTCCTCACTAGAACAGGAAGGAGGGACTCAGGGATACCATTCAGGAAGGCATTAATGTGCTGACTTTGAGAGACTGTGGATGTTATTTAGTGTATTGATTCCATGATTTGTGCAATCACATTAAAAGACTCCTTTTTTTCATAAAAGTAAGTATTTAACTGGACAATCATCTTATTGCAGTTACTAGGTGTACTTTTAGTCTTGAGCCTGTGTATGCCTCACACCTACCTCTCTCTGAAGAGCCTTGGAATGCTCGACCTGTGCTACCACTGAGAGTCAAGTGCTGAAAGGGGAAATACTTGGCCCAGTTAATAAGGACCCATAATAGGCCATGCCCTGGGACATCAGGAGTAATTGGCCTCAAACCCCACGGTTGGGCCCAGTAACTCCTGCTTGCCCTGTGGCTCTCTGATGCTAGTCCTGATGAAGGCCCATGTCTTCATCACTTTTGCCTTTGAAAGTACTCCTTTCAAAGGCAATTGTTTAGCACCCTGTAGAGAACAGGTGACCAAAATTCCTTTCCCAGTAGTAAACACCCATGTTGGAAAAAATATGTGGCAACACTCGGGTCAAACAGGCCTACTTTACTTGAATGGGTCATGTCAGTCAAAAGTATGTAAATTGATAGTTTTGAAAAAACAAGGATAGTAAATGGTGAGCTCACATGACGACACCAATTAGCAAGTGTATGCGGACTAATGTGAACTTAACTGAACTCTGTGCTCTATTTTGTAATAATATATTTAGTTTAATCAGAGGCAGGCACAAATGAGGATGGCAGGGTAAAACATATGGACTGTATGCCAAAACGGGGCTTACCTATACAAAAACACGGTACACGCTTGGAGTGTCTGTCTAAATACTTGCAGTAATGCCGAGATGGTGGGCGTTCACACCGCGAGGCGGGATGTCTGACTAGAATGGCATAGATGACAAAATAAATTGCAAACCCAAAATGGCACACCTCTGTCGTTATATACAGGAAAAAATGAGAAGATTACTATCTAACTGGAGGGATAAGGGAAATGAGGGGGAAACAAATGTAAGAGGGAAGTTCTTGCTGGCCGTTTGCGCATCCCTCAGAGACTCGTACTTCAGAAGCTCATTATAGAGCAGATGGAATTATCATTTCTCTGCTGCAGCACCAGAGTAAATGAACATTCACTGAGATATGTACTAACCTTCCTTCCTCCTCCCAACCATCTCTGAGCATCTGCCTTGAATTTCCGGTCTCGGGCCAGGAGTCCATCACCGGGAGACTGAGTATCCTTGCAGAGGCGGACAACGAGGTGTCCATGGGCTTCTTCCAAAGGGGAAGAGACCCAGCAGTTGTTCACTTATTCTTAATTTACATTACAGTTGTTTACATTTGCTTGGTAGGGGATCTCCTCTGGAGGTTCATGCGAAACCACTCTCCTGTGTCCAGGAAGCACTCTAATTGGCTGTCTGTGAGCTCTCCAGGCCTGTCAACAAGGCACGCCTAACAAAAAGCCTGACTAGGTGGACGCTGCTGAAAGGAGATTGTACTCAGAGGTCCAGAAACAGAAATCCTATTCATTTTGGGCCGAACCCAGAGGGAGATCTTTTGACATTCTCAGGAGAGGATCTGGCATGTAACACAATTCCAAATAGTTTCATTTCCTGTTTTACAAACAAAGTTACTAATTGTTTTGAAGCAGAAGCATTGAGCACCATCCTTATATGACAGCACTCCGTAACCTGTTGTCTGGATGTGCCATATAAAATTAGAATTCCCTGGTACCACCGTACTCCCTTCGTACCGGCACAGAATCATTACACCTCCGGACACACTCTTTGCCCTTGCACCAGCGCCTCTAGTGCAGCGCTGGCACAGGGTGTTCCCTAATACGCAAGGATCACTGTCCCTTGGAAATGAGTGAATGCCCCCTAGGGATGCCCCTTACGCAAGCTTAATACCAGCACAATCCATAGTACAGACGGGGCCAAATAAGTGTCTACATCCCCTTCTGTACCACCACGGACCTCAAACTGAGCAAAACATGGGTGCAAATGTCTGTTGTGCTTTGAGGCACTTTCTGCAATAGGGTCATTTGTGGCTAGATCGACTCTTCTGAACAGCGAACAGACATCCAACAGTCTCTCTCCAGTCCCAGCTTCCCAACTGGTGCTTCATTTGGTGCAGACAGACCACATGACCTCAGAAGAGGCCAAAAACTGACATGTAAGAGCAACACAATAACCTTCTATGAATAAATAATCATGTGGGGTTCGGATGCTACTGCCACAAAGGCAGCTTCCGCTGCTACATCATTAACCACAGCTCCCAGGGCGAAGTCACTACGGGCACTGCAGCCCCCAGTGTGATGTCTCTGGAGTGGTCACCACTCCCACGGGTGATGCCATTGAAATTAGGGGTACTCTCCGTGTGATGCCACTTCAATAAGAGCTCTGCCTAGTTTGATGTCACTGTAGTAGAAACTGATCCCAGTTTTGTGCCACTGCACTGGGGGGGGGGCAGCTAAGGGGGAGGGGGAGCTCCCGTGTGATGTCACTTCAGTAAGAGCTGTGCTCAGTGCTATGTCACTGGAATGGAAGATGCTACTATTGTGATGTCACTGCAATATGTACAGCTCCCATTGTGATGTTACTACATTGCGGCCGAAGCAGTTCCATTGCGATGTCACCAGGGCTTTTAGTGGGCCGGATCCGTTCGGTTCTCAGGCCCTGTAGTAATTAAAAACGGGCATTGAAACGGGTGCCGATCGGGACTTATGTTAATGTCCTTAAACTTACTGGCTAAATCACTGATACATTTCTGAACAATTAATGTAAAATGCGTTAAGGTAATCCATTGTAAGCGATTTAGCTTCTGTATATGTTTAACACTCTTAGGGAATGCAAGATTAAGTAAGCTGTTTCCAGGATAATGTGTTTCTGTATTTTTTAGTGTAGCATATTACACTTGAATAGTGCATACTTTGAACTAGGTCGTTTATTGCGGGCCACAACTTGCTTTAAAGTTATGGCTGAATGCAGTGCCAGTTTCTTTCTCACAGTGCCTGTCAGTGGGTCAAAAAGGTGTGGTGAATATGAGGTCATCCAATCCTTGGCCTCCCTGCAGAGCGCACAGACCAATGGTCACGATTTCCAGTTGCAATTGTGAATCTGTGCAATATGTGTGCCCTGTCAAAATATTGACAGAGCAAAAGTAAAGGAAACTGCAGTGCTTACAGGTGAGTGGGCACATTGTGTATTTGGGGGTGGTGAAGAAGAGGAGATGTGAAGAAGTTCATTGACGTGAGAAAAAAGAGGGTGCTGAAGAGGAAAGTGATGAAGTGTAAGATTTGCGGATGAAGGAGATTTGGAGAGAAAAATGGTGTACATGTCTAACATAGAGTGAACACAACAGGAGTAATTGACAACATCTGAAGACCACTAGCCCTTCCACAGGCCATAGTAATGTTTTCACAGTGTCTATTTCACAATTGAAACATTTTTAATAGCATTTACAATAAAAACATTTTTGCTACTCATTTATCTTAAACAGAGAACAACTATTGGCAAAGCCAATAGTCCTGGCTGATTTTAGGTGTATGTCAGTTATTGTGTTATATATCTGGATGCAATAACAGAAGGCTCAGACCGGCACCAAACTACCCATTGGGTGATACAGTCTGGGAATCACAGAAATAGTTTACGTGTTTAAGCCATGCCCTTAATCACATAGTACATGCCCCTTTTTTGGGGGATCCCCCCAACCCCCTGTTCACTCCACATAAAACCCTGGATGTCACTGGGATCAGGCCAGCTCCCTACGTGATGTCACTGCGGTGGACACCGTTTCTAACTGTGATGTCACTGAGCAATGGATGCTAATGTCACTGCAATATGAGCAGCTCCACTGTTACGTCAGCTACTAGTGTGATGTCACTGCTGTACATACAGCTCCCATTATGGGCCACTATAGAGGTAGCATCTCCTAGTGTGATAGCTTGTCAGTGAGAGCAGTGCCAGGCGTAAACTCACTGAAATAAAGTTACCAACAAATGTATTGTCACCGCTGTAAATGCCGGACAGTGTCGTCGTTGCAGCGAGGGCAGCTTCCAGGGTGTGAAGCCAGTGCAGTGTGGGCAACTCCCTCTGTGAGGTCTCTGCAGCAGCTGCCCAGTATGTTTCCTCCGAAACAGGGTGTGGTATTTTGAACAGCAAAGCAGAAACCTTTCACCTTGCAGAAAAGCAGACAGCTGAGAATCAACACCCCAAGCAGGTCTGTCCCTGAAGCACCCAGTTACACCCTGTGTGACAAGGGAATTTCCATTGTCACTGTAGTATATAGTTACACGTCCAAAGTACAGATTCATCACTATCAGAAAACTACTCCTGGACTGATGTTACTGGAGTATGGCATATGGATAGCAGTTATCATTCTTCACACTTTCTGCCTGCGCAGAAGAGTGCCTGTTGCGGTGCATAGGGTGTAGCTATTATTAGTGCAGCAAGTGCAGTAGCACCAGGGCACAGGAATGCGATGGTCCCACTGCACCCCAATTATGGCTGTCTTTTGCTGTCCAGTTGTGTATTGGGCGAGTGGGGTTTTGGGGGGCACTGAACCCTTGCTATGCAACTCGCTGTGCATCACACTGCAGTGCAAATGGGTAAGAATGACACACTTTTCCTGATTTATGCAAATCAATGCAAAAGATTCAAAAGATCCCTTTCACATGCAGAGTCCCCCAGGGTTCCATACTGTCCTCTTCCACCTCTACATGGAGCCTCTTGGTGCTCTACTCACAGGGAACAGCATCAAGTTTCGCCAGTATGCCAATGATACACAAATCTACTTCTCTGGTTCAGACATACAAGGCCTCAAACGCTGCCTCCACATGATCAAGATCTGGATGTTCAGTGCCTACCTGAAGCCGAACCAAGACATGGTTCCTGTTGTTTGCAGAGAACAACAAACAAGAAATAGTACAAACCTGGATCCATGACATGACCCTGACAGCTTTGAACCCCAAATTTCACAAAATTCCAAGTCTCTTGGAATCAATCAGGATACCAACCTCACCCTCAAGGAAAAAATTGCCAAAAAACACAACAGCAGCTTGGTACCAGCTCCTTTTTCTAATGAAAGTAAAACTGTTTCTTCCAGAATGAGACTTCTGTTCAAACCCTCATACTTTCGCATATGAATGGTGGCAACACCCTACTCCATGGTCTCCCAGACTCCACACAGGCTTCCTTAAATGCATCCTACACTTCTCAGCATATCTCATCCAGGGTCTAAAGAAATGTAACCACATCACTCCCATCTTGATGAAACTCCACTGGGTCCCATTGCCGGCCCACACTATCTTCAAAACCAGCTGCATTATTCACAAAGCTATCATGCCCACAACCCATTGTTATGCCATTTGAGGAAGGGTTGTAAATTGTTTGTCAGCTGTAGTTTCAGTACATATTTGCAATTGTATGACTGCATACTCATAGTTGCCTTATGGGACGGTTTACATTCAAAATATGTATGGTGACAAACCAGTGATTACATCTATAGACCTGATTGGTTTATTGGAAAAAGTTAAGCCAGATCCCATAAGTCTGATCTTTGTATGTTAAAAATCCATGCAAACATAATAGGCCTGACTTTTTTATTGTGAAAATCACGTTACAGCCAATAGACCTTCAAGCGTGGATTGTTGTTATCCTGTGTTAAATCCTGTATATGAGTTTTGCATAACATAGATTCTCACAGATTACAATAGTAGGCAAGGGGTTTGATATTGATTTTCCCCTTTGCCTCCTCTGTCTGACAAAACCTGTTGATAGAAGATATGCACTTTTTTACCTCCTTAGGAGGAGCTGTATATTGTTTAGCCAGCTTTAATTTTATGTATATTTATAATTTATGACAGTGTGTATTTTGGTTACCTTGTGCAGAATTTAGTAGACCCAAGTTAGTTAAGGTGACACACCAATGAAAAATGCTATTGGCCTGACTGGTTGTTTGAGAAAATTATGTTAAATGCTATAGGTCTGATATAAGTATTATGAAATGTTACATCAAAATTAGTAGGCCTCATCAATTTATTGTGAAAAGCATTTGTAAAAACCCAAAGGCTTTTAAGAGTGAATTGTTATTACATTGTGTTGAAAACTGTTAACTGGTATGGAACTTCGTAGACGACTATTGCAGCCAAACGTTTTGGTGTTGGTTACTTCCTCTGAAAAACACTTGGGCCTAGATTTACTATGATTTTGCTTCGGGTGTGCATCTCTTTTGTGCTGCAGCGCGATGCAAAATCAGTTTGCCATTTACTAAGCCACACAAAGCCACTTTGCTTTGCGAGGTTTAGTAAATGCTAATTAACCCAATGCAGCACTTTGAGTTGGTTAGTCCACAGTGGCGGCTCGCAGAGGGAGTGCTGTGGGGCGGTAGGGCGGGGCGGGGTGGGGCAGGGTGGGGGTAGTGGACTCAGACATACGACGGAATGGAGTAAACTAAGTAAATGAAGAAATAAAACGATTTACCTTGCGCGCGCTGCATCGCTGAGTTGGCGATGCAGCGCGTTCAAGGTAAGTTTTATTTATTTATTTACTTAGTTTACTCCGTTCCTTCGTATGTCTGAGTCCACTACCCCGCCACCCTGCCCCTCCCCCGCCCCGCAGCACTCTCTCTGCGAGCCGCCACTGGTAGTCCATTATGTTTTGTAGTTCCCATGCATCCATCCATGTATTTTGACGCACACCCATATTTAAAAACTTGTAAACCTGTGTTTGCCTCAAAATGGTGCTCCTACCCGCAAGAGGCATATAGAGGAGAAATAGCTTTATTTCTGCTTGTTACTTCCTCGTTCCATGTGTGCTGCATTCTGCAGCACACGTAGAAAGAGGAATATGCCTCTCACGACTGTTCTTGTGAAGGAAGGTGCCCCTTGCAAGGGTGCTTGCATTGGCGCAAGGCAGCACGCAGTGCACCAGTGCAAGGAGAGAGCAGATATGCTCCATAGCTTTGTAAATATGGAGGATTTCTGCTCTCTCCCTTTCACGCATCCCAGCATGGCAAGTTTCCTTGCTGCACCGATATGCGTGAAATAATAGCAAATGTGCCCCGTGGAGTTGAAGATTTGCAGGGTGATGATCCGTGATAGGCCTTTTTCGGAGGGTGTGTATAGAGTTTTGCCAAATGTAATTTGGTATATATTTGTAATTTTATGACTATGTGCATGATGATTGTGAATTTATGTGCAATACAAGTGTCCGCAGTTGGTTATGACAACAGGCCAATGATAAAGGCTACAGGCCTGATTGATTAAGTAGGAAATGTATTGTTAGATGCTGCCTGTCTACTCTGTTATGAAAAGTTATGTCAATAGCAGTAAGCCTGACTTATTTATTGTGTACGTCATGTGTTAAAGCAAATGGGCCTTTAGAGCATGGACGTCATTTGGAGTTATTCAGGGGTCACAGCTAGAGGTCACAGCTGTGAACCCTAACTACCTCTAAATGACGTCCATGCTTTAGAGGTTGATCGTCAATTACACTATGTTAAAGCCTGTAGGCAGGTATTTTGGTACACAGATTCTAATAGATAACTATAATATTCAAGGGGTCGCTGTGGTTTATTAACTCTCTATCAAAACCCTGGGTGTAGGAGATTTGCACTGTGAGAATTCTTGAAAGGCTTTTTCAGGGGGTTTGTATATTGTTTGCCAACTCTAATTTTGTACATATTTGCAATTTAATGTCTGTATACTTAATTTTTACCTTGTAGGAAAGCTTATCCTTTACATAGTAGGACTGAGTTAGTTATGACGATGAGCCAATGATAAAGGGGAGGAGCCTGATTGGTTCTATAGGTCTGATCTGTTTATTATAAAAGATTAGAACTAAGGCATCTGGCCTGACTTATTTATCATGAAAATCATATGTTACCTCCAATAGGCCTTTACGGATGGATTGGAATTACACTGTATAAATTCCTATGGAAATGTATTTTGTTACATGGAATCTCACAGATTACTGTAGTAAGCAACAATTTTGGTATTAGTTACTTCCTTTGACAAACCCCGTAGGTCAAAGATTTGCATTTCGATTATCCTTGCTAGGCTCTCTTAAGATGGCCTGGCAAACACAGGGCAACTGACTAGCCCAATGTTTCCACTGGCTCTATTGTCTTGAGAGTAACAACATTCTACCTGATCACATATGCTCAACTACCCGAAAATGGGTGCGGCTCAGGTTCTGGGCTGATGGCTAGTCCTTTAGTTTGCCATTTTTTCTTTTTATAGGTTCTCTTTCGTTTATTTCCTTCTCCTTTTTTTAGAGCAGCCTGGAGCTCCCCTGGCTGTCATACCTGGCCGCTCACTTGCCACTCATTTAATCTGCAGTATGTTACCTCCTGTGCAGCTACTATTTCTAAACAGTGTAGTGCTCTTGTAATAGTTTTGTTCATAATGTATATTTGTTTTTACTGCTCCAAGTTGGTCAAAACATTGCTACTAAACCTGACAGGTATGTTGGAACTTTAAAACAACGATACACTATGTACAATATTGTTAGAGAATGGCTGCCTGGGTCTATGTTTAATTTATTTTTGTATTGCCAGCGTTTGCCCACCAAGTTTAGGAGGTGGCATGTTTTCTTTTATTCTTTTAATTTATGCTTGAGGTGTTTGTGTGTCTGTGTTATTGTGGATCGGTAATTGGGTGAATGCAAGAATGAGTCATTGAGTGGACGAATGTATGCATGAGTACAAGGATAAGCGACAGAGTGATGTGTGATGACTTATTGAGTGCATAATCTGATCAGTGTCTGAAGAAGCACTTTCATGCATAAGCTGCAGCTATTGGCATTGCCAACACTTGTTTCAGTTGTCAGTTCTTTTTATTGCTTCTCTCATGCTGTTCCACTTTCTGATGATCCAATTGTGTATATATTTCGATGAGTTTACCCACATCTCTACTTGGAAAAGGGCTGTTTCTTTACCGTGGGCCTGATTACAGTGGGTGGTGATGGAAACTCCTCTGGTTTATGAAGGGGCCAATCCGCAGAGGATCCCACCAGTGGCCTTTTTTTTTCTAATTACCATTTTCTGAAGAATTAAGTGTTTTTTCTATTACAAACTCAGGTTTATTATTTTTTTTATTTATTGAAATATTTATGTGGTTTTATATTGCCATTGATGTTTTTTAGCCCAAAACGACCCTCGCGGCACTATAAGGTTTCTGTGGGTCCAAACGAAGGATTAACTACCATGACTGTAAAGCCGCGCGGCTGTGCACATGGGAGCACTTTGCAGCCCCGTCAGGGGTATTAAGTGAGCGCTATGTAAAGCATACAATGTAATTCACAAGGTAATCTCTATTGGGCTTCAGTGTTCAGCTAAGAACAGGCCCCGGGGGTTCTGTAACCACGCACGCCCTTTTACCAACTCCAGAACCGTTACAATGAGACCGAATTAGCCACGAGGGTTGGAACAGAGTCACTCACATGAAGGGATTCTCCAACGGGAGCAACCGCAGCCAACAGTCGAGATTTCCCCTACCGCTGCCTAAAAACACACACGGTAAGCATAGGGGTGGAGTCAAGTCCCCCGAAAGGTGGGCAACTGAAATGCAGGCTCGGTAGAGTCCGAATTTAAGGCGATCCGAAAAACCCTTTGGGATTGGACACCCGGCGTCCTGACGGGGAATATCTCCGTTTCCCTAAGAGGACGGCCTCTGCTTCCTGCTGTCTCGGAGTCCGAGGCACACAATATTTCTTTGCCTTCCTATTTGTCTTCAAAAGGTCCTTTTATGGGCTATTCCCAGCTGCAGCCATGTCTGTCTGGCTGTTTCCTCACTGCTGCTTGCTGCCGTCCCCATGAGGACAGCCGGGCCGGCTGGACGGCTTTATATGGAAGTTCACAGTGGGGCCAGGAGGTGGGGTGACAAAAATGAGGAAACGAGAGGATTCTGTTCTGAGTAAACTGCGCGTGCGCCTCAAGGAAGCGGCACGGACGAGGACATCCTTCCGCCTGCGAGTTGAGGGCTCAGCAGGTTAAGACCCTGAGGCTGGACATCCGTGGAACACGTTCACAGCAAATGACTTCTGATCCTGGCAAGCGTAGGCTTTCTCCCTTCCGAGTCGATAAAGCGTGTGCCATTGACGTTTAGTTAAGGTTACCAGATAACTCCATGTAAGGAAAGACGTATTGCTCTGGTCGTTTTTTTAAAACAAATCATTGCTTTACGTGTGTTCAAATGGAACATGAATGGAGCTAGGACTGCAAAGTCCAGGAGTGCAATTGTGTTTTAAACAACAACATAAGACTGAAGCACTGCGTCATTTGTGACTTGGAATCATCTGGATACCTCACATAGATTTGTAGTAACACATTATTTACGCTCAACGAAGGAACAATTTAACTTGTTGCGTGTGCATTATAGACTTAGTCAATACTAATGTGCCTCAAACCTTACAGGGGGTAAAGATAGCCCTGTATAAACAACAATGCAATACAATATTGTGTTTCCCCACTGCCTCTCACATAGCTGCTTAGGTCACAAGTAAGCACAGGGATGGCCTAACTATACAGGCAAACTAGGCCGTTGGCTATGGCGTCAGGATCAATAGGGCACCAAATTGAAGGAAATGGGCGAAGTGCTTCAATCAATCAGTCATTTGTAAAGCACAGCACTGTCACCCCAAAGGGTATCTGGGCGTAGAGGGTGCTGTGTTGCCTTTGAAAAGCCAGGTCTTGAGTTTCTTTCTGAAATCCGCCAGGGCAGGGGCGTAACACAGGCCCCCGCAGCCCCCGCGGTGCGGGGGCCCCCAAGCTCCAGGGGGCCCCCTCAGCACAGCACTCTGGCTGCAGAGCTCCTGATTGAGCCCGGAGGGGGCCCCTCCACGTGCCTTGCAGGGAGGCCCCCTCAAGTTTCGTTACGCCAGTGCGCCAGGGAGGGTCCTATCCGGAGGTGGAGGGGCTGGTTGTTCCAGGTCTTGGCAGCAATGTAGGAGAAGTAGCGGCCAATGCTGCAGCTGTGTCGGATGCAGGGTGTGTGTGGGAGGGAGAGTGACTCGGAGTGCAGGTTCCTTGAGGGTTGATGAAAGTTCAGTGTATGGTTGATGAAGGATGGTCCTTGGTGGTGAAGAGCTTTGTAGGCATGTGTGAGGATCTTGAACTGGCATCTCTTCTGGATGGCGAGCCAGTGGAGGTTTCTGAGGTGTGGTGTGATATGGGTCCTTTTGGGGAGGTCCAGGATGAGTCTAGCTGTGGAGTTCTGTATGGTCTGGAGTCTTCTGAGTAGCTGGATGGGGATTCCGGCATAGAGAGCATTGCAGTAGTCAAGGTGGCTGGTGACGAGGGCCTTTGTGACAATTTTTCTAGCATTGATTGGGATCCATCTAAAGATATAGCGAAGCAAGCACAGGGTGTGGAAGCAGGAGGAAGTGACTGCGTTGACTTGTTGTTTCATGGTCAGTTGGCTGTGGAGGATGATGCCGAGGTCGCATGCATGGTCGGTCGGTGTGGGCATGGGTCAGAGTTCTGCTGGCCACCGGCTGTGGTCCCAGACTGAGGTGTTCTTCCCAAAAACGGTACTTCTGTTTTGTCAGAGCAGAGTTTGAGGCAGATGTCTCTCGTCCAATTGGCTACGTTGGTCATGGCATTGTAGAAGTTGGTTTTGGCAGTGGAGGGGTCCTCGGTCAGTGAGAGGATTAGCTGAGTGTTGTCTACGTGGAGATTATGTTGAGTCCGTGGGCTCTGATGACATCTGCAAGGGAGGTCATGTAGATGTTGAACAGGGTGGGGCTGAAGGATGATCCTTGTGGTACACCGCATATGATGTCCTTAGGTGCGGAGGTGAAGGGGGGCAGTCGGATGCTCTGTGTGTGACCTGGAAGGAAGGAGGTGATCCACTTGAAGGCGTTTTGCAGTATGTCGATGTTGTAGAGTCTGTTGATGAGGGTGTGGCGGGAGATGGTGTTGAATGCACCAGAGCGGTTGAGGAGGACTAGTGCCACAGTTTCTCCACGGTCGAGGAGAGTTCTGATGTCATCAGTACCAGCGATCAGCGCGGTATTGGTGCTGTAGTTGGCACGGTATCCTGATAGTGAGGCATCAAGGAGGTTGTTGTGTTCCAGGTATTCGGTGAGCTGTTGATTGATGGCTTTCTAAAGTACTTTGGCTAGGTAGGGGAACAGGGAGATCGGTCGGTAGTTTTTGATGTCGCTGGGGTCGGTGGAGTATTTCTTCAGGAGGGGTCTGACCTCTATGTGTTTCCATCTTTCCAACAGGCCGCTGTGTAGATGGAGGTGTTGATGATGCTGGTAAGCTCCGTGCTGATCGGGTTGGTTCCGAGGTTGAAGAGATGGCGGGGGCAGGGGTCGGTGGGTGCCCCGGAGAGGACGGACGGCATGATAGATGTGGTGGTCTGAGTGGTGAGTGGAGACCAGGTGGTGATCGTTTGGCTGTTATCTGCTGGGAGGTTGAGGTTGCCGTGGCTTAGAGAGGTGGGTTGGGGTTTGAAGTAGATGGTGGCGATTTTGAGGTGGAAGTAGTCTGAGAGGGTGTCGCAGAGTTCTTGGGAGGGGTGGATGGTGTTCTCTGTGGCTGTGTCGATGCGGGTGGTGATAGATGCTCTTTTGGCTTCCTTGAGGCGTAGGTGGTAGTTGCTGAGGGCTGCATTGTGAGCAGCTCTGTCGGAAAGATTCTTAGTGGTGCACCATATCTTCTCGAGTTGGTAGCAGTTGTGTTTGGTGGTTTTGAACTCTGGGGTGTACCAACTCACATGTTTTGCTGTTTTGTTGGGTTTTGCTGGTGTCCACTGGGCGACTCTGTTGGCGCATTAGGTGATCCAGAGGGAGAAGTTCGGGACGGCCTGGTCGAGGTCTGCTGCCCTTTTGGGTTGTGTGGTGCTGGGGGCCTGAGTCCACTGAGTCTCGGTTAACTTGCTCCAGCTTTAGTGAGAGGGGCAGTGGTGTTTGGCGGTGGTGTGCTGGGGGTCGGAGACGTTGAAGTGGACCATAGCGTGATCGTCCAGGTGAGATCAGTGACGTGGGTAAATTTGACTGTCGCTGGAGGGAAAGATGGAGTCGTGTGTGTGTCCGGCTTTGTGGGAGTCGATGGCTAGGGGGGCGATGAGGTTGAAGATGGTGTCGCAGAAAGCTGGATGGGGTCCCGGGGGTCTATAGGTGAGAGTGCCTCTTATTGTGGTCTTAGCGTCGGTCTGTAGCCGAAAGTTGAGGTGCTCTATGAGAGGCATCGGGGTGTCGTTGGTGACGATGCATCGGATGGTTTCCATAAAGATGATGGCGATCCGCTTGGCCTGTTTGTTGGAGTGGTCTCAGTGAAACATCTTATAGCCACCGGGAGTGGCAGTGGTGATATTGGCAGGGCCAGACTGGGAACGCAAAACAGCCCTGGCAATTACGGCGGACCGGCCCCAGGGGGGGGTGGGGTGCTGGTGGAAACACTGTGCTGCGCTTTTGTTACAGGGGGACCGATATTGCAGCACTGCTGCAAAACCAGCCCCCAGTACAAAACCGGCCCCCACTGGTCCAAAACCGGCCCCCACCGGTCCAAAACCGGCCCCCACCCTTCCTTCCCACCGGGAAAACGCCCGGTGCCCGCTATGGCTAGTCCAGCTCTGGATGTCGGGGTTCGAGATTGGGTTGATCTATGTTTTGTTGATAATAGCAACGTCCGGGAAAAGGGTGTTGATAGTATCTCAGATTTCCGTGGCGTGTTTGCAGAGGGAATGGGCGTTGAGCAGGATGCATTGGAGCACTTCCGGGTTGTTTGTAGTCAGTGGTGCGGGGCTCCATTCGGGTAGTAGCTCCTGTGTGGCAGGCGAATCGGCAGTGGTGGCAGGTGAAGGGTCCTTTGGTTAATCGAGGAGAGATCGTGAAGCAGTTATTGTTGTGGCATCTGGGGTACAGGGCCAGGAGCTCCTTGGAGGTGTAGCAGCAGATGGTGGGAGGGCCAAGGGTCCTGGTGCTGGGCGCGGTCCAGGCTCAGACAGGCGCAGATAGGTTTGCCTTTGGCGTGCCAGCAGCACACCACTGTGCGTGGCCGCACAGTGGCCTCCATAATTAGTCCTGGGAGGTGGGAGGGCTGTCAGGGAGTTGGGAGGGTTGGAAGCTGGAACGACGACGAGGCTGGGAAAATGCAGTGGGAACAGGCAGGAAACAACGCTACAGTCTACAGGGCTACAGTCTAACCCCAAGGAAGTGCGCATAAATGGATTATCCCCAATAAAATAAGATATTAATGGGCCTATAGGTGGTAGTAAACCCAAGCAAATAGCAGGCAGTAATGGCCCCAGCAGAGCAGAAAGAAATGCCTGCCCCAGCAGACCTCTGGGCAGTGGTCTTGAACTGGAGGCAGCAGGGAGTTGGATCTCAATGCCTGTCTCCATGAGTTTTCAGCAGTGGGGAGAGGAGCGCAAGACCAGAATGTCAAGGGCTACTCCTTGGTTCTTTTACGGAAGCAGTTGTTGGCGTCCAGTCTAGCTGCACCACCCCTCCAAGAAAAGAGCTCGCCAAGCTAAACCCGATCCTGTGGCAAATGGACCATGGGTTTTGGACACAGGCCTGTCGCCATTGGAGCACTTCTTACCGCATTGGCAGGCAGCATAGGCAGAGCCTATTTAACATACAAGGAGGAACTTTTGTGATATTTTTCACATTGCCTAGTTTGCCAATAGTGCGGCCTCACAGTGCTGTTGGTTATCCAGGAGTGACTTTCCATATCATTCCATGTGTCCATCTCTTATTAAACTCTTAGCCTTCCTCTGATATGTTAGGGTGATTAAATACACCTTTAGGACTGTAGACTCCATCAGGACTTCTCTCTTATCTCATCGGGGAGATACCCGGGCCGGAATTAACTAATATGGCTGGTATCTTTCTGTGAGAAAGTGAGGATCTCAAATAAAAGTCCCTGGAATGTGGAATAACCTGCTGGACTCGGAATTACTGGGTCCTTTTGTGGAGGGCTTCCCTGATTGCAGGCAATGGTACTTAGATATTTACCACCTGGTCTGGAGAGTGTAGGGTGCGTGGCGGAGGAGGGCCAAGGGATCGTTAGTTGGCAGGCTCCTTGGGAGGAGCCGTCTCATCTCACCTTATGGTACTGGAGGTGGCAGAGAAGGCCGGGCCAGAACGTGCCTCCAACCTGCAGCCCCCCCCCAGATTTTTCCATGTATGGACCCACACCCGATAAAACTGGTCTGGTAAAACTGGCACCCAGAAATGGCAAGTTTAGAAACACCAGACCACTTAGAGTTGGCCAGAGTTGTGTCCCTCCGGAATGGAGGCCTATGTGGTTTCACTTTGATGTGAGGTTCATTGCTGGATTCAAAGTAGAGTGTCATCTACATTCCTGTTAGAGTAGAGGTGATGTGACTGCATTGGAGTGTGGCTGTGTGACGTCGGTGTTAGAGGACTGTGGTTGGTTGTCTTCATCTATAGCTGAGGCAAATCCTAGGTCACTAAAATGCCCCGTGTCTGATGTTTAGAGATAGTCTGAGCTAAGGATTACGCTGTGCTTGACATGCCAGAAATTCCACTGTATGTGGTGTTTATCTTCAGTGTTTCTAATTTGGTAGATACCTTTTGATGCACACAACTTTGCTGTGTTTTGATATGCTATTTATAGAGGTATGTGAGACTTCCTGTCTATAGTGTTCCACTGGTTTGGTGCAGATTCTCGTGAGACTAACTCAGTAAGTAAAAATAGAACAATGTTGCAATATTTGTCAGATCTGAGCTGTGTGAAATGTTCTGACTAGTGTACCTTCTATCTTCAAGTTAATGTATACGTTTTGTCTGTTTGGTTTGGTTTTTCTGTTATATGTGTGCCTAGTGATGGTGGCAATAATGTACTTGTTTTTCTATTTAGGAATTTGTAAAGAGGGTGTCCTGCCTCTAAATGCAAGGAAGTCAAGAAAATGGTCACCATCTACTGTGAGGTTAGTAAGGATCAGAAGGGAAGAGCAGAGTTTGGGGTACCTCTTAGACGGCGAGATGGCTGTCAATCCGATAAAGGATGGCTGGCAACTGATTCCAGTGCTTTGCCCTGAGACGGGAGAAGAAGCGACCACCCCTTCTCTGTTTCATGCCCTTAAGAAGACTCAGGTGAAGGTGAGAAGAAGATCTTGCATGTAGCTAGGGCCTCGATGCACCAGAGATGTTTACAAATGATGTGCTTTGTTACTGGTAACCTATAGAGGGTCAATAGTAGAGGAGAGGTGCGAGTAGGTCTTGGAAGGCCAAAGAGTAACCGAGTTGCACTATCCTGAAGCCGTTGCAGTCTGGCCAAGAATGATACCGGCAGCCCTAGACAGTGTGAATCACAGTAGTCGAGGCGAGATGAGATAGTAGCCAGGATCTTGGCCTGACAGGCCGTAAAAGGTAGAAAATTAGTGATTTTACGCAAGACTACGGGAGAAATGGCAGGCACCTGAGAAATTGTCAATGTGAGTAGTAAAAGACAATGGTTAAGAAAAGAAAAAAAAACAAGACTTTGAACAGAGGGAGCAGGGATGGGCGATCACCTAGATTGGTAGGCCATCATTCACTGGCCTGAGTAGAGGGAGCTTGCCTACTAGTAGCTCCTCAGTTTTGCGATAATTTTTTAGAGAATTTGATTCCATCCTGGCAGTATCTTCCATGCACTGACGAAATTATCATTAGGAGCTGGAAAGAGCCATTTCTAAACCAATAATAATGTGGGTATCATCGGCATATGTAGCAAGAGAAGAACCAACGGACTGTATAAGCTTTACCACAGAAGCATCTTAGATACTGAAGAAGGTCTGGTTGGGGAGAAGCCCGGGGGAATCCATGTAGAGGCCACTAGTATGTATACTTCTGCTGGTATGTATACTTTTGCTGTGGCAGGCAAGTATTTCCAGTGGTGTCACTAGTGTGCAAATAAGCAAAATAGACCTCCTTACCACCCCAGGTCAGTATTGAAAGACAGCGATAATTGGGGTGCACTGTGTGGGCCCCTTGCATTTGTGGGCACTGCTGCACCAATTCTAGCTAGGGCTATGGGTCTTTAAGGTCCTCATTTTTCTTTCCTCCCTTCTCTCTATCTCCATTGATATCTCTGCTCATCTCCTTCCTTCATTCACTCTCTACGCCCTATCCCCTTCTACTCTGCATCTCTCTTCTCCCCTGTCACTTGTTCATATCTCCTTTCTTCCTCCCTTTCTTTTCCCATTGCTTCCCTTTACCTTCTCATTTTCCTTCCTTCTTTTCTCTCACCCACTTCTTCATCACTGTCTCTCCTTGCACTTCTATCTACTTACCCACCCTCTCTATTCGACTGCTCCCCTTTTCCTTCACATCTTAAGTTTGTCTTCGCATCTCTCACCATCTCTCTCTCTCTCCATCTTTTTCCAGCAATTCTCTCCAACATCCTTATTTCTGACCCCTTTCTTCTTTCCCTCACTTTCTCCTTTTGCTTTTTATTATCTCATTTCTTTCATCCTCAGCTCATTCTCCCTTTCTGTCATTTTTCTTCACCTTGTTCACCTTTACCCTGTCCTTTTCTTTCCTCCATTCCCCTGTTACACTTTCCTTCCATGTTCGTCATCCGCATTATGTCTTTCTTCACCCTTGTATCTTGCTTTTACTCTCTTTCTCTCTCTGCCCTCCTGATTTCTGCCCTCCCTCTCCTTTGTTAAACTGGAACTCTCCTCTCCCATTCGCCTCTGGATCCCCTTGTTCCCCCTCTACTCCAACCTCTTTCTTTCCACTATGTTTTTACAATTGTTTCTCTCATTCCCATATCTATTACTCCTATTCCCATTCATTCTTTATGTTCCCTACTTTTGATCCCTTCATTTATTTTTCTCATCATCCCTACTACTTCTCTCCTTTTTTCTTTATCTCCGTTACATCTCACCTGACTTCACTATTGCCTCCTTGCTCTAGCTTCCACCTTCTTTTTCTCACTTTTCCACCTCTTTCCTTTCTCCTCTATTACCTTCTTTCATTCTCATTATAGTCCTTCTTCCTACACCGCCTTCTTCCTTTCTTTTATTCTTTCCTTTCACCTCTCCTCTCTTGACATCCTTTTCTTTTGCTTTTGCTCTGTCTTCTTTCTTGTCTCTCTTTTCTACCATCTGCCTCCCTTTTCGGTCTCGCTTGCACAGCACAAGCGCTGTGCTGCGGGACTTATTGTTTACAATTCAGTGTGCTTACAACCTGCCAACAGCATGCCATTAGTTATCTTCATTGTCACTCTCATTTGCAATCTTTCTATTGCTTAGCTTCAGTAGGCTTCCCTTCTTTTCATGTGTTAGCTCTTCACTGGAGTATGGGCCAAATACATGTGTTCTTCTTCGTCTGTGTTCTTCTCCATTTTTTTTCAATGCTCTATTTTTATTCAATTTTTTAACTGTTTCGGTATATTTCCAGGATGTGCTATGTGTTTTCTTTCTTTTAACACAGGCATAAGGCTTTTTTTATGTTGCTTTCACCTTATCTGCCATCTCAAGGACACTTAATTATTTACACACACAACTGTTCTACTCTATGGCACTCCATTCTATGCTGCTGTACTCTACTCAACTACACTCTGCACACTCCACGCCACTCCACGAAACTCCACTCCACGCCACTCTTCACCATTCCACCCACTCCACACAATGTCACTTTACTCTTTTTTTCTTTCTTTATTTTTAAAAATATTTTTATTTATATTTCAGAGAGTTCAACAATCACATTATTGCCAAAGTTTGCATCATGCATTGAAAAAATGTCATCTTAATAAAAGAGAATAGCAGCCTGAAACCATATTCTTAACAATTCAAAATAATAAATAACATTAATAAGTATTGCATATTTCCACATTGCTCCCAATTCTCCAGGTTAATGCATTTTTATTTCGTTTTATCTCCTCCCCCCATCCTAGAAACTCCCACACTAGTTTATACGTATAATAAGAGCCTGACCTTAAAGCATATCTTTTTTCCACTTCCCCAATTCTGCATATTTTGGTCCACCATTGCTGAAACATCGGGGTAATTTCCGTCCACCAATTCTGCAATATTAAAGATTTGCCGGCTAATACTATAATGAATAACCGTTTCTCCTGCAGGAGACTAATGTTCTTATCAGGGAATAACCCAGAGCAGCAGTCTGAGCATCTATGGCCGCCCCTGGTTCTAAATTATGAAAACAGTACCTCTCAATATCATCCCAAAATTGTCTTATTTTCGGGCAGACGCAAATAATGTGGATCCAATTACCGCCACCCACTGCTGAGCACCAAAAGTATCTGAGGGCATATTTTGTGCAAAAACGCTGGAGTTCTATATAATGGCCATTTGCCATGAAATTGCATTCTTCTAAAATTAGCCCCTTTCAACAACTGTTCTACTCTGTGCCACTCTACAGCACTCCACATCATTCCACTGTACTCCACTCTATGACACTCCATACTATGCAGCTCTACTCAACTCCACTCTGCGCTGTCCACGCCACTCCACAGAACTCCACTCCACGCCACTGTTCACCATTCCACTCTATGCCACTACACTCCACGCAATGTCACTTTACTCTATGCAACTCTACTCTACATCACTGTACTCTAAACACTCCACTCCATTCTACGCTATGCCACTCCATTGCACTGCACTCTAGTCTATGCCACTCCACACCACTATACTCCACCCCAGTATGTGCCATTCTACTCTACGCCACTCTACACCACTCCACACGATGCACTCTACTCTACACCACTTTACTCTATGCCACTCTACCTTACTCTACTCCACTCTACTCCATGCACTCTACTTCACTCCACACCATTCTACTCTATGCCACGCTATACCACTCTACTCTACTCTACGCCACTCCACTCTACTCTATGCCACTCCACGCCACTCTACTCTACGTAACTCTAATCCACACGATGCTTCTCTATGGCACTCTAATCCATTCTACTCTATGCCACTTCACTCATCTCTATGCCACACTACTCTATACCACTCTACTCCAGCTCACTCTATGCCACTCAGCTCTATGCCACTCTACGGAATGCCACTCTACTCCACTCTATGCCACTTCACGCCAAATCAATGCTACTATATGCCACTTTACTCTACCCCTTTCCACTCTCAACTACTCCACTCCTTGCCATGCCACTCTTATCCACACTGTACGCCACCCCACTCTAATCCACTCCACGCTATTATACTCTACACCACTCTACTCCATGCCACGCTACTCAATGCCACTCCACTCTATGCCAATCTACTTTACATCTTCCACTCTATGCCACTCCACTCTACACCAGTCTATGCCACTTCACTCTATGCCACTCCGCTCTATGCCAATCTACTCCACACAATGCCACTCTATGGCACTCTATGCCACTCTACTCTATGCCACTCCACTCAGCTCTACACCTCACTACTCTGTACCACTCCAATCTATGCCACTCTATTCTACACCACTGTACACTATGCCACTCTTCTCTACGCCACTCTACTCCATGCCACTCCACGCCACAAAATGCCACTTGGCCACTTTACTCTATGCCTCTCTACTCTATACCCTTCACTCCATGCCATGCCACTGTACTCCACACCACTGTACTCCACTCCAGTCTATGCCACTCTACACCACTCTAATCCACGCCACTCTACACTACTCCACTCTATGCCACTCCACTCTACGCCACTTTACCTCTGTCCACTCCACACTGTGTCACTCTACGGCAACCTATGGCACTCTACTCTACACCACTCTACTCTATACCACTCCACTCTACTCTACACCACTGCACTCCACTCTACACCACTCCAGGCTACTCTATGGCAATCTACTATTCACCACTAATCCTTTTTGGGTTCCAGCGTAGCTTGTTACTCGCCCAAAAAGCGATTTGACGCCTTGTCAGGGGTAGTAAGCGCTATATAAATGCAATTACAATTACTCTAAGCCATTCTACTCTACACCACTCTACTCCACACAATGCCGCTCTACGCCACTCTACTCTATGCTACTGTATGCCGCTCCACTTATCTCTTCTCCACACCATTCTATGCCACCCCACTCTATGGTACTCTATGCCATTATACTCTACACCACACTACTCTATGCCTCTCTACTCAATGGCACTCCACCCTGTGACAGTCTACTTTACCCCTTCCACTCTATGTCACTCCACTCTATGCCACTCCACTCCATTCTACACCACTCCACTCTACACCACTCCATTCCACACAATGCCACGATATGGTACTCCTCACCACTCTACTCTATGCCACTCTACAGCACTCCACTCAACTCAACTCTATGCTTCACTACTCTATGCCACTCCACTCTATGCTACTGTACTCTACGCCACTCTACTCTATGCCACTCTATGCCACTTTACGCCACGTTACAAAATGCCACTCTCTGCAACTTTACTCTACACCTCTCTACTCTATGCCACTCCACACCACTTTATGCTACTCTACACCACTCTAATGTATGCCACTGTACACCAGTCCACTCTATGCCACTCCATGACTCTTCACGCTATGCCACTCCACTCTACGTCACTCCACTCCACTCTACACCACTCCACCTCGCACACTCCACACAATGTCACTCTATGGAAACCTACGGCACTCCACTCTATGCCACTCTACTCTATGCCACTCTACTCAACATAATGCCACTCTATGGCACTATACACCACTCTACTCTATGCTACTATACGCCACTCCACCCAACTCTACGCCACACTACTCTATGTCACTCCTCTTCATGCCACTCTAATCCACGCCACTGCTCTATGCCACTCTGCTCTACGCCCCTCTACTCTGCTCTACACCATTCTGTGCCACTCTACTCCATGTCACACAATGCCACTCTATGTCACTTTACACTATGCCTCTCTACTCTATGCCATGCCTCTCCACTCCACGCCATGCCACTCTACTCCATACCACTGTATTCCATCCCAATCTATGCCACTCTGTGCCATTCTATACTAGACCATTCTACGCCATTCCACTCTATGCCACTATGTGTTATGCCAATCTACTGTACGCCTTCCACTCTACGCCACTCCACTTTACACCAGTCTATCCCACTCCACTCCACTCTATGCCACTCCACTCTACGCCACTCCACTCCACATAATGCCAGTCTATGGCACTCTACATTAGTCTACTCCACTCTACGCCATTATATGCCACTACACTCCATGCCACACAATGCCATCATGCCACTTTACTGTACCCCTCTCCATTTTACACCACTCCATGCCATGCCACTCTACTCCACAGCACTGTACTTCACCCCACTCTATGCCACTTTACACCATTATACTCTACACCATTCTACGCCATTCTACTCAATTCCACTCCACTTTATGCCACTCTACTCATTGCCAATCTACTTTATGCCTTCACATGTTTGCCACTCCACTCTACACCAGTCTATGCTACTCAACTCTACGCCACTCCACTCTACTAGACGCAATGCCGCTATATGGCACTCTACAACACTCCACTCAGCTCTGCCTCTCTCTACTCTGTGCCATTCCACTCTATGCCATTCTACTCTATGCCACTCTACTCTATGCCACTCTACTCTATGCCACTCCATACCACAAAATGCTACTCTCTGCCACTTTACTTTATGGCTCTCTACTCTATGCCACTCCACTCCATGCCACTGTACTCCACATCACTGTACTCCACCCCACTCTATGCCACTCTACATCACTGAACTCTATGCCAGTCTAAGCCACGTCACTCCACTCCATGCTACTCCACTCTACGCTACTCCAATTTACACCACTCCATCGCACCCACTGCACACAATGCCACTCTATAGCACTCTACTCTACGCCACTCTACTCTATGCCACTCTACTCTATGCCACTCCACTCTACTCTATGCCACTCTAACCTATGCCATTCCACTCTACACCACTCCACTCTACGCCACTCTACTCCACTCTCCTATACGCCATGCTCCTCTGCACCACAACACTCATTTTTAGCTACGCTGAACAGCAGCCACACTGCTGTGCAACATGGCTAAAAGACAAAGCTCTCACATAGGTGAGACCTATTGGCTTTGCCAATGCTTGTTAATCTTCTGCTTGCCTGCTGGCTCTCATTTTTTTTTCTCACTATATTCATTTTTAGGTCTCGCCTGCGTTGCAGCGCGCATGCGCTGCTTCGCCTTGGCAAGATCTATTGTCGTTGGTTTTGTGTCCGGCTTCTTTGGAAGCGGGGTTGGTGTCCGCCTTGTCTCCCTTAGGCCCCGCCCATCCGGACTGGACTCCGCGCTGCGTCTCTTCACTTCTCCCAGCTTTTATTTAAAACACCGCACTCAGTTTACATTTTATTTTTTAAGGTTTGAAGTTGTGCGCGGTGCCCACTTTAGGAACACCGCACTGTGTTTAATAATTTTTTTCAACTTATTCGGAGCGTGGTGCCCGCTTCAGGTACACCGTGCTCTGTTTTATTTTTATTTTTTTACCCTATTCGGAGCAGCCACCAACTTAGCCCCCTGCAGGCCAGACCCGAGTGACCGAACAGGTCAGACACCAGGCAGAAAATCGCACACTCCTGATCTGCAGTCTGCTTCAGTCTCCCTAGGGCCGTGCACACGCCGCTTCGCTCCCCCTCCCACCTCAAGGCATCAATGTGCCAGTCAAGTTTCTGCCCCCCTATGTACTGGGGGGACTCAGGATGCTCTGTCTAGGCCCCCTAGTTTAGACAAGGGAACATTAAGTGATTTGCCCAGAATCACAGGATGTTGTGCTGGCGCCGGGACTCGAACGTTGTTCCACCAGTTCTAACGTCGGCAGCTTTGGCCATTACGTCATATGGCTTCCCTCGCCTTGTTAGTTGGTGGGCACATTGTAAGCTCTCCATCACCAGTTCAGGTGCACACAAAGCAACTTCATCACCCCGGCGTGGCAGACTGCAGAGCTCTTCAGGAAACAGTACGTGAGACAACGCGCAACAGTTTGTGACAACTTTATGGAAAGAATTGCATGGCAGATGGCTTACAAACCGTGTGCCTGCATCTCAACTGTGTCTCTATGTGCACGACAGTCTCTAATGAGACCCCAGTGAGTAGCATGCTACCTGTCCACAAAGCTCTTTAGTGCCTCGTCATTAGTAAAACGCGCTTCTATACAGTACAGTCATTGAGAGAGGATGCCGCACAGGGTAGCGAGGGTGCTGCTGGTGGGGGTCGCCTGAGTCTACCCACACACTTGGTGTGAGTGTACAGTATTCATCTTTCATATCCTGTGAGTACAGCAAGACTTCTGGGCGCTGTTGAGCGTCTGTTGCTGCTTAGTGCTCGCAGGATGTCTACACACATCAATGAGAATACAGTGTACAACTGTTAATGACGTGCATTGTTAGGGGAGCTGTCTCAAGCTTTGTTGTTAATGGAGCCTGTGACAAGTCTCTAATGCACGAACATGCAGCCACAGCAGTACATCAGCATTAGAACTACAGACTCTACACCCCTCTAGCCACACACACGCTCGCTCTCTCTCTGTCTCTCTCGCTCTCTCTCACACACACGCACCCACACACACAGACACCCAAACACATAACCATACACACATACATGCACACATATATGCACACATACAATAATACACAAACACACACATACACACACAAACACATCTACACATACACACACACATAAACACATACATGCATACACGCATGTACGCATACACACAATCATACACAAACACACACATACATAAACACATACAAACACATACACACATGCATAAGCACATATAGCCACACACATACACACAATCATACTGACATGCATACACACATGTACGCACCCACACAATCATACATACATCAACACATATATAGGCACACACACATGCACACAGTTGTACACACAGACACTACTCCACCCCTCTTTCCAGACACCAGATATGCATACACAAACACACACAAACATAAACTCAACCTACACCAGACTAGGTGATATGAAGAGGAGGCATTGTTAGGACCCTAAGGATTTCCAACATTCACCCCAGCAGGGGTAAAAGGAGGGGGTATCCGTGCACCAGTCTGAGGAAGCAGAGAGCAGCAGACATCTGGAAAACAGTTTCTATAGAGAACAAATGCTGTGATGAAATAATGAAGTGCAGGACATTTTACATTGTTTTCCTCCAGCCTCCCAAAATCCGAACTATAGGGTGCCCAGAGAGGGAACACATCACAAGGCCTAATAGTGTACAAATGCAAACAGTACAACATACCGGGACACAACACAACATGCGGAAGTCATGGAATGTGTCTGCCACCGTGAACATGGTGCATGGATGTGGACTGCTCACAGATAAAATGCTGCTGCTTGGGAACACCAGCATTGAGTAGAAGGGTAAAACACTGCTAGTGGTTTAGTGGGGCCCCATACACTGTCATGGGGGGGCTACAGATCAAACCTTTGGTCAGTCCCTGGTGAAGGCTTCGAAAAGTGAAAGAAATGTTGAAGTGTGTGAGTAGGAGCTGGGGCCCCACAGCAGAGTGAAATACAAAGAATGTGCAAACAAGAGGGGCCGGAAGAATGTGCAGGAACAGACGGAGTGCAGAAGATGCTGGAGCACCGGCTGCTTTGCAAATACTGTAATTGTGTGGCAAAATGAAAAGAACGCTAAGAGTGCAGCAGGGGGATCTTTTAAAGTTAGAATTAAGATCAAAGGGAGAGTTAGTTTTAAGCAAAATCATGGTAGATGTTGAGGTACACAGAGCACAAGACATAATACACTCTGTAAGCGCACCTGGACATACAGCAGTAAAGGACATGGTCCCCCTCTTTATCACATGCATTATATTCAGGGCCACTGGAATTATGGAGCAGGTGTGGGCCAAATTATGCAGCAGTGTTGAGGAAATTATGCGGCAAGAAAAGAAAAATTATGCAGCGTAATGAGGCGCATTTCATAATAGTATTACTTCATTATTTTAAACTTTTTACACTTGTTAACACTGTCTGGGCATTGGGTGCATCTGATTAGTATCAGTTTAACACCCAAATATAACAATAAGCAACAGAAAGATGTTAATGTTAATGTTAAAAATAATTTGTAAAGCGCACGTACACCAGGTGGTTTCATGGCGCTGTAGAAGGCTCTATGTGCTATCAAAGAAAACATCAATTATAGGCTTGAGCAAAAAGCCATGTTTTAAGGGACTTCCTAAACTGCAGAAGGTTTGTGCAATTCCGTATTTCCAGCGGGAGTGAGTTCCACAGTTTGGGGGCGAGAGTAGCAAATCTCCGGCCTCCTTGACGTACCCGCTTGAATGTCGGAGTGGTGAGAGGTGGGCAGAACGCAGGTTACGTGAGGGAGTATGCCTAGATATCAGGCTATTAATAAATACGGGGCTATTGCCTTGCAAGGATTTAAAAATGAGGCAGCCTGTTTTGAAGGCGCAGCGCTGGGAAATGGGGAGCCAGTGCAATTTCTTCAGCAAGGGAGTCGCTGATTGCCATTTAGGTTGTCGAAAGACCAGTCGGGCTGCATGATTTTGGGCCATCTGAAGCCGTTTGAACAGGTAGAGTGGCATGCCCAAGTACACAGAATTGGCATAGTCCAGATGTGACAGGACGGTGGCTATTATGACCTGGATCAGGGCTTCCTGAGTGAGAAGACGATGTATCTTCCTGATCTTGCGCATTTGAAAGAAACACTTAGAGATAACCGCACCGACCTGGGTTTTTAGTGAAAGGTCATTGTTGAGGGAAACTCCTAGTGTTTTGGCCGAGGGGAAGGGGAGGGAGGGGATCCTAGCTCTGGTGGCCAGTAATGGGGACCCCAGTACTTGTGACTGTCCCCAGTAAGAACAAGCTCTGTCTTACCAGGGTTCAGTTTGAGATGGTTGAGGTCCATCCATTGTTGGATGTGCCGCATTGTAGCCTGAAAATCCGTGACCGAGTTGTGTGAATTGTCAATCCTAAAGAGTAGTTGAAGGTCATCAGCATAGTTAAAAACAGTCACCTTCCTATCTTTAAGGGACTGAATCAAGGGGGCAATATAAAGATTAAACAGGTGGGGAGAAAGAGCCGAGCCCTGTGGAACGCCACAGGTAGTTTTGCGTGGGGGAGCCAAAAAGTGACCTTGACGAACGGCCTGGGAGCGATCTTCCAAAAAGGAAGTGAGCTAGAGAGCCGCCATACCTTGAATACCAGCATGTTTGACACGGTCAGACAGAATAGTATGGTCGACCGTGTCAAAGGCGGCGGAGAGGTCCAATAATACCAGTGCCTGAGGAGACCAGTCAACCTTTGCAAATGGCCTTCCACTGCGCAGCAACATGTGTTGCTGCGTTTTTAGTAACTTTTGAATCGTTTGAGCTAGAAACAACATTTTGTTTGTTAAAATCTGCAGATTATGCAGCAGATGATGGATTAAGTGGCAAATGAGGCAAATCTATAGTTAAGCGAAAATCTCAGCGGCTGCACAATAGCATAATTCCAGTGGCCCTGATTATATTCAAGGCCACAGAATTATGTGGCAATTCAGGACAGAATTATACTGCAGAGTCGACCAAGTTATACTAAAAGAACAGATTTGATAAAGTGACTCCAAGACTAGGAATACATAGGTGAAGCTGCATGGGTATCCGGTTACAAGTGTGTATGTACCCATTTGCCTGAACATAACAGCTTAGAAGTGGTGCTTTTTTTAACTTGATGATTTATGAAATGGTGTGGACTGACGTATCTCGTACGTCACAGAGCTACTATTGAAAAGCACAGAACAGGAACTAGACAAGCATTGGCAAAGCCAATAGGTCTCGGCAATGCCCGAGCTATTGGCCTTGTCAATGTTAATGTCTTTTATCCATGTTGTCTAGCAGCACATCTGCTGTTCAGCATGGCTGAAAGTCACTGAAAGCCCAGAATCACAGGATCATGAGCCGATGCCGAGTCTCTTCGCCCCAATTTTGAGTTTGTCCTGCCTCTCCTAACACAAAAAAGCATTATAACGTGGAGTGCGATGGCCGCATCATGGCGCTTTTTTCAGTGACTTTCAGCCATGCTAAACAGCAGATGTGCTGCTAGACAAAATGGCTAAAAGACAGACTAGGTCGTGCCTAAGGGCAGCGCGCATGTGCTGCTCGCTCTGCGAGGCAAGCTGTATTAGGGTATGCACTGGAAGCCCCCCACACTCTCCGCCCATATTTGTCATTGGCATGTGTCATTGTCCTTCATAAATGATGGCTTCTGATTCGTTAGTAGGCTTGTTAGATCATTTGGTGATAAGGCAATCTTCCCATATTTTCAGTGCGTTTGAAAACATAGCGGCAATTAGCTACCACGACCTCATTAATTTCAAATACATTGTCTCAGGATTTGCCGCGGTAGCTCTATTTCATTATAGCCTGAAGAACCACTACTGCGGCGGATTCTGCAATGGTGCAGAGGTACGGCAGACAGCACGCGCAGAAGAAGAGCTCAAATCCTGGCACGAGCTTCGCCAGCAGCAATTATTTCATCTTAGCCAGATGTTGTTTTGCATTATGTTGTAACCGTGCAGCATTTTTGGTGCGTTTAAAAATATGCAAGTCATTTATTAGCAAATCAACGTTTTTTTCAAACGTGTTAGTTCATGCTTTGCAGCAGTGTCGTGCGTGTTCTTCTCTTGACCCGCGTTTCTTTGCAATTTAAACTAGGGATAATTCCTACTTTAATACAGGGCTTTAAGTGGGCCGGGTCTCATCGGTGCTGAGAACCAGTAGTTTTTCAAAGGGGGCCTCGAAACGGGTTTCTATCAGGCTCTGTTTTGTGCCCTGGCACAGGCGGTCCATTTTTTTCCGGACTGCAGTGACAGCAGGCATATCAATGTGCGCTTACTCACACTGCTTACTTCTCACTAGTGGAGAAGTTACGGCATGACGTCATGCCAGGTGAGCGTTCTAGGGGAAGGGAAATCCTTTAAAGAGAGTCATTCTCTCTGGATTTCCCTTCTCTTTTTGAAACTCAGGAGCAGCAACATTGTTGTGGTGTCACCAGGGCTGTAAGTGGAAGCTTTTTCAATATTATATACAAGCCATTGTTGCTGCTTATTTATCTTATGCAACTAAAAACCATTGACAAAGCCAATAGTCCTGACTTGTTGTAGGTATGATGTTACTTGTTGTATCATATCTGGATGCAATGACAGAAACAGCAAAATACAATTCGGGCGGCACACTATGCTAAACACAGATTTTTAGCTTACATGTTTTAAGCCACGCCCTTAATTATACTGGCCACACCCCTTTATGTGACCCCCAGTTTTTTCATCCCACTGAAAGCCCTGCTTTCGTCCATTTTGCCTTCTGTGCCCCCGCTGCCCCACTGTACTGTGCCCGTGTTTCTTCTGTTTTTTTTCATCCATTTTGCCTTCTGTGCCCCCGCTGCCCCACTGTACTGTGCCCGTGTTTCTTCTGTTTTTTTCGTCCATTTTGCCTTCTGTGCCCCTCGCTGCCTCTCTCCATTCCCGCCGCTGCATCCCCTGCGGCCCCGCCCCCCTGACTGCCCATTCGCTGCCCCTGCCTCCCAGCTGCTCCTCCCTCCCACCTCCCCATATATGGCGGCCGCTGCGCGGTGAGGAGAGCGACCCTTGACCTTGCCAGGTAGGTCGCTCCCCCACCACACAGCTGTCCGCCCGCTGCTGCTGCTGGTAAGCTCGCCCCTCCGCTTGTGGCCTCGGTGCCCGTGTTTTCCTCTGTTTTTGTCCATTTTGCCTTCTGTGCCCCCGCTGCCCCACTGTACTGTGCCCGTGTTTCTTCTGTTTTTTTCGTCCATTTTGCCTTCTGTGCCCCGCTGCCCCACTGTACTGTGCCTGTGTTTCTTCTGTTTTTTTCGTCCATTTTGCCTTCTGTGCCCCCGCTGCCCCACTGTACTGTGCCCGTGTTTCTTCTGTTTTTTTCGTCCATTTTGCCTTCTGTGCCCCCGCTGCCCCACTGTACTGTGCCCGTGTTTCTTCAGTTTTTTTCGTCCATTTTGCCTTCTGTGCCCCTGCTGCCCCACTGTACTGTGCCCGTGTTTCTTCTGTTTTTTTTCGTCCATTTTGCCTCTGTGCCCCCGCTGCCCCACTGTACTGTGCCCGTGTTTCTTCTGTTTTTTTTCGTCCATTTTGCCTTCTGTGCCCCCGCTGCCCCACTCTACTGTGCCCGTGTTTCTTCTGTTTTTTTTTCGTCCATTTTGCCTTTTGTGCCCCCGCTGCCCCACTGTACTGTGCCCGTGTTTCTTCTGTTTTTTTCGTCCATTTTGCCTTCTGTGCCCCTCGCTGCCCCACTGTACTGTGCCCGTGTTTCTTCTGTTTTTTTTCGTCCATTTTGCCTTCTGTGCCCCCGCTGCCCCACTGTACTGTGCCCGTGTTTCTTCTGTTTTTTTCCGTCCATTTTGCCTTCTGTGCCCCCGCTGCCCCACTGTACTGTGCCCGTGTTTCTTCTGTTTTTTTTCGTCCATTTTGCCTTCTGTGCCCCGCTGCCCCACTGTACTGTGCCCGTGTTTCTTCTGTTTTTTTTCGTCCATTTTGCCTTCTGTGCCCCCGCTGCCCCACTGTACTGTGCCCGTGTTTCTTCTGTTTTTTTCGTCCATTATGCCTTCTGTGCCCCTCGCTGCCTCTCTCCATTCCCGCCGCTGCGTCCCCTGCGGCCCCGCCCCCCTGACTGCCCATTCGCTGCCCCTGCCTCCCAGCTGCTCCTCCCTCCCACCTCCCCATATATGGCGGCCGCTGCGCGGTGAGGAGAGCGACCCTTGACCTTGCCAGGTAGGTCGCTCCCCCACCACACAGCTCCGCCTTTGCTGTCCGCCCGCTGCTGCTGCTGGTAAGCTCGCCCCTCCGCTTGTGGCCTCGGTGCCCGTGTTTTCCTCTGTTTTTGTCCATTTTGCCTTCTGTGCCCCCGCTGCCCCACTGTACTGTGCCCGTGTTTCTTCTGTTTTTTTCGTCCATTTTGCCTTCTGTGCCCCGCTGCCCCACTGTACTGTGCCCGTGTTTCTTCTGTTTTTTTCGTCCATTTTGCCTTCTGTGCCCCCGCTGCCCCACTGTACTGTGCCCGTGTTTCTTCTGTTTTTTATCGTCCATTTTGCCTTCTGTGCCCCCGCTGCCCCACTGTACTGTGCCCGTGTTTCTTCTGTTTTTTTTCCGTCCATTTTGCCTTCTGTGCCCCCGCTGCCCCACTGTACTGTGCCCGTGTTTCTTCTGGTTTTTTTCGTCCATTTTGCCTTCTGTGCCCCCGCTGCCCCACTGTACTGTGCCCGTGTTTCTTCTGTTTTTTTCATCCATTTTGCCTTCTGTGCCCCTCGCTGCCTCTCTCCATTCCTGCCGCTGCGTCCCCTGCGGCCCCGCCCCCCTGACTGCCCATTTGCTGCCCCTGCCTCCCAGCTGCTCCTCCCTCCCACCTCCCCATATAGGGCGGCCGCTGTGCGGCCGCGCCTAAGGCAAGCCCGTCTGCGCCCGTCCGCGACTGGACCGCGCCCAGCGCCAGAACCCCTGGGCCGCGCGCCCCCGCTCCAGCCTCGAGGACCGACGCCGATACGATGCCACCACACTCCACGCTCTCAACCCCGGACGGACACACAACTGCTTCAAGGCCGCCCCGAAACGCACCCATGGTCCCTTCACCTGCCGGAACTGCAGCTACACCAGCCTCAGAGCCACCGAGGCGCCCGCCAAGAAGGACCTTAACCACCTCCGGTGCATCCTACTGAACACCCGCTGCGCACGCAAACACGCCGTCGAGCTCTGGGACCCGCTCGACACATCATCACCAGACGTCGCCTTCCTGACTGAGACCTGGATGAACGACTCCTCCGCCCCCGACATCGCCATAGCCATCCCAGACGGCTATAAGATCACCCGCAGAGACCGCATCAACGCAGTAGGAGGAGGAATCGCCATCGTCCACAAGAACACCATCAGGGTCTCGACCAGCACCGACGACACTCTCATCACCGCCGAACACATGCACTTCCAGATCCACACGGACCCCAACACCACCCTTAGAGGCACCCTTGTCTACAGACCCCCTGGGCCCCGACCCCAGTTCAGCGACTCCATCGCCGACTTCATCAGCACGCACGCCCTGACCTCTACCGACTACATCCTCCTCGGAGACCTGAACTTTCACCTGGAGAACAACAACGACAGCAACTCCACCACCCTGATCGACAGCCTCGCCAACCTCGGTCTGAGCCAGCTCGTCACAACACCGACCCACTCCGCCGGCCACACGCTTGACCCCATCTTCTCCTCAAGCTCCCACGTCTCCTTCAGCCACACCACGGAACTCCTCTGGACCGACCACCGCTGCATCCATTTCACCTTCCAGAAACCCACCACACACCACCGCACCCAACAGATCCCACGCCGCTGCTGGAGCAAAGTCACCGAAGACCAACTTCGGGCAACCCTCGCTCTCAGCCCTCCCTCCGACCCATCCAACACCGACGACGCTGCCTGCAACCTCAGACGATGGATGGTCGACTGTGCCAACACCCTCGCCCCGCTGAAAAAGCTCACCTACAGCGACACCACCAAAAGAGCCAGCTGGTTCACCTCGGAACTCCTAGCTTCCAAGCGTACCTGCCGGAAACTAGAGAAGAAATGGCACAGTGATAAGACACCGGACAGCCACACAGCCCACAAAGACACCATCCGTAACCACCACCACCTCATCAGGTCCGCCAAGAGAATCTCCTTCAAAGACCGCCTCGACAACAACGCACACAACAGCAAGGAGCTTTTCAACATCGTGAAGGAACTCTCCAATCCCAGCTCCAACACCAACGACATCCCGCCGTCGCAACCCCTGTGCGATTCCCTCGCCACCTTCTTTCACCGCAAGATCGCCGACATCCACGACAGCTTCAACACCCAGACAGCCCCAACTAAGATCGATGCACCAGACCCGCCGCACACCATCGACCACGACCCCCTGCCAGCCTGGGCCAGCGTGAACATCGAGGACACCATCAAGACCATGAGCACGATACACTCCGGCTCCCCGTCAGACCCTTTCCCGCACCACATCTTCAACAAAGCCAGCAGCTCCATCGCACCCCACCTGTGCAACATCATCAATCTCTCCTTCGAGACCGCGACCTTCCCAGAGAGCTGGAAACACGCAGAGATCAACGCCCTACTCAAAAACCCAAGGCAGACCCGAGAGACCTCAAGAACTTCCGGCCCATCTCCCTGCTTCCGTTCCCAGCCAAGGTCATCGAGAAGATCGTCAACAAACAGCTAACCCGATACCTCGAAGAAAACAGCATCCTGGACCCATCCCAATCAGGGTTCCGCAGCAACCACAGCACTGAGACTGCCCTCATCGCCGCCACCGACGACATCAGGATCCTGCTGGACAATGGTGAGACCGCAGCCCTCATCCTGCTGGACCTCTCCGCCGCCTTCGACACTGTCTGCCACCGCACTCTACGCGCACGCCTCCACGACGCAGGGATCCGAGACAAGGCCCTGGAATGGACCACCTCCTTCCTCGACGGCAGAACCCAGAGAGTCCGCCTCCCACCTTTCCGATCCGAAGCCTCCGAGATCATCTGCGGCGTACCCCAGGGATCGTCCCTCAGCCCAACACTGTTCAACATCTACATGGCCCCGCTCGCACGCATCGCCAGACAGCACGACCTCAACATTATCTCCTACGCCGACGACACTCAACTGATCCTCTCCCTCACCAAGGACCCCGTCGCCGCCAAAGCCAATCTCCATGAAGGAATGAAGGCCGTCGCCATCAGCCGACTAAAGCTGAACACGGACAAAACGGAGGTCCTCATCCTCGGCTCCAACCCCTCAGCCTGGGACGACTCCTGGTGGCCAACGACGCTGGGAGCAGCCCCGACACCCACCGACCACGCACGCAACCTGGGAGTCATCCTCGACTCAACGCTCTCCATGGCCAAGCAAGTCAACGCAGTCTCCTCCTCCTGCTTCAACACCCTCCGCATGCTTCGCAAGATCTACAGGTGGATCCCGACAGACACAAGAAGAACAGTCACCCAGGCCCTCGTCAGTAGCAGACTTGACTATGGGAACGCCCTCTACGCGGGAGCCCCGGCCAAGCTCATCAAGCGACTGCAACGCATACAAAACGCCTCCGTACGCCTGATCCTCGACGTACCACGCCACAGCCACATCACCCCCCACTTGAGGAACCTGCACTGGCTCCCCGTCGACAGGAGGATCACCTTCAAACTCCTCATCCACGCACACAAGGCACTCCACAAAACTGGCCCAGCCTACCTCAACAGACGACTCTTCTTCCACGTCCCCAACCGCCAGCTCCGCTCCGCCGACCTCTCCCTCGCCACCGTCCCTCGCATTCGAAGAACAACCACCGGCGGCAGATCCTTCTCACACCTCGCCGCCAAGACCTGGAACACCCTTCCACTAAGCCTACGACAGACCCAAGACCTGCTGACCTTCAGGAGGCTACTCAAGACCTGGCTGTTCGACCAGTAGCAGCACCCCCCCCCCCTTCCCTCTCCCCAGCGCCTTGAGACCCTCGCGGGTAAGTAGTGCGCTCTACAAATTCTGTGATTGATTGATTGATTCATTGATTTGCCATCGCATGTTGTTGAATTTTGCCAAGCGAAAGCATTTCATATAACAGTGGAGTAAATCTTATTAAAATGTGCAGATTGAAGGTACTCAGAGCGAGGAGAGTGCAACACTCATGCTCAAAATAAAAATCCCAAAACATTTTTTATACGTTCTTCATAGCAATGACCATTATGCCAGAGCCAAGTTTCCTGTATATAAGACTACCTGCATTTTAAAGCCGAACACAGACGACTTCACAAAGTGGGCAAGTATATCCTCCCATGCAAATTTCATTATTTCTAATTTTTTAGTTGAGTTTTATATAGCGCGAACTGGACACGAGGGTATCAGGCCGCTTTACATGAGCACCAGCTGCATTACAGACAGACACATTCATTAGGCCGAGCCTAAGGGCAGCGCGCATGCGCTGCTCGCTCTGCGAGGCATGCTGTATTAGGGTATGCACTGGAAGCCCCTCCCACTCTCCACCCATATTTGTCATTGGCATGTGTCATTGTCCTTCATAAATGATGGCTTCTGATTCGTTAGTAGGCTTGTTAGTCCCTCCTTGGTACCGCCTTGTCTGCATTTGTTAGCGCCCATAAGAACTGGACCTTTTACTATATGTGGGTGAGCACTATTTTCTTTATTGACTATAGGGACAAACAATGGCGGCTGCTTTTTTGTTTGTATTTGCAGCCGCCCACCTCTTTTCGTATACAGTGCTATGCAAATCTAACTTTTAAAGTGGCTGCCCCTTCCCCCACAGCACTCACTGCACAATTGCTGAGCTTTTTAAAATTATTTCGACATTTAAGAAGAACGTGGCGTCCGCTTCATGGACACCGCGTGTACTTTCACCTTTTGTTATTATTTTAAACAATTTGCATGCTGAGCGCGGCGCCCGCTTTAGGGATACTGCGCTCAGTTTAACTGTTTTTAAAAAAAAACTATAATGCTTCAAGGACACCGCGTCCTGTTTCTTTTTTTTTTTTTTTTAAACTTTAATGTTCAGCGGGCACCCGCTTTAGGGACAATGTGCTCTGTTTCTTTGTTTTTAAAAAAAACTTTATTGGTGAGCACGGTGCCCGTTTCATGGACACCGCGCTCTACAATACAATAGGTCTTGCATTTTCTACAGATTGACCTATTGGTGTTGTAAATGACAATGCCTTTTAATATTATAAAAAGCATTGCCATTTGCAATAACAATAGGTCAAAATCTCGCTATTGCGAGACCTATTGCATTGTAAATGCTTGTTATTCTTTCGTTCACTCTCCCACTGCACCATTTTTCAGTGTCTCCTGTCCATCAGAGGCCGGCTGTCACTCTGCCCCTCCTTCTAACCCCTTGTCTAAAGGGAATAGTGGCAAAAGTAGACATTTTTCTGTAGAGACTTTCTTCAAGGACTAGGCATCATGTTATTAAAGTGGAGGATGGAGAAGGGTCGGAAGTAACTTGAGAAAATATATTTTCATTGAAAGGTGTAGAGTGGTGTAGAATAGCTTGGAGTGGCTTGGAGTGGTGTAGAGTAGAGTGGAGTACCATGGCGTGGCACAGAGTAAAGTGGAATTGCGTAGAGTGGACTGGCTGGTGACTGGCTTAGAGTGCAGTGGCGTAGAGTAGAGTGGTACTGAGTATAGTGCAGTGGTGTAGAGTGCAGGGGGGTAGAATAGAGTGGTGCAGAGTAGAGTGAAGTGGTGTAGATTTGAGTAGAGTAGAGTGGCGTAGAGTGCAGTGGAGAAGAGTGGTGTAGAGTGGATTGGTGTAGAGTGCAGTGGCATAGAGTGGTGTACAGTGCAGTGACATTGAGTGCAGTGGCATAGAATGTAGTGGCAAAGAGTAAAGTGGTGCAAAGTAGAGTAGAGTGGCATGTAGTGCAGTGGCATAAAGTAAAGTGCAGTGGCGTAGAGTGTAGTGTTGCAGAGTAGAGTGGCTTAGAATGCAGTGGCTTATAGTAGAGTGGTTCAGAGTACAGGGCAGTGGCGTAGAGTGCAGTGGCCTAAAGTAGAGTGGTGTGGCATAAAGTGAATTGGCATGGAGTAGAGAAGTGCCGTGTAGTGTGTTTCAGTGGCATAAAGTGCAATGGTGTAAAGTACAGTGGCGTGGAATGATGCAGATTAGAGTGGCGTAGAGTTAAGTGGTGTAGAGTGCAGTGGTCTAGAGTGCAGTGGCCTAGAGTAGAGTGGTGCAGGGTACAGTGCAGTGGTGTAAAGCATAGTGTAGAGTGGTGCAGAGTAGAGTGTCATAGAATGCAGTGATAGAGTGCTGTAGTGCAGAGTAAAGTGCACTGGCATAGAGTAGAGTTGTGCAGAGAAGAGCAGAGTGGAAAAGAGTAGTGGCATAGAGTGATGTAGATTAGCGTATAGTGGTGCAGAGTAGAGTAGAGTGCAGTGACGAAGAGTGGTACAGATTAGAGTAGAGTGCAGTGACGTAGAGTGATGCAGAGTAGATTAGAGTGCAGGGGCCTAGAGCAGAGTGGTGTGGCGTAGAGTGCAGTGTTGTGGGGTGCAATGACATAAATTAGAAGGACACAGAGTAGAGTGTTGTAGAATGCAATTGCGTAAAGTGCAATGGCATAGAGTGGTACAGAGTTGAGTGCAGTGACAAAGAGTGCAGTAGCGTAGAGTATAGTGGTGCAGAGTAGAGTGCCATAAAGTGTAGTGGTACAGAGTGCAGTGGCATAGAGTAGAATCATGCAGAGAAGAGCAGAGTGGCACAGTGTGCAGTTGCGTGGAGTAGAGTAGTTAGAGTAGAGTGGCGTAGAGTGCAGTGGCACAGAGTGGTGCAGAGTAGAGTAGAGTGGTGTAGAGTGCAGTGACAGAGTAGAGTGGTGCAGAGTAGATTAGAGTGGCATAGACTGAAATGGCGTACAGTGCAGTGGTGCAGAGTAGAGCAGAGTGGCGTAGATTGCAGTGGCTTAGAGTAGAGTGGTGCAGAGAAGACCAGAGTGGCATAGAATGTAGTGGTGTAGAGTAGCGTGGCATAGAGTAGAGTGGTGTAGACTGCAGTGACGTAGAGTCGTGCAGAGTAGAGTGCTGTGGTATAGAATGCAGTGGCGTAGAGTGAAGTGGCATAGAATACAGGGTAGGGGTGGAAGGAAAAAGAAGCAACATGGAAGTGGGACGGGTGGGAGGAAACAGAAGCAACATGGACGGGGAGATGGGAGACGGACTGAAAACAAGCACTCATATGGAGTGCTTGAACACAAAGTAAAAGTAGCTCCAAAAATAGGAGCCCTGGATAGACCCAAGTACTTGGTCCATGCTCCAGGGAAGAGTCAAACACAAGAAGAGGACATGACACCTACATTATTATTATTATTACTTAGCATTTCTAGAGCGCGTAGCTACCCAGAGGCATCCCAGCGCTAGCGGTTTAGCAGTGAGCAGGAGTGGGTTTACAGACTAAGGTTTTGAAATAGCCACGTTTTCAGATGCTTTCGAAAAGTGAGAAGATGGGTCTCTGATCGTAGCTGCAGGGGTAGAGTATTCCATAGCCTAGCTATGTTATACGTGAAGGAGCTACCCCCACTGCGTGTTCTGTGAATTTTGGGGATGACGGCCAGCCTCATGTTTGCGGAGCGGAGAAGTTTCCTGGGTTGGTAAAAGGTAATGAAGGAGTTAAAAATGGTGGGGCCTTTCCCCATCAGGGTTTTGTGGGCTATGCAAAGGGATTTGAATTTATTCTTTCCAGAATAGGTAGCCAATGTAAGGCTTTCAGACATGGCTTTGCGGATTGCGTTCTTGGCACTCCAAGCAGCACCCTGGCTGCACAGTTCTGGGCCACTTCGAGTTTCCTAATGGTAGATTTGGGTGCTCCTAGGTATAAGGAGTTACCATAGTCCAGGCTCGAGAGAACCAGGGCCTGGACCACCGTTCTTCTTGCCCCACTGGGGAAGAGGGGGAGAATTTTCCTCAGCATTCTGAGGATGCCATAACACGCACCGGCCACTTCCACAGCTTGCTGCCCAAATTTGAGAGATTTGTCAAGCCACACTCCCAAACTTTTTATCTTGGGTTTTGGGGTGGGTGCTTGTCCTAGACGAGTCGGCCATTGCAGTTTGAAGTCAGTATTGGGTAAGTTACCCAAGTACAAGATTTCTGATTTGTCGCCATTGAGCTTAAGGCAGGAGTTCTGCATCCATATAGCCACCTTATCCAGGCAGGTCTCTAGGTCAGAGGGGGCATTGTGCGGGTGCTTTAAAGAGACCACCAGCTGGGTGACATCAGCATAGGTGATAATTTTTATCCCAAATGGGAGGACAATGTCCGCCAGTGGCCTCATATATACGTTAAATAAGGTAGGACTCAGGGAAGATCCCTGAGGCACTCCATACCTAAGAGGGCGGCACCTTGAGGTGGCTTCTCCTGAAAAAACTTGAAAGGTTCTCTCGCTGAGGTACGATTGGATCCATGCTATTGCTTCCCCTGATACTCCTACATTCCCAAGCCGGTTCAGAAGAATATCAAAGTTAACAGTGGCGAATGCGGCACTTAGGTCGAGGAGAATGATGGCCACTGCTCCTCCCTGATCTATAATCTTTTTAGAGTCCTCAACTACAGAAATAAGAGCTGGTTCCGTGCCCAGAAGAGGTCGGAAGCCGGTCTGAGAGTGGTGTAAACTATTACGGGATTCTAGGAAGGCTGAAAGGACAGAGGGGCATATTTACGTTCCCTGGCGCATCCCTGCATATCAGCAGGGATGCGCCAGGGAAAATGCGTCACGCAAGTTTACCCTTGCGCCACGTCCGATGCGCCGCATTTACAATGCGGCGCATCGTGGCGCAAGGATAAGCAGATGCGTGACACATCTGCCGGCGGAAGGTTGGCGCAGTGCTGAAGTCGTGTCGCAAGCGCGACGCAACTCCAGCACTGTTCCAACCTTCCCTATCCCTAACATGGTGCGTCAATCCTTGCGCCTGCTTGAAGCAGGCGTAAGGATTTGGCGCACCAGCGTCGGAAAAGTGACTGCGTGAAATCTTGTAGATTTCACTACGTCACTTTTCCGAGGCGTACCTGCGCCGGAACGCCCCCCCCTGCGCCGGTACGCCCACATGAAACCTGACGCAGGTTTCATGTGGCGCAGGGGTTTACTACGTGACGCATCTCCCTAGATGCGTCACGTTGTAAATATAGTGCAACGCGGCGCATGGTTTGCGTCGCCGCTGCGTCACTTGCGTGACGCAACGGCGGCGCAAAAGTGGCGCAAGGGGCTTGTAAATATGCCCCAGAGTTTACATGTTTTTCCAGAATCTTACAGACCATAGGTAGTAGAGATATTGGTCTGTAATTACTCAAGACATCTGGATTAAGAGTGACATGCCGTGACAAATGGGGAGGAAGGAAATGAGAGCGAACCTGAAGCTATCAAATGGTAAGCTATGGACGGGCTGTAAGCCCACTCTATGTAAAAAACATGTCTCGCAGAGACATCGCATGCGTTGTCCAGGAAAAATCTAAAAAACATGCACTGAGAATGTCAATAGGTCTGGCGTACAACTGGAAGTGCCTCTTCAGCCACTAGTGGCGATACTTGCACTCAGTCACAGATCCATGCACGTTTGCATCCACTCATCAACTCACTGACTCATTCTTAGATTCACCCAAACTCAACAAGCATATTTAAAGTAGAAAAAAGAAAATAAGTCACCGCCTAAACTAGGAAAAATACAATTAAACCTACTAGCACCAAGATGGCAATGTGGTTCAGAGAAAGTGTCCCCGTGGGAAGCAGTGCACTGCCGATGAGACTCAAGAAAGTGGCCCCATAACACTCTTTGGGGATCAGCAGGATTCTCTAAAAACAAACAAGCAAACAAAAAAAAAGAAGGAAAGAAATGAAGGGAGCGCTGTAAAAGGAGAAAATAAAAAACTTAAGGCTTGGCCTACCAGCCATAGGTGTGAAAATGCAGTCATTTTGAGGCAGATGTGCACATATAATAAGGCAACATACTGTCATACAGGGTGATAGAGAAAATGGCTGAAGTGGGCAGTCCTATTGCTCAATTTAAAAAAGCACACACACACACAAATGTGTGTGTGTAGTTATTATTTTTTTATTGCAAGAGGCTTGCAGACGACTACATCTATCTACTTTAGTGAGTCTATCAGTGGTTATCGAGATAACCAACTCAGGCCTCCTGTACTCTCTTGAGCATTAGCTTTACCCCAAAACAGGCATCAGGTATACTGTTGTAAAGTTTCAAATATGTACAAAATTGCAGTTGTATACAGAAGATAAATTGCTCCAGAGAGGTCCTACCAAGGGATTATTATAGTTCAAATCTTGTACCCTATATCCCCTTTGTGTTTGTCAGAGGAGTACCCAGTACCAAAACTCTACAGACTTTAACACAATGTGCCAACAAACACTTTTTAAAAGGCTATTGATTTTAATATGTGCTTTTCACAACAAATAAGTCTGGCCTATTACCTTTGCTGTAACTTTTCATAATAAACAGATGGACCTGTGGCAGCAGACACAGCATTTCTCAATTAAACAGTCAGGCGTCCGGCCTTTACAAAAAGGCTTGTCACCATAACCAGCTTAGGTTACTTTATCGAGCATAAGCTTTTTCACAAGATAACCAACAGAAATACAGTCTTACAATTACAAATGTGCACAAAATTACTTGGTTGCAAAACAATATACAACCCCTTCTAAAAGGATCTAACATGAACTCTCGTAGGGGAAATTTTCTAACCGTATGTTTTGTCATAGGGGTAATCAACACCAATACCCTTCCCTGCTATGGTGATCAGCGAGATTCCATGAATCGAAATATCCTTCTGCAGGCTTTAACACAATGTGGTAAAAACACCCCTTAAATGCCTGTTGGCTTTTACATATACTTTTCAAACGAAATAAGTCTGCCCTACTGCCTTTGTTGTAACTTTTCAATATCAACAATCACATATCTGAGATAACTTTTTCCAAAGAGGCAATCAAGCCTGTTTGATTCATCACTGGCTTATCACCATAACAACCAACGCAGGCTTACTGAACTGAGTGAGCATAAGCTTTCCCACAAGGCAAACATCTGGTACACAGTTAGGCAAATCCAGATATATACAAGATTACAGTTGGCAAAACAAAATACAACCCCTCCCAAGAGGATTTATAAGGATTATCACAGTGTACACCTACCTTTAGGTTTACCAGAGGGGGTACTTTACAACAAAACCCTTACCTACTACAGTAATCTGTGAAATTCCATGCAACAAAATACCTCTCCACAGCCTTTAACACATTTTAATAATAATCCACCTATAAATTCCTATTGGCTTTAACATTTGCTTTGCACATGAAACAAGTCAGACCTATAGCCTTTGTAATAACTTTTCATGATAAACAGAACAGACCTATAGGCTTGACCACACCTCCACTTTGAGGGTTAGTTTCTGAAAAAACAGCAAAATGCTGACCAGGCAAGAACTCCATGGTTAGCTGACAGGTATTGCATTGTTTTACCAAACGTGCTCCGACCATGTTGACACAAGCACTTTTGGCAAATATTCCCCACCAATTCGGTGGGGAATCTCAAAACTGGACAGGCCAGCTTCTGCTGTTCATGCAAAATAATAATTAAGAACCTAACTTGGAGTTACTAGTAGGCATCTAGATCAAAAGGTCAAGCACACAGGACCATGCTGCAAAGGTCGCTTGTGTTATGGGCAGGAATGTTTTTATGAAGGAAGGGGTACCTTCCTGCACAAAAACAATTTTTTAAGGCAATTTCCTGTTTCTATGTATAATGCAAAAATGCATCAGACATAGAATATGAAAGTAACAAGACGAAATATGAAATGTACTTGTGGAATGTATTATGCCTTGCCTACATTAGTACCAACATGCCTCAAAAGACTGCTATACTTTAATGGGTAATACCAGTGCTTCTCAGGTAAAGTACTAAACTTCTCCCACACAGTACCAACATTTCATATTTCTTCTTGTTACTTTCACTTCAACGATGCCCTCTCCTACAAGCTCCTGAATGAGTCTAACCCCCTCAACCTCCCACTATGGGCTATGAAGATGAATGCCTCACTCACCCAAGGCTCCTTACCTGACTGCCTCAAAAGTGGCTAGGTTACCCCTATCCTAAAAAAAAACAACTCCGACCAATCAGACTCCAACAATTACCACCCAATCTCCAACATCCCTACTTTGGCCAAACTTTTAGAAAAATGTGTGCACTTACAGCTTCACAGTCACATAGTGTGATTCCAACTCCTCGACCATTGTCAATCTGGCTTTTAATTGGGTCATAGCACTGAAACTGCCATGGTCCACATTGTCAACAATGTCCTACACTCACTCGAACAGAATGAATCTTGCCTCCTGATCCTACTGAACCTGTCAGCAGCCTGTTGAAATGTAAATGTTATGCACTCGTTTTGCTTGCATATTGCTCTGTGTAAAAGTAGCATTCACGGCATCATTTTAAGTTGAGCTGCCATTTTGAACCGTGATTGAAACTAACCCCAGCTTGCTGAGAAATGTCTCCATTCGTTTTTTTCCTCTTTTTCTTCAGGGTTTAACGCTGTCTCGCTGCGTACATTGTCCTCGTTAGCACATACCTTTCCCACTAGATAGAGGCCTTCTCCCACCAGCCCAGCTGCGGGCACGGGCAGGACGACCTTCATTTATAGATAGCGTGTACCCAGCCTTAGAGTTGAAACTTATCCTACTGTACCTATTTGTTTTAGCTGTGTGAGCCTGGAATTTTCCATCCTGGGCGGTGCTTTCATTGGTTTGAGATGTACTTAATGTAACTCCATGTTGGCTGAAGCCAGTCCCTCTGCAGCAATCCAAGGAGGCTGATCAGACTGGACTCCACTCAAGTGTACTTCTAATAAATACCTTTGGTTTGTATTCTCTACTGTCTGACCAACTCTTCATTTGTGAGGAAGGCTGAGAGGTCGTCGCCAGTGACCCGAGTGACCCTAATCGGGTAACTTCCTTCATTTGGCGCCCGAACAGGGACTCCATCGGGTGACCCATCCTCGGTGAGGAGGTCGGGACCATGTCGGGTCGGACGGGCGGACCGGGGATCCCTGCACAAGAGAGTTTTGTACTCGCAGCTGCCCCGTCTGTCTGACCGGGCGGTGCCTCGTCCAGCGATCATCCTGACTGGGGTCCTGAACGGCAAAACCCTTGGATCTGACCGTTTGGGCCAAAGAGTCGGCATTGGAGAATAAACTTGTTTGACCTGTGTGCACCAGGTGAGTTTGGTTTGGATCTTTGTGGATATGGCGCCATTTTGATTTGTATTTGACGCGGTCTGAGGACCGTCTTTGGGCAAGCGCTTGAATTTGTTTGAGTTATTTATGAACATGGGGCCTGATTCACAGAACTAACTTACGTCAAAAACGTAAAGTTAGTACTTTTTGGTATTCACAGAATACACTTATTCATTTTGGTATTCACAGAATGCACTTACTCATACTAACTTTATGTCCGCACTCGGGCCGGAGATTCCGGCCCTTAGGTGGAGATTCCGGCCCTTAGGTGGAGATTCCGGCCCTTAGGTGGAGATTCCGGCCCTTTGGTGGAGATTCCGGCCCGATGGTGGAGATTCCGGCCGGTTGTGGAGATTCCGGCCGGTGGCGGACATTCCGCCACCGGCCGGAATCTCCACAACCGGCCGGAATCTCCACCAAAGGGCCGGAATCTCCACCAAAGGGCCGGAATCTCCGGCCCGAGTGCCGACATAAAGTTAGTATGAGTAAGTGCATTCTGTGAATACCAAAATGAGTAAGTGCATTCTGTGAATACTAAAATGAGTAAGTGTATTCTGTGAATACCAAAAAGTACTAACTTTACGTTTTTGACGTAAGTTAGTTCTGTGAATCGGGCCCATGGGACCACTTTCATTTGTATTTGATGAGGTCTGAGGACCGACTTTGGTAAAGATATTTGCAAATACCTGTTAGGCATAAGTAGTGAACTTGTTTTCTTTGAAAATGCCTTGTTTGAGTAAGTTGTTTTGTTTGGGCTGTCGTTGTTGTTCTACTGATGCTCGATTGAAAGAAAGTCAGCCGGCGCCTCCAGAAGGCACTCTGAATTTCAACATGTACGTAAAACATGGCCTTGGCCCTATTATGTTTAGTACGTTATGGCACAAATATACGAGGGACAATGCCAAGTTGCAGTGGCCGTTGACGGGCACTTTTGATGAACAGAAAATTGATTTCCTGCAGGAAAAATTGTTTGTGAAAAGGAGTAGGCAGTCGATGTTTGATTCCCTCAGAACATGGCAAAAGGAGGCTAAACAGAGGCGAATGAAAGCAGAGAAAGAGGCCCGGAAGGGGAGAATGCAGACATTGACTCAAAAAGCTGTAGCGCATGATAGAGAAAAAATAGAAAAAGGAATAGAGTGTGCTGATAGGAAATTTCGATTACAATGTGAAAAGTCTTATGTTGCCCGAGAAGAAAATGATACATTTGTGGAGGAATTGTTAGATACTCGACCTCCACCCCGATACGCCCCACAGAGAATATACCCTGCCATGCCCCAGCCTCAGTCATCCGTTCCCTCTGTCTGCTGTTTCTGTTTCTTCTGCTATTGATCAAGCTGCTTCAGCCACAGCGCCTCCTCCCCTTTCTTTGACTTCGCCTTCTGCGGCTACGATGACTGCCAGTCTCCCTGCTACGCCTATTGTTTCGGCATCTCTCTCTCCAGCCCTTACACCTACGTCGCAGCCGGCAGCGACGTTGGTGCCTGTTACGTCTGTCGCTACTCCTTCCCTGTTCCTACATCCCCCGACATTAATGAGCAGCGGGACGCCGGCACGTGGACTAGGGGACGGAGACTGGGCAACTGCTAGGGAACGACTGGAGCGGATATTGATATGATCAGATGTGGGAGACGAAGAGGAAAAGATAGTAGCCGATCAGGCTGCCCAGTGGGCTCGTAACCCCATTTACAGTGTGGAAGATGTGTGGAGAGTGATGAAAGATTATGAGCCTTTTGTGCAGCAGCATGCCCTTACGCACATGTCGGCTACTTTGATTGGACTGTGGGAACAGTGTTTCAATGATGTAGCACCCCAGATTATTTATGATATTAGGGATCATGTATGTGCTGCTGATATGGCACCCGGTAACGTTTTTGGTAATGTTGCGGCGTTGATCGCTTATTGGGGTAGGTTGCTTGAGAAAAGCCCAACGACAGTATCCCAGTTTCCGATGAGGGAAGTCCACCCCATATATCACCCTGAAATACCAGAGCTACGGGATCAGCATAACGTTGTTACTAGACCACGGGTAGAGGCCCGATTCCAAGAACAGTGGGTCTACACTCCATGAAAAAGGAGTGAAGTTTTGTCCCTTACGACTCAGTTGCCTGACCCTAGGAAAAACCCAACTGCATATTATAAGGAATTGACTGAGGCCGCTTCATCGACAGTGATGACGCTTGCGGATATTGAGATGTTCTTTGGTTTACTGGTGCCTGTTGATATTTGGAGACAGGTGCACAAACAGGACCATGTTGTGGAATTGGGTCGTACCTGGGATCAGATTAAAGCATGGGACCTGGAGAGGAAGTCTGGTGAGAAGCCTAAGGCTGAGATACTAGCTGTGCCTGGCCAAATTATTACGTATATGCATTCTCTTATTCCACCCAGAAGGGTAGATTGGGACAAGTTAACAGCATGTCGTCAGAAGAAGGATGAGAGTGTGTCTGATTTTTTCACTAGGTTTGAAGGCGTGTTTTGGGATTTTAGCGGCCAGGATTTGTCGGTGGAGAGGGGGGTGTCCGATTGTTCGTTAATAGATTTGTTACGAACCTGCTTCCTGAGATCGTGACTCGGTTACAGGCCTCGGAGAGCACTTGGACTACCTCCTCCCCTTCTGTAATTTTGAGTATGGCACACTATTATGAGCACAGGGAAAATGAGGAGAAGGAGAAGGTGGAGAAAAAGCATACAGAATTGAAGACAAAGGTGCTGTTGCAGCAGGCTTTTCGAGGGAATGGTAGAGGACATGGTGGTATGGCCCGACAGCTTCCTCTTACTAGCCAGAATACTACGCCTGTAGGGCTGAATCAGTGTGCGTATTGTAAAGAGGAGGGACATTGGCGTAGCGAGTGTCCAGTGTTGTTGCAGAAAGTCGCGGCCCCTAGAGGACGAGGTTCTCGTGGTCGGGGTCGTGGAGCTAGTGGACAGGACAGAGCACAGCATACTGCAACCTTACAGGATCGCCCGGATAGTAACTACTTTGATGACAATAGGGGCGGCCAGTATTATCATGATGACTATGATATAGACGAGGTGACAGGTATGTCTCACAGCTAGGACAGCCAGGGACAGGGTAAGGGACCAGTTCAGATACCTGTAGATCAGCGCGGTCCTTATGTTACTGCAGATTTGCAGGGCTCAGCTAAGGAATTTTTGGTGGATACAGGTGCAATGAATAGCTCTATTTCTCGTTCACTGGTCCCCGGGGCAGCTCTGTCAGGCCATAATAATGTTTCGGTAGGATTTTCTGGTAAACCGGTTGTGAGCCCCATTTCCAAACCTCTTACACTGACTATAGGTCCTTTTACTGTGGATTCGCCATTTTTGTTGACATGTAATTGCGGAGAAAATCTGATGGGCTTAGATTTATTAAAGAAGTTGCATGCTACTATTTATTGTTCCCCGGAAGGTGTTTACATGACGATGGGCCTGAATGTGGTCAACACTAAGCAATGTCTGTCCAAAGATGCGCCCCTCCTTGTTGAATTTAAGGACGTGCCGCCCACGTTGTGGGCAACGGGTGACACAGACGTAGGACTATTGCAGATACCCCCAGTTTCTATCAAAATTAAAAACTATGCCATTTTGCCTCATATTCCTCAGTACAAAATACCTACAAGCAGGGGAGCGAGCCTTGTTACAAATTATACAGGACTTGATTAAGTCAGGCGGTGTTGAGGAGACGACTGCTAAAGTGTGTAATAGCCCTATTCTTCCCATTCCTCTGATGATCATCCAGATGTTTATCGTTTTGTGATTGACTTGCATGCAATAAAAAAAATAGTAGTTCCACAGTTCTCGGTGGTCCCTGACATTACTGCCCTTTTGACGATGATTCCTTCTACTGCTAAATTCTTCTCTGTCATTGACCTAAAAAATGCATTCTTTAGTATTCCGATCCATCCAGATAGCAGGTACTTGTTCGGTTTTACCCTAGCTGGCAGAAATTTTAGATTCTGTCGAGCTCCTCAGGGCAATACTGAGAGCCCTAGTATATACAGTCAAGTTTTAAAAGCCCAATTGGACTCCCTTACGCTTGCTCCAGGTAATGTATTGCTCCAATATGTAGACAACCTTCTCATCGCTTCTGACACTGAAAAGGGTTGCAAAGTCAGTACGGTTAAATTGTTGTTGCATTTGGCACACCACGGACGTAAAGTGTCCCTTTCCAAATTTCAATATTGTCGACGGGAGGTCACCTACTTGGGTCCCCTACTGTCAAAGGAGGGTAGGAGATTGACCCCTGAGCGCATCAGCGCCATTGTTAAAATGCCTATCCCTAAAACTCAAAGGGATGTGCGTGCTTTTATTGGCATTACTACCTATTGTCGTCAGTGGATCCCTAAATATTCGTTATTAACAAAACCCCTGCTCGCACTAACCACTAAAGATGTGCATGAACCCTTGCCTTGGACGCCTGAATGGCAGCAGTCTTTTGAGCAATTAAAAGTTGCGCTTTGCTCTGCACCTGTGCTTGGTACGCCTGATTATGCAAAGCCGTTTGTGCTGTACATTCACGAGATGGCTGGTTGTGCGCTTTCTGTTTTAACACAGGCCTTTGAAGGTAAGCAACGGCCATGTGCTTATTTTTCTGCCCTTCTTGACCCTGTCGCAAGAGCCCTCCCGAGCTGTCTAAGAGCGGTCGCGGCTGTGGCCGTCTCTATAAGGCAATGGGCTGGGCTCATACTTGATACTGACCTCACAGTCATGGTGCCCCATGCTGTGGATACTCTTTTGAATAAGACCAAGATACAGCACCTCACCAGGGCACGTCTGACCGGTTATGAGCTAACTCTCTTTGCACCACATGTCACGATGTGCCACTCTGAACCCAGCCACGTTACTACCCCTCCCTTCTGAGAGTGAGGAAATTGACATACATGATTGTATCTTCCGGACAGAGGAAGAGACGAAAGGACGGGTAGACTTGACTGATGTTCCCTTATCTGACCCCCAAGGGGAACTATATGTCGATGGCTCTTGCTTTAAGCTACCAGATGGCACTTCAACAGCCGCATATGCAATTACAACACTGTCCACGGTCCATTGTCACGAGTTCCCTATCAGTCGGCCCAAGCTGCAGAGCTCGTTGCCCTTATTCGAGCCTGTGAGTTGAGTGAGGGACTGGCTGTCAATATCTATCTTGACAGTCAGTATGCCTTCAGAGTCGCCCATAACTTTGGGCGGCTCTGGGCAGAGAGAGGGTTTCTCACTTCCCGTGGGATAAAGATCCAGCATGGCCCCCTTATACATAGGCTTTTGTTGTCTTTGACACTCCCCAGGAAATTAGTGATAGTAAAGTGCAGCGCCCACAAGACAATTACTGACAATGTAGGTAAGGGGAATGCCTTTGCAGACCAGACAGCTAAGGAGACAGCCCGGACGAAGATGAAAAGGATGTTTGTAGCAGGTCCCGCTAGGTGGGTGCCCGAGGTCACCATGTTTGAGGATACGTTGGAGAGTATCAAGGAGATACAAAGTGAGGTGAAAATTGAGGAATTAGCAATATGGCAGGAAAGCACAGCACGTTTAGATGAGGAGGGGTGTTGGACTGATAAGTCGGGGAAACAGAGATGGATGCTCCCAGATGCATATGTTCTTCCCGTAGTCACCATGGCACATGGGCCAGCTCATATCAGTGCTAAAGGTATTTGTAAGTTTCTAGACCCTGTATGGCAAAATGATAATATCCCAAAGACTGCCGCCCATTTGGTCAAATATTGTATGGTGTGCATGATGCACAATCCTGGAAAAGGTACCCCTACGCCACCTGGTAATTTTGCACCTCCCACTTTCCCTTTTGAGGTCCTCCAGATAGATTACATAGAAATGGATCGAGTCAACAATTTGAAGTATGTATTAGTGGTGGTTTGTGCATTCAGTAAATGGGTCGAGGCCTATCCCACGAAAGAAAACACAGCCATAGCGACTGCAAAAGTACTCCTGAAGGAGTTCTTTCCTCGCTTCGGCTTGCCTCGTTTGATTTGGAGTGATAACGGAAGCCACTTTAATGCAAAAGTCATTCAGTTAGTTTGAGAGGGACTACATATCAGACAAAAATTTCATGCTGCAAATCACCCCCAGTCAACAGGTTTGGTTGAGAAGTACAATGGTACTCTCAAACTGAAATTGGCAAAGATTCAGGAGAGCACAGGGTTGCAGTGGCCAGATGCTTTACCATTAGCCCTTTTGTCCACAAGAACAACAGCGCATTCTAGGACAGTACTGTCACGCTACGAGGTTGTGTTCGAGCGCCCGGCAAATGTCTGGGGCGTGCTGCATCCTCGTAGATTTTCTGAAATTTAATATCCTTTGTTAGTGGACTATCTGTATGAGTTAACTAAAAGTCTGCGTTCTATTCACCAACAGATCCAGGATTCTCTCCCGCCAGTACCCGAGGGGCCAGGACATGACATATTCAGCCTGGTGATTTTATTCTAATCTGGAACTTTCAGAGGAAGAAGAGCTTGGAGCCGATGTGAAAGGGACCAGTTCAGGTCCTCCATGTCACCCGCACTGCAGTGAAGGTCACCGGCTGAAAGAACTGGATTCAAAGTCAACACTGCCGCAGTGTGCCTCTACCTTTGCCTTATGATCAGTGGATCAAGGAAGGAATTGGGGACTCGGAGTGGGAGCAAGTCCCACGATTTGTCCCCTTTTCGGATGCCAAGCTCACATGGACCCAAACGGAGGCCGAGAACAATGAGGTACTAAATGCAGCAGTGCCCCCAGAGATCAAGGCTATTCAAGAGCCCTTATCCACTGGCCCCTCTGTGTCTGAGCCCCTTTTTACTGACCCCTCTGTGCCTGGAGTAGCCAGGTAGAATTTGCGCCCCGACGGAGGAACAGTGCACCAAAGGAGAAATCAGATTAGCAGGGATGGACTGCGTAAGTCAGGCAACAGTAGTTTAGGGAGAGGCAAGATTGGTGCATTGCCCGGACATTGGACAGGATAGATCGAACGTGCTCCCCTGGGGGGGGGGGGTATATTATCCTGTGCGACGTGGGATTTCTTCAAGAGCTAGGATCGAACAGCTCCACCGCCGGTGCTCAAGAGCGCCAACGTTGATGAACAATAGAAGTCTACCCAGTGAGGCTCAGACAGACACTGCCCCCTTTTTTTGTTCTTTGTCACCAGTTCCACTGCATTCTCTTTTCCCTTGCTTTCCCTTGCTTTGCAATAAATCTGTTTGGCCGGCCCATTACTGAGGAAGAACAGCCATTTTCACCTCCGCGCCCAGAGCAGGGTTGGTCCACGAAAAGTAAAATAGTTTTTGCATCAATAGTTGTTATTGCACTAATAGTTGTATTGGGGATATCCTATTTTCTGGACAAGAAGTATCCTGTGCATTCTGAAGGAAGTGACCCGATTAGGGCCAGCCGGGTCACTCGCGACCTCCTCTTAGCCTTCCCAGAAATGAAGAGTCGGTGACGCAGTAGAGAATACAAACCAAGTTAGTTTATTGTAAAATACGCTGCAGCGGAGTCCAGTCTGACTAGCCTCCTTAGATGCTACCGAGGGGACTGACCAACAAACATTTGGAAACATGGGATAAACCCTCCAACACCTCTCGAAACCCCGCCCCTGATGGAAAAATACTGCTTGGGCAGAAAGACAGACAAAGGAGGCACTGAGGATGAGCTACCACCTGCGGAATGGGTACACGTTATCAGACTCCCAAGACCATCCTACTCGGTCTCAGCTCTCTTTGGTGTGGGAGCATAGCTATGTCCAAGGGTAGGAATGCAGAGCTGAATAAACCATTCTCACCGTGCATCTGAGTCCCGACCTTGGATGAGATATGGGAACATTCTAAACTGCAGCTTCTGCTGAATCGACATAAGAGAGCGGGGACACAGAGGCTGAGGATTGCTCACAGCGTAGCATGAAGACTCAACTAAAGGCTCTTTTGTGCCTTATTTCTGCTTATTTTCCCTTTTTTCTTTATCCCTTATTTCCTCCCTTTACCTTTCCCCGCCGCTGCTGCCCCCGCGGCCCCTCCCTCCCCAGCGCGACCGGCCCAATCCAGCTCCCCTCCCCGCTCCCGCCTCCCAGCTGTCCAGCCCTCCCCGACCCCTACTTAATGGTGGCCACTGCGGGGACAGGCGAGCAAGACCACTGACTCATTGTCAGTGAAATTGCTCTCCCACCCTCGCAGCTCCACCATTAAGTGAGGTGCCCCTGCACTCTTGAGTGTTGGTGATCGAGGCCCTCCTCCACCCGCAGATTTCCCTGCGCCTCATCCCTTGTGGTCCAGTGGACCTCTGTCTCCTTCCTCTCACTCTGCTCCTTCACTCGTTTTCACTCGTTTTTCTACCCTTCCTATCTTTCACCTTTCTGCACCTTTCTGCATCTCTGCTCTTTTGTGCCTTATTTCTGCTCATTTTCCCTTTCTCTCGCTCTGCTCTTTCACTCGTTTTCACTCGTTTTTCTACCCTCTTTTATCTTTCACCTTTCTGCACTTTTCTGCATCTCTGCTCTTTTGTGCCTTATTTCTGCTTATTTTCCCTTTTTTCTTTATCCCTTATTTCCTCCCTTTACCCTCCCCCCCCAGCGCGACCGGCCCAATCCAGCTCCCCTCCCCGCTCCCGCCTCCCAGCTGTCCAGCCCTCCTCGACCCCTACTTAATGGCGGCCACTGCGGGGACAGGCGAGCAAGACCACTGACTCATTGTCAGTGAAATTGCTCTCCCACCCTCGCAGCTCCACCATTAAGTGAGGTGCCCCTGCACTCTTGAGTGTTGGTGATCGAGGCCCTCCTCCACCCGCAGATTTCCCTGCGCCTCATCCCTGGTGGTCCAGTGGACCTCTGTCTCCTTCCTCTCACTCTGCTCCTTCACTCGTTTTCACTCGTTTTTCTACCCTTCCTATCTTTCACCTTTCTGCACTTTTCTGCATCTCTGCTCTTTTGTGCCTTATTTCTGCTCATTTTCCCTTTCTCTCGCTCTGCTCTTTCACTCGTTTTCACTCGTTTTTCTACCCTCTTTTATCTTTCACCTTTCTGCACTTTTCTGCATCTCTGCTCTTTTGTGCCTTATTTCTGCTTATTTTCCCTTTTTCTTTATCCCTTATTTCCTCCCTTTAACTTTCCCCGCCGCTGCTGCCCCCGCGGCCCCTCCACCCCCCAGCGCGACCGGCCCAATCCAGCTCCCCTCCCCGCTCCCGCCTCCCAGCTGTCCAGCCCTCCCCGACCCCTACTTAATGGCGGCCACTGCGGGGACAGGCGAGCAAGACCACTGACTCATTGTCAGTGAAATTGCTCTCCCACCCTCGCAGCTCCACCATTAAGTGAGGTGCCCCTGCACTCTTGAGTGTTGGTGATCGAGGCCCTCCTCCACCCGCAGGTTTCCCTGCGCCTCATCCCTGGTGGTCCAGTGGACCTCTGTCTCCTTCCTCTCACTCTGCTCCTTCACTCGTTTTCACTCGTTTTTCTACCCTTCCTATCTTTCACCTTTCTGCACTTTTCTGCATCTCTGCTCTTTTGTGCCTTATTTCTGCTCATTTTCCCTTTCTCTCGCTCTGCTCTTTCACTCGTTTTTCTACCCTCTTTTATCTTTCACCTTTCTGCACTTTTCTGCATCTCTGCTCTTTTGTGCCTTATTTCTGCTTATTTTCCCTTTTTTCTTTATCCCTTATTTCCTCCCTTTACCTTTCCCCGCCGCTGCTGCCCCCGCGGCCCCTCCCCCCAGCGCGACCGGCCCAATCCAGCTCTCCTCCCCGCTCCCGCCTCCCAGCTGTCCAGCCCTCCCCGACCCCTACTTAATGGTGGCCACTGCGGGGACAGGCGAGCAAGACCACTGACTCATTGTCAGTGAAATTGCTCTCCCACCCTCGCAGCTCCACCATTAAGTGAGGTGCCCCTGCACTCTTGAGTGTTGGTGATCGAGGCCCTCCTCCACCCGCAGATTTCCCTGCGCCTCATCCCTGGTGGTCCAGTGGACCTCTGTCTCCTTCCTCTCACTCTGCTCCTTCACTCGTTTTCACTCGTTTTTCTACCCTTCCTATCTTTCACCTTTCTGCACCTTTCTGCATCTCTGCTCTTTTGTGCCTTATTTCTGCTCATTTTCCCTTTCTCTCGCTCTGCTCTTTCACTCGTTTTCACTCATTTTTCTACCCTCTTTTATCTTTCACCTTTCTGCACTTTTCTGCATCTCTGCTCTTTTGTGCCTTATTTCTGCTTATTTTCCCTTTTTTCTTTATCCCTTATTTCCTCTCTTTACCCTCCCCCCCCCAGCGTGACCGGCCCAATCCAGCTCCCCTCCCCGCTCCCGCCTCCCAGCTGTCCAGCCCTCCCCGACCCCTACTTAATGGCGGCCACTGCGGGGACAGGCGAGCAAGACCACTGACTCATTGTCAGTGAAATTGCTCTCCCACCCTCGCAGCTCCACCATTAAGTGAGGTGCCCCTGCACTCTTGAGTGTTGGTGATCGAGGCCCTCCTCCACCCGCAGATTTCCCTGCGCCTCATCCCTGGTGGTCCAGTGGACCTCTGTCTCCTTCCTCTCACTCTGCTCCTTCACTCGTTTTCACTCGTTTTTCTACCCTTCCTATCTTTCACCTTTCTGCACTTTTCTGCATCTCTGCTCTTTTGTGCCTTATTTCTGCTCATTTTCCCTTTCTCTCGCTCTGCTCTTTCACTCGTTTTCACTCGTTTTTCTACCCTCTTTTATCTTTCACCTTTCTGCACTTTTCTGCATCTCTGCTCTTTTGTGCCTTATTTCTGCTTATTTTCCCTTTTTTCTTTATCCCTTATTTCCTCCCTTTACCTTTCCCCGCCGCTGCTGCCCCCGCGGCCCCTCCCCCCAGCGCGACCGGCCCAATCCAGCTCCCCTCCCCGCTCCCGCCTCCCAGCTGTCCAGCCCTCCCGACCCCTACTTAATGGTGGCCACTGCGGGGACAGGCGAGCAAGACCACTGACTCATTGTCAGTGAAATTGCTCTCCCACCCTCGCAGCTCCACCATTAAGTGAGGTGCCCCTGCACTCTTGAGTGTTGGTGATCGAGGCCCTCCTCCACCCGCAGATTTCCCTGCGCCTCATCCCTGGTGGTCCAGTGGACCTCTGTCTCCTTCCTCTCACTCTGCTCCTTCACTCGTTTTCACTCGTTTTTCTACCCTTCCTATCTTTCACCTTTCTGCACTTTTCTGCATCTCTGCTCTTTTGTGCCTTATTTCTGCTCATTTTCCCTTTCTCTCGCTCTGCTCTTTCACTCGTTTTCACTCGTTTTTCTACCCTCTTTTATCTTTCACCTTTCTGCACTTTTCTGCATCTCTGCTCTTTTGTGCCTTATTTCTGCTTATTTTCCCTTTTTTCTTTATCCCTTATTTCCTCCCTTTAACTTTCCCCGCCGCTGCTGCCCACGTGGCCCCTCCCCCCCCCAGCGTGACCGGCCCAATCCAGCTCCCCTCCCCGCTCCCGCCTCCCAGCTGTCCAGCCCTCCCCGACCCCTACTTAATAGCGGCCACTGCGGGGACAGGCGAGCAAGACCACTGACTCATTGTCAGTGAAATTGCTCTCCCACCCTCGCAGCTCCACCATTAAGTGAGGTGCCCCTGCACTCTTGAGTGTTGGTGTTCGAGGCCCTCCTCCACCCGCAGATTTCCCTGCGCCTCATCCCTGGTGGTCCAGTGGACCTCTGTCTCCTTCCTCTCACTCTGCTCCTTCACTCGTTTTCACTCGTTTTTCTACCCTTCCTATCTTTCACCTTTCTGCACTTTTCTGCATCTCTGCTCTTTTGTGCCTTATTTCTGCTAATTTTCCTTTTCTCTCGCTCTGCTCTTTCACTCGTTTTGACTCGTTTTTCTACCCTCTTTTATCTTTCACCTTTCTGCACTTTTCTGCATCTCTGCTCTTTTGTGCCTTATTTCTGCTTATTTTCCCTTTTTTCTTTATCCCTTATTTCCTCCCTTTACCTTTCCCCGCCGCTGCTGCCCCCGTGGCCCCGCCCCCCCCAGCGCGACCGGCCCAATCCAGCTCCCCTCCCCGCCTCCCAGCTGTCCAGCCCTCCCCGACCCCTACTTAATGGCGGCCACTGCGGGGACAGGCGAGCAAGACCACTGACTCATTGTCAGTGAAATTGCTCTCCCACCCTCGCAGCTCCACCATTAAGTGAGGTGCCCCTGCACTCTTGAGTGTTGGTGATCGAGGCCCTCCTCCACCCGCAGATTTCCCTGCGCCTCATCCCTGGTGGTCCAGTGGACCTCTGTCTCCTTCCTCTCACTCTGCTCCTTCACTCGTTTTCACTCGTTTTTCTACCCTTCCTATCTTTCACCTTTCTGCACTTTTCTGCATCTCTGCTCTTTTGTGCCTTATTTCTGCTCATTTTCCCTTTCTCTCGCTCTGCTCTTTCACTGGTTTTCACTCGTTTTTTTACCCTCTTTTATTTTTCACCTTTCTGCACTTTTCTGCATCTCTGCTCTTTTGTGCCTTATTTCTGCTTATTTTCCCTTTTTTCTTTATCCCTTATTTCCTCCCTTTACCTTTCCCCGCCGCTGCTGCCCCCGCGGCCCCTCCCCCCCAGCGCGACCGGCCCAATCCAGCTCCCCTCCCCGCTCCCGCCTCCCAGCTGTCCAGCCCTCCCCGACCCCTACTTAATGGTGGCCACTGCGGGGACAGGCGAGCAAGACCACTGACTCATTGTCAGTGAAATTGCTCTCCCACCCTCGCAGCTCCACCATTAAGTGAGGTGCCCCTGCACTCTTGAGTGTTGGTGATCGAGGCCCTCCTCCACCCGCAGATTTCCCTGCGCCTCATCCCTGGTGGTCCAGTGGACCTCTGTCTCCTTCCTCTCACTCTGCTCCTTCACTCGTTTTCACTCGTTTTTCTACCCTTCCTATCTTTCACCTTTCTGCACTTTTCTGCATCTCTGCTCTTTTGTGCCTTATTTCTGCTCATTTTCCCTTTCTCTCGCTCTGCTCTTTCACTCGTTTTCACTCGTTTTTCTACCCTCTTTTATCTTTCACCTTTCTGCACTTTTCTGCATCTCTGCTCTTTTGTGCCTTATTTCTGCTTATTTTCCCTTTTTCTTTATCCCTTATTTCCTCCCTTTAACTTTCCCCGCCGCTGCTGCCCACGTGGCCCCTCCCCCCCAGCGTGACCGGCCCAATCCAGCTCCCCTCCCCGCTCCCGCCTCCCAGCTGTCCAGCCCTCCCCGACCCCTACTTAATAGCGGCCACTGCGGGGACAGGCGAGCAAGACCACTGACTCATTGTCAGTGAAATTGCTCTCCCACCCTCGCAGCTCCACCATTAAGTGAGGTGCCCCTGCACTCTTGAGTGTTGGTGTTCGAGGCCCTCCTCCACCCGCAGATTTCCCTGCGCCTCATCCCTGGTGGTCCAGTGGACCTCTGTCTCCTTCCTCTCACTCTGCTCCTTCACTCGTTTTCACTCGTTTTTCTACCCTTCCTATCTTTCACCTTTCTGCACTTTTCTGCATCTCTGCTCTTTTGTGCCTTATTTCTGCTAATTTTCCTTTTCTCTCGCTCTGCTCTTTCACTCGTTTTGACTCGTTTTTCTACCCTCTTTTATCTTTCACCTTTCTGCACTTTTCTGCATCTCTGCTCTTTTGTGCCTTATTTCTGCTTATTTTCCCTTTTTTCTTTATCCCTTATTTCCTCCCTTTACCTTTCCCCGCCGCTGCTGCCCCCGTGGCCCCTCCCCCCCAGCGCGACCGGCCCAATCCAGCTCCCCTCCCCGCCTCCCAGCTGTCCAGCCCTCCCCGACCCCTACTTAATGGCGGCCAGTGCGCGGCCGCTGTGCGGCCGCGGGCAGCGGGCGCGCCGCAGGTGCACTGAAGGCGCGTCAAAGGCAAGCCCGTCTGTGACCGGTCCGCGACCAGCGCGAGGAACCCTGGACCTCCGCCCCGCCAACGCTACGACCCAGCAGCACTCCACGCACTCAAACCAGGCTGCAACAACAACTGCAAGCTAGCATCACCAGCCGACACCCACGGACCCTTCAGCTGTCACCGCTGCCGGCACACCTGCAGCACCGCCGAGAACACGGATCCAGCACAACCCGCCCACAAGAACACAACCGAACCGAAGACCCTGCAATGCATCCTCCTCAACGTCCGATCCCTCCACAAACACGCCACAGAAATCTGGGACCTCCTCGACAGCACCACCCCGGACGTAGCGTTCTTCACCGAAACCTGGACCAACACCACCTCGGGACCGGACATCGCCATCGCCATCCCCCAAGGATACAAGATCTCCAGGAAGGACCGCCCCACCCGCCCAGGAGGAGGAATCGCCATCGTCCACAAATCCAGCCTCCGCCTGAGCACACTCCCTGACGAGCCCACAGAACCGATGGAACACCTTCACTTCAAGATACTGGCCAGCCCCACCGCCACCCTCCGAGGAACCCTCATCTACCGACCCCCTGGACCCCGCGGACCCTTCGCCAACTCCATCACGGACATTATCTCCCCGCAGGCCATCGCATCCACCAACTACACCCTGCTGGGAGACCTCAACTTCCACCTCGACAACCAACTGGACCACAACACCACATACTTCCTGGACAACCTCCACAACATTGGACTCCGCCAGATCGTGACCGAGCCCACGCACTCAGCAGGACACACCCTCGACCCCCTCTTCACTACAGGAAACTCCATCACCTTCAGCCACACCACCGAACTCCCATGGACCGACCATCGTTGCGTCCACTTCACCTTCAGAACACCCACCATCCACAGACACCAGCACCTGCTTCCACGAAGAAACTGGACCAAAATCACCGACGACCAGCTCACCTCCTCACTCAACAACTCCACCCCAACCATCGTGGAAAACGACGACCCCAACACCGCAGCCCGAACCCTGCATAGATGGATCTCAGACAGCACCAACACCATAGCCCCCCTCAAGAAAAACAACAATACCCGCGCCAAGAAAGCCAGATGGTTTACCACCGAACTTCGAGAGTCCAGACGCACATGCCGCCGCCTCGAAAAGGCCTGGAGGAACACCAAATCCACAGAAGCCCACAACAACTTCAGAGCCGCCACAACGCCCACCATCAACTCATCAGAGAAACGAGGAAAAAAGCGATTGAAGACAGAAACTCCACCCACGCGCACAACAGCAAGGAACTCTTCAGCATCATCAAGGAGTTCGCCCAACCCACCAGCGAGTCTACCGACATCCCTCCCTCACAAGACGTCTGCGACAAACTCAGCACCTTTTTCCACCACAAAATCAAGAGCATCTACGACAACTTCGACGAAGACAACCAACACACTGAACCCTCACCAACCACCCCCGACACCCGGAAACCAGCGATTGAGGACTGGACAGCCCTCACCACCGAAGACACACTGAAGACAATGAAGTCAATCCACTCAGGGGCCCCCACGGACCCCTGCCCCCACCACATCTTCAACAGAGCCGCCGACACCATCGCACCCATGCTCTGCCACACCATCAACCGCTCCCTGGCGACCGCCTCGTTCCCCGACGACTGGAAACACGCCGAGGTCAACCCCCTCCTAAAGAAACCCTCAGCGGACCCCACCGACCTCAAAAACTACAGACCCATCTCCCTGCTCCCGTTCCCAGCGAAAGTCATCGAGAAAGCCATCAACAGCCAACTCGCCACATTCATTGAAGAACACAACATCCTCGACTCCTCCCAATCCGGCTTCAGAAAAAACCACAGTACGGAAACCGCCCTCCTCGCCGCAACAGACGACATCCGCACCCTACTGGACAAAGGAGAAACAGTAGCCCTCATCCTCCTCGACCTATCAGCGGCGTTCGACACAGTCTCCCACCGCACCCTAATACGCAGACTCTACGACGCAGGAATCCAGGACAAGGCCCTCGACTGGATCTGCTCCTTCCTCTCCGGCAGGACGCAGCGGGTCAGACTCCCCCTTTCCTCTCGGACCCCACACCTACCACCTGCGGAGTCCCCCAGGGCTCCTCCCTCAGCCCGACGCTCTTCAACGTCTACATGGCTCCACTTGCCCCCATCGTCAGAACCTATGGACTCAACATCGTGTCATACGCAGACGACACCCAGCTCATCCTCTCCCTATCCAACGAGCCCAACACCGCCAGACGCAACTTTCGAGAAGGCATGGAAGCCGTCGCCAAATGGATGAAAAACAGCTGCCTACAACTAAACACCAACAAAACAGAAGTACTCATCATGGGCCCAAACCCCGACGCCTGGAGCGACACCTGGTGGCCCCCCGCCCTCGGAAACCCGCCAACCCCCACAGACCACGCACGCAACCTGGGAATCATCCTGTACTCCGAGCTCAAAATGGACCGCCAGATCAACTCTGTCTCGTCTTCCTGCTTCCACACCCTCCGCCTCCTTCATAAGACCTTCAAATGGATCCCCCTCGAACACTGAAAGACAGTCACTCACGCCCTGGTCACCAGCAGACTCGACTACGGCAACGCACTCTACACCGGAATAAACAAAAACCTCATCCGCAAGCTACAGAACATCCAGAACGCCGCCGCAAGACTGGTCCTCAACCTGCCAAAACACTACCACATCTCCCAGCACCTGCGCACACTCCACTGGCTCCCCGTCGAGGCGAGAATCACCTTTAAGATGCTCACCCACGCACACAAAGCCCTTCACGGCACCGGACCAGCATACCTCAACAGCCGACTCAAATTCCACGCACCCCAAAGGACCCTACGATCAGCCCAGCTCTCCTACGCCGTGGTCTCCGCACCAGAAAGACCAGATCGGGAGGCCGCTCCTTCTCCTTCCTCGCAGCCAAAGCATGGAACGCCCTTCCGCTCCACCTCAGACAGACAACATCGCTCCCCATCTTCGCAAGAAACCTCAAAACCTGGCTCTTCGACAGACCCCCTCCTTGATGGAATGGAACCTGCACCCCCCCCCCACCCCTGGCGCCTTGAGACCCTTACGGGTGAGTAGTCGCGCTTTAACAAACTCCTGATTGATTGATTGATTGAAAGGAAGATGGCATCCCAAATGCTAACTTAGGCTTCCGCTACCATACAGAAGATGGGTACATACACATTTGCAACCACGATTATATGACTTAGCTACACGAATGCTAACATAACACAGCACACATCATGGAGGACGGGGGTGGGACATTTTCGATTCTAACAATTCTTTGGTTGGTGCAACACCCATTCCCCCCAAACACATCTTGTTACTTTGGCCCCCCACAAAGGAGAACATCGCAAGACTTACAGATAATGTTTTTATACAAATGCTGCATCAAGCTCATAATGTATCTAACATGACGAATTGTTGGGTTTGAGGGCTGCTCCCCTTAGTTACCCATAAGACCACTGTCAGTGAAATTGCTCCCCCTCCCTCGCAGCTCCACCACTAAGTGAGGCCTGCCCCTGCACTTGCACCCTCGTGTGTTGGTGTTCGAGGCCCTTTCCACCCGCAGGTCTTCCCTGCGCCTCATCCCTGGTGGTCCAGTGGACCTCTGTCTCCTTCCTCTCGCTCTGCTCTTCACTCGTTTTCACTCGTTTTTCTGCCCCTTCTATTTTTCACCTTTTAGCACTTTTCTGCACCTCTGCTCCTCTGTGCCTTATTTCTGCTCTGCTCTTCACTCGTTTTCACTCGTTTTCTGCCCCTTCTATTTTTCACCTTTCTGCACTTTTCTGCACCTCTGCTCCTCTGCGCCTTATTTCTGCTCTGCTCTTCACTCGTTTTCACTTGTTTTCTGCCCCTTCTATTTTTCACCTTTCTGCACTTTTCTGCACCTCTGCTCCTCTGTGCCTTATTTCTGCTCTGCTCTTCACTCGTTTTCACTCGTTTTTCTGCCCCTTCTATTTTTCACCTTTCTGCACTTTTCTGCACCTCTGCTCTTCTGTGCCTTATTTCTGCCTATTTCTCCCCCTATCCTTCACTTCTCTAGCCCTTTTTTCCCCGCCGCTGCTGCCCCCGCGGCCCTTCCCCCCCCCCAGCGCGACCGGCCCAATCCAGCTCCCCTCCCCGCTCCCGCCTCCCAGATGTCCAGCCCTCCCCAAACCCTACTTAATGGCGGCCGCTGCGGGGACAGGCGAGCAAGACCACTGACCCATTGTCAGTGAAATTGCTCCCCCTCCCTCGCAGCCCCACCACTAAGTGAGGCCTGCCCCTGCACTTGCACTCTCGTGTGTTGGTGTTCGAGGCCCTCCTCCACCCGCAGGTCTTCCCTGCGCCTCATCCCTGATGGTCCAGTGGACCTCTGTCTCCTTCCTTCCTTTCGCTCTGCTCTTCACTCGTTTTCACTCGTTTTTCTGCCCCTTCTATTTTTCACCTTTCTGCACTTTTCTGCACCTCTGCTCCTCTGTGCCTTATTTCTGCTCTGCTCTTCACTCGTTTTCACTCATTTTCTGCCCCTTCTATTTTTCACCTTTCTGCACTTTTCTGCACCTCTGCGCCTTATTTCTGCTCTGCTCTTCACTCGTTTTCACTCCTTTTCTGCCCCTTCTATTTTTCACCTTTCTGCACTTTTCTGCACCTCTGCTCCTCTGTGCCTTATTTCTGCTCTGCTCTTCACTCGTTTTCACTCATTTTTCTGCCCCTTCTAGTTTTCACCTTTCTGCACTTTTCTGCACCTCTGCTCTTCTGTGCCTTATTTCTGCCTATTTCTCCCCCTTTCCTTCACTTCTCTAGCCCTTTTTTCCCCGCCGCTGCTGCCCCGCGGCCCCTCCCCCCCCCCCAGCGCGACCGGCCCAATCCAACTCCCCTCCCCGCTCCCGCCTCCCAGCTGTCCAGCCCTCCCCGACCCCTACTTAATGGCGGCCGCTGCGGGGACAGGCGAGCAAGACCACTGACCCATTGTCAGTGAAATTGCTCCCCCTCCCTCGCAGCTCCACCACTAAGAGAGGCCTGCCCCTGCACTTGCACTCTCGTGTGTTGGTGTTCGAGGCCCTCCTCCACCCGCAGGTCTTCCCTGCGCCTCATCCCTGGTGGTCCAGTGGACCTCTGTCTCCTTCCTCTCGCTCTGCTCTTCATTCGTTTTCACTCGTTTTTCTGCCCCTTCTATTTTTCACCTTTCTGCACTTTTCTGCACCTCTGCTCCTCTGTGCCTTATTTCTGCTCTGCTCTTCACTCGTTTTCACTCGTTTTCTGCCCCTTCTATGTTTCACCTTTCTGCACTTTTCTGCACCTCTGCTCCTCTGTGCCTTATTTCTGCTCTGCTCTTCACTCGTTTTCACTCGTTTTCTGCCCCTTCTATTTTTCACCTTTCTGCACTTTTCTGCACCTCTGCTCCTCTGTGCCTTATTTCTGCTCTGCTCTTCACTCGTTTTTCTGCCCCTTCTAGTTTTCACCTTTCTGCACTTTTCTGCACCTCTGCTCCTCTGTGCCTTATTTCTGCCTATTTCTCCTAGCCCTTTTTTCCCCGCTGCTGCTGCCCCGCGGCCCCTCCCCCACCAGCGCGACCGGCCCAATCCAGCTCCCCTCCCTGCCTCCCAGCTGTCCAGCCCTCCCCGACCCCTACTTAATGGCAGCCGCTGCGGGGACAGGCGAGCAAGACCACTGACCCATTGTCAGTGAAATTGCTCCCCCTCCCTCGCAGCTCCACCACTAAGTGAGGCCTGCCCCTGCACTTGCACTCTCGTGTGTTGGTGTTCGAGGCCCTCCTCCACCCGCAGGTCTTCCCTGCGCCTCATCCCTGGTGGTCCAGTGGACCTCTGTCTCCTTCCTCTTGCTCTGCTCTTCACTCGTTTTCACTCGTTTTTCTGCCCCTTCTATTTTTCACCTTTCTGCACTTTTCTGTACCTCTGCTCCTCTGTGCCTTATTTCTGCTCTGCTCTTCACTCGTTTTCACTCGTTTTTCTGCCCCTTCTATTTTTCACCTTTCTGCACTTTTCTGCACCTCTGCTCCTCTGTGCCTTATTTCTGCTCTGCTCTTCACTCGTTTTCACTCGTTTTTCTGCCCCTTCTATTTTTCACCTTTCTGCACTTTTCTGCACCTCTGCTCTTCGGTGCCTTATTTCTGCCTATTTCTCCCCCTTTCTTCACTTCTTTAGCCCTTTTTTCCCTGCCGCTTCTGCCCCCGCGGCCCCTCCCCCCCAGCGCGACCGGCCCAATCCAGCTCCCCTCCCTGCTCCTGCCTCCCAGCTGTCCAGCCCTCCCCGACCCCTACTTAATGGCGACCGCTGCACGGCCGCACCGCTGGTGCGCTGACGGCGCGCCTAAGGCAAGCCCGCCTGCGCCCGTCCGCGCCTGGACCACGCCCAGTGCCTGGCCCCCGCGTGCGCCACGACACCCGACGCCGATACGACTCCAAAACCCTCCACGCACTCAACGCCGGCCGACCCTCCACCTGCTTCCAGGCCACCCCGTAGCTCACCCACGGACCCTTCACCTGCCGAAACTGCAGCTACACCAGCCAGCGCACACCGGCATGTCCTGCCCATCCCACCAAAGCAGGCCACAACAGTCTCAGATGCATACTGCTCAACACCCGCTCAGTCCACAAGCACGCCGTCGAGCTCTGGGACCTGCTCTATTCATCCTCCCCGGACGTCGCCTTCCTGACGGAGACCTGGACGAACGCCTCCTCGGTGCCCGACATAGCCATAGCCATCCCGGACGGCTACAAGATCACCCGCAGGGACAGAAACAACAAACCAGGAGGAGGAATCGCCATCGTCCACAGGAACACCATCAGAATTTCTACCAACATCGATGACTCCCTCAGCATGGCCGAACACCTACACTTCCAGATCCACGTCGACCACAACACCACCCTCAGAGGAACCCTTGTCTACAGACCCCCGGGACCCCGACCACAGTTCAGCGACTCCATCGCCGACCTCATCAGCACGCACGCCCTCGCCTCCACAGACTACATCCTCCTCGGAGACCTGAACTTCCAACTCGAGAACTCCAACGACAGCAACTCCACAACCCTGATCGACAACCTAGCCAACCTCGGACTCAAACAGATCGTCACGACACCCACCCACTTTGCCGGACACACGCTCGACCCCATCTTCTCCGCCAGCAGCCACGTCACCTTCAGCCACACCACCGAACTCCACTGGACCGACCACCACTGCATCCACTTCTCCTTCGAGAAACACACCGCGCACATCCAACCACAACAAATTCCACACCGCAGCTGGAACAAAGTCACCGAAGACCAGCTCCTCACCACCCTCGCCCGTGACCCTCCACCCGAACCCTCTGACACCAACGCAGTGGCCCACAACTTCAGACAATGGATCGACGACTGCGCCAACACCCTCGCCCCGATCAGGAGACCCTCTAACAGGCGCACCAACACGAGAGCCACCTGGTTCAACGCCGACCTCCAGACTTCCAAACAAACCTGCTGAAGAATCGAGAAGCAGTGGCGCCAAGACAGACACCAGACAACCACGCAGCCCTCAAGAACGCCAGATGCAAGGACCACCAACAGATCCGATCCGCCAAAAGGACCTCCTTCAAGGAACGCATCAACAACAACGCACACAACAGCAAAGAGCTCTTCAGCATCGTGAAAGAACTCGCATCCCCCAGCTCCAGCACGAATGACATCCCGCCGTCGCAAGAACTCTGCGACTCCCTGGCAACCTTCTTCCACCGCAAGATCGCAGACATCCACGACAGCTTCGATGCCCAGACACCGACGACAGACGCCGACACCCCCGACTCAACACCCACCAAACACACCGACCTCCTGCTCTCCTGGAACCACTTCAACGACGAAGACACCATCAAAATCATGAACACCATCCACTCCGGCTCTCCTTCCGACCCCTGCCCCCACCACATCTTCAACAAAGCAAGCTCCATCATCGCACCTCAACTCCGAAAGATCATCAACAGCTCCTTCAATACAGCCACCTTTCCGGAGAGCTGGAAACACGCCGAGATCAACGCCCTTCTCAAGAAACCTAAGGCGGACCCAAAGGACCTCAAGAACTTTCGACCCATCTCCCTGCTCCCGTTCCCGGCAAAAGTCATTGAGAAGACCGCCAACAGACAACTAACCCACTTCCTGGAGGAGAACAACATCCTGGACTCCTCCCAATCCGGCTTCCGCAGCAATAACAGCACTGAAACCGCCCTCATCGCTGCCACCGACGACATCAGGACCCTGCTGGACAATGGCGAAACCGTGGTCCTCATCCTCCTGGACCTCTCGGCCGCCTTCGACACCGTCTGCCACCACACCCTACGCACACGCCTCCACGACGCAGGGATCCGCGACAAAACCCTGAACTGGATCACCTCCTTCCTCACCGGCAGAACCCAGAGAGTCCGTCTCCCCCATTCAGATCCGAAGCCACCACGATCACCTGCGGCGTACCCCAAGGATCATCCCTCAGCCCGACCCTTTTCAACATCTACATGGCACCGCTCGCCAACATCGTCCGAGCGCACCACCTCAACATCATCTCGTACGCCGACGACACCCAGGTGATCCTCTCCCTTACCAAGGACCCGGCCACCGCCAAATCCAACCTCCATGAGGGAATGAAGGCAGTCGCAGAGTGGATGAAGACCAGCCATCTGAAACTGAACTCTGACAAGATGGAGGTCCTCATCCTCGGCTCCACCCCCTCCGCATGGGACGACTCCTGGTGGCCGGCCACGTTGGGAGCTCTTCCGACACCCACCAACCATGCACGCAACCTGGGTTTCATCCTGGACTCGACGCTCTCCATGACCCAGCAAGTCAACGCTGTCTCCTCCTCCTGCTTCAACACCCTCTGCACGCTCCACAAGATCTACAGATGGATCCCCACCGAAACCAGAAGGACGGTCACCCAAGCCCTCGTCAGCAGCAGGCTGGACTACGGCAACGCCCTCTACGCGGGAACCACGACCAAACTCCAGAAACGACTCCAACGCATACAAAATGCCTCCGCACGCCTCAGCCTTGGAACCCCTCGCCACAGCCACATCACCGCCCACCTGAGAGACCTGCACTGGCTCCCGGTCAACAAGAGGATCACCTTCAAGCTCGTCACCCACGCCCACAAAGCACTCCACAACGCCGGACCAGCATACCTCAATGAACGACTCACCTGCTACACCCCGAACCGCCAGCTCCGCTCCGCTGACCTCGCCCTCGCCACCATCCCACGCATCTGCCGAACGACCACCTGCGGCAGATCATTCTCCCACCTCGCCGCCAAGACTTGGAACACCCTCCCCATCCACCTGCGACAGACCCAGGACCTGCTGACCTTCAGGAGACTTCTTAAGACCTGGCTGTTCGATCAGTAGCTGCTTCATCCCTCCCCCCTAGCGCCTTGAGACCCTCACGGGTGAGTAGCGCGCTCTATAAATGTGTTGATTGATTGATTGATTGATAAGAGAGATAATTTATTGTCTATGCCTTTGTCATACCTTGGAAGTTGTGAGGGCTGGTTCGAATTGCTTGTAATGGTATACAACCATTTCCATCACCACTCCCGTCAGGTTATGAACCCTGCTGATTCTAACACTGTGACTGATTATATACGTTTCCATCATGGGTTTATTCCCATAGGTAAGGCAGGACTAAACATCTCTGGTACTTTGTCCCCAAACTCCTGTATGCTCAAATATGACAAGGTGAAGAATAGCACATGGCTCCAGATGGGAATGGCTGATTTTCATAAATTCAATACATCTGAGTACTTCCGCTTCTTCCAAGACCGTAATGTGACTAGGGATAAGCCAATACCGGTGTCTGTGGTCAGCTCCACAGCTGCTTTCTGTGTTCAGGGAAGGGGGGAGGTAGAGGTGGGGGACAGAAAAAGTAATTTTACCTTCCAACTTAGCACGGTTAATAGTCCACCTTTGGTTTTGCCCCCTAATGTCTACTTCATTTGTGGATCCCAGGCTTATGTCTGGCTGCCTCGGGGATGGTCAGGTAGGTGTTACCTCTCTTTCCTTCTTCCCCCAGTGTATGTTGCTCCGCCCAATTACCATAAAGACCATCAGCTGCAGCGTCGGAGTGTACATTTGCCCTGAGTTAGAAGGGTTATTAACACAGAAGATATAGATCAGACAGATTCCACTTTGCAACAGTTTGAGGATGCCATGAAGGGTATTGTACCCTTTTGGGGCCCCATGTCTAATAGCCTTAACATTCGTTGGCTCACGAGAGTTGTAGAAGGGGTCATTAATACAACTGCAGGAATTCTGACCAATATCACTGCTGAGCTTCAGGCTACGAGACTTGTTACCTTACAAAACCGGATGGTGTTAGACGTCATCCTTGCTGATCAGGGAGGGGCCTGTCACGTCATTGGTAGTAGCTGCTGCGTATACATACCTGACCACGTCACCAACGTATATGCTGCCATACAGAAATTACACAGACTCTCCTCTGACATTTACCAGGAAAATGGTACTTGGACCCTATCTGGGTGGTTTTGTGGTCTGTTTACGTCCTGGGGTTGGAAGATCCTTGCTTTCCTAGCTGTAGTCGCTGGTATTTTCCTCACATTTTGCATCTGTATACAGTGTCTCCCGGCCTGTTGCTCTTATTGTGTTACACTTCTCTCCCCAAAGCAGAAGTCGCCCATCCATGATACCCATGCTGTGATTATGACTCCGAAGGAAATAGATAGTTTTATGCAGATAGACGAGGGTGTATTTGAGGACTCATTTTCCCTTGATGCTGAATACATGGATTGCTCTGAATTCTGAAGATCATTTGTTATATACATGCCATGCTACACTCCATATTCTCTCTCAACTTCAAATGGTTAGCTTCTGCTAAAAGGAGGGTCTGTTGAAATGTAAATGTTATGCACTCATTTTGCTTGCATATTGCTCTATGTAAAGTTAGCATTCGCGGCACCATTTTAAGTTGAGCCGCCATTTTGAACCATGATTGAAACTAATCCCAGCTTGCTGAGAAATGTCTCCATTCGTTTATTTCCTCGTTCTCTTCAAGGTTTAACGCTGTCTCGCTGAGTACATTGTCCTCGTTAGCACATACCTTTCCCACTAGATAGAGGCCTTCTCCCACCAGCCCAGCTGCGGGCACGGGTAGGACGACCTTCATTTATAGATAGCGTGTACCCAGCCTTAGAGTTGAAACTTATCCTGCAGTACCTCTTTGTTTTAGCTGTGTGAGCCTGGAATTTTCCATCCTGGGCGGGCGCCTTCATTGGTTTGAGATGTACTTAATATAACTCCATGTTGGCTGAAGCCAGTCCATCTGCAGCAATCCAAGGAGGCTGGTCAGACCGGACTCCACTCGAGAGTACTTCTAATAAATACCTTTGGTTTGTATTCTCTACTGTCTGACCGACTCTTCATTTATGAGGAAGGCTGAGAGGTGGTCGCGAGTGACCCTAATCGGATCACTTCCTTCAAGCCTTTTGCACCGTTACCCATGCTACCCTTCTAAACCTTCTAGAACACAGAATGGGCCTCCCCAGCACCGTGATGAAATAATTTTCGTTTCTACATAGCAGAACTCAGCGCATCCTAATGAATCACACTCTTTCCGATCAGTCTCCACTGTTTCTGGGTGTACCCCAAGGCTGTATTCTCTCCCCGACACTGTTTAACCTATACATGGAGCCCCTAACTGAAATCCTCAAACTTTCCTACATCTCCAACTACATGTATGCTGACGACACCCAACTCTACATGAAAATCACCTCCCTTGAGGACATCTACCCCCCTCAACAACACCTTGACAAAAATGCAACAGTGGCTGACTCGTAACCACCTCAAACTTAATGCCCTTGAAACTGAATTCATCCTGATTGCACCGCCAACAACCACCCAAAACGTCAAAGAATGGCTCCCTCTTCTCACTGCCTTGATTTGCACGCCACATATCATTGACTCTGCCAAATCTCTAGATACAACCTTGGACAAAGACCTTTCCATGCAAAAACACATCAGCGCCATCACTAGAGGAGCTAACCATCAGTTGCATATTCTTAGGAAACGAAAACCTTTCCTCCCCACGACAGACCTCCGAACTGCGGTACATTCACTTGTGCTAGCTAAATTAGACTACAGTAGCACTACCCTGGTGGGCCTCCAGAAAACCTCACTTGCACCACTGAAGGCTACACTGAATGCAACAGGTAGGCTCATTACTGAATCCCAAAAAATGATCATATCACCCTGACATGCAATCACTGAAATGACTGCCCTTCGAGGCCAGGATTCATCTCAAAATTACTTGTATGACCCACAAGGTGTTGCACCACATTACACCCTCCTACTTGACCCAGAAACTGACCTTATCGGATGGAGACAGATCCTCCAGAAGCACTAGCTCCTGACTCCTTAAGCCACAAAAATAAAAAAAATAAAACCTACAACCGATCCTTCTCTGGAATTGCCCCAAAAATTTGGAACACTCTCCCTTCTGAAATCAGATGCAACCCATCCACATCCATCTTCAGGAAAGAAGTAAAAATCTTACTGTCCAACAAACTCCTCTCACAATGAGGACTCGTCTCCATCTTCCCTTGATCCGTTCCTCCCACCTATTTGTCCGCTGCCTATTGTCACGCTGGAATATGTTTCAGGTCTGGAGTTATGATATACTATGTGCTCTCATTTCCCTGTTCACCATTAGTGCATGTATATATATTTCTTTTTATGTAGTGTTTATATATGTCTTCCTGTTCTATCCCATGTACTTGTACACTATTTGTAAAGCGCTGTGTCTCCTGAAAGGGTCTTGTTCGTGCTATATAAAACTCCAAAGAATTAAATATATGTGTATATTGCATGTTCCAGTTGGAAATCTGGTCACCTTACTCCGAATGGAGGAGATGTGTTTTCAAGCCTCTTTGGAACTATGGAAATTCGTTTTCGAGTCCTGTTCATGCATGTATGAATTGTAAAGGCCCTAACACGGAAATATAAATCAAGACACTTGGAAACCTGGCCAGCCTTATCGATTTACCTAGAGCCCCGAGATCAAAGGAGAAGCTAGAAAATTAAAATATCACCCTCCCCCCCTTTTGAACCATGCCACTGTTGTCACTAAGCGGGCAAGACTGACCTTCTATAGAAAAGTTCCGTTCCTTACTTTCTTCCAATCAGCCTTTTAGCCTTCCATCCACCCACCGATGCATGCATTCATCCATCAATCAACCCATCCATTCACCTTATCATCCAAACACCCATTGTTTCAGCATGACAACTACCAGGTTCCCCAAACAAACTGCCAATATGAAAACGGCTCTGCCTTTCTGCATAAAGGATCTCCTCCCCTTGCCCAGGGAATTTTTCCCAAGGACTCGGAGTCAGCAGTTGTGAGATCATATTAAACAAGCATTGGCAAAGCCATTAGGTCTCGCCTATGCAAGAGCGATGGGCTTTGCCAATGTGTTTTAGCCATGTTGTACACCAGGGTGGCTGCTGTTCAGCATGGCTAAAAGTTAGTGGCATAGAGGATAATAGCATAGAGTGGAGTGTTTACAGTGTTGTAGAGTGCAGTAGAGTGGAGTAGAGTGGGGTGGAGGGGAGTGGCGCAGACTGTCGTAGAGTGGCAGAGTGGAGTGGAGGGTTGTGGAGTGTGTAGAGTGAAGTGGAGTGTTGTGAATTAGAATCGAGTGCCTTGGAATAGAGTGGAGTAGAGTACAGTGTAGCTGAGTAGACTGGAGTGTCAGGGAGTGGAGTAACATGGAGAAGAGAGGAGTAGAGTGGCTTAGTGTGGAGTAGAGTGGAGTGGTTTAGAGTTCAGCGGTGTAGAGCTTAGTGGTGTAGAGTGTAGGCATAGAGTAGAGTAGAGTGTCGTAGAGTGGAGTTGCATAGATTGCCGTAGAGTGGGTGGCGTAGATTGGAGTGACATAGAGTGGATTACTGGAGTAGAGTGGAGAGGTGTGTCTTAGGGTAGAGTGGAGTACAGTGCAGTGGCGTAGAGTGGAGTAAAGTGGCATAGAGTGTCATAGAGATGCATTGAGTGCATTAGAGTGTTGTAGAGTGTCGTAGAGTGGAGGGGCGTAGAATGGAGGGGTGTACAGTGGAATAGGGTGTCGTAAAGTGGAGTGGCATAGGGTGGAGTAGAGTGCCGTAGAGTAGAGTGGCATAGAGTGTAGTAGAGTGTTGTAAAGGTACAGTCTCCGATTTGACTACCAATTGCTCTTTGACTTGAGTATGTATAGTTACTTATCTCATTGCCCCCTTCTTTTGGCAACTTTTGAAATTTGCCATCGTGCCCACTTGAGGACTTTTACTCAATGCAACACCTAATATGGGCTCTCATTGCGTTTTCTCTTTCCCTTTCTACAAGGCGGTGTATTTTGGAAATTAATGTCTTCTACTAGACAGTTCTTATATTCTTGACAACAGGACCAAAATCTATGTATTGACTTCACTGCAATCCACTCTGGGGTCCCCACGGACCCCTGCCCCCACCACATTTTCAACAGAGCCGCCGCCACCATCGCACCCATGCTCCGCCACACCATCAACCGCTCCCTGGCAACCGCATCGTTCCCCGACGACTGGAAACACGCCGAGATCAACCCACTCCTCAAGAAACCCTCGGCGGACCCCACCGACCTCAAAAACTACAGACCCATCTCCCTGCTCCCCTTCCCAGCGAAAGTCATTGAGAAAGCCATCAACAGCCAACTCGCCAAATTCATCGAAGAGCACAACATCCTCGACTCCTCCCAATCCGGCTTCAGAAAAAACCACAGCACGGAAACCGCCCTCCTCGCCGCAACAGATGACATCCGCACCCTACTGGACAAAGGAGAAACAGTAGCCCTCATCCTCCTTGACCTCTCAGCGGCGTTCGACACAGTCTCTCACCGCACCCTAATACGCAGACTCCATGACGCAGGCATTCAAGACAAGGCCCTCGACTGGATCCGCTCCTTCCTCTCCGGCAGAACGCAGCGGGTCAGACTCCCCCCTTTCCTCTCGGACCCTACACCAACCACCTGCGGAGTCCCCCAGGGGTCATCCCTCAGCCCTACGCTCTTCAACATCTACATGGCTCCGCTCGCCCCCATCGTCAGAACCTATGGACTCAACATTGTGTCATACGCAGACGACACCCAACTCATCCTCTCCCTATCCAACGAACCCAACACCGCCAGACACAATTTTCGAGAAGGCATGGAAGCCGTCGCAAAATGGATGAAAAACAGCTGCCTTCAACTAAACACCAACAAAACAGAAGTACTCATCATGGGCCCACACCCCGACGCCTGGAACGACACCTGGTGGCCCCCCGCCCTAGGAAGTCCGCCCACCCCCACGGACCACGCACGCAACCTGGGAATCATCCTGGACTCCGAACTCAAAATGGACCGCCAGATCAACGCCGTCTCGTCCTCCTGCTTCCACACCCTCCGCCTCCTACGCAAGACCTTCAAATGGATCCCCCTCGAACACAGAAAGACCGTCACTCACGCCCTGGTCACCAGCAGACTCGACTACGGCAACGCACTCTACACCGGAATAAACAAAAATCTCACACGCAAGCTACAGAACATCCAGAACGCCGCCGCAAGACTGGTCCTCAACCTGCCAAGACCCTGCCACATCTCCCAGCACCTGCGCACACTCCACTGGCTCCCCATCGAAGCTAGAGTCACCTTCAAGATGCTCACCCACGCTCACAAGGCCCTCCACGACACCGGACCAGCATACCTGAACAGCCGACTCAAATTCCACGCACCCCAAAGGACCCTACGATCAGCCCAGCTCTCCTACGCCGTGGCCCCCCGCACCAGAAAGACCAGATCAGGCGGCCGTTCTTTCTCCTTCCTCGCGGCCAGAGCCTGGAACGCCCTCCCTCTCCACCTCAGACAGACAACATCTCTCCCCATCTTCACAAGAAACCTCAAAACCTGGCTCTTCGACAGACCCCCTCCTTGATGGACTGGAACCTGCGAAACCCCCCTCCCCCAGCGCCTTGAGACCCTCACGGGTGAGTAGTAGCGCTTAACAAACGCGTGATTGATTGATTGATTGGTATGTACTTATAACTATGCTCCATCTCTATTCTCATTTTTATTGTTTCTTTCACCTTTCCCCACACATGTGGCTGTCTTACATATCTAGCACTTTATAATTTGTGCCGAATCAAAGAATGGGCAGAGGAATAATTAAACTGTTTTAAAAAGAAAAATGTGAAGAATATATGTCCATCGGACGGCTTAGATGTTCTAAGACCAATGGTTTTTCTAAGCTTTTCACTTGTTGGTGTCGGAATGGGTTATAGGTTTGTTCTGTCTGCCTGTACTGACAAGAAGTGTAGAGTAGTGTATCGTAGAGTGGAGTTTCGTAGAGTGTAGTGTTGTGAAGTGGCATAGAGTGGAGTGGCAGGATGTGGCGTGGTGTAGAGTGAAGCGGAGTGTTGGGGTGTGGAGTGGAGTAGAGTGGAGTGTCGTGGAGTAAACTGGTGCGCTGTGGAGTAGAGTGAAGTAAAGTGGAGAAGAGAGGAGTAGAGTGGTCTAGTGTATAGTAAAGTGGAGTAGTGTAGAGTGGAGTGGTGTAGAGAGGAATGGTGTAGAGTGGAGTGATTTAGAAAAGAGTTGTGCACAGCGGAGTAGCGTAGAGTGTAGGGGCATAGAGTGGAGTAGAGTGTCATACAGTGAAGTGGCACAGAGTGTCATATAGTGGAGTGGCGGAGAGTAGAGTGGCCTAGGGTGGAGTAGTGGAGTAGAGTGGAGTAGTGTGTCGTAGACTAGAGTGGAGTTGAGTACAGTTCATGTAGTGGCATAGAGAGAGCTGCATAGAGTGTCATAGAGTGTCATAGAGTGAAGTGGCATACAATGGAGGGGCGTAGAGTGGCATAGAGTGGAGTAGAGTGTCATAGAGTGGAGTAGAGTGGCATAGAGTGTAGTAGAGTGTTGTAGAGGTAGAGTGGAGTGGCATAGAATAGCGTAGAGTGGAGTGTCAGAGTGGATTAGAGCATCATAGAGTGGAGTGGCATAGAGTGCAGTAGAGTGTTGTATAGGTAGAGTGGAGTGGCATAGAATAGCGTAAAGTGGAGTGGCGTAGAGTGGAGTATCGTGGAGTGTAGTGGTGTAACACAGACTGGAGTAAAGTGTCGGAGTGGAGTAGAATAGAGTAGAGAGGTGTAGAGTGTCGAGGAGTTTCGTAGAGTTCAGTGGAGTGGTGTAGAGTGTCGTGGACGTATGTAGAATGGAGTAAAGTGTGTAGAATGCAGGGACATAGAGTGGCATGGAGTGTAGTAGAGTGCCGTACAGTGGAGTGGCGTGGAGTAGAGTGGGGTTAGAGTGTTGTAGAGTATTGTAAAGTGTCATGGAGTGGAGTTTCTTAGAGTGGAGTGTAAGGAGTAGAGTGTCGTAGAGTAGAGTGGAGTGTCATAGTGTAGACTGGATTAAAGTGCCAGTGTGGAGTAAAGTGGCATATAGTGGAGTGGTGTAGAATGGAGTGCCATAGAATCAATCAATCAATCAATCACAGAATTTGTAGAGTGCACTACTTACCCGCGAGGGTCTCAAGGCGCTGGGGAGAGAAAAGGGGGGAGGGGTGCTGCTACTGGTCGAACAGCCAGGTCTTGAGTAGCCTCCTGAAGGTCAGCAGGTCTTGGGTCTGTCGTAGGCTTAGTGGAAGGGTGTTCCAGGTCTTGGCGGCGAGGTGTGAGAAGGATCTGCCGCCGGTGGTTGTTCTTCGAATGCGAGGGAGGGTGGCGAGGGAGAGGTCGGCGGAGCGGAGCTGGCAGTTGGGGACGTAGAAGAGGAGTCGTCTGTTGAGGTAGGCTGGGCCAGTCTTGTGGAGTGCCTTGTGTGCGTGGATGAGGAGTTTGAAGGAGATTCTCCTGTCGACGGGGAGCCAGTGCAGGTTCCTCAGGTGGGCGGTGATGTGGCTGTGGCGTGGTACGTCGAGGATCAGGCGTGCAGAGGCGTTTTGTATGCGTTGCAGTCGCTTGATGAGCTTGGCCGGGGCTCCCGCGTAGAGGGCGTTCCCATAGTCAAGTCTGCTACTGACGAGGGCCTGGGTGACTGTTCTTCTTGTATCTGTCGGGATCCACCTGTAGATCTTGCGAAGCATGCGGAGGGTGTTGAAGCAGGAGGAGGAGACTGCGTTGACTTGCTTGGCCATGGAGAGCGTTGAGTCGAGGATGACTCCCAGGTTGCGTGCGTGGTCGGTGGGTGTCGGGGCTGCTCCCAGCGTCGTTGGCCACCAGGAGTTGTCCCAGGCTGAGGGGTTGGAGCAGAGGATGAGGACCTCTGTCTTGTCCATGTTCAGCTTTAGTCTGCTGATCTTCATCCAATCGGCGACGGCCTTCATTCCTTCATGGAGATTGGATTTGGCGGCGAGGGGGTCCTTGGTGAGGGAGAGGATCAGTTGAGTGTCGTCGGCGTAGGAGATAATGTTGAGGTCGTGCTGTCTGGCGATGCGTGCGAGCGGGGCCATGTAGATGTTGAACAGTGTTGGGCTGAGGGAACATCCCTGGGGTACGCCGCAGATGATCTTGGAGGCTTCGGATCGGAAAGGTGGGAGGCGGACTCTCTGGGTTCTGCCGTCGAGGAAGGAGGTGGTCCATTCCAGGGCCTTGTCTCGGATCCCTGCGTCGTGGAGGCGTGCGCGTAGAGTGCGGTGGCAGACAGTGTCGAAGGCGGCGGAGAGGTCCAGCAGGATGAGGGCTGCGGTCTCACCGTTGTCCAGCAGGGTCCTGATGTCGTCGGTGGCGGCGATGAGGGCAGTCTCAGTGCTGTGGTTTCTGCGGAGCCCTGATTGGGATGGGTCCAGGATGCTGTTTTCTTCGAGGTATCGGGTTAGCTGTTTGTTGACGATCTTCTCGATGACCTTAGCTGGGAACGGAAGCAGGGAGATGGGCCAGAAGTTCTTGAGGTCTCTCGGGTCCGCCTTGGGTTTTTTGAGTAGGGCGTTGATCTCTGCGTGTTTCCAGCTCTCTGGGAAGATCGCGGTCTCGAAGGAGAGATTGATAACGTTGCACAGGTGGGGTGCGATGGAGCTGCTGGCTTTGTTGAAGATGTGGTGCGGGAAAGGGTCTGACGGGGAGCCGGAGTGTATTGTGCTCATGGTCTTGATGGTGTCATCGATGTTCACACTGGCCCAGGCTGGCAAGGGGTCGTGGTCGATGGTGTGCGGCGGGTCTGGTGTATCTATCTTAGTAGGGGCTGTCTGGGTGTTGAAGCTGTCGTGGATGTCGGCGATCTTGCGGTGGAAGAAGGTGGCGAGGGAATTGCACAGGGCTTGCGACGGCGGGTTGTCGTTGGTGTTGGAGCTGGGGTTGGAGAGTTCCTTCACGATGTTGAAGAGCTCCTTGCTGTTGTGTGCGTTGTTGTCGAGGCGGTCTTTGAAGGAGATTCTCTTGGCGGACCTGATGAGGTGGTGGTGGTTACGGATGGCGTCTTTGTGGGCTGCGTGGCTGTCCGGTGTCTTATCACTGTGCCATTTCTTCTCTAGTTTCCGGCAGGTGCGCTTGGAAGCTAGGAGTTCCGGGGTGAACCAGCTGGCTCTTTTGGTGGTGTCGCTGTAGGTGAGTTTTTTCAGCGGGGCGAGGAAGTTGGCACAGTCGTCTATCCATCGTCTGAGATTGCAGGCAGCGTCGTCGGTGTTGGATGGGTCGGAGGGAGGGCTGAGAGCGAGGTTTCCCCGTAGTTGGTCTTTGGTGACTTTGCTCCAGCAGCGGCGTGGGATCTGTTGGGTGCGGTGGTGTGTGGTGGGTTTCTGGAAGGTGAAGTGGATGCAGCGGTGGTCGGTCCAGAGGAGTTCCGTGGTGTGGCTGAAGGAGACGTGGGAGCTTGAGGAGAAGACGGGGTCGAGCGTGTGGCTGGCGGAATGAGTCGGTGTTGTGACGAGCTGTCTCAGTCCGAGGTTGGCGAGGTTGTCGATCAGGGTGGTGGAGTGGCTGTCGTTGTTCTCCAGGTGAAAGTTCAGGTCTCCGAGGAGGATGTAGTCGGTAGAGGTCAGGGCGTGCGTGCTGATGAAGTCGGCGATGGAGTCGCTGAACTGGGGTCGGGGCCCAGGGGGTCTGTAGACAAGGGTGCCTCTAAGGGTGGTGTTGGGGTCCGTGTGGATCTGGAAGTGCATGTGTTCGGCGGTGCAGAGAAGGTCGTCGGTGCTGGTCGAGACCCTGATGGAGTTCTTGTGGACGATGGCGATTCCTCCTACTCCGTTGACGCGGTCTCTGCGGGTGATCTTATAGCCGTCTGGGATGGCTATGGCGATGTCGGGTGCGGAGGAGTCGTTCATCCAGGTCTCTGTCAGGAAGGCGACGTCTGGTGATGATGTGTCGAGCAGGTCCCAGAGCTCGACGGCGTGTTTGCGTGCGGAGCGGGTGTTCAGTAGGATGCATCGGAGGTGGTTGAGGTCCTTCTTGGCGGGCGCTTCGGTGGCTCTGAGGCTGGTGTAGCTGCAGTTCCGGCAGGTGAAGGGACCATGAGTGCGTTTCGGGGCGGCCTTGAAGAAGTTGTGTGTCCGTCCGGGGTTGAGAGCGTGGAGTGTGGTGGCATCGTAGCGGCGTCGGTCCTCGAGGCTGGAGCGGGGGGCGCGCGGCCCAGGGGTTCTGGCACTGGGCGCGGTCCAGGCGCGGACGGGCGCAGGCGGGCTTGCCTTAGGCGCAGCGGCCGCCATATATGGGGAGGTGGGAGGGAGGAGCAGCTGGGAGGCGGGAGGCAGGGGCAGCGAATGGGCAGTCAGGGGGGCGGGGCCGCAGGGGACGCAGCGGCGGGAGTGGAGAGAGGCAACGGGGGTGCAGAAGGCAAAATCGGGCACAAAAAATGGGTGCACAAGGGGAAACAGAAAGCAACATCGGGCACAGGAGATGGGGGCACCAGGGGAAACAGAAGGCAAAATCGGGCACAGGAGATGGGGGCACGAGGGGAACAGAAGCAAAATGGACACACAGAATGGGGGCACGAGGGGAAACAAAAAGCAAAATCGGGCACAGGAGATGGGGGCACGAGGGGAAACAGAAGCAAAATGGACACACAGAATGGGGGCACGAGGGGAACAGAAGGCAAAATCGGGCACAGGAGATGGGGGCACGAGGGGAAACAGAAGGCAAAATCGGGCACAGGAGATGGGGGCACGAGGGGAAACAGAAGGCAAAACGGGCACAAGAAATGGGGGCAACGAGGGGAAACAGAAGGCAAAATCGGGCACAGGAGATGGGGAAACAGAAGCAAAATGGACACACAGAATGGGGGCACGAGGGGAACAGAAGGCAAAATCGGGCACAGGAGATGGGGGCACGAGGGGAAACAGAAGGCAAAATCGGGCACAGGAGATGGGGGCACGAGGGGAAACAGAAGGCAAAACGGGCACAAGAAATGGGGCCAACGAGGGGAAACAGAAAGGCACAAATGGACACACAGAATGGGGGCACGAGGGGAAACAGAAGCAAAATGGACACAGGAGATGGGGGCACGAGGGGAACAGAAGGCAAAACGGGCTCCGAGGCAGCAGCAGAGGGGCGAGCTTACCAGCAGCAGCAGCGGGCAGGACAACACAGGCGGAGCTGTGTGGCGGGGGAGCGACCTACCTGGCAAGGTCAAGGTAGAATGGAGTGGAGTAGAGGGGTGAGGCATAGAGGAGAGGAGAGTAAAGTGTCACAGAATGGCGTTTCTTGGCGAGGAGTGTCACAGTGATGAGTAGAGTGGCATGGAGTGTAGTAGAGTGGAGTGGCATAGAGTGTCGTAGAGTGGTGTAGAATGTTGTAGAGTGGCGTAAAGTGGAGTAGAGTGTCGTAGAGTGGAGTGGCATGTAGTGAAGTAGAGTGGAGTTGCGTAGAGTGGCCTAAGTTGTCCTAGAATGGTGGGGCATAGAATGGAGTAGAGTTGCATAGAATGGAGTGTCTTAGAGTGGTGTAGAGTGTCGTGGAGGGATGTAGAATGGAGTAAAGTGTGTAGAATGCAGGGACATAGAGTGGCATGGAGTGTAATAGAGTGCCGTACAGTGGAGTGGCGTAGAGTGGAGTGGAATAGAGTGGGGTAGAGTGTTGTAGAGCATTGTAAACTGTCATGGAGTGGAGTGTCTTAGAGTGGAGTGTAAGGAGTAGAGTGTCATGGAGTGGCATAGTGTAGACTGGAGTAAAGTGTCAGTGTGGAGTAAAGTGGCATATAGTGGAGTGAAGTGACGTAGAATGGAGTACAGTGGTGTAGAGTAGAGTAGAGTAAAGAGACATGGAGTAGGGTAGAGTAGAGTGGCATAGAGTGAAGTAGAGTGTCACAGAGAGTTGTGAAGTGGAGTAGAGTGGAATGGCACAGGGTGTCGTAGAGTGGAGGGGCGTAGAGTGGCATAGGGTAGAATGGAGTAAAGTGGAGTTAAGCGTCGTAGAGTGGAGTGGTGTAGAATTGAGTGCCATAGAGTGGAGTGGAGTAGAGGGGTGTGGCATAGAGGAGAGTAGAGTAATGTGTCACAGAATGGTGTTTCGTAGCGAGGAGCGTCACAGAGATGAGTAAAGTGGCGTGGAGTGTAGTAGAGTGGAGTGGCATAGAGTGTCATAGAGTGGAGTGGTGTAGAATGTTGTAGAGTGGCGTAAAGTGGGGCAGAGTGTCGTAGAGTGGAGTGCATGTAATGAAGTAGAGTGGAGTAGAGTGGAGTTGCGTAGAGTGGCATAAATTGGCCTAGAATGGTGGGACATAGAGTGGAGTAGAGTGGAATAGAGTCAAGTGGCATAGGGCCCGATTCACAGAACTAATCTGAGACAAAATCCTAAACTTACTACTTTTGGTATTCACAGAAGGCATTTAGTAGTAGTAAAGTTAGGATTTTGTCTTAAGTTTGTCTTAAGTTTGTCTTAAGTCTGTCTTAAGTCTGTCTTAAGTCTGTCTTAAGTTTGTCTTAAGTCTGTCTTAAGTCTGTCTTAAGTATGTCTTAATTCAAGCTTAAGACAAAATCCTAACTTTACTACGACTAAATGCCTTCTGTGAATACCAAAAGTAGTAAGTTTAGGATTTTGTCTCAGATTAGTTCTGTGAATCGGGCCCCTAGAGTGGAGAAGAGTGTCATAGAATGGAGTGTCTTAGTATATTGTAGAGTGTCGTAGAGTAATGTGTGGTAGAGTGGAGTGTCGTAGTGTGGAATAGAGTGGCGGAGAGTATAGTGGTGGAGAGTGGGGTACAGTGGCAAAGAGGGGAGTAGAGTAGAGTGGCATAGAGTGTTGTAGAATGGTGTGGAGTGGAGTAGCATACAGTGGAGAAACATAGAGTAACATGAAGTGGAGTAGAGTATCGTAGAGTGGAGTGGCATAGAGTGGAGCATGCATGTTGTTGTTGTGCACTGCCATTACAGATCACATATTTTCAATTGAAATGACCATTACATTTGCACAGACGTACAGTCTTAATGATAAAACGATTCAGCCACCAACAATAATCGTATTAAAATGTTTGTTTTCACCACACTTCAGAATTACAAAAAGAGTGTTTCATTTGTGCTTTCATAATTCTGATATATTCTACAATATTTGCACGGGTCATTTACAGACATTTAAATTTTGTTGTGTGCTAGAAAAAATCCTTTCCTTTTACACCCCCAGATTGTCAGATAAATCCTCTCACTTGGAAGTCAGAGAAAGAAAAGTAAAACAACAAGATTCCTCAGAAAACATAGCCTGACATTTGATCTCTATATTTTAATGCACAGTAAATGTGACAAGAGCAAAATGTAAAAGCCTGTTTACAGAAAGTGCGCACTTGTGGAGGAATACAGTAAACAGGCTGTGCTCCACGGGATGGACAAACAAATGCTGGACAGCCTAAAACAGATAAAGCCAGCACATAGAAAGCAAGCAAATGTGAGTAACAAACCACATAGCCAATGGTAAGTAATGGGTGAATGCATTCCCAGGGAAGATTTCAGAATGCCCCTAAGAAGTCTTTGAAAACCCGACAGCTATGCTGTCTGTAGGCTTTAACCTAAAAAGGCTTCTCTCGTTTGCAAAACCCTAACTTTTGCCCCATTTCATAATTGCTCTTTCTGGGCAAACTGATTAAAAAAGTGGTCTTCACTTATCAGGGGTTTTCAATGTCATTGACCATAACATCTGTTCTCCATCCATATTAGTCCTGAGTTTTACGGCACTGCGATGAAATGGATCTCATCCTTCTTCTCAGCCAGGACAGAGGTGAAGGGTATGCCTTCATTTGCCTCGGAGGACCAGAAATTGAGCTATAGAGTCTCACAGGCTCCATTGTCACTCCTTTTATTTTCCAAACATTTCCATTGACCCCTATCAACATTATTCCATCAGGGAGAGGCTTTGTTTTACAAGTACGCTGATGATAGGCAGCTTATTTTTGGCTTACCCCAGCATTTGCTAAGTGATTCTAACCCCTGGATCTTGAGACGATGTTGCAGTCTCTTTCTATTGTGGACTGGTGGAAGACAACTTTCTTAAGACAACATTTTCAAAGGCAGATATTTTTTCCCATCACCTCCACCTGTAAGTCTAGATTTACAAAACTGTCACAGAATGCAGGGCAGCACCCAAAGTTGCTGCGCTGTGTTGCATGACAGGGATAGAACAGGAAAGCACCATATCTACAAAGATATGGCACTATCCTGCTCTCTCCGTAGCACCGGTGAACAATCAGGCTGCTGAGAGCCACACACACACCTGTGCACCATAGTGCAAAGATGTCTGATTTAGTCTAGCACAGGGTTTTACTGGAACGGTATCCTCCCAGAACAAAATACTAAGCAGGAAAAGTTAGGCGAAATAAAAGCATTTCTCCTTTTTAGTGCCTGGTGTTAAATTTATGACACAAAACCCTGTCTAATATTGTTAGTAGATATGGTTTCACATCATAAAACCATTGGTGGTTGCACAGGAATGCCCATGTATGACTCATGGAACACCTCCTTGATGCAGAGAAACGCATACTAGCACTTTGCACTGGTTTGCGTTACTGTTTCTTACAAACCAAAGCAAATGCCAATTTGCATTGGTTTGTAAATCCTAAATTAGATTTTGCATTGAGTCTTTTTTTTATAAAAGTAATCCAAACCAGAAGCAAAACCTTTATAAATTTGGGCCCTAGAGAGGATTTCAAACTCTTGGCCCACCAGCATGGGCACACATTCAATCCCCTCTAGTGTAGTCTGCCAACTAAGTATGCAGACCTATTCCAAGCTCAGGCTGGCTCCACAGATCTCTAAAGTTGCCTTCTCCTTTTTTCATCAACTGCAGATGCTCAGAAGAACCCTTCCTTCCTTACATTCATAAAAATATTCATGTCCCTGTTGTTAATGCACTAATCCAGTGTAAGCTTGATTATGCAAACTCTATTTGGCCTTTCCTGACAAACATCTGTGTCATCGATGAGTTGTACAAAATGTGGTGGCCTAGATGATCACCAAGACCCTGTATTGGCCACACATCACCCCAGTTTTGGTTGCCTGTTTGCATCAGAATCAAGCCTAAAGCTCTGAGATTTGTCCTTAATGCAGTTGATGGCAGTCACCCAAATCTACTATCCAGTAAATTCTACCCCTACATGCCTACTTGAACTCTCATTCCTCCAACCACAATCTACTTATAGTTCAGAGATATTGAAACAGCTATAGATGGAGATACAGCTTTCTCGATCACAGCAACTATGCTTTGGAATGCTCTCTTCATTTCTTCATTTTAGGAAGTTAATAAAGACTTGACTTTTAGCGTGTAAATCTGACTCTGTTTTACTTCCATTCCGAACTGTCTGCGTTCCTTTCTTTTTCATGCACTGGACCATCCTGACCTTAATACATATAACTACCATAAAATAGCATAACAAAACCATTCCATCCATCCTTTCACCCCTCCATCCACCCCCCACACATCCATCAATCTGTTCACTCTTGCACCCATCATCCATCTGTTTAGTCATCCATCCTTTAATGCATCCAATCAATCAATAGATAAAAACCACGAAAGTACATCACATGCATAAAAACAAAGATAAAAAGTAAATTTAATCTTTAATACATATCTTCAATATTTAAATACTATAAAAGAATTCAATTTAAAAATGCCTTTGCATAATTTCAGCTGCTCAAACGTTTTTTTGATTGTTGGTTTAATGCCTCCTCTCATGAATTTATAAATCGTTTCACGCTTCCTTTCTTCCATCCACCAATCTATTACCAGCCAACTAACCCATCATTCCACCCATTGTCTATCATCCTTTCATCCGTCCTTCAATCCATCCATTCATCCCTACTTTCACCTTTCTACCAACACACCCATACATCGTTTCCATCCATCCACCAGACATTCACCCAACCATCCATAGTTTTCACTCTTCTATTTTCCCGCCCACTATTCATACACCTACCCTTTGATTTCTTCACTCTTCCATCAATTCACCAATCGATTATTTGTGTTTGTTATCAAGGCATTTTATTTGATTTCAACACAACGCAGTATAAATAACTAAATAAATAACAAAAATAATAGGGACCACAATCAAAATGATACTTCCATTGTGTATGATGCGGTGTCCTACATAAACGTGGTCAAAATTCCCTCCTCATCCCCCGACTTTTCCTTCGTTGGGTTGTTGCAAGATTCCGATATTGTTACCTTCTCAAGTCAGTGTCATAAAACAAGCCCAGGCCCTCAACCCTTCAGAGGGCCCCCATTCAGGGCTAGGTAATGAATATCAGTGAGATATGAGAGACCCAGGGGCCCCTCATGGCATTCTGCAGGAAGGCCCCCATCATGTTTTTACGCCTCAGCACAAACTTTTAGTAGAGTGTCTATGTCTATATACTGAGTTTGCTGAACATTTAAGATATCGAACCCTTAGGTACCATCAAACACCATAATACTGAAGGAGTGAAGCCATCTGGGGCCTGTCATTATACAGGACCCTTCGTTTAGGCATTGCAACACGGTCATCCACATCTTCTCAAGTCCCCCCAACCCCTTAGTCTAGCAAGTCCTGTGTCAGTCTCTCCATCCCATTCAGCATCCATAGCTTATTCGTCCCTTCGTAGATGGTCAGGGTAACCGGGGGCAGATTTACAAGAACTGACGCATCTCTGCATATCAGCAGAGATGCGCCAGTTAATTTGTATCACGCCAAAAAACCCTTGCGCCACCATGGATGCGTCGCATTTACAATGCGGTGCAGCGCAAGGATTGGCAGATGCGTGACGCAACTGTCGGCGTAAAGGTAACGCATTGCTGGAGTCGTGTCGCAAGCGCGACGCAACTCCAGCAATGCTCAGGGGTGGCCTATACTTATTGTGCTGCGTCCCTCCTTACGCCTGCTTCAAGCAGGCATAAGGTTTTGACGCACTGGCATCGTAAAAGTGAATCAGTGAAATCTTGTATATTTCACTGCGTCACTTTTATGAGGCTTTCCTGCGTGGGAACGCCCACCCTGCATACATTATACCTGACGCAGGTATAATGTGACGCAGGGCTTTACAACGTGACGCATCTCCCTAGATGCGTCAAGTTGTAAATGTGTCGCAACGTGGCGCATTGTTTACGACGCCGCTGCATCACAAAAGTGACGCAACAGCGGCGTAAAAATGTCGCAGGGGGCTTGTAAATCTGCCCCTCGGGGTTTTCCACTAATCCTTACGTTTACCCTTGTCTCCATTCATCCATTGACCCATCCTCTCACGCTGCCTACCACCCATCTCTTCTCTTGTTATTTTCACTGTTCTTTCCATTTATTTTTTCACCCTGCTACCCCTCCATCCTTTCACACCTCCAGCCGTCAATTTTTTAAATGTAAATCTATTTTTCCTTCTTTCGTTCATGCTTCCTTTCACCTTGGTTTTCTTTCACCCTTCTTTCTTTCGTTCATTACACCCTTCCTTTCCCCCTCCTTTCCTTTCGCCCTTTCAGCTTCCTTCCATCTTTCCTTCCATTCATATATTCTACCTTTTCGTCCTTTCACCTTTCCTTCCTCTTTAATCACGATGTCATCATTTGTTTCCCTTCTCTCCCTCCAAGTCTCGTGTGTCAGCTCTTGGTTCACGCCCCCGAGCCTGTCCTGGTGTGCCCTCGAGGTGCTTTTGTCTGCATGCATCGGCCCGAGAGGCGCATAAGGACTGATCAGCTTTGTGCTGGATTCCGATTACCCGCCCTTCAGGTTCAGTGCAGCCCTCGCTGCAGCCGGGGTTCACACCCGCTGAGGCGCGGCCTCGTGGCCTCCTTCAGGAAAGCGCGAAGCTGGAGACAGGTTTTAATTTCTCCTAACATTTCACACATTGCATGTGTGCTGCACTGTATAGATTTTGTACTGGAAGGGTACTATAGTGCAGTGTGTGTGTTTGTGTGTGCGTGCGTGCGTGCGCGCGCGTGCGTGTGTGTGTGTGTGTCTGTCTGTCGCTAGGCAGTCTTAAAGGGTGCCAGTGTAGGAGAGGAGAGCTGCAGCAGCCCGTATTGTGTGACTTTACCCCTAGTACTAGCAGCTGTGCTGCAGGTAAACATGCTCTTACTTCTAGAAGCTCAGTAAAGCCCCAGTGACAGGCAAATGAATGGTGTACATCAGTAGAAAGCCTTCTCTGTGCCAACAAACAATGTCTGGGGCAAACAAAAATATTTTATTCCGGAACCTTTGCTAGCCCACACTCTCAAAACACTTCAATATGGCACAGCACGATTGCCCACAATTCAATCAATCAATCAATCAATCAATCACAGAATTTGTAGAGCGCACTACTTACCCGCGAGGGTCTCAAGGCGCTGGGGAGAGGGAAGGGGGGGGGGGTGCTGCTACTGGTCGAACAGCCAGGTCTTGAGTAGTCTCCTGAAGGTCAGCAGGTCTTGGGTCTGTCGTAGGCTTAGTGGGAGGGTGTTCCAGGTCTTGGCGGCGAGGTGTGAGAAGGATCTGCCGCCGGTGGTTGTTCTTCGAATGCGAGGGACGGTGGCGAGGGAGAGGTCGGCGGAGCGGAGCTGGCGGTTGGGGACGTAGAAGAAGAGTCGTCTGTTGAGGTAGGCTGGGCCAGTTTTGTGGAGTGCCTTGTGTGCGTGGATGAGGAGTTTGAAGGTGATCCTCCTGTCGACGGGGAGCCAGTGCAGGTTCCTCAGGTGGGGGTGATGTGGCTGTGGCGTGGTACGTCGAGGATCAGGCGTGCGGAGGCGTTTTGTATGCATTGCAGTCGCTTGATGAGCTTGGCCGGGGCTCCCGCGTAGAGGGCGTTCCCATAGTCAAGTCTGCTACTGACGAGGGCCTGGGTGACTGTTCTTCTTGTGTCTGTCGGGATCCACCTGTAGATCTTGCGAAGCATGCGGAGGGTGTTGAAGCAGGAGGAGGAGACTGCGTTGACTTGTTTGGCCATGGAGAGCGTTGAGTCGAGGATGACTCCCAGGTTGCGTGCGTGCTCGGTGGGTGTCGGGGCTGCTCCCAGCGTCGTTGGCCACCAGGAGTCGTCCCAGGCTGAGGGGTTGGAGCCGAGGATGAGGACCTCCGTCTTGTCCGTGTTCAGCTTTAGTCGGCTGATCTTCATCCAATCGGCGACGGCCTTCATTCCTTCATGGAGATTGGCTTTGGCGGCGAGGGGGTCCTTGGTGAGGGAGAGGATCAGTTGAGTGTCGTCGGCGTAGGAGATGATGTTGAGGTCGTGCTGTCTGGCGATGCATGCGAGCGGGGCCATATAGATGTTGAACAGTGTTGGGCTGAGGGAAGATCCCTGGGGTACGCCGCAGATGATCTCGGAGGCTTCGGATCGGAAAGGTGGGAGGCGGACTCTCTGGGTTCTGCCGTCGAGGAAGGAGGTGGTCCATTCCAGGGCCTTGTCTCGGATCCCTGCGGCGTGGAGGCGTGCGCGTAGAGTGCGGTGGCAGACAGTGTCGAAGGCGGCGGAGAGGTCCAGCAGGATGAGGGCTGCGGTCTCACCGTTGTCCAGCAAGGTCCTGATGTCGTCGGTGGCGGCGATGAGGGCAGTCTCAGTGCTGTGGTTGCTGCGGAACCCCGATTGGGATGGGTCCAGGATGCTGTTTTCTTCTAGGTATCGGGTTAGCTGTTTGTTGACGATCTTCTCGATGACCTTGGCTGGGAACGGAAGCAGGGAGATGGGCCGGAAGTTCTTGAGGTCTCTTGGGTCTGCCTTGGGTTTTTTGAGTAGGGCGTTGATCTCGGCGTGTTTCCAGCTCTCTGGGAAGGTCGCGGTCTCGAAGGAGAGATTGATGACGTTGCACAGGTGGGGTGCGATGGAGCTGCTGGCTTTGTTGAAGATGTGGTGCGGGAAAGGGTCTGACGGGGGGCCGGAGTGTATTGTGCCCATGGTCTTGATGGTGTCATCGATGTTCACGCTGGCCCAGGCTGGCAGGGGGTCATGGTCGATGGTGTGCGGCGGGTCTGGAGTATCTATCTTGGTGGGGGCTGTCTGGGTGTTGAAGCTGTCGTGGATGTCGGCGATCTTGCGGTGGAAGAAGGTGGCGAGGGAATCGCACAGGGCTTGCGACGGCGGGATGTCGTTGGTGTTGGAGCTGGGGTTGGAGAGTTCCTTCACGATGTTGAAGAGCTCCTTGCTGTTGTGTGCGTTGTTGTCGAGGCGGTCTTTGAAGGAGATTCTCTTGGCGGACCTGATGAGGTGGTGGTGGTTACGGATGGCGTCTTTATGGGCTGCGTGGCTGTCCGGTGTCTTATCACTGTGCCATTTCTTCTCAAGTTTCCGGCAGGTACGCTTGGAAGCTAGGAGTTCCGGGGTGAACCAGCTGGCTCTTTTGGTGGTGTCGCTGCAGGTGAGTTTTTTCAGCGGGGCGAGGGTGTTGGCACAGTCGTCTATCCATCGTCTGAGGTTGCAGGCAGCGTCGTCGGTGTTGGATGGGTCGGAGGGAGGGCTGAGAGCGAGGTTTGCCAGTAGTTGGTCTTCGGTGACTTTGCTCCAGCAGCGGCGTGGGATCTGTTGGGTGCGGTGGTGTGTGGTGGGTTTCTGGAAGGTGAAGTGGATGCAGCGGTGGTCGGTCCAGAGGAGTTCTGTGGTGTGGGTGAAGGAGACGTGGGAGCTTGAGGAGAAGACGGGGTCGAGCGTGTGGCCGGCGGAATGTGTCGGTGTTGTGACGAGCTGTCTCAGTCCGAGGTTGGCGAGGTTGTCGATCAGGGTGGTGGAGTTGCTGTCGTTGTTGTTCTCCAGGTGAAAGTTCAGGTCTCCGAGGAGGATGTAGTCGGTAGAAGTCAGGGCGTGCGTGCTGATGAAGTCGGCGATGGAGTCGCTGAACTGGGGTCGGGGCCCAGGGGGTCTGTAGACAAGGGTGCCTCTGAGGGTGGTGTTGGGGTCCGTGTGGATCTGGAAGTGCATGTGTTCGGCGGTGCAGAGAACGTCGTCGGTGCTGGTCGAGACCCTGATGGAGTTCTTGTGGATGATGGCGATTCCTCCTCCTACTCCGTTGACGCGGTCTCTGCGGGTGATCTTATAGCCGTCTGGGATGGCTATGGCGATGTCGGGTGCGGAGGAGTCGTTCATCCAGGTCTCTGTCAGGAAGGCGACGTCTGGTGATGATGAGTCGAGCAGGTCCCAGAGCTCGACGGCGTGTTTGCGTGCGGAGCGGGTGTTCAGTAGGATGCATCGGAGGTGGTTGGGGTCCTTCTTGGCGGGCGCTTCGGTGGCTCTGAGGCTGGTGTAGCTGCAGTTCCGGCAGGTGAAGGGGCCATGTGTGCGTTTCGGGGCGGCCTTGAAGCAGTTGTGTCTCCGTCCGGGGTTGAGAGCGTGGAGTGTGGTGGCATCGTAACGGCGTCGGTCCTCGATGCTGGAGCGGGGGGCGCGCGGCCCAGGGGTTATGATACTCTGTTTTAAATTGTACTGGTGAAGCCTAGACTAGGATGGAGCTCTACTTTTTCACATAACAGAGAGACTCACAGCGCATAAGCACTGCACATACACACAAGGCAAGGCATAATGCATGAAATAACAATCCTCCCCTCTAACAAAAGGAAGATGCAACCGTATAAATAATCAATAGATAACTATTAATCTAAACAAATGACACAGGTAAGATATCAAGATAAACATGAACACCTTCCTCATTCAGATGAAACACTACTGCTTCCTATTATATACATCCCGCAGGGTCGGCTTTAGGGGGTGCGACCGGTGCAGTCCTTTGGGAGGGGGCACTGTGTTTAAAAATAACATGGGTTTAGAAGCAAGTGCTGCAGAGTTCCTCTAGCGTCCAGCAGTTTTCTAGTCTAGTAGCAGTTTTGACTCATCATAAAGTAGCACAGAGGGTTAATGTGCCTGCTGCAAAGAACGTGTACCATGCAGATCTCGGTACTGAGTGTGAGTGAACTATGAGTAGGGTTATAAACCAATTAGATGTATGTCAGAGAGGCGCTATGGAGACATGAGGGGCACTGTTGGAGGGTGGTAGTGGGGGAATCCGTGGAGAAGGGGGTCATTTGGGGGTGCTAAAAAAGACTGTCGCACCGGGCGCCACCAGCACTGAAGCCCGCCCTGACACCCCAAAAAGCTTTATTCTGTTATGGGCACTGGAAGGGATGTGCTGCTATGAATCTTCAATCTGCCTATTCTAAGAACTCGTGTTAATAAAAATAACCCTCACTCCGAAGTGTCTCGAGAGGTATAGAGGACATGAGAGGAGACGAGCTAGAACAAGGTCCATGTCTGGTAATAATTTGATAGTGGCCTGCTGAGTTTTTCGAGAGTTGCAAAAGAAACAATTGATGGACGGAATGCTGGACAATGCAAACATTCACCCCCAGTCACAAGGATCTGGGTTAAATCCATCATTCTTTTGCTCACCACACCACCCCAGTTTGGACCCAGCCATATGCAAATCAGTCTTGACCCTGTTCCTTGTGGGAACAGTCCAGCCCGAACTGCCAAGCCAGGTCCTCCCTGGACCGGAAACAAGCATCCTGGGACCGGTTTCAGGGCATCACCCTTCTTCAGCCAGGCTAGCTTGAATCCAGTGGTGTAGTGAGCACGGGACCCACGTCTGGGCATACCCTTCCCACTTAGGGCGACAAATGCAAAAGAAACAATTGATGGACGGAATGCTGGACAATGCAAACATTCACCCCCAGTCACAAGGATCTGGGTTAAATCCATCATTCTTTTGCTCACCACACCACCCCAGTTTGGACCCAGCCATATGCAAATCAGTCTTGACCCTGTTCCTTGTGGGAACAGTCCAGCCCGAACTGCCAAGCCAGGTCCTCCCTGGACCGGAAACAAGCATCCTGGGTCGGTTTCAGGGCATCACCCTTCTTCAGCCAGGCTAGCTTGAATCCAGTGGTGTAGTGAGCACGGTACCCACGTCTGGGCATACCCTTCCCACTTAGGGCGACAAATGCAAAAGAAACAATTGATGGACAGAATGCTGGACAATGCAAACATTCACCCCCAGTCACAAGGATCTGGGTTAAATCCATCATTCTTTTGCTCACCACACCACCCCAGTTTGGACCCAGCCATATGCAAATCAGTCTTGACCCTGTTCCTTGTGGGAACAGTCCAGCCCGAACTGCCAAGCCAGGTCCTCCCTGGACCGGAAACAAGCATCCTGGGACCGGTTTCAGGGCATCACCCTTCTTCAGCCAGGCTAGCTTGAATCCAGTGGTGTAGTGAGCACGGGACCCACGTCTGGGCATACCCTTCCCACTTAGGGCGACAAATGCAAAAGAAACAATTGATGGACGGAATGCTGGACAATGCAAACATTCACCCCCAGTCACAAGGATCTGGGTTAAATCCATCATTCTTTTGCTCACCACACCACCCCAGTTTGGACCCAGCCATATGCAAATCAGTCTTGACCCTGTTCCTTGTGGGAACAGTCCAGCCCGAACTGCCAAGCCAGGTCCTCCCTGGACCGGAAACAAGCATCCTGGGACCGGTTTCAGGGCATCACCCTTCTTCAGCCAGGCTAGCTTGAATCCAGTGGTGTAGTGAGCACGGGACCCACGTCTGGGCATACCCTTCCCACTTAGGGCGACAAATGCAAAAGAAACAATTGATGGACGGAATGCTGGACAATGCAAACATTCACCCCCAGTCACAAGGATCTGGGTTAAATCCATCATTCTTTTGCTCACCACACCACCCCAGTTTGGACCCAGCCATATGCAAATCAGTCTTGACCCTGTTCCTTGTGGGAACAGTCCAGCCCGAACTGCCAAGCCAGGTCCTCCCTGGACCGGAAACAAGCATCCTGGGACCGGTTTCAGGGCATCACCCTTCTTCAGCCAGGCTAGCTTGAATCCAGTGGTGTAGTGAGCACGGGACCCACATCTGGGCATACCCTTCCCACTTAGGGCGACCAATGCAAAAGAAACAATTGATGGACGGAATGCTGGACAATGCAAACATTCACCCCCAGTCACAAGGATCTGGGTTAAATCCATCATTCTTTTGCTCACCACACCACCCCAGTTTGGACCCAGCCATATGCAAATCAGTCTTGACCCTGTTCCTTGTGGGAACAGTCCAGCCCGAACTGCCAAGCCAGGTCCTCCCTGGACCGGAAACAAGCATCCTGGGACCGGTTTCAGGGCATCACCCTTCTTCAGCCAGGCTAGCTTGAATCCAGTGGTGTAGTGAGCACGGGACCCACATCTGGGCATACCCTTCCCACTTAGGGCGACAAATGCAAAAGAAACAATTGATGGACGGAATGCTGGACAATGCAAACATTCACCCCCAGTCACAAGGATCTGGGTTAAATCCATCATTCTTTTGCTCACCACACCACCCCAGTTTGGACCCAGCCATATGCAAATCAGTCTTGACCCTGTTCCTTGTGGGAACAGTCCAGCCCGAACTGCCAAGCCAGGTCCTCCCTGGACCGGAAACAAGCATCCTGGGACCGGTTTCAGGGCATCACCCTTCTTCAGCCAGGCTAGCTTGAATCCAGTGGTGTAGTGAGCACGGGACCCACATCTGGGCATACCCTTCCCACTTAGGGCGACAAATGCAAAAGAAACAATTGATGGACGGAATGCTGGACAATGCAAACATTCACCCCCAGTCACAAGGATCTGGGTTAAATCCATCATTCTTTTGCTCACCACACCACCCCAGTTTGGACCCAGCCATATGCAAATCAGTCTTGACCCTGTTCCTTGTGGGAACAGTCCAGCCCGAACTGCCAAGCCAGGTCCTCCCTGGACCGGAAACAAGCATCCTGGGACCAGTTTCAGGGCATCACCCTTCTTCAGCCAGGCTAGCTTGAATCCAGTGGTGTAGTGAGCACGGGACCCACGTCTGGGCATACCCTTCCCACTTAGGGCGACAAATGCAAAAGAAACAATTGATGGACGGAATGCTGGACAATGCAAACATTCACCCCCAGTCACAAGGATCTGGGTTAAATCCATCATTCTTTTGCTCACCACACCACCCCAGTTTGGACCCAGCCATATGCAAATCAGTCTTGACCCTGTTCCTTGTGGGAACAGTCCAGCCCGAACTGCCAAGCCAGGTCCTCCCTGGACCGGAAACAAGCATCCTGGGACCGGTTTCAGGGCATCACCCTTCTTCAGCCAGGCTAGCTTGAATCCAGTGGTGTAGTGAGCACGGGACCCACGTCTGGGCATACCCTTCCCACTTAGGGCGACAAATGCAAAAGAAACAATTGATGGACGGAATGCTGGACAATGCAAACATTCACCCCCAGTCACAAGGATCTGGGTTAAATCCATCATTCTTTTGCTCACCACACCACCCCAGTTTGGACCCAGCCATATGCAAATCAGTCTTGACCCTGTTCCTTGTGGGAACAGTCCAGCCCGAACTGCCAAGCCAGGTCCTCCCTGGACCGGAAACAAGCATCCTGGGACCGGTTTCAGGGCATCACCCTTCTTCAGCCAGGCTAGCTTGAATCCAGTGGTGTAGTGAGCACGGGACCCACGTCTGGGCATACCCTTCCCACTTAGGGCGACAAATGCAAAAGAAACAATTGATGGACGGAATGCTGGACAATGCAAACATTCACCCCCAGTCACAAGGATCTGGGTTAAATCCATCATTCTTTTGCTCACCACACCACCCCAGTTTGGACCCAGCCATATGCAAATCAGTCTTGACCCTGTTCCTTGTGGGAACAGTCCAGCCCGAACTGCCAAGCCAGGTCCTCCCTGGACCGGAAACAAGCATCCTGGGACCGGTTTCAGGGCATCACCCTTCTTCAGCCAGGCTAGCTTGAATCCAGAGGTGTAGTGAGCACGGGACCCACGTCTGGGCATACCCTTCCCACTTAGGGCGACAAATGCAAAAGAAACAATTGATGGACGGAATGCTGGACAATGCAAACATTCACCCCCAGTCACAAGGATCTGGAGTAGCGGGCAGGGCCTGTTCCCTGTAAAACATATACAGATATAGACTGCATCAATGCAGTCAGCTTTTCTCCATTCAAAGGCACGGCTGCTCGGCTTGTAGTGGGCAACATTCAAAGATTGTGATTTCTACTATCAGATGCAATCGCCCCAACTCCTACTCACGTCTACTCTCTTTCACTTCTCCTCATCTGGCAGCTCACCTTCTGTGGAAGCAGGAAAAGACTTCCTGATACTGCTGTTTTGTATGTAGTGGGGAAAATCTACTCTCTATTTTATCCATTTCGCCTGTCGTTAAAAAAACACTACATAAACTTTTTTTTTTATTGCATCACAGAGACACTCTAGCCCAAATGTACAAAGATTTCCTTCAGCTCAGCGCAGCATCCGAGGTTGCTGTGTTATGTTCTGCAAAGAGGAAAACACAGCACAGCACCATCTCTACCAATATTGGCCTGCTGCGGTGTCATTCCAGTGCTGGCGCACAAACAAGTTGCCCTGCTCTATGCACCATGGTGCAGAGGAGGGTGTGCTCTGCTCTTTGTAGGATTTGTATTAGAGACCTACCCTTCCAGAACAAATTGCTAAGCGCAGACAACCACAGAAGGGTAGAGGCATGGGATGTGTGCTATGCACTGCAGCCTGCATGCAATGCATTGCTTTCCGGGTAAATCATCCCTTTCCCCATTGTCTACACCTGCATCCTCAAGGCATTATTTTTCGATGCAAAATCTGATAAGGCTATCTTCATTGATCAGACTTTAAATTAAAACCTATGGGTTTGCTATGCACATCCTCATGGCCGACCCATCACCCCCCGCCCCCCCCCCACACACACACACAATAGAAGTCACTAGGACGGTCTTCCTTGTCTTGCGGGCGGCCAATAGATTCATGGGCTGGACCCAAAAAAAACAACTCAGACGACTCCCCTCTGGAGAGGCCGCTGGCTCAGTCACACAGCGCAATTAGAGGACTTCAGGGGATGGGCTTAATTGGGGTCTGATGTTGGGGGACGTATGGTGCGGATCCCATATGCACTCATTTCAAGACCTACAGACTACCTTCAAACTTTTACATATTCAATTTCATACATTTTTACAATTTCGGCATGCGCTCACAATGGATAGAATAGACCACACCGATATACCCGAATTTAGCCCGCTGGTGTCGAAGCTGTTAATGGGGCACCTGGGTCGCGGTGGCATCTTCCAGATCTACCGTTCCCTAGTGTGTAATGCCCCAGAGGTGCTCGAGACACTCCGGCATAGGTAGCAGCAGTGATTGGGCAGCCTGGAAAACACTAAATGGCAGAAGGTGTGCCTGGCCCCGTGAAATTGCTATATCAGAGCGCCTGCAGATGGTACAACCAGTGGTCAAAGTGGGCGGGATCGGCAGGGCACGGCGTGCCCCTACTTCTTTAATTTCATAGAGTCCATTCCCCTACTTTCTTATTTTAAACATGCCTCCCGGACAGCAGGAATCGCCAAGGCCGATAGTTAAGGCTCGGATTTCGGGGACGGGCGGAACGGGCAGAGAAGGAAAAGTACTCTGCGGGCTATGTACAAGGACTGGCGAAAACTATCGCTAACGTTAGTTAGCGGCAGTTTTCTTACCGCCGTGTACCGCTGAAAACTATCGCCATGTTAGCAACGTATTTAAAAGCCGTCGCTACATGGCGATAGCTTCAGGGATCGGCGGCGAAACTGCAGCTAACATTAGCGCGATGGCGATAGGAATTCCGGCGTTAGCGGGCGAAAACCAACGAAAGGCCCATTAGCGGCAAAAATACGCACGTTAGTCAGCCCAACGTGAGTTTTTTTGCCTCTAATGGAAAAAATAGCCTATCAGTCGACCTCCAATAGAAAATAGGCAAAAAAAACTATGAAATGCAGAATGGAGCAGCCAGGGCCAAGTGAAGCACACATCAGCAACCCCCTTAAGCCATCCAACATCCAGGATGACTAGGATGAGAGCCTGGATGCCTCGCTGGACCTGCGGCTGGAGCCTGGATGCCTTGCTGGACCTGCGCCTGGAGCCTGGATGCCTTGCTGGACCTGCGTCTGGAGCCTGGAGTGGGATGCGGAGGAGCTGTGGAGTCGATGAGCCGTGGCGGTAGACATTGAGGCACGGCAATCGCCCCTACCTGGTGGTGAAGTCTGGCCAGTCGCATGGAGACACGTTGCTGACCTGTGTGAGAAGACCGCCTTGCGCCCATTGGAGCTGTGAATGGTAGAGGCGCTCCTGCGCACCAACATAGGGAGGTCTGCATTGCATACTATGATCCACCACTACACCGGGGTGCATGGAGGGGATTACCAACGGTGGGCGGCACCTCTCCATATCACAGGCCGGATGATGTTGCGCTGGCCGGACGCTGTGGAGGGTGAGGCCCCTGAGCTGCACTGAACTTGTGTGGCAGTAGCGCTGCAACTTCATGCCTAAGGGGGCCCTGCTGCATCAACTGCAACGCGAGGTTCACCAGTGGACTTGGCGGCAACTGCTTTACCCAGGCTTGTGAAATCCCAGCTGGCTGAGGCTCCTGCTGGCTGAGTCACAGATTTGGAGAGAGTGCAGCAGATTGCGCCACCGTGTCAATGTCCAGGTAAGGAGAAGGTGGGACGCGTAGTGGGGGAGGCCCGGGGGTCGAGTCTCCCAGGCCTAGCACCTGTAGATGACGCACCCCCAGTGGTGGCTCATCCGCTATGGCGGAAGAGCATCACCCCACTGCTTTCAAGGAGTGCAAGAAGAGGAACAATCATCACATGATGATAACTTCTTGATGTAATCGTGCCATACTTCCTTTGCGGGCGGAAGGGTGGGTAGGGCTGCTCCACTCACCGAGCAGGGGCGGAGTGGCATGCCCACTCAAGTGCGCAGTGACTGTTTGGTCGGCCTGATCAGGCCGCCCAAAGCAGTCATGCGCACTGTCCTGTTCGCAATGCAGGCTGCATTACAGCCTGCATGGAGAACATGCCCACCCCTCCAGCCCCTGGCTGAAAGCCTCGTCCCGGCGCCAATGACCAATCCCAATGCCGCATTGCAGCGTTGTGATTGGCTATGGGGAGGGAGCCTGGCTGCCTACTTCCTGTTCCTGGAAGCAGACTCAGGAGAGCAGGAGCAGCGAAGACACGGGACCCGGCTTCGAGGTAAGATTTCTCTCATTTAAATATTTACAACACCCGCTCACACACACCTCCCCGCATCCACGCCCCATCAAGTGTTCTTTCCAGCGTTTCCCACCTTCCAGCTGTCCAGTCCCCCCGCAGCACTTCTCAATGGCGGCCGCTGTGCGGCCATGCGCAGTGGGCGTACCACTGGTGTGCAAAAGGTATATATGGAGTTACGACACATACCATTACATCGCATTCCATTACAATGCATACTAATACTAGGCATATTGCAACAGTAGGGAAGGTGTTGGATTGCGGAGATGTAAACATTACTATTCCCACTTCAGTGAGTGCATCCCTAAAACTAACCCTTGCACCCCAAAGCAAACCCTAAACCCTAAAATTCATCTTTGAGCCCCCAAAACACACCCTAAAAATCATATTTGACCCAAATGCACACCCCAATTTTCATATTTGACCCAAATGCACACCCCAATTTTCATCTCCGACACTCGAAACCCATACCCACCCTAAAACTTAAAAATACCCCATTACTGACCTCACAATGCTTTGTAATGGAATGCAATGTAAAGGCATCTGCGTTGTTGAAGTTGCGTTGTAAAGGCATTACGATGTAATGCCTGCGTTGTAATGGATGTCTCCTGTGCCAAAGGCAAGCCATAGGCAAGCCCGCCTGCATCCGTCTGCCCCTGGACCGCGCTCAGCACCAAGGACCCTTCCTCTCGGACACTCCACCACTACGGCGCCAGCACCCTCCTCGCCATCAACCCTGGACGCCACATCGCCTGCCAGGACCAACATCTGCTCCGGGCCGGACATCCCCATCGCCATCACTGACAACTACTAAATCACCCGCAAGGACCACCCGACCGTCCAGGAGGAGGCATTGCCATCACCTACAGAAGCACACTCTGACTGACCACGCACTCTAATGACCCAACGGTGCCCATGGAATACCTCAACTTCCAGATCCGGACCATCCACAACCCCATCCTCTGCTGCACCCTCTTCCGCAGGCCCCCCTGGGCCATGGAGCCCCATTATCCGATACCATAGTAGACCTCATTGCACCCCAGGCTCTCCCATCCACCGACGACATCCTACTCAGCGAACTCAAGTTCCACCTGGACAACCCCAGTGACCAGAACACCAGCCCCTCCTGGGGAAGCTCCCCAACATCAGACTCCAGCAGCTAGTCACCGCAGCAAGCCACATAGCAGGACACACGGTCGAGCACGTCTCCTCCGCCAGCGGGAACTTCAACTACCGCCACACCACCGGACTCTCCTGGACCGGCCATCATTGTATACATCACGTCTTCACAATGCCCACCGTACACCACCGCCATCATCGCCCCCCCTCGCAGCTGGATCAAGGCCACCGAAGAACGTCCCGACAACTCCCTCAGCACCACCCCTCCGCCAACGCTTAAAGACGATGACATCACAGCGCGCAACCGCCACCGATGGATCTCCAACTGCGCCGACACCCTGGCACCCCTCAGGAATGGACCAGGCAAAACTAGCGCCACGTTGCGCTGTATTTGCAAAGTGACGCATGTAGGCATATGTGTGACCTTGTGAAGCCCTGTGCCACATCATACCTGTATCAGGTATGATGTACACAGGGTGTGCGTTCCCATGCGACAAGGCCTCATAGGAGTGGCACAGTGAAATCCCTCAGATTTCACTGTGACAATTGTAGGACGGCACTGCGTCAGTGCCTTACGCCTGCCTGATGGCAGGCGGAAGGGTGACGCAGTGCCACAGGTATAGGCTGGCCCCATGCATTGCTGGAGTTGCATCATGGTTATGACACGACTGCAGCAATGACTGACTTTAGCGCAGACAGATACGTCAGGATTCCAGACGTATCTGTCATTACTTGCGTCATGGAGCGCTGCCAGTGAATACAGCGCATCCAAGAAGGGCGTAGTGAAAAGTGTTGCAACTCTGTCTAGTCGCAGCGCTGCAACACTTTTCATGACTGAGGCTCAGGAATGCGCACTATCTTATTGATGGTGCACATTCCTGCCCTGTAGTTTTGTCGCAGGGCAGCGCAGTGACATTGCTTGCAGCGCGGTCCAGCACCAAAACCTGCTGAAAAGAGGCCCCAAGTGTTATCTCCATTTTTAAGACCAGCTATTTTCTGGTCTTAAAAAACTGCCTCTAACTGCAGTTAGAGGCAGTTTTTTTGGTCTTCCACACTTCAAGAATTCCCTTGTAAATATCGCAAAGTGGGGTTAGCGGCCGTTTTTGCACGGGAACGCCTCCCTTGCAAGTCATTATCGCTAACAGAAGTGGCGATCTTTAAAATGGACGGTTTCGCCGGAAAACTGCCGCCAACAGAGGTTAGCGACAGCTTGTACATACGGCGATAAAAATATCGCCGCAAAACCGTCGGAAAGGTGGTGCTAAAGCGGCGTTAGTTCCTTGTACATAAGCCCCTCTGTCTTTTCCTTCATGCCCAGAGAAGACAAGGACAGTGTCCAGTTCTCCTGCCGCTGGCAGCTGCACCCCCCCTCTTTGTCCCCCCCTTCCCTCTCTTTCTGTCTCGCTCCTCCTCATTTAGTGAAAACCGAGACTTCAAGAAACAGGTATTACCTTCTCTTTCTTCCTTTCGTTTATTTGATCCCCTGTGAAAAGGATCCAAAAAAGAAAAACACTTTTGCTGGAAACGTCATTTTTTTCTGACATTTTTCAATTTCTAAGTGCAGCCTCGGGTGGAGAGAAATAAAACTTTCAAAATATGTAAAATAACTAACTAACTAAAGCAAGACAGAGTGGTTGCAAGCACTGTTCCCAATAAGCTGCGCGCATGCGCGCCCGCGCACCTCTGTTGCCATGAGCGCGCAGTGCCGTGTGTGGAGCGCGCACACAGCACATGATCCCGCAAGAGCTTTCGCGCCGCTGCTTTTAATAAAGCGAGCGGCGCGAAAAACGAGTATTTCCTGGGCGGAATAGACTAATTTGAAAAGACGACGAGGGAGCGGCAGGTAAGTCTTGCGGCAGCCTGGGGGATTATGGAGGGCACTTGCTTTATTCTTTTGTACCTAGAGTCCTCTGCGGGGCATATTGTGTGCTTTTGTTTAAGTATTCATGTTAATTGCAGCGCCCATCACGAGCTGCGATTAACATGAATACGTTAAACAAAAGCTCACAATCTGCCCACAGCAGCGCTTTTGTAACAAAAGAAATTCTCAAGTCTACAAACACAGCGTGTAAAGCTCACGCAGTGTTTGTAGACTTGCTGAATTTCTCCTCTTAACAGAGCTGGGCTGCGGGGTGATAGTGTGACTTTGTTAAAGTTTTCTTGTTAATTGCAGCTCCTGACGGGCGCTGCAATTAACCTGAAAACTTTAGCTAAGTCACACAATCACCCCGCTGCCCAGCTCTATTAAGAAAAGATATGCAGCAACTCTACAAACACGGCGTGTGAAGCACACCCCTGTTTGTAGACTTGCTGAATTTCTCCTCTTAACAGAGTTGGGCTGCGGGCAGTGCTTAATTTGTAAAAAAATTAAGTCCCGGTGCTCACCTATTTCTTAGGAGGCAGCAGCCACTTCTTCCAGTTGTCCGCCCAACTATATTCCTGCCACCACTCAATTGTACCATTGTCGTGACCACTGTTTAAATGGACAATGCGAAAGTGTTCAAAATCTGTCCTGTGCTTTCACAGCGTACCTCGCTCAATTCAATAAGGAGCCAGCCGCCTGATGCAATTATTTAACGGGGCGCAGACACGCTGTCTAAAGCAGGCCAGGTGATAAATTAGAGAGCAGGGCACAATTATTTAGTGATTGCACAGGGCTGTGACATTAAGGCATGATAACATCACTAGGATGATGAACAATACACATTCATCATGCTTAAACCAGGGTGGGCCAGTCAGTGGAAGCATGCCACGCAGTCACCCAGCTAGATATATTTATTTTGACCCAGACAGAGGCATCGGATGATATCCGGAACGGATTTGTAAAGATGTGTGCACAACTCCCATCCACACAGGAGTCAGCAGAAGAGTAACAGTGGGTGCTGTGATACATGCTGGCTCAATCTGATACTGGTGTGATACATGCAGTGCAAGAACACCCAGGGCACATAACATTTGTGTCCCCTACGCACATTCAACTCTATTTACATAGATAGGTGCAAAAACGGGCACAAATGTGAAAACGGTATTCATGGCGTCCTTTTATTTTGCATTTTATGTTTGCTGGGCGTTTTCACTACCACCTAAGAGCTAAAAGGTGCAGTATGTAAGCACACACAATTTGCACTCAGCTCACAAGCACTACCAATGCTGTTTTGCGCCTATTTGTATTTGATTACCAGAGGCAGGCGACCGGAATGTAAATTTGTTAACTTCGGCAAGTGAATCATGTGAAATACGAATGCACACTTGTGAAAACCGGGGTGGACGTCGTTGAACCATACCTTCACTATGATGTCATGCCAAACATGGCCACTGACTGAAGCGACAAGACAGCAAGAACATGTAGTTTCACACAGTTTGAATATTGGGAATTTTCTCCTAGCGGGCACGTGGGAGGAATCACTTCTTTACACCACGGACTGGAGGGCGCTTCACATCGTATAGGTAAAACTGAGACCTGTAAAGACTGCCCAGGGCAAGAAGTAGTGTCACACACAGGACCGAGAAACTGCATTCACAGCAGTACCCGCAAAAGCGTGACAAGCAGCCGGCCAGCGCTGGGTGGTGCCAGGCTGGAAGGGAAAGGGGCACACATGGGATGCATGAGGGGGCCAGGTGCTTGTGCTTACATACAGCCAGGCCTCTTGGTGCCAGCAGGCAGTCGGACAGCCAGGTGCAGGCACAGGTCCAGCTCTGGCGGGAATTCCCACCTGCGCATGGTAACCTCCAGCAGACGGGGAGCCAGTATTGAGACACACACAGCAGCTGGCATCGGGGTTATGATGAACCCGCTGGAGTGCCAATACTGGGGCACAGGCAGCTTCTGGTACCAGGGTGATGGTGAGCTTGCTGTAGTGAGAAGGAAGCATGCATCGTCCCGGCCCTGTGAATTACGTGCCGGTGCTGAGCACCGGAAACCACCGGCACAAATTAAGCACTGGCTGCGGGGTGATTGTGTGACTTTGTTAAAGTTTTCTTGTTAATTGCAGCTCCTGACGGGCGCTGCGATTAACCTGAAAACTTTAGCTAAGTCACACAATCACCTCGCTGCTCAGCTCTATTAAGAAAAGATATGTAGCAACTCTATAAACTTGGCATGTAAAGCACACCCCTGTTTGTAGACTTGCTGAATTTCTCTTCTTAATAGAGCGCAGCTTAGGGGTGATTGTGTGACTGTTATTAAACTTTTCTGTGCTGGGCATAGTATGCCACTTGACTTGTATTTTGCTGTTTCTGTCATTGCATCCAGATTTATGATACAACAAGTAACATCATACCTACAACAAGTTGGACTATTGGCTTTGTCAGTGGTTGGTTAGTTGCATAAGATAAATAAGCAGCAACTATGGCTTGTATATAATATTGAAAAAGCTTCCACTTAAAGCCCTGGTGACACCACGACAATGTTGCTGCTCCTGAGTTTCAAAAAGAGAAGGGAAATCCAGAGAGAAAAAGACTCTTTGAAGGATTTCCCTTCCCCCTACAACGCTCACCTGGCATGACGTCATGCCGTAACTTCTCCACTAGTGAGAAGTGAGCAGTGTGAGCACGCTCACTGCTGTCACTGCAGTCCGGAAAAAACGGACCGTCTGTGCCAGGGCACAAAACAGAGCCCGATAGAGACCCGTTTCGAAGCCCCCTTTAAAAAACTGCAGGTGCTCAGCACCGGTGTGACCCGGCCCACTTAGAGCCCTGAACGTAGTGTCCATCATAAGTCAACCACTGTCAGCTAGGAACATCACACAATCAGAATGTGAGAAAGGGCACGTTAGGTGCTGATTAACTAAGAGTCTAAATCTGCCAGTAAGCACATGAGACCTGGCACTACATGTGAGATTTGGAGACTACCAGGAGGAAATGTCACGAACAAGGGAGCTTTCTCGGTGGAAGCCAAAAGCTGCGGGAAGCGTTGGGTCTTCCATGCAGGGGGGTCACTCTGGATATCCTCCATGCCAGTGCAAGACTAGTCCATTCATAGCACCCGGAGCCCGAGCTCGTGCCTGCAGGAAGTGGTTTGGAGAGTGTTGTAGGAAATGAGCAAGTGTTAGTGAAGAGAATACTCCCGACAGATGTATCAGTCATTTACACACTTGCAGCTGCCATCTGCTCAGACATGCATTTTGGAAAGATTCAAAATCTTGGCAAGGCCTAACCAGCCTTCCACCCTTCTTAGTTCATTCAAGTGAGCACGGTTACATAGAGCGAGCGTTTAGAAATGACAAGATGGCGAAAAGTCTCCTTTAGAACCCCAACGTCGAAATGCAGAGATGCTACTTCTGAAGCCTTGCCATATCACACTTGCTGTCTTCTCTGACATATCTTTTGTCCTTTTTTCTTCCACTCCTCAGCTGCTCTCGCTGTTTCCTTCTCATCTTTTTCCTTTTCCTCATATCTGTCCCACTCCACATTTACCCACTTTCCCCTTCTCCCCCATCCCATTCTTGTCTCCATTTCCGTCCTCGCTGCCTGTTCTTTGCTTTCTCTCTTACCGGTTTTCCATTCTCTGTTCTCCCTCCCAGTTCTCCAGACCCTCTGGCTGCCCTTCTCGTTCCGTCCCTCTCTTACCAATTTCTCCATTACCCCTTCTCCATTTCTCATCTTTGCGCCATGACTTTTTTTCTCCTTTGTTCCTCTCTCCCCCTTTCTCCGCCACTAAATCCTATTTCTCACTAGTATCCTCTCGTTTCCTTCTGGCTGCTATGTTACAATTTTGAAAACATATATTACTATCCCTGAATATTAGATGGAAGCACATTTAGAATTTGGACCAGCGTGCCTCTGCAGTGTCGGTGACCTGGCCAAAAAGGACATGAAAAAGCTGAAATTGGATCATAAATCAAAAGCTGTTCTGATCAGGGGCCCCAGAAATAAGTTTGGACCAGGGCCCTCAAAATCCTTAAGATATCCCTGTGCCTTTAGTTAAAGTTTTCATGTTAATCGCAGCACCCATCATGAGCTGCAATTAACACGAAAACCTTAACAAATGCACACAATCACCCCACAGCCCAGCCCTATTAAGAAAAGAAATGCAGCAACATAGCTGCCAAGGTTTCAAATTGCAATGTGGGACGTTTTCATAATTTCACTGTAATTATTAGTGCCAATTGAACAGGGCAGGCTTTAGTGCTGGTGGCGCCTGGTGTGACAATGTTTGTTGGCGCCCCAATGACCACCTCCGCCATGGATACTCTCATTACCAACCTTAAACAGTGCCCCTCAAGTCTCCATAACCCCACTCTCTTTCATATTTATTTTGTTATTAGCGCCACTCATACCAGTGAAAGGTGTTAAGCACTTTACATTGCATACACGTTACACAGACACTGAATCAATGTATAGGAAATGTTACATCAGACAGAGGAATACCATTTCTCTTCTTAACAGAGCTGGGCTGCGGGGTGATTGGTTTTTCAAGCAAAAGTTTGGAGTAATATTTGGCGCTGCACACACACGCGGTCTGGTTCCTGGCGCACATAGCCATGGCTGCAGCGCACAGAGACCCTACACTGCCGCACACAGAGGAAAAAAATTAGAGGGAACATTGGTTGCAAGGTGGCCAGATTGATTTATTCACACCTAAACACATTAGCGCCACTTTACAGTGTTTGCCAGTGAAGCGCTACTTTTGTTTTCTCGTCTCTCTTTGAACAACATTGTTTTCCCTTGGTGGGAAAGTGCACTATTCCTGGAGGTACTGAAATACCTGCTTAATGGGTGAATTGGAAAACAAAATGTGTACAGCGGCTGTGTGTTCACAAATGTAGTCTTTTTAAACCATACTGCTTATGTTTTGTAAGGATATAAGCAATGGGCATTGAAACGGGTCCCTTCTGGGCCCTGCAGTCATGGCCTTAACTTTTCAGGCAAAAGCACTCACTAATTTCTGAATAACGAGTGTAAAAAGAAAAAGGTAACCATGTTGTTCCTGCTTACATTTCACATGCTTTACTTAATCTTGCATTCCCTATGAGTGTTTGCTTTTTCTAGGATGTTGTTAACTTTTTTTTTAGGCAGCATATTGCTCTTGTCTTGTGCATAATTTGAATTGATCCACATCCAGATGTTTGTAGCGGGTCAGTGCAGTGCAAGTTTCTCTCAGTGGGGCAGTATGGTGTTCAGTGGGGGAGAGGATGTGGCACTATGGTCAGAGATGCTGAATTTGGAACTGGGAAACCATGTAGCCTTACGGCTAGAGCGGTCGACCTCGAAGCTGGGGAACCGGGTTCGAGTCTCTGCAACGACGCTCAACATCCTGTGATTCTGGGCAAATCACTTAATCTCCCCGTGCCTAACAAAAATGAATGTGTCCTCATGTAACGAAACTGGTGCTCATGTAAAGCGCTCTGATACCTGAGTTCTCGGGTCTAGTTCGCGCTATATAAAACTAAAAAATTAACAGGTTCAGCCTTCATGACCAGTCCACCAGACCACTCCCCCTGAGGGAGCACATTCCCATGCTAGACCTTAGAAGCCCCCAAAAGATCTTAAAAGCCCTGGTGTCTTAGCACCAGCAGGTGGACCCTAGCAGTGGCAAGTGTGGGTTAACCTTGAAGGCCTGTCCGCCACAATTCATTCTGAAGTTCACCTCCAGTCTTGCAGGCAGGCCTATGAAGCAGCACATCATAGAGTGACAGTGACTCTGTCACTGAGGTCACAGGACCCTTGAGCAGGGTAGTACTAGGGCAATGAGGCCGCACCAGGCGCTGACCAGCCGCGGTCCGTGCAGCTAACAGCGGTGGGGCAGAGGGGCTGGGCAAGGGGGGATTTCGAAGGACGATGCAGAGGGAAAATTAAATAAATAATTAATTTTCCCTCTGCATCGTCCCTCGAAAACCCCCCTTACCCGGCCCCACCGCCCCACCGCTGTTACCTGCATGGACCGCGGCTGGCGCTGACTTCAGGTGGGGTCGTCGTGTTTGCAAGTATAATATGGTTTTAAAAGCACTTGCTGCCTCCTTCCTGGCCTCCAACAATTTTCGGCAACAATAAAAATGTCATGATAACGCCAGTGATTGATGTTCTTAGTAGAGAGATGGTGTTTTTTCTAATGGACTTTTTGACTCATGGAAAGGAAGCACAGAGGGTTAATGTGCCTGCTGCTAAGAACATGTACCATGCAGATCACAAAGTGCACATAATGTAAATAGGTCAGTGTGTTACTGCTTTTGTCAGAGAGACCCTATTGTTACTTGCAGTTAATAAGTTAAAATCCTAACATAGAACAGTGAGCTCTTAACTGTCATGTAAGAGCTGCATGCAAACTGCAAGGTATAAATTAGAGTGTTATGGTTTTTCCCCAGTCTTTGATTATCCTAATGTTGCAGAAAAAGGGTTCATTTGGGTAGAAATCAATTCTGATTATTAAAGAGTACCACCAACCATGGTATTACATTTTAAATTCAGTGTTTGTGTTTCTCCAGACCAATCACTATTAAACTATGCTGCCTACTAGTATGGTTGTCATGCGACTCCTACACCTTGAAGTCCTTTGTCTTATGTAACATTTCCTATACAGTGATTTACACACGTATGATTGATTGTCTCTGTGTAATATGTGTGATGTAAAGTGCTCTGACACCCTACACTGGTATTAGTGGTGCTATAAATTTTCTGATACTTTATTATTTTGACATTTTTGCACATGCTAACAGTCTCTGCAAAGATTTTTCCTTATTAGTACCAGTGGAACATACAACTGCAGCAGTGAGAAAGGTGACCAGTCAACCTTTGCAAAGGGCCCTCCACTTCACAGCAGCACAAGTCACATTTTTTAGGAACTTTTGATCCGTTTGAGCTATAAACAATTTACTAGTGAAAATCGTCAGATTATGCAGCAGATGATGTATTATGTGGCAATTATGGCAGAGCCATAATTATGTGGAAAACATTTGCAAACTAGGATATTTTGCCATTCATGTTTGAACTGCTCTTGTGGAAAAAGGGAGGAGAAGTTCTGAAGACAGAAACTCCATGGCTGGGAGACAAATGGCTTGCGATTCCACTTTTAAGGATATTTGGGACATTCTGTGATTGGAAACGCATCCCACTTTGTGAATGTATTTTAATGTCAATAACTCATATTAAACCTTAACTAAACATGTGTATCCATTGGTTAAATTAAATAACGTAATAAGCTGTAACCCGTTAGTGAAATGGGAAACAAATACTAAAAATTGGGATATTTTGCTCTTTCTGCCACACCTCTGACTCCGCCCACTGACCCAATCCACAGGTTATTCCCGCCCTCTGATTCTCCGCCCACAGTTCCCCTACTTTTTTCCCCCCACTTCGACCACTGGGTACAACTGCACTATCTGCACATGACCTATTTCATGCCACAGGCATTCTTCCCGAACCTAAATGCACCTGATGTTCACTTACGAATGCCGATTTCTCCCATATTGTACAGCAGTGTTCTTATGTGGCACATTACTGGAAGCGAATAGCCCACTCTATAGCTCAAATTCTGGACAGACCGGCTTGGTTGACACCCAAGCTGGCCCTGCTGGGCCTCCTTGATGAGGTTGGGGGTGCACGAGGAGGCCGGATGTTTGTCGGCCTAGCAACAATGGTCACCAAGAGGAACATTGTGCGCAAGTGGAAATCTCAGCACCTTTCGACACTACCTGAATGGAGGGCTGGAATGGACTGGTGTGCCAAGCAGGATCGCCAGGGCCGTCCCTGCAAATACAACAAGATACGGTGTAGGTGGGGGGAATATTGTGGCCTAACGAATTGGCTGGGAGCGTGACCCCCGATGTTGGTGATCCATCATCATTTTCCTGAGGACTTTGATATGGGCGGTGCAGCGTGAAGTTATTGTACTTTACATTGTTGTTGTATACCTTCTTTCAAAACCAATAAAGTGTTTATATTAAAAAAAAAAAACCTATGGGTTTGTGCTGACCTGCCAGTAACGCTCTCTTGACATTGTGAAAAGTGGACTTGGCGTTGTTAAAAAGCACCTTTTCAGCAGAAAACATCTTTTGCGCTAGATAGTAAATTGCTGCTGCCGCTTTGCGTCAGTTTGCCTTGTACTTGCAGTGGCATCAAGCCTTGGCAAATCTGGGTCTCTGTGCCTAATCTCACTTTTTTCAGTTGTTCAAGTATTTCGAGAGCTTGATTTCGGATCTGAATTTTTTTCTAAATGTGAAGTTTTCCTCATGTTAATTAGCCTTGTGGTATTTAATTTGAGGATTTCATAGCATAACTAATCTCTTCAGCACATACTCACTATGCACATTCAAAAATTCGGCATAGACAGTCTGCCCTGCTATGAACCCCATGCTCCATAATAATCAAACTGCTAACATTTCATTATCAGTAAGCATCTTGACCTTACAATCGACACATGTAATTCACGCAACAATTTACATTCTTGGTGCTCACTGCAAAGGCCCTCATGACCAGCCATGCTCCCACGACCTCATTTGGTGCTCACCCCAGATGCCCTCACAACCACTCATGCTCACACAACCTCGCTGCATGCTTCCACCTGCCATGCCTTATTTACATTCTTGCACAATGTCCTGGCTACGTCCACATGTTGGAATACCCACACTAAGGCCTAGATTTACTAATCTTTCATGCAGCACAGCAACTTAATTTACTGTGTTGCTCAATGGAAAACCACAGCACAAAGCCATATCTACAAAGATTGGCCTGCTACCGTTACCCTTGCACTGGAGCTCCATAAAGGCTGCCTGGCATGACGCACAGCTTTACAACATGCTGCAGAAGTAAGTGCTCGCTGTCTAACATTGGATTTGTACTAGAAGTATACCCTTCAAGTAATTATGCCTAAACAAATTCAGAAGGATCGCACGGATTGGATGCAGGGCCGGACTGGCCATAGCGGGCACTGGATGTTTTCCCAGTGGGTCGGAGGGGTGGGGGCCGTTTTTGGACTGGTGTGGGCCGTTTTTGTCACTGGGGGCCGGTTGTGCAGCAGAGCTCCAATATCAGCTCCCTGTAACAAAAGCAGCAGCAGTGTTTCCCACAAGCACGCACCCTTCCCCCAACTCACCCCCTGCCCCAGGCTCCGGCCTCAATTGCCAGGGCTGCTTTGCATTCTCAGTCCGGCCCTTATTGGATGTGTGCTGTGCACTGCAGCACACATGCAAAGCATTGTGTTTTTGGAGAAATTAATACATTTCTTCTTGTTTGCTCCTGTTTAGTTTTTGAGGCAAAGCCTGGACCAGCTCTCTTAGTTATTTTTGCTTTGCATTAAAAGCTATTGCTCTTTGTACTGATCTGCTCTAGTGATGCAAACTTGACACTAAGCAGTGCAAAGTGTTTATTTGCTCAGAGAAAAGGGCCACTTTCCAGTGCAAAACACCTTTTATACTGGAAAGTGAATGCATGCATTGCCTTGCATCACTTTGTGTTGCTTTGCTTCACTTTGTGCTAGCACAGGGCCTTGGTAGATCTAGGCTGTGAAACTCTTACAACTTTAGTGAATAGTTGGAGGCAGTATATGATATTCTTATCTACGAGTGTCATTACTGTGCAGTATGATGCAGTTCAGTTCTTATGTAAGATTCAGCAACACAGGTGGAGGTTTGGCAACTCCCTCGAGGCCTGTACTGTCTTCACAGCAAGTTTGGAGCCAGTATCCCTCCTTGGAACTGCTGGAGCAGTACCCCTGTGCACCGCGTCCACTTGCCGTTGCCAAGGCTTGTTGACTCTCTTCACCAGAGCTCTTCAGGCTCCAAGAAGCTCCAGTTTCAAGCATCTCCTGCAGCCAAGATCTTTGCCTGCACCGCATCCTCTGCACCGTGGACCTACATCCTTTGGTGAGCTGCTCGAGGTCCCCTTGCGACTCTTGTGCCTTCAGCCCGTGGGTCCTCTTGAGGGTCTTCTTTGGTTCCAGTGGGCTCCCCTGCTTGCTCGGGGCCTGCGTTGACTTACCTTCTCGTGGTGAGTCACTTGGACCTTGCTGGTCCCGACACCACACCTTTTTTGCATACTACGTTGGTTGCCGTTGCCCAGGCTTGTTGGAGCTCCCGACAGACACCAACCCCCTGGCTCTTGACATCTGATGTGGGACAGCTCGTAAACGGCTCCTGTACTTCCAAAGCGTCGCCTGGTCCACACAGCTGCAACTTCAAGGGCACCGTCAACTCTCCTGCCTCTCTGACATTGGTGGGCATTCGTCTTCCGTGCCTCCTGCTCACTCCTGAGTGACTCTGTCCCCTCTGCCTGCAGGTACCTCTTTTCTTGAATCCACCTTTGGGTTCCACCGGACTCTTTCACCTTCTTCGCCAGAGGCATCTTCACTGAAGTCCTCCATTGTGGTCTACGGCGGTTTCCGATGTCACTTCATACTTATGCACCCGGCTTCCCTGGTGTAGGTATCCTGGTTCCTGGGGTATCCACGGGTGGGGTGACTCTCCAACCTTCCATCTTCCACGGGCTTTCTTCAGTGTCCGCTGGGAAGAGTCCTTCTTTAAAACTGCAACCGCAACTTACCCATTAACTTGTATTGAGCATGCAGTCGTGTTCCCACTCTGCACACGGCCTCCGTGGGGTTCCTGGGTACTTACCTTCGGTGGTTCCTTGAGTCCCGGACTCTTCTATGTCTTCTGGGTCCAGTATCGACTTAGGTCGTGGTTCGCATTCCTCTATTTTAGTATATGGTTTGGTCTCCCCTGGAGACCATTGTGTATTTGTGCTACTTACGTGTTCTATTATCAAAGTATTGTGTGTATTGTGGTTATATCTCCGGGTAGGAAATATTGCAATGTGTTAGTGAGTGTTTATAATAAATACATATTTTTATAACTACACTGTGTGGTTCTTTTTCACTTAACCTACACTATAAGATTAAGTACTGGTAAAACAAGCTGCTTTACACTCCTTCTGGACTAAGCCTGAAGGCTGCTCTCCACATCTACCACTTAGAGAGCTTTCTAAGGTTGTCTAAAACCACTAAAATCACCATAAGGGTTGTCTGGATTAGTGCAGGGTGCTACACTTACATAAGTGTGCACCACATACTAAGCCAGCCCCCTACAACGTGTGATTCTTGAATTTGAATAGACTACTCTTGGGTACAGTGGTCGATTTGGGTGGGATCTGCAGGGCAGAGCGTGCCCCATCTTTTTTAATTTAATAGAATCTGTTCCCCTACTTTATTTTAAAAATGCGTCCCAGGACAGCAGAAACAGCCAAGGCCTATAGATAAGGCTCGGTCGTTTGGGGACGGGCAGGGTGGGCAAAAAAGAAAAAGGACTCTTTCTTTTCCTTCTTGCCCAGAGAAGACAAGGACAGTGTCCACTTCTCCTGCTCTGCCGCTGGCAGCTGCCCCCCTATCTCTCTCTCTCTATTTCTTCCTCTTATTCCCTCTCTTACTGTCTCTGTATCGCTTATCCTCACTTGCTGAAAACCGTGACTTCAAGAAACGCTCTTACCCTCTCTTTTCTCTCCTTTCCTTCATTCGTTTCCCTGTGAAATGGATCCAAAAAAGAAAGAAACACTTTTGCTGGAAATGTTGTCTGTTTCTGACATTTTTCTATTCCAAAGTGTAGCCTCGGGACAGAGAGAAAAAAATGTTCAAAATATGAAAAACAAATAAATAACTAAATAAAACAAGACAGAGGGGCCGATTCCGATCTCGGTCGGAGGCGCACCCAATACCATTCGGTCGGGAAAAAAGCCATGCGAAAGCCTGTTTCCCGACCGAACCGTACGCGGAGTCCGGCCGAGCGAGTACGATGCGGATCGCCGACCGACTCGTCCGGGCGTCCCGACAGCTCCGACCGACTCGCTCGGACTCGAACCGCTCCGACCGACTCGGTCGGACACGGTCGCACCGCGCAATGGAGACGTTTTCCGGCCGGGTAAGTACGATGCGCACCTCGACCGCTCCGACCGACTCGCGCCGTCCGACTCGAACTCGCTGTCGGGGCCGTACTTTGGGGGTCCGTGTCGGACCCCCTGTACGCGTACCCGTGCGAGGCGCACACAGGGGGACCCAAGGGTCCCCCCTACCTGTGCGTGTACGCCGCGGGCGCTTCGCGGCGTACTCGCTGTAGGGGGCGCCCTTGTCCGCCTCGCACCCATTGAGGCAATGGGAGCCCGCGTACGCGTTGTACGACCGGCTCCCATTGACTTCAATGGGAGTCCGACCGACTCGTGTCCGATAACATACGGACGCATCGTACTCGTTCGGTCGGACTGCACGGGTCCGATTCGGTCGGAAATCTCTCCGGGTCCGGCTCGGTCGGAGTGATTTCCGGCCCGAATCGGAATCGGCCCCAGAGTAGTTGCAAAGTGGACAGAATTGTGTTATTCACACCCAAACACATTAGCGCCGTTTTACAGAGTTTGCCAGTGAAGTGCTACTTTCGTTTTCTCATCTTTCTTTGAACAGCATTGTTTTCCCCGGGTGGGGAAGTGCACCCTACCTGGAGGTACTGCAATACCTTGTTGATACGTGGAGTGGAAAAGGTTTAATGTGATCCTTAGCTGTTTTCCTTATTTTAGTTTATAAAATGTGTACTGCAGCTCTATGTTCAGGGATGTGGTCTATTTGAACCATACAGCTTACGTTTTGTAATGATATGAGCAATAGACATTGAAACGGGTCCCTTCAGGGCCCTATACTCAAGTCCTTAACTTTTCAGGCAAAAACACTCACTGGTTTCTAAATAATGAGTGTAAAAGCGTTAAGGTAACCATGTTGTTCCAGCTTACATTTCACATGCTTCACTTAATCTTGCATTCCCTATGAGTGTTTGCTTTTTCCAGGATGTTGTTTCTTTTTTTTCAGGCAGCATACTACTCTTGTCTATTGCATAATTTGAATTGAGTCACATCCAGGTGTTTATAGTGTGGCACAATTGGGATGTAGCTGAAAGCAGTGTGTGTTTCTCTCAGTGGGGTAGTATGGTATTCAGTTGGGGAGAGGATGTGGCACTATGGCCAGAGCTGCCGAATTTGGAACTGGGGAATCAGTTTCAGCCTTCTTGACCATTCCACCACCTGAAGGAGCACATTCCCATGCTAGACCTTAGAAGGCCCGCTAGACCTTAGAAGCCCTGGTGTCTTATCACCAGCAGGTGGACCCTAGCAATGGCAAGTGTGGGTTAACCTTGAAGGACTGTCCAGCACAAACCATACTGAAGTTCACCTCCAGACTTTCAGGCAGGCCCACCAAGCAGCACAGTATAGAGCAACAGTGACTCTGTCACTGAGGTCACAGGACCCTCGAGGTCAGTCCACCTCACACATTGGTATCTCCATTGGCCTTGTTTTAGCAGTAGTAGTGCAACTCACCAGGGATCGGCAATGCAGGATTTGCACGCACAGCAAACTAATTTAGCAAACTTCACGGTCTCTCTGATTCATGCACAAGCACTTTTAACATGTGCTGCCTGCTTTGGGGCCACTGGAATTATGCCGCAATGGAGGACAAAATTATGTTGCAGTGTTGACTAAACTACGCAGCAAAAAAAAAAGTCTGCAGAGTAATGCAATAAATTTTCTGATACTTTATTATTTTGACATTTTTACACATACCAACAGTCGCTGCAAAGTTTTTGCCTCATTAGTACCAGTGTAACATACAAAAGCAGCAGTAAGATATGTGACCAGTCAACCTTTGAAAAGGGTCCTACACTTCGCAGCAACACGTCACATTTTTTTGTAACTTTTGATCCGTTTGAGCTACAAAACAATTTTTTAGTTAAAATCGTCAGATTATGCAGCAGATGGTGTATTATGTGGCAATTATGGCAGAGCCATAATTATGTGGAAAACACTTGCAAACCAGGATATTTTGCCATTCATTTTTGAATAGCTCTTGTGGAAAAAGGGAGGAGAAGTGCTGATGTCAGAAACTCCATGGCTCGGAGACAAATGGCTTGTGATTGCACTTTTAAGCGTATTTGGAACATTCTGTGATTGGAAATGTATCCCACTTTGTGAATGTATTTTAATGTCAATAGCTCATATTAATCCTTAAAAAAACATGTGTATCCATTGGTTGAATTAAATAACGTAAAAAGCTCTAACTGGTCAGTGAAATGCCAAACAAATACTAAAAACTGGGATGTTTTGCCCTTTCTAGCCACACCTCTGACTCCGCCCACTGATCCAATCCTCTGGTTATTATCGCCATCTGATTCCCAGCCCACAGTTACCCTTCTTTTTTTACCCCACTTCAATCCCTGCTTGGGTAGGAGTTTGTGGTTCTTCAGTAAATGGTTTCTAGTCTTGGGTAGGAGAAGGCTCTTCTTATTTAAAGTGGTTGGCACTGCTAGTTGGGTGGGATGTCATTTTTGGGGTAGTATGGTACAATTCAAGGCTAGGACGCTTAAGATGGGGTATTTGCTCCAGGGTAAGTAGTTGCCTTTCCAGGATTTGAGTGTGTAGTTCTTTGGTAGGGTGGTGCTGTTCTTGGGTAGTTGTGTACATTGTTGTGTAGAAAGGTATCATTTTTCGTAGCTGTATGGCGTTCTTTGTTAGGAGTGTGTCGTTCTTAGCAGTTTTATACCATTCTTCAGTATGAGAATGCTATTATTGCCAGCTTTAAGACAACCTTTGGTAGGATGGAAATGTTTGTGGTCGCTGGGCACCCTTATGTAGGAGTGCAGTTATTGATATTTGTGTGCTGTTCTTGGTAGCTGTGATCCAGGCTCGGGAGGGGTGTGCTGTTATTGATATCTGTGTGCTGTTCTTGGTGAGTGCCAGGCTCAGTAGAGGTGTGCTGTTATTGGTATCTGTGTGCTGTTCTTGGTAGCTATGACCAATGCTCGGAAGGGGTGTGCTGTTATTGATATTTGTGTGCTGTTCTTGGTGAGTACCAGGCTCGGTAGGGGTGTGCTGTGATTGGTATCTGTGTGCTGTTCTTCGTAGCTGTTAACCTGGCTTGGTAGGGGTGTGCTGTTATTGATATCTGTGTGCTGTTCTTGGCGAGTACCAGGCTCAATAGGGGTGTGCTGTTATTGGCATCCATGGTGCGTTCTTGGTAGCTGTGATCAAGGCTCGGGAGGGAGGTGCTGTTATTGATATCTCTGTGCTGTTCTTGGTAGCTGTGAACCAGGCTTGGTAAGGGTGTGCTGTTATTGATATTTGTGTGCTGTTCTTAGTGAGTGCCAGGCTCGGTAGTGGTGTGCTGTTATTGGTATCTGTGTGCTGTTCTTGGTAGCTATAACCCAGGCTCGGTATGGGTGTGTTGTTATGGATATCTGTGTTATGTTCTTGGTGAGTACCAGGCTCGGTAGGAGTGTGCTGTTATTGGTATCTGTGTGCTGTTCTTCGTAGCTGTATACCAGGCTCGGTAGGCGTGTGCTGTTATTAATATCTGTGTGCTGTTCTTGGTGAGTACCAGGCTCGGTAAGGGTGTGCTGTTATTGGTATTCGTGGTCTGTTCTTGGTAGCTGTGAACCAGGCTCAGTAGGGGTGTGCTGTTATTGATATCTGTGTGCTGTTCTTGGTGAGTGCCAGGCTCGGTAGGGGTGTGCTGTTAATCTTATTGATAATTGTGTGCTGTTCTCAGTAGCTGTGTATCAGGCTTGGTTGGGGTGTGCAGTTATTGATATCTGTGTGCTGTTCTTGGTGAGTACCAGGCTCGGTAGGAGTGTGCTGTTATTGGTATCTGTGTGCTGTTCTCCATAGCTGTATACCAGGTTCGGTAGACGTGTGCTGTTATTGATATAGGTGTGCTGTTCTTGGTGAGTGCCACGCAAGGTAGGGGTGTGCTGTTATTGGTATCTGAGTGCTGTTCTTGGTAGCTGTGAACCAGGCTCGGTAGGGGTGTGCTGTTATTGATATTTGTGTGCTGTTCTTGGTGAGTGCCAGGCTCGGTAGAGGTGTGCTGTTATTGGTATCTGTGTGCTGTTCTTCGTAGCTGTGAACCAGGCTCAGTAGGGGTGTGCTGTTATTGATATCTGTGTGCTGTTCTTGGTGAGTACCAGGCTCGGTAGAGGTGTGCTGGTATTGATATCCATGGTCTGTTCTTGGTAGCTGTGAACCAAGCTCGGTAAGTGTGTGCTGTTATTGATATCTGTGTGCTGTTCTTGGTAGCTGTGAACCAGGCTTGGGAGGGGTGTACTGTTATTGATATCTGTGTGCTGTTCTTGGTGAGTGCCAGGCTCGGTAGGGGTGTGCTGTTATTGGTATCTGAGTGCTGTTCTTGGTAGCTATGACCCAGGTTCATTAGGGGTGTGCTGTTATTGATATTTGGGTGCTGTTCTTGGTAGCTGTGATCCAGGCTCGGGAGGGGTGTGCTGTTATTGATATCTGTGTGCTGTTCTTGGTAGCTGTGAACCAGGCTAGGTAAGGGTGTGCTGTTATTAATATTTGTGTGCTGTTGTTGGTGAGTGCCACGCTAGGTAGGGGTGTGCTGTTATTGGTATCTGAGTGCTGTTCTTGGTAGCTATGACCCAGGCTCAGTAAAGGGTGTGCTGTTATTGATATTTGTGTGCTGTTCTTGGTGTGTTCCAGGATCAGTAGGGGTGTGCTGTTATTGGTATCTATGTGCTGTTCTTCGTAGCTGTGAACCAGGCTCGGTAGGGGTGTGCTGTTCTTGGTGTGTTCCAGGGTCAGTAGGGGTGTGCTGTTATTGGTATCTGTGTGCTGATCTTCGTAGCTGTGAACCAGGCTCGGTAGGGGTGTGCTGTTATTGATATCTGTGTGCTGTTCTTGGTAAGTTCCAGGGTCAGTAGGGGTGTGCTGTTAATCTTATTGATAATTGTGTGCTGTTCTTGGTAGCTGTGACCCAGGCTTGGTAGGGGTGTGCTGTTATTGATATTTGTGCGCTGTTCTTGGTGAGTACCAGGCTCGGTAGGGGTGTGCTGTTATTTGTATCTGTGGTCTGTTCTTGGTAGCTGTGAACCAGGCTCGGTAGGGGTGTGCTGTTATTGATATCTGTGTGCTGTTCTTGGTGTGTTCCAGGGTCAGTAAGGGTGTGCTGTTATTGGTATCTGTGTGCTGTTCTTCGTAGCTGTGAACCAGGCTCGGTAGGGGTGTGCTGTTATTGATATCTGTGTGCTGTTCTTGGTGTGTTCCAGGGTCAGTAGGGGTGTGCTGTTATTGGTATCTGTGTGCTGTTCTTCGTAGCTGTGAACCAGGCTCGGTAGGGGTGTGCTGTTATTGATATCTGTGTGCTGTTCTTGGTAAGTTCCAGGGTCAGTAGGGGTGTGCTGTTAATCTTATTGATAATTGTGTGCTGTTCTTGGTAGCTGTGACCCAGGCTCGGTAGGGGTGTGCTGTTATTGATATTTGTGCGCTGTTCTTGGTGAGTACCAGGCTCGGTAGGGGTGTGCTGTTATTGATATCTGTGTGCTGTTCTTGGTGTGTTCCAGGGTCAGTAGTGGTGTGCTGTTATTGGTATCTGTGTGCTGTTCTTTGTAGCTGTGAACCAGGCTCGGTAGGGGTGTGCTGTTATTGATATCTGTGTGCTGTTCTTGGTAAGTTCCAGGGTCAGTAGGGGTGTGCTGTTAATCTTATTGATAATTGTGTGCTGTTCTTGGTAGCTGTGACCCAAGCTCGGTGGGGGTGTGCTGTTATTGATATTTGTGCGCTGTTCTTGGTGAGTACCAGGCTCGGTAGGGGTGTGCTGTTATTGGTATCTGTGGTCTGTTCTGGGTAGCTGTGACCCAGGCTCGGTAGGGGTGTGCTGTTCTTGGTGAGTACCAGGCTCGGTAGGGGTGTGCTGTTATTGGTATCTGTGGTCTGTTCTTGGTAGCTGTGAACAAGGCTCGGTAGGGGTGTGTTGTTAATGTTATTGATAATTGTGTGCTGTTCTCTGTAGCTGTGTACCAAGCTTGGTTGGGGTGTGCAGTTATTGATATCTGTGTGCTGTTCTTGGTGAGTGTCAGGCTCGGTAGGGGTGTGCTGTTACTGGTAATTGTGTGCTGTTCTTGGTAGCTGTTACCCAGGCTCGGTAGGGATGTGCTATTATTGATATTTATGCGCTGTTCTTGGTAGCTCAGATCCAGGCTGGGTAGGGGTGTGCTGTTCTGGATATCTGTGTGCTGTTCTTGGTAGGTGTGACCCAGGCTTGGTAGGGGTGTGCTGTTATTGATATTTGTGCGCTGTTCTTGGTGAGTACCAGGCTCGGTAGGGGTGTGCTGTTATTGGTATCTGTGGTCTGTTCTGGGTAGCTGTGAACCAGGCTCGGTAGGGGTGTGCTGTTCTTGGTGTGTTCCAGGGTCAGTAGGGGTGTGCTGTTATTGGTATCTGTGTGCTGTTCTTCGTAGCTGTGTACCAGGCTCGGTAGGGGTGTGCTGTTATTGATATTTGTGCGCTGTTCTTGGTGACTACCAGGCTCGGTAGGGGTGTGCTGTTATTGGTATCTGTGTGCTGTTCTTCGTACCTGTGAACCAGGCTCGGTAGGGGTGTGCTGTTCTTGGTGTGTTCCAGGGTCAGTAGGGGTGCGCTGTTATTGGTATCTGTGTGCTGTTCTTCGTAGCTGTGAACCAGGCTCGGTAGGGGTGTGCTGTTATTGATATCTGTGTGCTGTTCTTGGTAAGTTCTAGGGTTAGTAGGGGTGTGCTGTTAATCTTATTGATAATTGGGTGCTGTTCTTGGTAGCTGTGACCCAGGCTCGGTAGGGGTGTGCTGTTATTGATATTTGTGCGCTGTTCTTGGTGAGTACCAGGTTCAGTAGGGGTGTGCTGTTATTGGTATCTGTGGTCTGTTCTTGGTAGCTGTGAACCAGGCTCGGTAGGGGTGTGCTGTTATTGATATCTGTGTGCTGTTCTTGGTGTGTTCCAGGGTCAGTAAGGGTGTGCTGTTATTGGTATCTGTGTGCTGTTCTTCGTAGCTGTGAACCAGGCTCGGTAGGGGTGTGCTGTTATTGATATCTGTGTGCTGTTCTTGGTGTGTTCCAGGGTCAGTAGGGGTGTGCTGTTATTGGTATCTGTGTGCTGTTCTTCGTAGCTGTGAACCAGGCTCGGTAGGGGTGTGCTGTTATTGATATCTGTGTGCTGTTCTGGGTAGCTGTGAACCAGGCTCGGTAGGGGTGTGTTGTTAATGTTATTGATAATTGTGTGCTGTTCTCTGTAGCTGTGTACCAAGCTTGGTTGGGGTGTGCAGTTATTGATATCTGTGTGCTGTTCTTGGTGAGTGTCAGACTCGGTAGGGGTGTGCTGTTACTGATAATTGTGTGCTGTTCTTGGTAGCTGTTACCCAGGCTAGGTAGGGGTGTGCTTTTATTGATATTTATGCACTGTTCTTGGTAGCTCAGATCCAGGCTGGGTAGGCGTGTGCTGTTCTGGATATCTGTCACTGTTCTTGGTAGCTGTGACCCAGGCTCGGTAGGGGTGTGCTGTTATTGATATTTGTGCGCTGTTGTTGGTGAGTACCAGGCTCGGTAGGGGTGTGCTGTTATTGGTATCTGTGGTCTGTTCTGGGTAGCTGTGAACCAGGCTCGGTAGGGGTGTGCTGTTCTTGGTGTGTTCCAGGCTCGGTAGGGGTGTGCTGTTATTGGTATCTGTGGTCTGTTCTGGGTAGCTATGACCCAGGCTCAGTAAAGGGTGTGCTGTTGATGATATTTGTGTGCTGTTCTTGGTGAGTGCCACGCTAGGTAGGGGTGTGCTGTTATACATATCTGAGTGCTGTTCTTGGTAGCTATGACCCAGGCTCAGTAAAGGGTGTGCTGTTATTGATATTTGTGTGCTGTTCTTGGTGAGTGCCAGGCTCGATAGAGGTGTGCTGTTATTGGTATCTGTGTGCTGTTCTTCGTAGCTGTGAACCAGGCTCAGTAGGGGTGTGCTGTTATTGATATCTGTGTGCTGTTCTTGGTGAGTACCAGGCTCTGTAGAGGTGTGCTGATATTGGTATCCGTGGTCTGTTCTTGGTAGCTGTGAACCAGGCTCGGTAAGGGTGTGCTGTTATTGATATCTGTGTGCTGTTCTTGGTAGCTGTGAACCTGGCTTGGGAGGGGTGTGCTGTTATTGATATCTGTGTGCTGTTCTTGGTGAGTGCCAGGCTCGGTAGGGGTGTGCTGTTATTGGTATCTGAGTGCTGTTCTTGGTAGCTATGACCCAGGCTCATTAGGGGTGTGCTGTTATTGATATTTGTGTGCTGTTCTAGGTAGCTGTGATCCAGGCTCGGGAGGGGTGTGCTGTTATTGATATCTGTGTGTTGTTCTTGGTAGCTGTGAACCAGGCTAGGTAAGGGTGTGCTGTTATTGATATTTGTGTGCTGTTGTTGGTGAGTGCCACGCTAAGTAGGGGTGTGCTGTTATTGGTATCTGAGTGCTGTTCTTGGTAGCTATGACCCAGGCTCAGTAAAGGGTGTGCTGTTATTGATATTTGTGTGCTGTTCTTGGTGTGTTCCAGGATCAGTAGGGGTGTGCTGTTATTGGTATCTGTGTGCTGTTCTTCGTAGCTGTGAACCAGGCTCGGTAGGGGTGTGCTGTTCTTGGTGTGTTCCAGGGTCAGTAGGGGTGTGCTGTTATTGGTATCTGTGTGCTGTTCTTCGTAGCTGTGAACCAGGATCGGTAGGGGTGTGCTGTTATTGATATCTGTGTGCTGTTCTTGGTAAGTTCCAGGGTCAGTAGGGGTGTGCTGTTAATCTTATTGATAATTGTGTGCTGTTCTTGGTAGCTGTGACCCAGGCTCGGTAGGGGTGTGCTGTTATTGATATTTGTGCGCTGTTCTTGGTGAGTACCAGGCTCGGTAGGGGTGTGCTGTTATTGATATCTGTGTGCTGTTCTTGGTGTGTTCCAGGGTCAGTAAGGGTGTGCTGTTATTGGTATCTGTGTGCTGTTCTTCGTAGCTGTGAACCAGGCTCGGTAGGGGTGTGCTGTTATTGATATCTGTGTGCTGTTCTTGGTGTGTTCCAGGGTCAGTAGGGGTGTGCTGTTATTGGTATCTGTGTGCTGTTCTTCGTAGCCTTGAACCAGGCTCGGTAGGGGTGTGCTGTTATTGATATCTGTGTGCTGTTCTTGGTAAGTTCCAGGGTCAGTAGGGGTGTTCTGTTAATCTTATTGATAATTGTGTGCTGTTCTTGGTAGCTGTGACCCAGGCTCGGTAGGGGTGTGCTGTTATTGATATTTGTGCGCTGTTCTTGGTGAGTACCAGGCTCGGTAGGGGTGTGCTGTTATTGATATCTGTGTGCTGTTCTTGGTGTGTTCCAGGGTCAGTAGGGGTGTGCTGTTATTGTTATCTGTGTGCTGTTCTTTGTAGCTGTGAACCAGGCTCGGTAGGGGTGTGCTGTTATTGATATCTGTGTGCTGTTCTTGGTAAGTTCCAGGGTCAGTAGGGGTGTGCTGTTAATCTTATTGATAATTGTGTGCTGTTCTTGGTAGCTGTGACCCAGGCTCGGTAGGGGTATGCTGTTATTGATATTTGTGCGCTGTTCTTGGTGAGTACCAGGCTCGGTAGGGGTGTGCTGTTATTGGTATCTGTGGTCTGTTCTGGGTAGCTTTGACCCAGGCTCGGTAGGGTTGTGCTATTCTTGGTGAGTACCAGGCTCGGTAGGGGTGTGCTGTTATTGGTATCTGTGGTCTGTTCTTGGTAGCTGTGAACAAGGCTCGGTAGGGGTGTGTTGTTAATGTTATTGATAATTGTGTGCTGTTCTCTGTAGCTGTGTACCAAGCTTGGTTGGGGTGTGCAGTTATTGATATCTGTGTGCTGTTCTTGGTGAGTGTCAGGCTCGGTAGGTGTGTGCTGTTACTGATAATTGTGTGCTGTTCTTGGTAGCTGTTACCCAGTCTCGGTAGGGATGTGCTATTATTGATATTTATGCGCTGTTCTTGGTAGCTCAGATCCAGGCTGGGTAGGGGTGTGCTGTTCTGGATATCTGTGTGCTGTTCTTGGTAGCTGTGACCCAGGCTCGGTAGGGGTGTGCTGTTATTGATATTTGTGCGCTGTTCTTGGTGAGTACCAGGCTCGGTAGGGGTGTGCTGTTATTGGTATCTGTGGTCTGTTCTGGGTAGCTTTGACCCAGGCTCGGTAGGGTTGTGCTATTCTTGGTGAGTACCAGGCTCCGGTAGGGGTGTGCTGTTATTGGTATCTGTGGTCTGTTCTTGGTAGCTGTGAACAAGGCTCGGTAGGGGTGTGTTGTTAATGTTATTGATAATTGTGTGCTGTTCTCTGTAGCTGTGTACCAAGCTTGGTTGGGGTGTGCAGTTATTGATATCTGTGTGCTGTTCTTGGTGAGTGTCAGGCTCGGTAGGTGTGTGCTGTTACTGATAATTGTGTGCTGTTCTTGGTAGCTGTTACCCAGGCTCGGTAGGGATGTGCTATTATTGATATTTATGCGCTGTTCTTGGTAGCTCAGATCCAGGCTGGGTAGGGGTGTGCTGTTCTGGATATCTGTGTGCTGTTCTTGGTAGCTGTGACCCAGGCTTGGTAGGGGTGTGCTGTTATTGATATTTGTGCGCTGTTCTTGGTGAGTACCAGGCTCGGTAGGGGTGTGCTGTTATTGGTATCTGTGGTCTGTTCTGGGTAGCTGTGAACCAGGCTCGGTAGGGGTGTGCTGTTCTTGGTGTGTTCCAGGGTCAGTAGGGGTGTGCTGTTATTGGTATCTGTGTGCTGTTCTTCGTAGCTGTGAACGAGGCTCGGTAGGGGTGTGCTGTTATTGATATTTGTGCGCTGTTCTTGGTGAGTACCAGGCTCAGTAGGGGTGTGCTGTTCTTGGTATCTGTGGTCTGTTCTGGGTAGCTGTGAACCAGGCTCGGTAGGGGTGTGTTGTTAATGTTATTGATAATTGTGTGCTGTTCTCTGTAGCTGTGTACCAAGCTAGGTTGGGGTGTGCAGTTATTGATAATTGTGTGCTGTTCTTGGTAGCTGTTACCCAGGCTCGGTAGGGGTGTGCTTTTATTGATATTTATGCGCTGTTCTTGGTAGCTCAGATCCAGGCTGGGTAGGGGTGTGCTGTTCTGGATATCTGTGTGCTGTTCTTGGTAGCTGTGACACAGGCTCGGTAGGGGTGTGCTGTTATTGGTATCTGTGGTCTGTTCTGGGTAGCTGTGAACCAGGCTCGGTAGGGGAGTGCTGTTCTTGGTGAGTATTAGACTCGGTAGGGGTGTGCTGTTGCTGATAATTGTGTGCTGTTCTTGGTAGCTGTTACCCAGGCTCGGTAGGGGTGTGCTTTTATTGATATTTATGCGCTGTTCTTGGTAGCTCAGATCCAGGCTGGGTAGGGGTGTGCTGTTATTGGTATCTGAGTGCTGTTCTTGGTAGCTATGACCCAGGCTCATTAGGGGTGTGCTGTTATTGATATTTGTGTGCTGTTCTAGGTAGCTGTGATCCAGGCTCGGGAGGGGTGTGCTGTTATTGATATCTGTGTGTTGCTCTTGGTAGCTGTGACCCAGGCTCGGTAGGGGTGTGCTGTTATTGATATTTGTGCGCTGTTGTTGGTGAGTACCAGGCTCGGTAGGGGTGTGCTGTTATTGGTATCTGTGGTCTGTTCTGGGTAGCTGTGAACCAGGCTCGGTAGGGGTGTGCTGTTCTTGGTGTGTTCCAGGCTCGGTAGGGGTGTGCTGTTATTGGTATCTGTGGTCTGTTCTGGGTAGCTATGACCCAGGCTCAGTAAAGGGTGTGCTGTTATTGATATTTGTGTGCTGTTCTTGGTGAGTGCCACGCTAGGTAGGGGTGTGCTGTTATACGTATCTGAGTGCTGTTCTTGGTAGCTATGACCCAGGCTCAGTAAAGGGTGTGCTGTTATTGATATTTGTGTGCTGTTCTTGGTGAGTGCCAGGCTCGGTAGAGGTGTGCTGTTATTGGTATCTGTGTGCTGTTCTTCGTAGCTGTGAACCAGGCTCAGTAGGGGTGTGCTGTTATTGATATCTGTGTGCTGTTCTTGGTGAGTACCAGGCTCGGTAGAGGTGTGCTGATATTGGTATCCGTGGTCTGTTCTTGGTAGCTGTGAACCAGGCTCGGTAAGGGTGTGCTGTTATTGATATCTGTGTGCTGTTCTTGGTAGCTGTGAACCTGGCTTGGGAGGGGTGTGCTGTTATTGATATCTGTGTGCTGTTCTTGGTGAGTGCCAGGCTCGGTAGGGGTGTGCTGTTATTGGTATCTGAGTGCTGTTCTTGGTAGCTATGACCCAGGCTCATTAGGGGTGTGCTGTTTTTGATATTTGTGTGCTGTTCTAGGTAGCTGTGATCCAGGCTCGGGAGGGGTGTGCTGTTATTGATATCTGTGTGTTGTTCTTGGTAGCTGTGAACCAGGCTAGGTAAGGGTGTGCTGTTATTGATATTTGTGTGCTGTTGTTGGTGAGTGCCACGCTAAGTAGGGGTGTGCTGTTATTGGTATGTGAGTGCTGTTCTTGGTAGCTATGACCCAGGCTCAGTAAAGGGTGTGCTGTTATTGATATTTGTGTGCTGTTCTTGGTGTGTTCCAGGATCAGTAGGGGTGTGCTGTTATTGGTATCTGTGTGCTGTTCTTCGTAGCTGTGAACCAGGCTCGGTAGGGGTGTGCTGTTCTTGGTGTGTTCCAGGGTCAGTAGGGGTGTGCTGTTATTGGTATCTGTGTGCTGTTCTTCGTAGCTGTGAACCAGGATCGGTAGGGGTGTGCTGTTATTGATATCTGTGTGCTGTTCTTGGTAAGTTCCAGGGTCAGTAGGGGTGTGCTGTTAATCTTATTGATAATTGTGTGCTGTTCTTGGTAGCTGTGACCCAGGCTCGGTAGGGGTGTGCTGTTATTGATATTTGTGCGCTGTTCTTGGTGAGTACCAGGCTCGGTAGGGGTGTGCTGTTATTGATATCTGTGTGCTGTTCTTGGTGTGTTCCAGGGTCAGTAAGGGTGTGCTGTTATTGGTATCTGTGTGCTGTTCTTCGTAGCTGTGAACCAGGCTCGGTAGGGGTGTGCTGTTATTGATATCTGTGTGCTGTTCTTGGTGTGTTCCAGGGTCAGTAGGGGTGTGCTGTTATTGGTATCTGTGTGCTGTTCTTCGTAGCCTTGAACCAGGCTCGGTAGGGGTGTGCTGTTATTGATATCTGTGTGCTGTTCTTGGTAAGTTCCAGGGTCAGTAGGGGTGTTCTGTTAATCTTATTGATAATTGTGTGCTGTTCTTGGTAGCTGTGACCCAGGCTCGGTAGGGGTGTGCTGTTATTGATATTTGTGCGCTGTTCTTGGTGAGTACCAGGCTCGGTAGGGGTGTGCTGTTATTGATATCTGTGTGCTGTTCTTGGTGTGTTCCAGGGACGGTAGGGGTGTGCTGTTATTGTTATCTGTGTGCTGTTCTTTGTAGCTGTGAACCAGGCTCGGTAGGGGTGTGCTGTTATTGATATCTGTGTGCTGTTCTTGGTAAGTTCCAGGGTAAGTAGGGGTGTGCTGTTAATCTTATTGATAATTGTGTGCTGTTCTTGGTAGCTGTGACCCAGGCTCGGTAGGGGTGTGCTGTTATTGATATTTGTGCGCTGTTCTTGGTGAGTACCAGGCTCGGTAGGGGTGTGCTGTTATTGGTATCTGTGGTCTGTTCTGGGTAGCTTTGACCCAGGCTCGGTAGGGTTGTGCTATTCTTGGTGAGTACCAGGCTCGGTAGGGGTGTGCTGTTATTGGTATCTGTGGTCTGTTCTTGGTAGCTGTGAACAAGGCTCGGTAGGGGTGTGTTGTTAATGTTATTGATAATTGTGTGCTGTTCTCTGTAGCTGTGTACCAAGCTTGGTTGGGGTGTGCAGTTATTGATATCTGTGTGCTGTTCTTGGTGAGTGTCAGGCTCGGTAGGGATGTGCTGTTATTGATATCTGTGTGCTGTTCTTGGTAGCGGTTACCCAGGCTCGGTAGGGATGTGCTATTATTGATATTTATGCGCTGTTCTTGGTAGCTCAGATCCAGGCTGGGTAGGGGTGTGCTGTTCTGGATATCTGTGTGCTGTTCTTGGTAGCTGTGACCCAGGCTTGGTAGGGGTGTGCTGTTATTGATATTTGTGCGCTGTTGTTGGTGAGTACCAGGCTCGGTAGGGGTGTGCTGTTATTGGTATCTGTGGTCTGTTCTGGGTAGCTGTGAACCAGGCTCGGTAGGGGTGTGCTGTTCTTGGTGTGTTCCAGGGTCAGTAGGGGTGTGCTGTTATTGGTATCTGTGTGCTGTTCTTCGTAGCTGTGAACGAGGCTCGGTAGGGGTGTGCTGTTATTGATATTTGTGAGCTGTTCTTGGTGAGTACCAGGCTCGGTAGGGGTGTGCTGTTCTTGGTATCTGTGGTCTGTTCTGGGTAGCTGTGAACCAGGCTCGGTAGGGGTGTGTTGTTAATGTTATTGATAATTGTGTGCTGTTCTCTGTAGCTGTGTACCAAGCTAGGTTGGGGTGTGCAGTTATTGATAATTGTGTGCTGTTCTTGGTAGCTGTTACCCAGGCTCGGTAGGGGTGTGCTTTTATTGATATTTATGCGCTGTTCTTGGTAGCTCAGATCCAGGCTGGGTAGGGGTGTGCTGTTCTGGATATCTGTGTGCTGTTCTTGGTAGCTGTGACACAGGCTCGGTAGGGGTGTGCTGTTATTGGTATCTGTGGTCTGTTCTGGGTAGCTGTGAACCAGGCTCGGTAGGGGAGTGCTGTTCTTGGTGAGTGTTAGACTCGGTAGGGGTGTGCTGTTGCTGATAATTGTGTGCTGTTCTTGGTATCTGTTACCCAGGCTCGGTAGGGGTGTGCTTTTATTGATATTTATGCGCTGTTCTTGGTAGCTCAGATCCAGGCTGGGTAGGGGTGTGCTGTTCTGGATATCTGTGTGCTGTTCTTGGTAGCTGTGACACAGGCTCGGTAGGGGTGTGCTGTTATTGGTATCTGTGGTCTGTTCTGGGTAGCTGTGAACCAGGCTCGGTAGGGGTGTGCTGTTCTTGGTGTGTTCCAGGCTCGGTAGGGGTGTGCTGTTATTGGTATCTGTGGTCTGTTCTGGGTAGCTATGACCCAGGCTCAGTAAAGGGTGTGCTGTTATTGATATTTGTGTGCTGTTCTTGGTGAGTGCCACGCTAGGTAGGGGTGTGCTGTTATTGGTATCTGAGTGCTGTTCTTGGTAGCTATGACCCAGGCTCAGTAAAGGGTGTGCTGATATTGATATCTGTGTGCTGTTCTTGGTGTGTTCTAGGGTCAGTAAGGGTGTGCTGTTATTGGTATCTGTGTGCTGTTCTTCGTAGCTGTGAACCAGGCTCGGTAGGGTTGTGCTGTTATTGATATCTGTGTGCTGTTCTTGGTGTGTTCCAGGGTCAGTAGGGGTGTGCTGTTATTGGTATCTGTGTGCTGTTCTTCGTAGCTGTGAACCAGGCTCGGTAGGGGTGTGCTGTTATTGATATCTGTGTGCTGTTCTTGGTAATTTCAAGGGTCAGTAGGCGTGTGCTGTTAATCTTATTGATAATTGTGTGCTGTTCTTGGTAGCTGTGACCCAGGCTCGGTAGGGGTGTGCTGTTATTGATATTTGTGCGCTGTTCTTGGTGAGTACCAGGCTCAGTAGGGGTGTGCTGTTATTGGTATCTGTGGTCTGTTCTTGGTAGCTGTGAACCAGGCTCGGTAGGGGTGTGTTGTTAATGTTATTGATATTTGTGTGCTGTTCTTGGTGAGTGCCACGCTAGGTAGGGGTGTGCTGTTATTGGTATCTGTGTGCTGTACTTGGTAGCTATGACCCAGGCTCAGTAAAGGGTGTGCTGTTATTGATATCTGTGTGCTGTTCTTGGTGTGTTCCAGGGTCAGTAAGGGTGTGCTGTTATTGGTATCTGTGTGCTGTTCTTCGTAGCTGTGAACCAGGCTCTGTAGGGGTGTGATGTTATTGATATCTGTGTGCTGTTCTTGGTGTGTTCCAGGGTCAGTAGGGGTGTGCTGTTATTGGTTTCTGTGTGCTGTTCTTCGTAGCTGTGAACCAGGCTCGGTAGGGGTGTGCTGTTATTGATATCTGTGTGCTGTTCTTGGTAGTTCCAGGGTCAGTAGGGGTGTGCTGTTAATCTTATTGATAATTGTGTGCTGTTCTTGGTAGCTGTGACCCAGGCTCGGTTAGGGTGTGCTGTTATTGATATCTGTGTGCTGTTCTTGGTGAGTACCAGGCTCGGTAGGGGTGTGCTGTTATTGGTATCTGTGGTCTGTTCTGGGTAGCTGTGAAACAGGCTCGGTAGGGGTGTGCAGTTATTGATATCTGTGTGCTGTTCTTGGTAGTTCCAGGGTCAGTAGGGGTGTGCTGTTAATCTTATTGATAATTGTGTGCTGTTCTTGGTAGCTGTGACCCTGGCTCGGTAGGGGTGTGCTGTTATTGATATTTGTGCGCTGTTGTTGGTGAGTACCAGGCTCGGTAGGGGTGTGCTGTTATTGGTATCTGTGGTCTGTTCTTGGTAGCCGTGAACCAGGCTCGGTAGGGGTGTGTTGTTAATGTTATTGATAATTGTGTGCTGTTCTCTGTAGCTGTGTACCAAGCTTGGTTGGGGTGTGCTGTTATTGATATCTGTGTGCTGTTCTTGGTAAGTTCCAGGGTCAGTAGGGTTGTGCTGTTAATCTATTGATAATTGTGTGCTGTTCTTGGTAGCTGTGACCCAGGCTCGGTAGGGGTGTACTGTTATTGATATTTGTGCGCTGTTCTTGGTGAGTACCAGGCTCGGTAGGGGTGTGCTGTTATTGGTATCTGTGGTCTGTTCTGGGTAGCTTTGACCCAGGCTCGGTAGGGGTGTGCTGTTCTTGGTGAGTACCAGGCTCAGTAGGGGTGTGCTGTTATTGGTATCTGTGGTCTGTTCTTGGTAGCTGTGAATAAGGCTCGGTAGGGGTGTGTTGTTAATGTTATTGATAATTGTGTGCTGTTCTCTGTAGTTGTGTACCAAGCTTGGTTGGGGTGTGCAGTTATTGATATCTGTGTGCTCTTCTTGGTGAGTGTCAGGCTCGGTAGGGGTGTGCTGTTATTGATATCTGTGTGCTGTTCTTGGTGTGTTCCAGGGTCAGTAGGGGTGTGCTGTTATTGGTATCTGTATGCTGTTCTTCGTAGCTGTGAACCAGGCTCGGTAGGGGTGTGCTGTTATTGATATCTGTGTGCTGTTCTTGGTAAGTTCCAGGGTCAGTAGGGGTGTGCTGTTAATCTTATTGATAATTGTGTGCTGTTCTTGGTAGCTGTGACCCAGGCTCGGTTAGGGTGTGCTGTTATTGATATCTGTGTGCTGTTCTTGGTGAGTACCAGGCTCGGTAGGGGTGTGCTGTTATTGGTATCTGTGGTCTGTTCTGGGTAGCTGTGAAACAGGCTCGGTAGGGGTGTGCAGTTATTGATATCTGTGTGCTGTTCTTGGTAAGTTCCAGGCTCAGTAGGGGTGTGCTGTTAATCTTATTGATAATTGTGTGCTGTTCTTGGTAGCTGTGACCCTGGCTCGGTAGGGGTGTGCTGTTATTGATATTTGTGCGCTGTTGTTGGTGAGTACCAGGCTCGGTAGGGGTGTGCTGTTATTGGTATCTGTGGTCTGTTCTTGGTAGCTGTGAACCAGGCTCGGTAGGGGTGTGTTGTTAATGTTATTGATAATTGTGTGCTGTTCTCTGTAGCTGTGTACCAAGCTTGGTTGGGGTGTGCTGTTATTGATATCTGTGTGCTGTTCTTGGTAAGTTCCAGGGTCAGTAGGGTTGTGCTGTTAATCTTATTGATAATTGTGTGCTGTTCTTGGTAGCTGTGACCCAGGCTCGGTAGGGGTGTGCTGTTATTGATATTTGTGCGCTGTTCTTGGTGAGTACCAGGCTCAGTAGGGGTGTGCTGTTATTGATATCTGTGTGCTGTTCTTGGTGTGTTCTAGGGTCAGTAGGGGTGTGCTGTTATTGGTATCTGTGTGCTGTTCTTTGTAGCTGTGAACCAGGCTCGGTAGGGGTGTGCTGTTATTGATATCTGTGTGCTGTTCTTGGTAAGTTCCAGGGTCAGTAGGGGTGTGCTGTTAATCTTATTGATAATTGTGTGCTGTTCTTGGTAGCTCTGACCCAGGCTCGGTAGGGGTGTGCTGTTATTGATATTTGTGCACTGTTCTTGGTGAGTACCAAGCTCGGTAGGGGTGTGCTGTTATTGGTATCTGTGGTCTGTTCTGGGTAGCTTTGACCCAGGCTCGGTAGGGGTGTGCTGTTCTTGGTGAGTACCAGGCTCAGTAGGGGTGTGCTGTTATTGGTATCTGTGGTCTGTTCTTGGTAGCTGTGAACAAGGCTCGGTAGGGGTGTGTTGTTAATGTTATTGATAATTGTGTGCTGTTCTCTGTAGCTGTGTACCAAGCTTGGTTGGGGTGTGCAGTTATTGATATCTGTGTCTCTTCTTGGTGAGTGTCAGGCTCGGTAGGGGTGTGCTGTTATTGATATCTGTGTGCTGTTCTTGGTGAGTACCAGGCTTGGTAGGGGTGTGCTGTTATTGGTATCTGTGGTCTGTTCTGGGTAGCTGTGAACCAGGCTCGGTAGGGGTGTGCTGTTCTTGGTGTGTTCCAGGGTCAGTAGGGGTGTGCTGTTATTGGTATCTGTGTGCTGTTCTTCGTAGCTGTGAACCAGGCTCGGTAGGGGTGTGCTGTTATTGATATTTGTGCGCTGTTCTTGGTGACTACCAGGCTCGGTAGGGGTGTGCTGTTATTGGTATCTGTGTGCTGTTCTTCGTACCTGTGAACCAGGCTCGGTAGGGGTGTGCTGTTCTTGGTGTGTTCCAGGGTCAGTAGGGGTGCGCTGTTATTGGTATCTGTGTGCTGTTCTTCGTAGCTGTGAACCAGGCTCGGTAGGGGTGTGCTGTTATTGATATCTGTGTGCTGTTCTTGGTAAGTTCCAGGGTTAGTAGGGGTGTGCTGTTAATCTTATTGATAATTGGGTGCTGTTCTTGGTAGCTGTGACCCAGGCTCGGTAGGGGTGTGCTGTTATTGATATTTGTGCGCTGTTCTTGGTGAGTACCAGGTTCAGTAGGGGTGTGCTGTTATTGGTATCTGTGGTCTGTTCTTGGTAGCTGTGAACCAGGCTCGGTAGGGGTGTGCTGTTATTGATATCTGTGTGCTGTTCTTGGTGTGTTCCAGGGTCAGTAAGGGTGTGCTGTTATTGGTATCTGTGTGCTGTTCTTCGTAGCTGTGAACCAGGCTCGGTAGGGGTGTGCTGTTATTGATATCTGTGTGCTGTTCTTGGTGTGTTCCAGGGTCAGTAGGGGTGTGCTGTTATTGGTATCTGTGTGCTGTTCTTCGTAGCTGTGAACCAGGCTCGGTAGGGGTGTGCTGTTATTGATATCTGTGTGCTGTTCTGGGTAGCTGTGAACCAGGCTCGGTAGGGGTGTGTTGTTAATGTTATTGATAATTGTGTGCTGTTCTCTGTAGCTGTGTACCAAGCTTGGTTGGGGTGTGCAGTTATTGATATCTGTGTGCTGTTCTTGGTGAGTGTCAGACTCGGTAGGGGTGTGCTGTTACTGATAATTGTGTGCTGTTCTTGGTAGCTGTTACCCAGGCTCGGTAGGGGTGTGCTTTTATTGATATTTATGCGCTGTTCTTGGTAGCTCAGATCCAGGCTGGGTAGGCGTGTGCTGTTCTGGATATCTGTCACTGTTCTTGGTAGCTGTGACCCAGGCTCGGTAGGGGTGTGCTGTTATTGATATTTGTGCGCTGTTGTTGGTGAGTACCAGGCTCGGTAGGGGTGTGCTGTTATTGGTATCTGTGGTCTGTTCTGGGTAGCTGTGAACCAGGCTCGGTAGGGGTGTGCTGTTCTTGGTGTGTTCCAGGCTCGGTAGGGGTGTGCTGTTATTGGTATCTGTGGTCTGTTCTGGGTAGCTATGACCCAGGCTCAGTAAAGGGTGTGCTGTTATTGATATTTGTGTGCTGTTCTTGGTGAGTGCCACGCTAGGTAGGGGTGTGCTGTTATACGTATCTGAGTGCTGTTCTTGGTAGCTATGACCCAGGCTCAGTAAAGGGTGTGCTGTTATTGATATTTGTGTGCTGTTCTTGGTGAGTGCCAGGCTCGGTAGAGGTGTGCTGTTATTGGTATCTGTGTGCTGTTCTTCGTAGCTGTGAACCAGGCTCAGTAGGGGTGTGCTGTTATTGATATCTGTGTGCTGTTCTTGGTGAGTACCAGGCTCGGTAGAGGTGTGCTGATATTGGTATCCGTGGTCTGTTCTTGGTAGCTGTGAACCAGGCTCGGTAAGGGTGTGCTGTTATTGATATCTGTGTGCTGTTCTTGGTAGCTGTGAACCTGGCTTGGGAGGGGTGTGCTGTTATTGATATCTGTGTGCTGTTCTTGGTGAGTGCCAGGCTCGGTAGGGGTGTGCTGTTATTGGTATCTGAGTGCTGTTCTTGGTAGCTATGACCCAGGCTCATTAGGGGTGTGCTGTTATTGATATTTGTGTGCTGTTCTAGGTAGCTGTGATCCAGGCTCGGGAAGGGTGTGCTGTTATTGATATCTGTGTGTTGTTCTTGGTAGCTGTGAACCAGGCTAGGTAAGGGTGTGCTGTTATTGATATTTGTGTGCTGTTGTTGGTGAGTGCCACGCTAAGTAGGGGTGTGCTGTTATTGGTATCTAAGTGCTGTTCTTGGTAGCTATGACCCAGGCTCAGTAAAGGGTGTGCTGTTATTGATATTTGTGTGCTGTTCTTGGTGTGTTCCAGGATCAGTAGGGGTGTGCTGTTATTGGTATCTGTGTGCTGTTCTTCGTAGCTGTGAACCAGGCTCGGTAGGGGTGTGCTGTTCTTGGTGTGTTCCAGGGTCAGTAGGGGTGTGCTGTTATTGGTATCTGTGTGCTGTTCTTCGTAGCTGTGAACCAGGATCGGTAGGGGTGTGCTGTTATTGATATCTGTGTGCTGTTCTTGGTAAGTTCCAGGGTCAGTAGGGGTGTGCTGTTAATCTTATTGATAATTGTGTGCTGTTCTTGGTAGCTGTGACCCAGGCTCGGTAGGGGTGTGCTGTTATTGATATTTGTGCGCTGTTCTTGGTGAGTACCAGGCTCGGTAGGGGTGTGCTGTTATTGATATCTGTGTGCTGTTCTTGGTGTGTTCCAGGGTCAGTAAGGGTGTGCTGTTATTGGTATCTGTGTGCTGTTCTTCGTAGCTGTGAACCAGGCTTGGTAGGGGTGTGCTGTTATTGATATCTGTGTGCTGTTCTTGGTGTGTTCCAGGGTCAGTAGGGGTGTGCTGTTATTGGTATCTGTGTGCTGTTCTTCGTAGCCCTGAACCAGGCTCGGTAGGGGTGTGCTGTTATTGATATCTGTGTGCTGTTCTTGGTAAGTTCCAGGGTCAGTAGGGGTGTTCTGTTAATCTTATTGATAATTGTGTGCTGTTCTTGGTAGCTGTGACCCAGGCTCGGTAGGGGTGTGCTGTTATTGATATTTGTGCGCTGTTCTTGGTGAGTACCAGGCTCGGTAGGGGTGTGCTGTTATTGATATCTGTGTGCTGTTCTTGGTGTGTTCCAGGGTCAGTAGGGGTGTGCTGTTATTGTTATCTGTGTGCTGTTCTTTGTAGCTGTGAACCAGGCTCGGTAGGGGTGTGCTGTTATTGATATCTGTGTGCTGTTCTTGGTAAGTTCCAGGGTCAGTAGGGGTGTGCTGTTAATCTTATTGATAATTGTGTGCTGTTCTTGGTAGCTGTGACCCAGGCTCGGTAGGGGTGTGCTGTTATTGATATTTGTGCGCTGTTCTTGGTGAGTACCAGGCTCGGTAGGGGTGTGCTGTTATTGGTATCTGTGGTCTGTTCTGGGTAGCTTTGACCCAGGCTCGGTAGGGTTGTGCTATTCTTGGTGAGTACCAGGCTCGGTAGGGGTGTGCTGTTATTGGTATCTGTGGCCTGTTCTTGGTAGCTGTGAACAAGGCTCGGTAGGGGTGTGTTGTTAATGTTATTGATAATTGTGTGCTGTTCTCTGTAGCTGTGTACCAAGCTTGGTTGGGGTGTGCAGTTATTGATATCTGTGTGCTGTTCTTGGTGAGTGTCAGGCTCGGTAGGGATGTGCTGTTATTGATATCTGTGTGCTGTTCTTGGTAGCGGTTACCCAGGCTCGGTAGGGATGTGCTATTATTGATATTTATGCGCTGTTCTTGGTAGCTCAGATCCAGGCTGGGTAGGGGTGTGCTGTTCTGGATATCTGTGTGCTGTTCTTGGTAGCTGTGACCCAGGCTTGGTAGGGGTGTGCTGTTATTGATATTTGTGCGCTGTTCTTGGTGAGTACCAGGCTCGGTAGGGGTGTGCTGTTATTGGTATCTGTGTCTGTTCTGGGTAGCTGTGAACCAGGCTCGGTAGGGGTGTGCTGTTCTTGGTGTGTTCCAGGGTCAGTAGGGGTGTGCTGTTATTGGTATCTGTGTGCTGTTCTTCGTAGCTGTGAACGAGGCTCGGTAGGGGTGTGCTGTTATTGATATTTGTGCACTGTTCTTGGTGAGTACCAGGCTCGGTAGGGGTGTGCTGTTCTTGGTATCTGTGGTCTGTTCTGGGTAGCTGTGAACCAGGCTCGGTAGGGGTGTGTTGTTAATGTTATTAATAATTGTGTGCTGTTCTCTGTAGCTGTGTACCAAGCTAGGTTGGGGTGTGCAGTTATTGATAATTGTGTGCTGTACTTGGTAGCTGTTACCCAGGCTCGGTAGGGGTGTGCTTTTATTGATATTTATGCGCTGTTCTTGGTAGCTCAGATCCAGGCTGGGTAGGGGTGTGCTGTTCTGGATATCTGTGTGCTGTTCTTGGTAGCTGTGACACAGGCTCGGTAGGGGTGTGCTGTTATTGGTATCTGTGGTCTGTTCTGGGTAGCTGTGAACCAGGCTCGGTAGGGGAGTGCTGTTCTTGGTGAGTGTTAGACTCGGTAGGGGTGTGCTGTTGCTGATAATTGTGTGCTGTTCTTGGTATCTGTTACCCAGGCTCGGTAGGGGTGTGCTTTTATTGATATTTATGCGCTGTTCTTGGTAGCTCAGATCCAGGCTGGGTAGGGGTGTGCTGTTCTGGATATCTGTGTGCTGTTCTTGGTAGCTGTGACACAGGCTCGGTAGGGGTGTGCTGTTATTGGTATCTGTGGTCTGTTCTGGGTAGCTGTGAACCAGGCTCGGTAGGGGTGTGCTGTTCTTGGTGTGTTCCAGGCTCGGTAGGGGTGTGCTGTTATTGGTATCTGTGGTCTGTTCTGGGTAGCTATGACCCAGGCTCAGTAAAGGGTGTGCTGTTATTGATATTTGTGTGCTGTTCTTGGTGAGTGCCACGCTAGGTAGGGGTGTGCTGTTATTGGTATCTGTGTGCTGTTCTTGGTAGCTATGACCCAGGCTCAGTAAAGGGTGTGCTGATATTGATATCTGTGTGCTGTTCTTGGTGTGTTCTAGGGTCAGTAAGGGTGTGCTGTTATTGGTATCTGTGTGCTGTTCTTCGTAGCTGTGAACCAGGCTCGGTAGGGTTGTGCTGTTATTGATATCTGTGTGCTGTTCTTGGTGTGTTCCAGGGTCAGTAGGGGTGTGCTGTTATTGGTATCTGTGTGCTGTTCTTCGTAGCTGTGAACCAGGCTCGGTAGGGGTGTGCTGTTATTGATATCTGTGTGCTGTTCTTGGTAATTTCAAGGGTCAGTAGGCGTGTGCTGTTAATCTTATTGATAATTGTGTGCTGTTCTTGGTAGCTGTGACCCAGGCTCGGTAGGGGTGTGCTGTTATTGATATTTGTGCGCTGTTCTTGGTGAGTACCAGGCTCAGTAGGGGTGTGCTGTTATTGGTATCTGTGGTCTGTTCTTGGTAGCTGTGAACCAGGCTCGGTAGGGGTGTGTTGTTAATGTTATTGATATTTGTGTGCTGTTCTTGGTGAGTGCCACGCTAGGTAGGGGTGTGCTGTTATTGGTATCTGTGTGCTGTACTTGGTAGCTATGACCCAGGCTCAGTAAAGGGTGTGCTGTTATTGATATCTGTGTGCTGTTCTTGGTGTGTTCCAGGGTCAGTAAGGGTGTGCTGTTATTGGTATCTGTGTGCTGTTCTTCGTAGCTGTGAACCAGGCTCTGTAGGGGTGTGCTGTTATTGATATCTGTGTGCTGTTCTTGGTGTGTTCCAGGGTCAGTAGGGGTGTGCTGTTATTGGTTTCTGTGTGCTGTTCTTCGTAGCTGTGAACCAGGCTCGGTAGGGGTGTGCTGTTATTGATATCTGTGTGCTGTTCTTGGTAGTTCCAGGGTCAGTAGGGGTGTGCTGTTAATCTTATTGATAATTGTGTGCTGTTCTTGGTAGCTGTGACCCAGGCTCGGTTAGGGTGTGCTGTTATTGATATCTGTGTGCTGTTCTTGGTGAGTACCAGGCTCGGTAGGGGTGTGCTGTTATTGGTATCTGTGGTCTGTTCTGGGTAGCTGTGAAACAGGCTCGGTAGGGGTGTGCAGTTATTGATATCTGTGTGCTGTTCTTGGTAAGTTCCAGGCTCAGTAGGGGTGTGCTGTTAATCTTATTGATAATTGTGTGCTGTTCTTGGTAGCTGTGACCCTGGCTCGGTAGGGGTGTGCTGTTATTGATATTTGTGCGCTGTTGTTGGTGAGTACCAGGCTCGGTAGGGGTGTGCTGTTATTGGTATCTGTGGTCTGTTCTTGGTAGCCGTGAACCAGGCTCGGTAGGGGTGTGTTGTTAATGTTATTGATAATTGTGTGCTGTTCTCTGTAGCTGTGTACCAAGCTTGGTTGGGGTGTGCTGTTATTGATATCTGTGTGCTGTTCTTGGTAAGTTCCAGGGTCAGTAGGGTTGTGCTGTTAATCTATTGATAATTGTGTGCTGTTCTTGGTAGCTGTGACCCAGGCTCGGTAGGGGTGTGCTGTTATTGATATTTGTGCGCTGTTCTTGGTGAGTACCAGGCTCGGTAGGGGTGTACTGTTATTGATATCTGTGTGCTGTTCTTGGTGTGTTCTAGGGTCAGTAGGGGTGTGCTGTTATTGGTATCTGTGTGCTGTTCTTTGTAGCTGTGAACCAGGCTCGGTAGGGGTGTGCTGTTATTGATATCTGTGTGCTGTTCTTGGTAAGTTCCAGGGTCAGTAGGGGTGTGCTGTTAATCTTATTGATAATTGTGTGCTGTTCTTGGTAGCTGTGACCCAGGCTCGGTAGGGGTGTGCTGTTATTGATATTTGTGCACTGTTCTTGGTGAGTACCAGGCTCGGTAGGGGTGTGCTGTTATTGGTATCTGTGGTCTGTTCTGGGTAGCTTTGACCCAGGCTCGGTAGGGGTGTGCTGTTCTTGGTGAGTACCAGGCTCAGTAGGGGTGTGCTGTTATTGGTATCTGTGGTCTGTTCTTGGTAGCTGTGAATAAGGCTCGGTAGGGGTGTGTTGTTAATGTTATTGATAATTGTGTGCTGTTCTCTGTAGCTGTGTACCAAGCTTGGTTGGGGTGTGCAGTTATTGATATCTGTGTGCTCTTCTTGGTGAGTGTCACGCTCGGTAGGGGTGTGCTGTTATTGATATCTGTGTGCTGTTCTTGGTGTGTTCCAGGGTCAGTAGGGGTGTGCTGTTATTGGTATCTGTATGCTGTTCTTCGTAGCTGTGAACCAGGCTCGGTAGGGGTGTGCTGTTATTGATATCTGTGTGCTGTTCTTGGTAAGTTCCAGGGTCAGTAGGGGTGTGCTGTTAATCTTATTGATAATTGTGTGCTGTTCTTGGTAGCTGTGACCCAGGCTCGGTTAGGGTGTGCTGTTATTGATATCTGTGTGCTGTTCTTGGTGAGTACCAGGCTCGGTAGGGGTGTGCTGTTATTGGTATCTGTGGTCTGTTCTGGGTAGCTGTGAAACAGGCTCGGTAGGGGTGTGCAGTTATTGATATCTGTGTGCTGTTCTTGGTAAGTTCCAGGCTCAGTAGGGGTGTGCTGTTAATCTTATTGATAATTGTGTGCTGTTCTTGGTAGCTGTGACCCTGGCTCGGTAGGGGTGTGCTGTTATTGATATTTGTGCGCTGTTGTTGGTGAGTACCAGGCTCGGTAGGGGTGTGCTGTTATTGGTATCTGTGGTCTGTTCTTGGTAGCTGTGAACCAGGCTCGGTAGGGGTGTGTTGTTAATGTTATTGATAATTGTGTGCTGTTCTCTGTAGCTGTGTACCAAGCTTGGTTGGGGTGTGCTGTTATTGATATCTGTGTGCTGTTCTTGGTAAGTTCCAGGGTCAGTAGGGTTGTGCTGTTATTGATATCTGTGTGCTGTTCTTGGTAGCTGTGACCCAGGCTCGGTAGGGGTGTGCTGTTATTGATATTTGTGCGCTGTTCTTGGTGAGTACCAGGCTCGGTAGGGGTGTGCTGTTATTGATATCTGTGTGCTGTTCTTGGTGTGTTCCAGGGTCAGTAGGGGTGTGCTGTTATTGGTATCTGTATGCTGTTCTTCGTAGCTGTGAACCAGGCTCGGTAGGGGTGTGCTGTTATTGATATCTGTGTGCTCTTCTTGGTGAGTGTCAGGCTCGGTAGGGGTGTGCTGTTATTGATATCTGTGTGCTGTTCTTGGTGTGTTCCAGGGTCAGTAGGGGTGTGCTGTTATTGGTATCTGTATGCTGTTCTTCGTAGCTGTGAACCAGGCTCGGTAGGGGTGTGCTGTTATTGATATCTGTGTGCTGTTCTTGGTAAGTTCCAGGGTCAGTAGGGGTGTGCTGTTAATCTTATTGATAATTGTGTGCTGTTCTTGGTAGCTGTGACCCAGGCTCGGTTAGGGTGTGCTGTTATTGATATCTGTGTGCTGTTCTTGGTGAGTACCAGGCTCGGTAGGGGTGTGCTGTTATTGGTATCTGTGGTCTGTTCTGGGTAGCTGTGAAACAGGCTCGGTAGGGGTGTGCTGTTATTGATATCTGTGTGCTGTTCTTGGTAATTTCCAGAGTCAGTAGGGGTGTGCTGTTAATCTTATTGATAATTGTGTGCTGTTCTTGGTAGCTGTGACCCAGGCTCGGTTAGGGTGTGCTGTTATTGATATCTGTGTGCTGTTCTTGGTGAGTACCAGGCTCGGTAGGGGTGTGCTGTTATTGGTATCTGTTGTCTGTTCTTGGTAGCTGTGAACCAGGCTCGGTAGGGGTGTGTTGTTAATGTTATTGATAATTGTGTGCTGTTCTCTGTAGCTGTGTACCAAGCTTGGTTGGGGTGTGCTGTTATTGATATCTGTGTGCTGTTCTTGGTAAGTTCCAGGGTCAGTAGGGTTGTGCTGTTAATCTTATTGATAATTGTGTGCTGTTCTTGGTAGCTGTGACCCAGGCTCGGTAGGGGTGTGCTGTTATTGATATTTGTGCGCTGTTCTTGGTGAGTACCAGGCTCGGTAGGGGTGTGCTGTTATTGGTATCTGTGGTCTGTTCTTGGTAGCTGTGAACCAGGCTCGGTAGGGGTGTGCTGTTATTGATATCTGTGTGCTGTTCTTGGTGTGTTCCAGGGTCAGTAAAGGTGTGCTGTTATTGGTATCTGTGTGCTGTTCTTCGTAGCTGTGAACCAGGCTCGGTAGGGGTGTGCTGTTATTGATATCTGTGTGCTGTTCTTGGTGTGTTCCAGGGTTAGTAGGGGTGTGCTGTTATTGTTATCTGTGTGCTGTTCTTCGTAGCCTTGAACCAGGCTCGGTAGGGGTGTGCTGTTATTGATATCTGTGTGCTGTTCTTGGTAAGTTCCAGGGTCAGTAGGGGTGTGCTGTTAATCTTATTGATAATTGTGTGCTGTTCTTGGTAGCTGTGACCCAGGCTCGGTAGGGGTGTGCTGTTATTGATATTTGTGCGCTGTTCTTGGTGAGTACCAGGCTCGGTAGGGGTGTGCTGTTATTGATATCTGTGTGCTGTTCTTGGTGTGTTCTAGGGTCAGTAGGGGTGTGCTGTTATTGGTATCTGTGTGCTGTTCTTCGTAGCCTTGAACCAGGCTCGGTAGGGGTGTGCTGTTATTGATATCTGTGTGCTGTTCTTGGTAAGTTCCAGGGTCAGTAGGGGTGTGCTGTTAATCTTATTGATAATTGTGTGCTGTTCTCTGTAGCTGTGTACCAAGCTTGGTTGGGGTGTGCAGTTATTGATATCTGTGTGCTGTTCTTGGTGAGTGTCAGGCTCGGTAGGGGTGTGCTGTTACTGATAATTGTGTGCTGTTCTTGGTAGCTGTTACCCAGGCTCGGTAGGGATGTGCTATTATTGATATTTATGCGCTGTTCTTGGTAGCTCAGATCCAGGCTGGGTAGGGGTGTGCTGTTCTGGATATCTGTGTGCTGTTCTTGGTAGCTGTGACCCAGGCTTGGTAGGGGTGTGCTGTTATTGATATTTGTGCGCTGTTCTTGGTGAGTACCAGGCTCGGTAGGGGTGTGCTGTTATTGGTATCTGTGGTCTGTTCTTGGTAGCTGTGAACCAGGCTCGGTAGGGGTGTGCTGTTATTGATATCTGTGTGCTGTTCTTGGTGTGTTCCAGGGTCAGTAAAGGTGTGCTGTTATTGGTATCTGTGTGCTGTTCTTCGTAGCTGTGAACCAGGCTCGGTAGGGGTGTGCTGTTATTGATATCTGTGTGCTGTTCTTGGTGTGTTCCAGGGTCAGTAGGGGTGTGCTGTTATTGTTATCTGTGTGCTGTTCTTCGTAGCCTTGAACCAGGCTCGGTAGGGGTGTGCTGTTATTGATATCTGTGTGCTGTTCTTGGTAAGTTCCAGGGTCAGTAGGGGTGTGCTGTTAATCTTATTGATAATTGTGTGCTGTTCTTGGTAGCTGTGACCCAGGCTCGGTAGGGGTGTGCTGTTATTGATATTTGTGCGCTGTTCTTGGTGAGTACCAGGCTCGGTAGGGGTGTGCTGTTATTGATATCTGTGTGCTGTTCTTGGTGTGTTCTAGGGTCAGTAGGGGTGTGCTGTTATTGGTATCTGTGTGCTGTTCTTCGTAGCCTTGAACCAGGCTCGGTAGGGGTGTGCTGTTATTGATATCTGTGTGCTGTTCTTGGTAAGTTCCAGGGTCAGTAGGGGTGTGCTGTTAATCTTATTGATAATTGTGTGCTGTTCTCTGTAGCTGTGTACCAAGCTTGGTTGGGGTGTGCAGTTATTGATATCTGTGTGCTGTTCTTGGTGAGTGTCAGGCTCGGTAGGGGTGTGCTGTTACTGATAATTGTGTGCTGTTCTTGGTAGCTGTTACCCAGGCTCGGTAGGGATGTGCTATTATTGATATTTATGCGCTGTTCTTGGTAGCTCAGATCCAGGCTGGGTAGGGGTGTGCTGTTCTGGATATCTGTGTGCTGTTCTTGGTAGCTGTGACCCAGGCTTGGTAGGGGTGTGCTGTTATTGATATTTGTGCGCTGTTCTTGGTGAGTACCAGGCTCGGTAGGGGTGTGCTGTTATTGGTATCTGTGGTCTGTTCTGGGTAGCTGTGAACCAGGCTCGGTAGGGGTGTGCTGTTCTTGGTGTGTTCCAGGGTCAGTAGGGGTGTGTTGTTAATGTTATTGATAATTGTGTGCTGTTCTCTGTAGCTGTGTACCAAGCTTGGTTGGGATGTGCAGTTATTGATATCTGTGTGCTGTTCTTGGTGAGTTTCAGACTCGGTAGGGGTGTGCTGTTACTGATAATTGTGTGCTGTTCTTGGTAGCTGTTACCCAGGCTCGGTAGGGGTGTGCTTTTATTGATATTTATGCGCTGTTCTTGGTAGCTCAGATCCAGGCTGGGTAGGGGTGTGCTGTTCTGGATATCTGTGTGCTGTTCTTGGTAGCTGTGACCCAGGCTCGGTAGGGGTGTGCTGTTATTGGTATCTGTGGTCTGTTCTGGGTAGCTGTGAACCAGGCTCGGTAGGGGTGTGCTGTTCTTGGTGTGTTCCAGGCTCGGTAGGGGTGTGCTGTTATTGGTATCTGTGGTCTGTTCTGGGTAGCTATGACCCAGGCTCAGTAAAGGGTGTGCTGTTATTGATATTTGTGTGCTGTTCGTGGTGAGTGCCACGCTAGGTAGGGGTGTGCTGTTATTGGTATCTGAGTGCTGTTCTTGGTAGCTATGACCCAGGCTCAGTAAAGGGTGTGCTGTTATTGATATCTGTGTGCTGTTCTTGGTGTGTTCTAGGGTCAGTAAGGGTGTGCTGTTATTGGTATCTGTGTGCTGTTCTTCGTAGCTGTGAACCAGGCTCGGTAGGGGTGTGCTGTTATTGATATCTGTGTGCTGTTCTTGGTAATTTCCAGGGTCAGTAGGGGTGTGCTGGTAATCTTATTGATAATTGTGTGCTGTTCTTGGTAGCTGTGACCCAGGCTCGGTAGGGGTGTGCTGTTATTGATATTTGTGCGCTGTTCTTGGTGAGTACCAGGCTCGGTAGGGGTGTGCTATTATTGGTATCTGTCGTTTGTTCTTGGTAGCTGTGAACCAGGCTCGGTAGGGGTGTGTTGTTAATGTTATTGATATTTGTGTGCTGTTCTTGGTGAGTGCCACGCTAGGTAGGGGTGTGCTGTTATTGGTATCTGAGTGCTGTACTTGGTAGCTAACACCCAGGCTCAGTAAAGGGTGTGCTGTTATTGATATCTGTGTGCTGTTCTTGGTGTGTTCCAGGGTCAGTAAGGGTGTGCTGTTATTGGTATCTGTGTGCTGTTCTTCGTAGCTGTGAACCAGGCTCGGTAGAGGTGTGCTGTTATTGGTGTGTTCCAGGGTCAGTAGGGGTGTGCTGTTATTGGTATCTGTGTGCTGTTCTTCGTAGCTGTGAACCAGGCTCGGTATGGTGTGTGCTGTTATTGATATCTGTGTGCTGTTCTTGGTAAGTTCCAGGGTCAATAGGGGTTTGCTGTTAATCTTATTGATAATTGTGTGCTGTTCTTGGTAGCTGTGACCCAGGCTCGGTTAGGATGTGCTGTTATTGATATCTGTGTGCTGTTCTTGGTGAGTACCAGGCTCGGTAGGGGTGTGCTGTTATTGGTATCTGTGGTCTGTTCTGGGTAGCTGTGAAACAGGCTCGGTAGGGGTGTGCAGTTATTGATATCTGTGTGCTGTTCTTGGTAAGTTCCAGGCTCAGTAGGGGTGTGCTGTTAATCTTATTGATATTTGTGCGCTGTTCTTGGTGAGTACCAGGCTCGGTAGGGGTGTGCTGTTATTGGTATCTGTGGTCTGTTCTGGGTAGCTGTGAACCAGGCTCGGTAGGGGTGTGTTGTTAATGTTATTGATAATTGTGTGCTGTTCTCTGTAGCTGTGTACCAAGCTTGGTTGGGGTGTGCAGTTATTGATATCTGTGTGCTGTTCTTGGTCAGTGTCAGACTCGGTAGGGGTGTGCTGTTACTGATAATTGTGTGCTGTTCTTGGTAGCTGTTACCCAGGCTCGGTAGGGGTGTGCTTTTATTGATATTTATGCGCTGTTCTTGGTAGCTCAGATCCAGGCTGGGTAGGGGTGTGCTGTTCTGGATATCTGTGTGCTGTTCTTGGTAGCTGTGACCGAGGCTCGGTAGGGGTGTGCTGTTATTGGTATCTGTGGTCTGTTCTGGGTAGCTGTGAACCAGGTTCGGTAGGGGTGTGCTGTTCTTGGTGTGTTCCAGGCTCGGTAGGGGTGTGCTGTTATTGGTATCTGTGGTCTGTTCTGGGTGAGTGCCACGCTAGGTAGGGGTGTGCTGTTATTGGTATCTGAGTGCTGTTCTTGGTAGCTATGACCCAGGCTCAGTAAAGGGTGTGCTGTTATTGATATCTGTGTGCTGTTCTTGGTGTGTTCTAGGGTCAGTAAGGGTGTGCTGTTATTGGTATCTGTGTGCTGTTCTTCGTAGCTGTGAACCAGGCTCGGTAGGGTTGTGCTGTTATTGATATCTGTGTGCTGTTCTTGGTGTGTTCCAGGGTCAGTAGGGGTGTGCTGTTATTGGTATCTGTGTGCTGTTCTTCGTAGCTGTGAACCAGGCTCGGTAGGGGTGTGCTGTTATTGATATCTGTGTGCTGTTCTTGGTAATTTCCAGGGTCAGTAGGGGTGTGCTGTTAATCTTATTGATAATTGTGTGCTGTTCTTGGTAGCTGTGACCCAGGCTCGGTAGGGGTGTGCTGTTATTGATATTTGTGCGCTGTTCTTGGTGAGTACCAGGCTCGGTAGGGGTGTGCTGTTATTGGTATCTGTGGTCTGTTCTTGGTAGCTGTGAACCAGGCTCGGTAGGGGTGTGTTGTTAATGTTATTGATATTTGTGTGCTGTTCTTGGTGAAACCCCGAAACCGGTCCTATGATGCTTGTTTCCAGTCCAGGGAGGACCTGGCCTGGCAGTTCGGGCTGGACTGTTCCCATTGGGCACAGGGTCAAGACTGATTTGCATATGGCTGGGTTCAAACTGGAATGGCATGGTGAGCAAAAAAACGATGGATTTAGGCCCAGATCTCTGTACTGGGGTGAATGTATGACATTGTTCTGCATTCTGTCCATCAATTGTGGTTCTTGGTGAGTGCCACGCTAGGTAGGGGTGTGCTGTTATTGGTATCTGAGTGCTGTACTTGGTAGCTATGACCCAGGCTCAGTAAAGGGTGTGCTGTTATTGATATCTGTGTGCTGTTCTCGGTGTGTTCCAGGGTCAGTAAGGGTGTGCTGTTATTGGTATCTGTGTGCTGTTCTTCGTAGCTGTGAACCAGGCTCGGTAGGTGTGTGCTGTTATTGATATCTGTGTGCTGTTCTTGGTGTGTTCCAGGGTCAGTAGGGGTGTGCTGTTATTGGTATCTGTGTGCTGTTCTTCGTAGCTGTGAACCAGGCTCGGTAGGGGTGTGCTGTTATTGATATCTGTGTGCTGTTCTTGGTAAGTTCCAGGCTCAGTAGGGGTGTGCTGTTAATCTTATTGATAATTGTGTGCTGTTCTTGGTAGCTGTGACCCAGGCTCGGTAGGGGTTTGCTGTTATTGATATTTGTGCGCTGTTGTTGGTGAGTACCAGGCTCGGTAGGGGTGTGCTGTTATTGGTATCTGTGGTCTGTTCTTGGTAGCTGTGAACCAGGCTCGGTAGGGGTGTGTTGTTAATGTTATTGATAATTGTGTGCTGTTCTCTGTAGCTGTGTACCAAGCTTGGTTGGGGTGTGCTGTTATTGATATCTGTGTGCTGTTCTTGGTGAGTGTCAGGCTCGGTAGGGATGTGCTGTTATTGATATCTGTGTGCTGTTCTTGGTAGCGGTTACCCAGGCTCGGTAGGGATGTGCTTTTATTGATATCTGTGTGCTGTTCTTGGTAGCTGTTACCCAGGCTCGGTAGGGATGTGCTTTTATTGATAATTGTGTGCTGTTCTTGGTAGCTGTTACCCAGGCTCGGTCGGGATGTGCTTTTATTGATATTCATGCGCTGTTCTTGGTAGCTCAGATCCAGGCTGGGTAGGGGTGTGCTGTTCTGGATATCTGTGAGCTGTTCTTGGTAGCTGTGTACCAGTCTCCGTAGGGGTGTGCTGTTATTGCTATCTATGTGCTGTTCTGGGGTAGGATGGTGCTGTTATGGATAGGTGTAGACCATTCTTGGTCTGAGTGTGCCGTTATTGATTTCTGTGTGCCAGTCTAGTGTAGGAGTGTACCGTGATTGATATCTGCTTCCTGTTCTTGAGTAGGATTGTGGGGTTATTTATACGTGTGTGCCATTCCGGTGTAAAAGTGTGCTGTTTATTAATTTCTGTGTGCTGTTTTTGGGGATGCTTTCGATCCAAGGTCGGAGGTGTTGCTTCGGAACAGCTGCTTCCGGAAGCATTGTTCTGACATCGTTTCCTTTGTGCTCCACAGTGGATAGCCGACCGCATGGCAGTGTACACTTACCCACTGTGCTTTGCGTAGGTCTTGATTTATTTATTTTATTGCCTTTTCTTCTTTCTTTACAGATCCCGGAGCCGGGCTGGTAATAGGATCCTAAATGCAGCCATGAATGTTTAATGTGCTTTTAAAAAAAGCTCGTCAGTCATCACAGCTGTCATGGTCTGCTGGTCTAGGGTGCATTCAAAGCAAGACCAGGCCTCACTCCAACCAGCAGCCCCACCCCACCCAACCACCAGGCCCACCGCTATCTGAACCCAGCCATTGCATTCCCCAACCAGTTCCTTCTCTTCACTTCTTCTACCATCACCCTATCACCTCCATCGCCTCACCCGATCGCTCTATTAGGTGAATGTGAAAGGGTGAATGGCTTTTCTTGATCAGCACACACGGCTGCTACCTGCATTGCGTCTAGGAGCTTGGATGAAAACAGGGGCTGAAGCTGGTGTTTATGAAAGTTGTTGGTAGAGAGCTTTGGGAGCAGAGGTGTTTGGGGACCTTAAAAAATGATGGGTCGTAATTCTTGGCTTGAATTCCAGTCAGCGAGTCTGACTTCTACTTCACGGGTTTGGGGGGGGGATCTCTCACACTCGCTTGCACTTAGTCTTATTCTCTCACTCATTCTCACTTAGTCGCATTCACTTACTCCCATCCACACTTGCAGTCACTTTCACTTGCTCTGACTCACTCTCAGTGACTCATGCAGTCTCACTCATTCTCACGCTGACTCAGTCCCACTCATTGTAACTCATGCACTCTCACTGTGACACACTTATTCTCACTCAGTTTCACTCAGTCAAAAGTCTCACTTATTCCCACTCAGTTTCACTCTGACTCACTAATTCTCCCTGGTTCATTCAGTCCCATTCATTCTAATTCACTTTATCTCATTCTGACTCACTCAATCTGACTCTGACTCACTCAGTCTCACTCATTCACAGTCAGTCTCATTCATTCTCACTGAGTCTCATTCTGACTCACTTATTCTCACTGAACCACTAAATCCCACTCAATCTGATTCACTCAATATCACTCTTGCTCACTTGGTCTCACTCATTCTGACTGGATCTCACTTTGACTCACTTAGACTCATTCATTTTCATTCTCACTTACTCAATCTCACTCTGTCTCACAGTCTCACACAGTTTCACTTAGTCTTAATCAATCTCAATCATTCTCACTATGGTTTACTGTCTCCCTCGTACTCTGAATCACCAAAACTCACTCAGACTGTGACTTTTACAGTCTTATCCACAGTAACACTCATTTGCACTCACTGTCATTCTCCCTTACTCACATTAATTTTCCCTCATACTCACTCTTCCTATCTTTCATTATCACTCACTCTGATTCGCACCATTACTGACACTCTCTCACTTTCACTCACACATGCACAGACACAGAGAGATGCTCAAACATAAACTCACTCTCTCACAGGCACACACTTTCACTCATACACACACAGCATTTAAATACTTTTTAGGTCGAGCCTAGCGCAGCGCGCATGCGTTGCTCTATGGGAGGCTTCTTGTGAGCACTCCAAACTTCTCCGAGACTTCTCCGTGTGGGTCTGGCAACTCCCACACATTCCATTGGCCTTTGCGTGTGGCTTTCAATAATGAAAGCACGCAAATGGCCAAAGACGGGTGCATGTCCCGCCTTTTCTCTAAACGTTCACTCCCATGGCGTTTGGGTCTCGGGAGCTAGCAGTGGCGCGCAGGGTGGCAGCTGCATTCCTCCCTTGTTGTTGTGGATCATGTTACTAATTAACACAGCGCGGTCGCTTTCACTTTCGCGGCCGCGCTTGTTTTCTGTTTCATTGATTTTTGTCCTTGTGCATATATTGCAAACGCACGCGTTTCATGAAGAAATCGCATGGAGTAAACAAATAATTTATTATTTATTTATGAGTTATTTAAATGATGTGCTCGGATGCCGCGATGCTTACAATGGCGCCTGTTTTTATGTATTTTTTTTTATTGGGCGAGCGGCCCCAGGTGGTACTGTGGGCTTGCCACAGGGCAGGGGCATCTCTTCTCCTCCTCGTGCTAGGGGCGCGCGATGCCTCCTCTGCGGAGGCTGCAGACAACTGCTATGGGGCATGCAGCGTTCTCCTCCTGAGTGCGATGGTGGCAAACTTTCACTAGGGGGCGTGCAGCGATCTCCCCGGCAGTCTCTGCTTTCACCTACAGCCGCGGTCTCCGCTACAGCATGGGAGACGGGGAGCTGTACATGCCACTAAATACATCTGGTGAGTTTGTGCGGGGGCAATGTGGCTACAGTTCAGGTTAGTTTCTACTTTGCCATTCGACATTCTTCTAGTTTCAGCCGTTCCGGACAGAGGCATGAGCCTGGAGCTTCACGCCCGGACCCCTCTTGCCTGCTGGTTCTGCTGCTGCAGGCAATGTGTGACAGCGCGGCGGGCCTCTCTCACTGTCTCTGTGTTTTTATTAACTGCCTAGGTTGAGGTCGAGGGGCACTGCAGGCCCTGCGATATGCCGGGCGGCAGGGCAGCTTGTATTTTCAGAGGTGTTTTAAACTCTGTCGGGGACTGCCTCTTTGCAAGCTGCAGCCACTACTCCTCCCAGACCAGGGCAGTCTCCCTGATGCTGAGGGCCAACAGGCACTGGAGATTCCGGGGCGGGGTTTTATTCAATGCCGGTGCGGCCTCGGTCTTTTCCCCTGCTGGCGGGGTGCCGCAATCGACTGCTGCCAGAAAACCTGTACGCCGTAGCGCCTCTCGTCGTACCTCTGACTACATGTGGGCCTTGTGGTGTTTTGCATGACCTCATTACGTGGGTGCTCCTCCCTCCTCCTCTAACCGGGGGAGATGGTGGCAGGTGGGGGCAGCTTACTGGTGCCTCATTAGGTAGGGGGCATGGCATGTTGTGGGCCCCATCATACCTTGATGGGCCAAAGTGCGTCGGTCATCGGTGTCCTGCCGATAGCGCTGTATGTGTTTCTTTGTGCTGCCCACCAACTCACACAGCCTCTCAGCAGACAGACAGCAGCTGTTGTGGGGAGGTGATGGAGGCAAACAGGCACTAATTCCTCCCTTAGGTGAGGAAAAGGTTCACTCTCTTCTTGGGGCAATGTGACTTCTTCACCGAACAGGCAATCGCGGCAGTACCGATGTATATATCCTCCTCCTGCACGGCAGTTAGCAGTAGGGCAGCACGATAGGGGCCGTCTCAGCACCTACTTTTAAAAACTTCATGTCTCACTAATGAACTGGCTTTTTAGGTCGAGCCTAGAGTCAGCCTAGCTCTTGCCAAACACTTATAAGGTCCCAAAGGCGAGACCTATTGGCTATGCCAATGCTTGTTGCTATTTTGCTGCCTGCACAGGTCCCGTTTGGACTCGGGCTCCTTCTGCTTCCAGCGCTGGAGCATGATAAAACTGAAACCTCGAACCTGCGTAGTCACAGACTCAAGGAGTCAGACTCTGCTCTCTACTTTTACCCCAACCTTTCCCATCCCTGTGACGAGTTGGGAAAGGGTGTGGTTACCAGTGGCGGTTGGCTTGTACTTCGGGTGGTTGGGTGGGGGGAGGGGCACTAAAAAAATTAAGTAAATTCACTTACCTCCACAGCACGACGTCCTCCTCCCCTGGGTGTCTTCCAGGAAGCTCCCCATGCAGGAAACTGCACTACCCAATCCTGGCACTGCTTTCATAGCACAAAAGCAGCCCAGGATTGGATGGAGCAGGCTCTCCCAGTGCTCCTAAGAGCACTGGAGGCCTGCATTTTCTCTAACCCAGCTGTGTAAGACAGCTAGGTTAGAGAACTTTAAAATGCGCATGTCTGGCTGCCCGTCCCAAGATGGCCGGCCAAACAGACATGCACATTTTAAAGCGCACAGCTCCCAGCTGCTGCCACTCGGCAGCGCTGGCCCCGCTCCGTCCTTACACTTAGTTTGGGACAGGTTGCTGAAAAATAAAACGGTAATAAATAAACTTTATTACCGTTTTATTTTTCAGCTCTGGGGCTTGTGGGGCGACGCTCCTCCACTCAAATGGAGGAGCTGCCCCTGGGGTTACTGACTTTTTTGGGCACTGCAGGGTTTAAGCTGGCATCGTCTGTGGCTACCTTTAGCTGTGACACCTTAGTTGTCACAGTTGGGGGTGGCACTGAGACCTTGAGCCGGGGTCTTCAGGCCGGGGGTTCACCAGCCCTTGATAATCTCTCGGATGGCTGGTGCAGGCCCCTTGGTGCGCCTGTGCCAGCCATTAGAAAGTGTTACAACAAGCTGCCTCAGGCAATTGCTGTATGGTATTTTTTACTATACCAAGAGTGAATAATAGATTACGTTTCACTGTTGGTATAATAAAAATGTAAATGGGCCAGAAAACAAGGAGGGCATAGCCCTGGAGCCCTGAAAGGTGAGCTGCCCCTGAATGGGTGAGAAGCCCTCCCACACATCTTCTCCTGGTGCCCCCCGTTGTGGGCATGTCTCAGCTCCCACCAATGCTAGCTCCTCACTAGTCCCTTCTGATTGAATCCTGTCCATTACTGCTATCTTTTCAACACACGCCAGCAACTGCTTTTTGCACCGCACACCAGTGTAAACTCCTCACAATTCTCACCAGTGTCAGTTTCTAAGAGTACTGGCACCAACTACTCGTTTGTGCACTTGGTAAGTACAACCCCAGATTCGGGACTGCACTGCACGCTTCAGCATGCACGGGGTGCCCCAAGGACAAAAGTGGTGAACTTCCTAGTGGTGTGTAAAGTTTGTATTACATTTACAAAGTCTTGTTTACATCTGGAAAGGTGGCCTATCTATGGTTTGCAGGGCATTTTGCTTTTCATCATTTCTTACGTTTGTCTAGTTGTTTTTTGCAAACTAGCAGAATTTCCTTGCTACTTCCAGCTGGTGCTGAAATTGCAACTTCTGAAACTTTCTAAAGTAACTGATCATCTTTTGACTGATTTCGTCCAGAGGATTCTAATATCCATAATGTGTCCTCACTACAAATGGATGCATGGGATCTTATCTCTCTTTTGTCTAGAGCAGGGAACAACAATTCTGCATATATAATTAGCACCTTCGATGTAACTTTGGGAGTTGGTCTGGAAATCAGAATACTGTTTTTGTGGGCTACAGCTACTGTTACAGGCCCACAAAGGGAACATTCTCTGCTGGCAGCACCCGACGTCGCCCCGGTCTGCTGTGTGCCCTGGGAGAGCTGTGGGAGCAGGAGTTGCTTCTTGCCTTAAAGACAGACTGAGGAAAACAGCTCAATCCGCCTGTGTCCGTCCTTTAGCCTCTTCTGAAACAGCAATGCAACACACAACTGTCGGCTCCTCCCTGTGATTCTACTGAGAGGCAAGTCACATCAGCCTAAAAAGTAGAGAAATGTTTGTTTGACAGTGATCATGGATGGAACTTTTATTCTTATAAAGTCAGTTGTGCGTTGCTAACCACACCTGGCAAATTTCAGTTTTTTGTGTTTGTGTTTGCTGGACCATAATTAACCTTTATCTGTATTTTTCTCAGTGATATATATGTATACACACATATAAATAAACACAAAAGCATTAAAAACGTACTAATGAAGTTGCAATTAAGTGCTACTCCCAAAGTAGCCATGCCAGATGGCTGTGATGTAACGACTCCGGAGGTTGTAGTCAGCAACGATGACACATAAAACCTTTGGCATGAATAGGGCAATGTATCTCAGTTATGATACAAAGAACCTCAGTTCTCATCCCCTCTTCCGGTGTGGGCAAAAGGTTTGGGAGATGCTGTTTTGAAGCATTGCTGTAGAATCCTAATGTAAGGAAAATATTCAAACAGCATGTAGCAGCAGATGAATCCTGTGTTCTTTCTCCTTTTCTTCTCAAGCTTTTCTCTGTCAGACAGTGGTATATGAATCCCTGAGACCACCAGAGTGCTGACAACAGTGTTCACAATCAGAACCCTCTGTTACTGCGGTCTAGCAGTATCATAAGCATGTGATTTCTGTGCCAGTAAGAGAGTCATCTTTCTCAACTGGTTATGGGAGACTGCTTAACTGGTGGCATCTATCAGAGTTTAGCGGCACACCAGGGCTGAATCCCAGTGTCAAACCCAAGTAGTCCCATGTAGTAAGACCTTTGTTTGCTCCATCACAAATGTATGGTTGGAAGTAAAAGCCAGTAAGAAAATAATTAAGTGCCTACAGGATGGATGTGGGCCTGAGATTAGAGTAGTTGATCACTAATGTACCAATCCTGTGTGAGTTACTTCCCTCGAGATGCTACTAAAAGCACGCCTGGTCTGCTGTAGAATTGGTTTTCTCTGACTTGGAGCTGGCCGTAAAACAGAAACCTTCCAGACAAATATAATCCTCTGTGAACAGTCTGACACTTTTCAAATGTTGAACAATGCTTAGTATTGATTGGGAGGCAGACCAATGTCCAGCTCCTTCAGACAGTAACATTATTTGACTCCACCAACCAGTTTTCAAGATTGTTTGCAGACACAAAAGGACCTGAGGAGATTTACAGAACATGGAGCTGCTGGAATTCTCATTCCCCTTTCTAGAGATGACCAAGCTGGACCTTGGTTGACTCCTGGGCCCATATCCTCTTGCCTAACTGTCTCCTACTGGAACCAGACTTGTCCGTCTGAAGTTCTAGTACCAGGCTCTAGCCTGCTTGCCAGAAATTCTCCCATTGGACCTTCACTTGTCTGCCAAAAGGCCCTTCATATTGGAAATAATATCGATAAAAGGCGACCACGCCTCATACCAGGGCCAAATTACCCACCTAAGATGTGGTGAACTGCTCAACAAACTGAGCCATTTAAGTCACAGTAGTCACTGACCACCTGGTACGTACACAGACAAGCTGCAAGTGTTGGTAAGCTATCTTGGAGGTGAGCATGCCTGGCGGTACACACTCCCTCCCTCACTAACCTTTTCTCCAGCCCCAGGAGCCACTGAAGAAGATTGTGCTCAACACCCTTGCCTCCAAAAATATGACTACCTGAGGCCCAGTCCTACACCAAACTGGCGGAGCCTGGGTCTGAGCGCCCCAACGCCCCTGACCTCTGCCATTGAAAGCCCATTGGAAGAAGATTCTGACTGCATACAGGCAATATTAAGATAGAATCTAGCAGGACTTCCCTAACATAACCCTAAACTGGCAAAGGCTCAGTGCAGCATCTAGGAACTGAACATTTTTGCCCACAGCGATGAAGCAATTCTGCGATCTAGGACCTTCCAACTATGAGGAGCGCTTGGTACATCAAAACCATCTTAACATCTTCATTTCAACTGGTAAAAAGGGAGGTAGAGGCTTGTTTTGCAGTCTGGTGCCTCTTATCCACAAATGAAAGGTACCTTAGTATGAAAGGCAGTCTTGGTACCTCCTGTGTTCTGGAAAGGGTAGAGAATGCCTAAGTGAAATCAAGTTGATTATTAGAACCATCTGAGGTATTTATACAGAGTTTGTGTTATGTCATTAGCCAGGAAGTTGTGTCCACAATGGAACAGAGGTGGACCATGAAAAACTGGTTCGAGAGCTGCAATCACCCAACACCACCACATCCCACCACAGGAGACCTTTTATAACCCCAGCTCATACTCCCGCAATAGACTCACATTATTAAGAATGTCAGCATAATGGATAGGTCTGAAGCTATCCAGGGTTCTGATATACTGCCCCGGTGTATTAGTATACCATTGGGGCATTTGTGGAGGCCATTTGTTTCTGTGTATGCATCAGCTTGAAAGAACTTAGAGAACAGTCCACAGACCAACATTGCCCCATAGGATAACAATAGGCCATGTTTTTGTGTACGGGCCTGTTGGTGATGTTTGTGGGTGCCAGAAAGAGACAGGCACTGAGTGAGAAGTTGTTCGATTATCTTTTGTTGATAATTAGATGCATAATGCTCAGAAGTTCAGCAGAACTCGAGAATGAATGACCTTCCAGATTTGGTGCAGTGTAATTTTTCTAGTGGGTGGGACACTTGTTGGGCGGAGAGTGGACCTTATGCAGACTCTGCTGCACCCTTGGGCAAGCAGGTCCTGGGAGCTTGGCATCCCTCGGTGAGCTAGTTGTGAGTCTCAAGGTTCACTTCGATGCCAATGGGCAAGGTAATTCTGTCCTGATCTGATATGTGTTTTAAGGAAACATTTCACAAAGTTCAGGGAGCTCTCAGAGGGAAAAGTCTTTATTTCTTTTTTCCTTCGTTTATGCTTTGTCAGCCTGGTCTGTAGGAAGGTAAAAACAAGAACGAGGAAAACCCTTATAAAATAAGTACAAAAATGAGGAAGGGAGAATCAGGGCAATGAAGATTTCTGGTATGAAATCAAAGCATTGTGGCTAAACTGAATTTGACATGGACAGTCTGCAGCAGCAGTGCTGATTGGTCAAGATGGGCTCATGCACCTGAAGTGAAGTCTCATCTCAGCATTGAAACTACCTTGTCTGCACTGGTTGGCCGCTCCTTTTCAAAGCAAACTCTGGCAAAGGCAATAGGTATGGTACTGGTAATCGTTTAAAGTTTTGATTTTTTTTTATAAGAAGCATATGCCGCAAAAATAAAAATAAAGAGGAGGTGCCACCACCTAATGTGGCGCCCATTTACGTACAATAAAAAGATAGCCATTGCATAAAATTATAATAAGACAGTGCAGATGGTTCATACGAGGCAGGTGTACTTAAAACATGTATTAAAGCCCTTTTTTAGTTTTAATGCACATCAGAGGAAAATGTGATTCTTACTGGTGCAAGATAAAAGTGCTACTGCTTTGAATGACTAGCCTGGAGACATAGTTTAAAGGATGACACAAATTAAAAACGGATAAAGAATGAAAAACACGCATTGGCAAAGTAAAGTATTGTCCACAAGCTCTGATATTAAACTGTACTTCTTTTTAGGAGGATGTGCACCAGTGATATGGGGTAGTGGCATTCCTCACAGTGCAAGAGAAGCAATGATTGTCCTGGGATGAGCCACCCCGTATGCTGAAGGTCAGAAGCAAAATGTGAATGACACTTGAACAGATCATCAGATGTAGAAAGCTGACCCAAAGCCCCTTTATGTATATAAATATGTATGTATTATATCATTGATGCACTTTTTTCGTTTGCCAGCCCTAAGAAGGGAAGAGAGCACAATGGGCAATCCATCAATGGTTTATGAACACAAAACATCACTGAAGTGGAGAGGTGTGGTGCAGCGGCCAGGGCAGCTGACTTCGGAGCACAGGGTTCACGGTTCGATCCCCGGCTCCGGTGGCAGCTTAGCTCAGCACCATGTGACTCTGGGCAATAGCTCACTTAATTTCCACGACGGCCCCCAGCGCCTTGAGACCCGTAAGGGTGAGTAGCTGCGCTATATAAAAAAAACGGACTTACTGAAAAAGACCAGCGCCAATTTGCACCAAGGTAGTGAGTGTAGCGCTCCAACATGACTTTCTCCAGAGGCAGAGGCTTGGCTTGAATTACCCAACCCAAGAGTCTTTATTTAAATAGATGGACTAAACAATGTACCTTACAGCACAATTCATGAAATATATTGGATAGAAATATCTAATATTATGGATCTTAAATTATGATGAGACTTGCACTGTTGAACTCTAATTTCCTAAACAAGTTTGTATTTCCTAGAAATTAATTTGTATGATTCTATTGTATCTCTATTCTATATGTTTTACATTGTACCTTTTATGGTTCTATTGAACCGAAATAAAGGAAATACGATGATGATATTGGATAGAAAGCAATTGTTATTTTAGGCAGTCCAGAAGGAGAACGTTTGAAACAGCACAGTAGCAGTGCCAGTTCTACATTGCTCCAATAATTAAGCATTATAGCCAGACCAGTTCCACATTGTATCAACATGTAAACCACTATATTAAAGCCAATTCCATGTTGCAACAGTTTCTAAAGCACCATAGCCAGGCCGATTCCCTACTGCACCTGCATGTATAGCACCATAGCCAGGCCGATTCCCTACTGCACCTGCATGTATAGCACCATAGCCAGGCCGATTCCCTACTGCACCTGCATGTATAGCACCATAGCCAGGCCGATTCCCTACTGCACCTGCATGTATAGCACCATAGCCAGGCCGATTCCCTACTGCACCTGCATGTATAGCACCATAGCCAGACCAATTTCACATTGCACCGGTATGTTAAGCACCCTAGCCAGGCCAGTTCCACAGTCCCGTGTATGTAAAACACCATAGCTAGGTCAGCCTACACTGCCTTCAGCACACACAGCACTATAGTCTGTCCTGTTTGCACTGTCCCCATTATGTAAAGATACCAAACCAGTATCCACAATGCCTTCTTATGTAAACCATACTGCCTATCCAGTATTTCCCAGTTTGCAAAGCGCAATAGCCAGGCCTGTTTGCTCCAATAAAACACAATCACTAGGCCGTGTTCGACAGTGCTCCTGTATACGAAGCACCATATCCAGTCCAATATCCTCAATTCCAAAAGCCCCATTCTTAGGCCAGTCTCCATAATGCCATGGTATGTAAAGCTCTATCCCAAGGCATTATCCACATTGGCACAGTATGGAAAGCCAGGCACTTGAGAAAGACATTATGATGTTGGCCCAATCATCTGTTTGCTGGATCCAGTATGTGAAGTATCATCCCTACACCTGCATCCATAGTGCCACCAGGGGCCGTATTACATAAGGTGCCCCGGGGGCGCAAGGGGCGTTTGCGCCCGCTTTGCGCGCCCCCAGGGCACTTTGGTATTATAGAAGGGGGCGCAGACGCTTGTGCGTCCCCTTCTATAATACCGATAGCGCTGGCGCACTTAAAGCGCCAGGGCTATCAACAGAGGGTGTTCCCTCATTTGCATAGGGGCGTGCCCTATGCAAATGAGGGACTTCCTTTGACTCTGCGCCCGCGCCATATTACAGACGCGGGTGCAGAGTCAAAGAAGCCCTCAGAAGGCACACTGACAGTGCGCCATTTAAAAGGTGGTGCACTGTCAGTGCACCTCCTGACAGCAGCCCTCTGCAGGGGGTAAAGGGGGTCCCATGGACCCCCCAGACATCCCCTTGCAGGCGGGTACAGTCACTGACTGCCCAGGTCAGCATCCACAATGCTCCATCATATTAAATGTCCATATTCCTGATGGTATCTGCAAAAGCCGAATTATATAATGCAGTCTTCTCAGGGCAGTTTCTGCAATGAATAGGTATGATAAAGTACAATGCACTCAGGGGCCAGCACAGTGAACATAGGGCCACTGTCTGGGCATGCCAGGTGTTTATTGCAACAAACAACAAAGTGATGGAAGGAATGTTTGATTTAATCTCAGCCACTGCTGCTCTCTCAAGCCACATTCTTAGCCATCGATGTTTACCCACTGTGCCACTCTAGACTGAGACCAGCATATGAAAACCAGTCTTGCTCCAGTAGGAACAGTCCAGCCCGAACAGCCAGGTCAGGTCTCCTCCAGATGGGAACACATATAACCACACATATCCAGACAAAAGGATGGAACACAGTGGCAGCTCCTCCAGTGGGGGGGGTGTTGCAACAGTGGGGTGGGGGGGGGGAGGGAGAAGGAGGCCAGAAAGCTTCCCTGCAGTACTCTTTGGATTCTGGCACTAGCAACGCAGCACAGCAATATACACACATACCCACAGTGCATAGGCATGTATTGCTAGCCTCCTGTTTTAACCAAAACTACCATATACAGTATTAAGGTCAGAGCTAGGGCAGGGATCCCCTATCAAAACCAATAGTTTTGCCAATACTTAGTGCTAGAAACAGTCGTGTTAAGAACAATGGCACTAGCTAAGCCCATCTCCCGGTTTCCATGCTCTTCCCATTCCCATCATTGGCTGTGCCATGTAAGTCCAGTGCAGACCAGGGACCAGTGTGTGAAACGGAGTATGCGGCAGCCGAGAGAGAGCTGCAATGTGTACCCAATGTATCTAAAGCCCAAGGAGGCCTAGTGTCATGCCATATGTGTGTATGTGTGTGTGTGCATATCTCAGTGTAAACGTTTCAGAGAAAAAGAGAGAGAGTATATATATATATATATATATATATATATATATATATATATATATATATAACGCTCCAAAGTTGCCCACAGGCGAGGGAGCACTCGGGCTGCAGCAATCCCCAGTAGACCACACACACGGCAGGAGCAGCCTGACGCGTTTCGGATCAAATCCTTAATCATAGGCATATCCACCAAGTGCACAGCGTTTTTGACCACACCTTTTATTCAAATAATTTGCTGCCTTCTGATAGGCCCTTTAACTCCTGGTCCCCCACAGTATTGTGGGACCAGTAGTGCGGCAATCCTACCCTAATGGGTGCCGTGTCCTCAGGGTTCCCAATGCATAGCCCTCTGATGGGCCCCGCAATGTGCGCAGTCTCACATTCTCTGGCGCTGCACGCCCCATGTAGAGCTTAACATAATTCAAAGCTCAAAGGCCCGCTTCCAATCCTCGCGGTGGTGCTCCCTCCACGGCCGGGCCGCCGTGTAAAATATAACGCTCCAAAGTTGCCCACAGGCGAGGGAGCACTCGGGCTGCAGCAATCCCCAGTAGACCACACACACGGCAGGAGCAGCCTGACGCGTTTCGGATCAAATCCTTAATCATAGGCATAGTTCCACCAAGTGCACAGCGTTTTTGACCACACCTTTTATTCAAATAATTTGCTGCCTTCTGATAGGCCCTTTAACGCCCTTTAACTCCCTGGTCTACTGGGGATTGCTGCAGCCCGAGTGCTCCCTCGCCTGTGGGCAACTTTGGAGCGTTATATATATATATATATATATATATATATACTCAGGACTCAGGTTTCGGAGCTGGCCATTGGACTACAGAGATTGTACTGATCACTGAAGCTAGCTCCATAAACTCTGAATTGGAGTATTTGCAACCCTAAAAATGCTACATACATCTAGCCCCAAGCTCATCTTGAACAGAGTGCATAGTTTTGAAGTTTGAGGTAGTTATCTTACTATAGGGATAAGAGTGATGAACTTCTATCCAAGATACTCATATCTTGCATCTTCTAGTTTCAGGAATAACAAGTTTTAGATCAGAACACAAATAGTTGGGTACACAGAGATACAGCTATAGTATATTGTGAGGTGCAGAACTTTCATGGCCTGTAGATACCCATTTTGACCTGCAGACATTAGCCCAGTGCAGAAATGGGGAGTCAAAGTGATGGCTTCTATGTCTCTGTTTTCTCTTATTCCATTCCTCTTTCCTTGTTTCTGCTACAGGCCCTCATATTCTTGTTAGATGTGTTCATTGGTGGAGTTGGAGAGAGACAGAAAAATGCATCACTTCTTTTGGATCCAGAGTAAAAGTCTAGTGCGTTCTGACAAATGCTTGTTTTATACAGATTCATCAAATCGCGTCAAAGTTATGATCACATCAAAAATTGCCTTTTCAATGGAAAACCAGCCTCTGTCTGTCCTGTGGCCCTCTGAACCTGGATCTGACAGTGACTATGTTGTTATGGTTAGGTCTGATGGACAACAACTGTGGTGGTTGTGGTTCTGTGCCTCTGGTATCTGTCCTTATATCACTGTGCACACCACAAACAAATGGGGGTTCAAACTATGGTTTCCGACTAAGCGCCCCACCATCTCTAATGCCCTCCTTCCTGATTATTATGGGACCCCCCCAGGACTGCTATATCTAACAGGAATACTAGGACATAGGCAACAAAAAAGGCACCGGTGCAAATCTATTACACGATCACCATGTTTAAGTAACCCATAGATCAGTTTGTGTGATCTTGAGGAAAAGAGTTCATGATGGCAACATTATTTCCCTAATAGCAGGCTTGTCTTTACAGTTCAAGATACAGTCTCAGTCTTTCATTTCCTGGCGCTTAGTTACTTGTTTTCAGGTTACTGCTGTAGCAGCTCCAATCTTCATGCTTGTTGGGTTTTCACCATCAGCGTACTCAGAAGTGGTGCAGGACCTTGAACAGAAGCATCACTCCTTCCTGGGTAGGGAGACTAGGTGACTCTTCATATCTTGCTCGGCACTGGTTGCACTCCTGAGGGCAGTTGGTTTCTTCTGGGTACTCTACTGTCAAGGTATTCATTCCAAACTCCCAGGATCGGTATGTTGCTCAAATGGGTCCACCTCTCAATCACTCCACTCTCCGAATGCTATAATAGCGCAGAGAGTAGTAAGGATTAAGCGAGGGAAGGAAAGGATGGGGACAGCAGGGAGGGAGACCTACAACACAAAAACCCACCATTAGAGATAATACAAACTATGTATGTTGTCACCACAATAATCAATATATATATACTAAGGATAATAACTACCTGTAAAGAAAATAAGGAACTTGGCGTCGTACGTAATTCTGGTTTGTATACCTTCTCAGCCTAAGGTTTATCTAAACAGAAGAGGAACACTCTTCAATCAGTGATGAAAACATACCACGGATAAACTCCCATACACTCACACCCATGCACACATGCTTGCTCGTTACCCACCAAAATGTTGAATGAACTTGCGTCACAGGGGGGGGTTGAGTACTTGACACACACACCACTATCCCCTGCTAGGAGAAAAGAAACAAAGGACCACATAAAATTTGGCTGGGATTAGTAAACCTTTTGTACGTAGAAACTCTGATCGGCATTTCACTCATGCCTATCGCGAACTGACTGTTAATTCACAGCCCATAAATGAATACTGTGGATCACCACATAAGTCATGTGAACAATACTTGAGAGGTAAATAGTTTGTAATCACTCCTAGAATCTCCGGAGCACTGTGGTAAGGCTCGTATATATATATATATTGCAGAAACCACTTTATCCACCAATTTTGGTGACCACGTCACCCTTACCGCCCTCGCAGCGTAGAGCACTGATCCAGGAGTCCGCCTCATGAACGAAGCACCGGCTTCGGAGTCCGAACGAAAGAGAATAAGAAGCATTGCACCAGCGCCTCCGCCCTGCTTTTGTGTCTTCCGGGAATGCGCGTCATGAGCATGCGCTCGCCCCGCGCCGCAAAGGATCATGGGAATTGTAGTCCCGATCCCTGGCGAATCCTGCCGTCCGCTTCGCCGGGCTCTCCTTGAGCTCCCTGCAACGAAATTAGGGGAGTGTGACACCTACACACCAGACATATTCTTATCCTGGAGAGTCTCTCCTCCTGCAGGGATAGGCATTCTCCTTCCTGTTCTGAGCAGGAAGGCAGGCTTCTAGAAACTTGTCAGATCCTCAGCCTCTACAGCAAGTTGCACAAACTACAGGTGACGTCCTTCACCTCAGGGAGGCTGACTATCATACAGTCACCAGCCCTGGTCTCAAAGCAGCACTTTGAGTGCCCTATGGGCCTCTTCCTTTCTTGGTCAGTGGAGCAGCATGAAATTGAAGCCAAGTGGGAGGGTTTGGGTCCAACTTTAATACTAATTTTCCAGACATGGGATGTTGCTCCACAGTCTATGGTTCTGGAACCTGGTTTGAGGTTGTTCTCTGTTAACTTTCATTTTCTGACTGTAGTCGCTCTTCACTGCTGGGGCCTTTGCAGCTCGCCCACGCTTTCCCGCATTCTGGCCCAGGAGGACCACAACATCCAGGAGGCTTAGCGCGCGGAAGTGCTATTAAAGGAGGTCGCCGGCCTGCATCGCTTGTAGTCGCTCTTCACTGCTGGGGCCTTTGCAGCTCGCCCACGCTTTCCCGCATTCTGGTCCAGGAGGACCACAACATCCAGGAGGCTTAGCGCGCGGAAGCGCTATTAAAGGAGGTCGCCGGCCCACGGCGCTTGTAGTCGCTCTTCACTGCTGGGGCCTTTGCAGCTCGCCCACACTTTCCCCCATTCTGGTACATGAGGACCACAACATCCAGGAGGCTTAGTGCGCGGAAGCGCTATTAAAGGAGGTCGCCGGCCCGCGGCGCTTGTAGTCGCTCTTCACTGCTGGGGCCTTTGCAGCTCGCCCACGCTTTCCCGCATTCTGGCCCAGGAGGACCACAACATCCAGGAGGCTTAGCGCGCGGAAGCGCTATTAAAGGAGATTGTCGGCCCGTGGTGCGGGACGCGCCCGGGCTGCGCCCAGGCAAAGCCCGGGCCAAGGGCGGGCCCGTCCACGCCCGTCGGCGCCCAGAAGAGGCTGGGCTGGGCCCTCCCCCTAACGTCCCGCTTCTGACCTAAGGTACTTTTTCTTTCTTTCATTTATTTCCTCTTGGTTATTCGTCATCATGGGGAGACGGTAGGTCCCAGTGGAGAAAACAGGGGGCGGGAAGGTAGCAACACTCGATGCGTTCCTGTCAAGAGCAGCGGGCGTCCTCTCACTTGAAATCGAACTGACAGAGAGACGCTTATCCATGGAACCACTTCTTCTTCCTAATAGGTCACCATTCGGGAGCACCTTAGAAAATGCCCCTCATACTCCTTTAACACAATTGGCCTCATCGGATGATCTTCCGCCTGGCCAACGGGAACCTTCACCTACTATCCAATCGTCTCCCATTTTCAATAGGAGGAACGCTGCATTACCATCCCTCACCTATTTTGTAACTGATCCCCCAACAAAGCGATGCAGGGGTCCTGGGGCCGACAAACAAAAACCACCTAAAACCACACGAGCAACTAAACCCCGGGCTGTTCGCGCTAAGACAGTCACTTCAAATACTCCTACAACATCGATGCCTTTAACTGCTAATGTCTCACCTTGTGAAACAGTTTTTGATAAAGCTTTTTGGGCAGAAGCAAATAAATTTATGTCCACCTTACTTGATCCCATCATGCTGCAGCTAAATAAAATTGAAGAGAGACTAGCCGGCTTAGAGGCCCAAAAACATCCGCCCCCCTCTTATTGGCGACCCAGCCTGCTGACCTCTCATCTGCAGCTACGGACAAGCCCGAATCTGTCACGCATGCCGGTCGGGGCGTAAGTCCCTCACTGTCCCTGGGTATTCCAACACGGATATCTGCGTGGGGTGGTTTGGCCCCTTCAGCCCGTGCCCAACCCACTGAACAACTGGAGGTTCAACCTTCAACGCCCCTGGGCAGAAGGGACAACGATTATCAGGCACCTCGAGGACTGGGTGAATCAAGATTGGGATCTTATCCATCAGGAATCCAAGACCCCCCTGTTGTAATGGGGGCCAACCACCGACAGCAAGCCCTTCATCTTCCATCGGCAGCTTCCCCCCTTGTGTTGGTCCTGGCAAATGTTCCTCCTCTGCGGGACCAGCAGCATGAATCCACCACGCAGTTAATGGACAAATGTCTGCACTGGCTATCAAACCGTCTCATGGACTGGGGCATGGGGAGTCAACAGCTAGCTAATAAGAACATCATGACGAGGAGAGTGGGGTGGGTTGGCAACTCCATTAAATCCCCCGCAGGAGACTGCGTGGTGATAAATTTTAACAAAGCCCACTTCAGTACCGCTCTTCTTAAAAATCTCCATAGGTCATCTCCCAGGAGCATGCAGATAATCCCTTTAGAATTGGAGTTCTTCTATAAGCAGGGTCCCCCGCCAGGAATTGACCAGAGGGGTGGGAATAGGCCGCCCACACATTTGCCGCGATACCTGAATCACGCGAGTACTGCCTCGGGGGTCGGGCTATCCAACAGATTTACTCCCCTCTCAGATCTGGAAGCTTGCGATTGACCATCATCACCCATCCACCTTCCAGTCCCTACACCAGCCAACTTAGCGCCTGGTTCGCAGGTACCCCTCATGTCCCCCCCAATCCAGGGATTAGCGGTTAGAAATAAGATCAGTCTGGCATCATGGAATGTGGCAGGGATTGCAGCCAAGGCAGGAAATGCCGAGTGGCAGAACTATTAGCTAAGATTGGATATTATCTGTTTCCAAGAAACATGGGCTAAGGACCCAGTGTTTTTTGCAGGGTACCGTACATTCCATACACCAGCGGTCCCCTAAGTGTCAGGTAGAGCCAAAGGGGACTATTAACCTTAATTTCTAATACCTTACCTTTTCAAGTAAAGCAGGTAGGTGCCCAGAATAACCACTTCCAAATTCTCCAACAGGGGCCCATAAAAGACGGCTACTGGATTTTAATTAATTTTTATAATAATGAATTTGGGGGAAACATGAAGCGAGTGGCAGATGACTTAAACAATGAGTTAGGTTCACTTAATTCACATACACACAAGGGCCCATTTAGCCTAATCTGGATGGGGGATTTTAATACACATCTGTGTAAGTATAATGAGGCTAGGGTGTGTGGGTTGGATGATTTCCAGTGCAACCCCCTCCTCCATTTTACACATAATGAATATGGTGACACCCTCAACAGATTACTTTATTCGAGGCACCTGAGTGTAATTAATAGCTTCAAGACTGGCTAGATAGAGAGAACATTCAGGAGGAATAACTGCGAGTCCACGATAGATTTTGTCTTAGTCTCCTCTGCAACACGAGATAGAGTGGACCATTCAGCCAACCTGTTCACATGCTATAGTGATCACGCAATCCTATATATTCATCTAAGCCTCCCGCAAAAAATGAAAAGATCCCAACAGGTAGTGGACGATATTGTATTATCCAGGAACAACGGATACCAACTAAAGTGGGCACAGGTTGTGAAGCAGAACTTGGCTCCTGTAATAATAGCCCAAGTAAGGGATAACATCCTATACTGCCTGGCCGAGGAGTCCTCTCCCCCTATATTAGTTACTCAGTTTTGAACCTTACTAACAAAATTAAAAGCCGCACTTACTCGACACAAGTCAGTAAGTGATTTACAACCGAGTCGCTGGTTCGATACATCATGCTCTATAGCAAAGAGATCCCTTGTTAGTGCCCTAAAATCTCAGCCCAGAGCCCGGCTTTGATAAGATCACTGCGAAATGAGTACAAGCAGGCTAGAAACAAACGAGCAAAGGATATAAGGGAGAAGGCCTGGGATGACTTCGAACAAGCTGCCAGCTCAGAAAATAGTAGGGAGTTCTGGAAAGTTATAAATGCCCCCTATTTTAAAGACACAAAAGACCCGTCCCTGGACACGCACGTAGAGGAAGAGGCAAGGTTTGAGCATTTTGAAGGTATTTTCGGACGAAAATCCACCCTGGAGACTCCACAATTCGACCTAGCATCCCCTCCCCACAGAACCCTGACATTCTCGTTACACGAAGTCAGAATAGGGTTGGAAGCCTGCGTCCCGGGAAAGGCCTAGGGACCCGATGGGGTCCCAATTAACCGTTTTCAGGCCAACTGAGATATGTGGGTTCCCCTAATAACAAATGTCTTCAACAGCATAGCGGTTAGAGGGCCCCCCCCCATCATGGAAACATAGTGTTATAGTCCCAATCTTCAAGAAGGGAGACAGAGGCAGCCCGAAGAACTATAGACCTATATCCCTTCTGGACACAACTGCCAAACTAATGGGCCGCTGTTATTAGCCAGGCTGGAGGATTGGGCTCGGGAACGAAACATCTTAATGCAGGCGCAATATGGCTTCCAGAAAGGGAAGGGGACAGTGGACCAATGTCTCAACCTCTCGCTCTATATAGATAAATACACGAAGGCTAAAGGTGGGAAGTTATACATGGCCTTTATGGACTTGTCAGTCGCCTTCGATTGTGTGTCCCATCAGAAGTTGTGGCCTATGATGGAGGAAATGGGGATTAATCCCCTGATCATTCGCTTCATCTGTCAGCTATATGCCAATGCTACTGCCTGTGTGAGGTATGGCTTAAATGGGGAATGCACGCGCTCATTTAAAATCGAGAAAGGTGTCAGGCAGGGATGTGTCCTCGCCCCGTTTCTCTTTTCCATCTATACCAACGGGGTGGAGGCAGCCCTGTCTGGCTCGACTCTGGACGTGCCTAGTTTTGACAACATTCCCCTCCCAATTTTGGTTTACGCTGATGATGCAGTGCTAATCGCCAGGACAGGGGTAGCTCTTCAGAGCCTCATAACAGCATATGCCTTTTTCATGGCCTCCTTAGATCTTCGAGTTAATGAAACCAAATCTTTCACATTATAGCTGGAGCTGCCAGAGGTGCAAAAGCCCCTTACTTCCATCTGGCCTCAAAGAAAATTCAAGTGGTTGACTCTTTCGCATACCTGGGAGTTTTATTCGACAGTAAGCAAACTTGGACGAACTTGGTGGCAGCAAGATCCCTGGGTATGGAAAGAAGCCTACAAGCTATAAAAGGTTTCACTAAGAAGCTGGGAGCCAGCTCTGTGGACACGATTAAACAAATTTACCAAGCTAAAACAAAAGCGGCGGCAACCTATGGGGCGGGAGTCTGGGGGATGGCCCACATTGAACAACTGCAGAGAATGAAAGACAACTTTTTCAAGTCCAGGGTTTCATTACCACCGTCATCTTCCAATTATGTTTTACATCTTGAATTAGGGCTTCCCTATTTGGTTGATTCTATTAGACTGGCGTCAATCCTGCTGCGCCTCTCTATTTGGCGAAGGTCGACGGTTAATTTAACCCAACGTATAATTGGTGACTGCCTGAAGCTGGAGGGTCGTAGCAGGATTGGATGGCTCAGATACGTAGAAGCAGAACTAACTGCTATTGGGCAGGAAGATTTGTTCAGGGACCCTGTCTCTTGTAGAAAGGTCTCTAAATAGAAAATAATTGAGTTATATATGCAGAGGGCCAGTTTTGTTCGTAGGGAAAAGAATTGCCAACAAAATACGCTTACTGCCTATGCCCTTGTCCCGCAAAGATCCGGGGAAGATTATTTTTATCTCTCACGCATCATTATAGCCCAGCATAGATTTATTTTGTTGCGTTTCCGCTTGAACTTCATTCCTTTATTTATTTATTTATAAAGCGCAACATTTATCCCATAGGGATATCACGGCGCTAATGTAGCGGGAGGATGGTGGTAAGGGCTGGGGCTGTTAAAGTAGGTGACATCAGTCCTTGGGGAATAAGTGGGTTTTAAGTTTCTTCCTGAACGCCATGTAGTCCTCGATCAGCCATAGTTCCAGTGGAAGCTTGTTCCAGTGCAAAGCTGCGAGGTATGAAAAGGTGCGTCCACCTGCCCTGATCTTTCTGATCCTTTTAGTCTCAACTAGCGCCTGAAGACGTGACCTTAGGCACCTGGGTGGAGTGTAGAACTTGATTTTATTCCGAAGGATCCTAGGGCCAGTATGATGGAGTGCCTTGTGTGCATGTCCTAAGAGCTTAAATCTTGCTCTTTGACGCATGGGCAGCCAGTGAAGTAGCCTCAAGCAATTGGTTGCTGAGCTGTATCTGCCTTTGTTGCACACCAGTTTAGCCACTGCATTCTGTATCACTTGCAGACGTTTGAACAGATAGTCTGGCATGCCAACGAAAAGTGCATTTCCATAATCCAGCCTACTGACCAGTAGGGCCTGTGTGACTGTTCTTCTACTTTCCAGTGGGATCCCGGGAAAAAGCCTTTTTAAAAGCTTCAGCGTAGCGAAGCTTCTTCCACACAGGGTCCGCACATGATCCTGCATGGATAAGGTCTTATCAATGAGAACACCCAAATTTTTTGCGCACTGCTTGGGTGCTGGGGCATCTCCCAGCGAGTGGGGCCACCATGACGCATCCCAGATATGATTGGCTCCGCCGAGGAGCAGGATCTCACATTTCTCAGCGTTGAGCTTTAAGCAGTGTTCCGACATCCAGGTTGCCATTTCAGTGAGGCAGTTGTTGAGTTTAGCCCTGGTGTCCTCGTGTCTGTCTCCGATGGCTATTGTCAGTTGTGTGTCATCCGCATAGGAACAAATACCAAAGCCCCACTTCGTACCAATTTTTGCCAGGGATGATACATAGGCGTTAAATAGAGTGGGGCTCAGGGAAGCTCCCTGCGGGACACCGCAACTGAGGGTTTTTGGACTTGAGGAGAAGGCACCCATTTGCACGGTTTGAGTTCTGTTGCTCAAGAACGAACTGAACCATTGAAGGGCTTTTGTGTGTATCCCTTTTTCGTGCAGATTTTCCAATAAAAGCTGGTGGGAGACCGTGTCGAACACCGCCGACAGGTCCAGCAGGATCAGGGCTACAGCCTTTCCCTGGTCCAGCAATGATCTTGCATTATCTAGGATGACCTTTGATGCTTGGGTTTCCAGAGAGGAAGTTCAAGCATGCTGACCTGAGTCTATGCCCATGTGACAACTCATCGCCCCAGTCTGATTTACACCTGGTACTGTTTTGTAAGCTCTACCAAAGTCCCCATCTTAAGGCGTTATAATTTTAATCAATGCAGGGTGGCACTGTATTTTTTAAAGTCCTTACCCAATCCCTATGTCTGCTTCTCTGTAGCATCATTTCTGTGGGCCTGCATGAGAAAAAGAAAGTTGATGGGTGCGCTGTCTTAAAGTCCTGTAAGGGGCACCTAAACTCAATTATGATTTTAAACTGTTTTATGGCTTTTTCTAATATTTGTTTGATATGATGAAATTGTGCTTTTATGATCTATTTGTAAACAGATCGAATAAAGATTTTAAACGTTAAAAACGACTGCAGAGCATACATATCCTTTGTGTAAGATAGTGCTTCTCACAGTAGGTAGCAATGATGGTGGCTCTAAGTAGGAGTATCTAAAACATGCGCTGACGGTGTGAAGTCTTTACACCTGGCTGTCATCAGCATACCTGAAGCAACAATCAGGGCCAGACAAAAGGGCATGCACTACCTAGAAAACTCCTCACCCATAACAACAGAATCCGCTGATCTTTCCGCTCCCCCACCATCCACCAAATCGCAGTGCTCAGGAAAATATATTATCAAGCCTTGCTAAAAAGTCATCATAGAATTTTTACGGGAAGCCCGGTCTCCATCCTCCCCCACTTCAGCGTCTATGTCACCACCCTCCACAGCAATGCAGGAAATACAGTTTGATTGTCTATAGAAGTTGGACTCACCTTCCAACTTGTGTCATGCTAAACCAGAGGTCTTCCAAAATGTATGTCACTGGTCCCAGCAATTATACTCTCACACATGTAGCCTTAGTCCCCCAAATGTGCCATAAATCAACCATGCGTACATGCTCTCAACACACACACACACACACACGCGCCTGGGTGTTACATGTCAGCAGAACTTTACCTGAGTGGGGCCTTCAGGTCACCCTCCCCCGCCCAAGAACAGAAACCTGGTCTGCTCAGGACTATTCTACAAAAGTTAGTACGCTGCCACCATCGCTTTATGTCAACAACCCAGTACATGGACAGTCATCCCATATCATTAAAAGAGGGCATGCTTAGTGCCCCTTCCACATTATAGAACAGTGTCTGAACTTTGATTTTACCATGAACAGGCCGAGGCCTCAATACACATGCTAGATTAGTGTGCTTGTTAGGCCAATAAAAAGTCAACATTACCACTTTCACATGCAGCTAGGTCACTCAGGGCAGGGGTATATGAGCTTCTACAAGGCAAGGAACATTCTCGTCCCACCAGTACTTACCACCAGCTCCGTTATATCTATAGTACATGAGGGTAGTTGCCCTGTGCATTAATGGTTCAGCCACCCCGTACATTGAAAATAAATTTTTCGTTTGCCCATAAATTTGGTCCTTGTCGACGGATCAGCACCAAGTTTGGCAGTTGCTTTGCATAGTCTGCTATTGTCCAGTATGCCAATTTTTGCACAGTTCCATGCAGGAGAAAAAAGTTAGGGAGTGGGGGTTGAAAAAAATGTGTTTTCCCTTTTTAGCTCATGTAGAAAATTTTGATTTTACCTACAATAATTGCTGAATTGATTTACTATAAACTTGGCATGAAGACATTTTTTTACTCAGAAATAGGTTTTGTGTAAAATCATTTGGTAGTTTTAGAAACATAATTGAATTTCAAAACCCTTATCGACTGAGCCGAGGACACTGAAAACAGGTTGCGCAGGAGCAATCTCTACTTTGTTGGGTTCCTGGAGGGAGTAGAAGGGTCAACACCGGAATGTTCCTGGAGCAATGGGTGAAATCATGGATTGATAGCGATCACTTGTCAACCTGCTTTATTGTCAAATGAGCACACAGATCGCTGGCTCAGAGGCCCTCTCTAGGGGCCCCACCCCGCCCCATGATTGTCAAGATCCTCAACTACCGAGATAGGGACGCTATCCTGCGAGGAGCAGGGGTGAAGGAGAAACTCATGTACTAGGCTAGCCGCATGATGATATTTCTGGATTACACCTGACAAGTCCAAAATCAACGGAAATGGTATGATCACATCAAACAGCAACTCAAAGCCATGAGACTATAATATATGCTCCTATTCCCAGTGCAGCTGGGAGTGATTCATGAAGATAAATCACACTTTTTCAATACCCATCAGGAGGCGTGGGACTGGATGATGGAGCAAAGACCCTGCGGACAACTCAACCACAGATTCTCCTTTGACAAATGTGTACATTCGATGGGGGTTGGGCCACGGCTTACATCGGTCTCTATTATTGGGCTGCACACACTTTGGGGGTGAACGACTGGATGCACGAGGTGGGTGGATCTCGCTCACTGTGGAGGTCTCACTGATTGGCCTGGAGAACCTTACTGGCATACTGTATGGGACACCGGTACCCCAGGCCCTACCGGAGATGACCAGGGTGGTGTTCCATGCCTGGAGGTTGGCACTGGTTGGGCTGGGACCTCTGGATAACCCTGGACGCCCCCCTCTAGCCTGGCAGATGGTTGAACCAGGTGTCACAACTGGAGGGCTTCAGAGGTTGGGACAGAATAGGAGTGTTGAGTCTGAGGGGATGTGTGGGAGAGCGATCACATGAAATCCTTACTCACCTTTCAAACTAAATTCTCCCTGCATAAATCCCAAGTTTACTGCTAACTTCAACTCAGACATGCCTTGTTGAGCTACTGGGAGGCACTCACCATGCTACCAGACTATATGGGCTTAGAGGCACGACACCTCATGGGCCGGCTAGTTAAGGGGGCGTATATCACAAGTCCACAGAGCCCTGGTCAACCACTCACCCTGTAACCTCTCAAATCTGAAGATTGATGAGAGGCATGGCCGGGCCCTCTCGAAGAGGGTGGATGGAGGGAGGCATGGATGGTGCCACGTAATTTGGCAATATCAGCCCAGCTCTGCTTCATCCAACTACACTATTTACACTGCACATACTTCATGCCCAGACGACTATGGAAAGCACAAAGACTCTCAAAGCCCAACTGTACTAGATGCCGGGATGACATGGGAGACTACTTCCACATGGTCTGGGGATGCCCCATTATCCAACGATACTGGTGCACCATATTCAAAACACTATCTAATGTACTGGGTCAACAGGTCAAGGCCTCCCTATAGTCACCCTACTCTGGATCTTATACGATTTGGGAGGCACCAGGGGCCAGTGCACCCTGGTGGGCATGGGAACGTTATTGACAAAAAAGGATATAGCAAAATACTGGAAGAGCTGGGGGTGGGGGCACTGAGAGAATAGAGAGCTGGCATGGACCATTTGTAATGACCATATAGTACATTACATGTTTCCATACGAAAAGCATTTTTTGTTTTCCTAACAACATTGGTGCCGCTTAATGAATCTTCACAAAACTTTCCACTAAAAAAAGTCTCATCTCCTTCCTGGAATGTTTCAGGATGATCCGACAAGTGGGGGCCAAGAAAAATCAGGGTCCCAAAACACATTTCCCCATTCATTTTCTGTAGGAAAATTGAACAGTGATTCTGCAAAAACTGGTGAAAGGAATTTCACCAAAATTTGACAGAAAGCTAGATCTTGGTCCAGAAAGCATGCATTTTGTGATTTGATGTAAATCCGTTCACCAGTTTTTGAGCAATTAAGGCTCAAAAAGTGGTATATTTCATGCTGCAGAGGATTCGTAGAGCCGATAGATCTCAAGCTGTGATATGATTAGTTGCCACCACATCAACATGGATGTGGCAGCAACTATCTTAGGACTCAGGACTCAGTCCCGAGTCCAAGAGAAAAGGTTAAAAAATAATTCTATATACCCTGCCTGGGACCAAAAAGGTACAATCCCCAGGGGCCGACATGAGAAGACAGGGGAGAGGGGCAAGCATCCCCTTCCCTGAGCCAGAAAAGGCCCCAGGGACGCCATCCCCCAGAGCCAACATCATTTAAAATTGGGGTGGGCACACGGCCCCCCTCCTCAAGCCTGTAAAGGCCCCAGGGATTCCATCCCCCGGGGCCGACAAAATCATGGTGTCTTGGGGAACCCACCCCTGGGACACAGTGGCATCCCTGAATGCAAGAGCGCGAGCAGGGAAACATATATCAGCTCCCACACTGCCTGGACCATTTTTAAAGCTCCTGCCGAGTGGGCGCAGATATGCCATCCCTGCATGTAGAAACACAGGCAGGTAAGGCATGTCTGCTCCCACCCAGCAGGAGCTTTAAAGATGCCCCCACCAGGTGAGAGCAGACCTTCTTGCCTACCCTCTTGCGGGCAGGGGAACTCACATTGTTCCCATCCGGCAGGAGCTAGCAAAAACAACTGCTCCTGCTAGGCGGGAGCAATGCCTGTGTTCGCAGCATCCCCCCACAATCCTAACATACTGTTTGGTGGCTGCCCGGCATGAGCAATGGGGCACCCAACCAGATGCAACTGAAGCCCCGGAGGGTTGGGTCCCTGGGGCCACAAAAGCCTCTGGGAGAAGGGCGCGCACGTGGTCCCAGGGCCCATTGTGGCTTGGAAAGGGGGGGCTGCACACCCCCCTCCCATTAGTAAAAAAATTAAGGTCCGGGGGCAGCACGCTCCCTCCACTTAGTAAAAAAAGTAAGGCCCATCTTTTAAGAGATATTTTGGAGAATAACGATTGGTTGGCAAAACTGGATTTAAAAGATGCTTATTTTACCATTGCAAAAGCGGAAAGCAGTCACAGGTATCAGCATTTCAAATAGTTAGGAAACCTTTATCAGTTAACATGTCTACCTTTCAGACTGGCATTTGCTCCTTGGTGTTTTACAAAGGTACTGAGGCAAGTTACTTCGTTTCTCAGAGAGAGGCAAGTTCGAATGATTATGTATCTGGATGATTTTTTGATCATGTTGCAGGATCAAGAACAATTGAAGACACAACTTCATTTGATGTTCGATCTGTTGCAATCCCTGGGATTCTTTGTCACTCTGGAGAAATAAGTACTCGTTCCTTGTCAGGAAGTAGAGTTCCTTCGGTTACAGGTGAACACAGTGCTTGCAATTTTAAGTTTACCAGTGAAAAAAGTTGTGAAGATAAAGACAGAAGTCAATTAGGTTTTGAAAAGACAGTTCATTACGTTAAGGACTTTAGCAAGGATTATAGATTTGTTTTCATCTTCTATTCAGGTGGTCTTTACAGGGCTACTTCACAACAGAGTATTGCAGAGGTTGAAGGTGGAAAGTCTAAGGAAGGGTTTATGGGTTGGAGACCAAGTGAATGTTACTCCAGAAGTGCAGGAAGAGTTGAATTGTTGGCTAGACAATGTGGATGCTGGGAATGGCCAAGCAATATTTGGAATATGTCCAGATTATATATTGGAGACAGATGCAAGCCTTTATGGTTGAGGAGCATGTTTGAATCAACAGGAGACAGGTGGCAGATGGTCATGTGAAGAGATTTGGGATAATAAAAATGGTTTGGCGATGAGACAAGGTCTTTTTGCATTGAAAGTTTTGAAAAAATATTAAAGAGCAGCAATGTTTTATTGAAAATGGGCAATGTTCAGCAGTCCGAAATTTTAATTGCTTAGGTGGCTACAAATCCAAGAACCTAACTCCGACAGCGAAATAAATTTGGAGTTTGTGTCTGGAACACAGGATAGGTTTACAGGCAGAGTATTTGCAAGGTCTGTTCAACAGAGTGGCAGATTGGAGTTCAAGATATCTGATGGACTACAGTGATTGGAAGCTGAACAATCTCCTATTTCAATGAATTCGAGAGATTTGGGGTCCCTTAGATGTGGATCTGTTTGTGTCGAGGTTGACATTCCAGTTAGTTTAGTATTACAGTTGGAGGCCAGATCCCCTAGCGGAAGCAGTGGATGCTTTTCAACAGGATTGGGGGGCCTTCAGGGGTATGCTTTTCCCCCTTTTGCGATGATACAGAGAGTGTTCTTGATGGTGAGGAGTCAGAAATGTCAGGTATTTCTGATCACTCCATTTTGGGTAGCTCAACCTTGGTTTCCAGGGTTATTGGAGTTAGTAATGGAGTAGCCATTTTTGATTCTGGTTTCAGACAAAATGTTGTTCGGACCAGAAGGAGAGGTTCATCCTTCAGTCATGCAAGGGGCATTGAACCTTCTTGCTAGAAAGATTTCATGGGAGGAGAGCACTTTGCAGGTCTTTCAGAACAGGCTCAGAAATTGCTCAAAGAATTTTGGGCACCTGGGACAAGAAAGCGTTATATTGGAGCATGGAAAAGATGGGTTTGCTGATGCATGGAGAGGGACTTGGAACCAGTGGTGGCATCTTCCATCAAACTCTCAAATTTTTTATCTTCATTATTTAAAAAGGGTTTGAGTTATAGGACAATCAATTGTTACAGGTCGGCAGCGGCGGCAGGACATGCTCTGGTAGAAGGTTTTCTGTAGGAAGAGATCATTTACTTTGTAGAGTTATGAAGGGTATTAAATTACAGAGACCACCAAGACCAAGGTGTAGTAGTTTGTGGGATGTAAATTTGACCGTTGAGAAATTGGAGAGCTTGCCTTCTAATAAATATATTGCTTCACAACAATTATCTTGTAAGATAGCAACTCTGTCTTGCTTAATTTCTTTTAGGAGGGTTTCAGATGTAAAAGCCTTGGAGGAGAGTAATCAGTTTTAAAAACCAGACGGGATTATATATTTTAAATTACAAAAAGAACCAAGACTACGTCTTCCTCAGTGTTTTATCCACGATTTGACGAGCATCCAAAATTATGTGCAGTGTCTGAAGGAGTATGAATCCAGGATGAATGAGTAAAGAAGGGATGGTGTGACACAGTTGTTGATATCTTATGTGAAACCTTATGATCCTGTGAGTTCTGCAACTATAGCGTGTTGAGTTCGAATCTGTATGTTTGAAGCGAGAAATTGATCTGCAGATATGTGATGCACATTCAGTGAGAGGAGCAATGGCGAGTAAGGTTTGTTTCTTCAGGAGGTCGCCTTGAAGAGATTTTGAAAGCTGCAGATTGGTCTAATGCTGATGTGTTTGCGAGGTTCTTTCTGAAACATATGGAAAATGTATCGTTTGTTGTGTTGTCACAGCTTTGAACATGCATAATGCTAACCTCCTGTCTTGTCATGAAATGTAGATTCTCTTAGTTTTGTGATTGAAGAATCTGGATTTCATTACAGACACGGAGGCTAGCATTATCCGACACTCCCTTTCCAAGTATGAGTAATATAGGGAGGGGAGTGATTGTGCAATTTAACATGATTTACGATATAAGGTAAATACATTTTCTTTGGTAAAGAAAATGTTCTGATTTCGTCGTTGACATTTATTTCAATGTTATATTTTTTACAGAGACACAATGAAGATGGAAAACATCGGTATATAAGACAAGAGTGAAAGTTCTGGATGTTATGGGATTTTTCTGTTCAGTTCAAGTTTTACAGGATGATGGTTTAGCCTCTGAGCAGCTGTAAAGAGGAAGATGGCTGCTGGGATGGAGTTTATATAGACTGCCTTAGTGGTTCGAAATTCTAGAATTTTAAGTGTGGTTAAAAGTTGCTTTAAAGTGCTACATGGAGTAGCAATAAAAGATTAATACATAATGCTAGCCTCTGTGTCGTTAATGAAATCCAGATTCTCTGATCACAAAACTAGGAGAATCTACATTCTCTCCAGACAGATGTAGATACATATGTACAGAATGGAGTTCTGTGCTTAAAACAGTTGCTTAAGTCTTGCCTTATAATAGATGAAAACTATATTGTAGAAAAAATGGGAACTAGAAAAAGGACATGAACAATATCAATGAAGACTGCAGTGAATTACAAAAGATATAAAAATAGAACATCTGACATAGAACTGTCAATGAAGGACATTTGAGCGCCCCAACTAAAAGCCGTTCCTATTCCTTCTAAAACAGGAACATTTGAAAACAAGCATTGGCATAGCCAATAGGTCTCGCCTTTGGGACCTTATAAGTATTTAGTTATGCAACATGTTGGGATTGTAGACAAGCAGGTCTTAAAAACAGATAAATAAAAGGCATTGTCATTTACAATGCCAATAGCTTAAACTCTCGCAAATGCGAGACCTATTGCATTGCAAATGCTTGTATTCTAGCGCCTCCTTCCTTCTCTATATACAAGCGGTGTCTTTGCAATATAACCTCCACACTTTCCCTTATTCTAACACATCTTATAGTGGTTTTCATGCTAGTGGCTTCTCCAGAGGGACTTTTAGAGGGGCAGAAATTGGACAACTGAGAAAACTGATTGAGCCATTTAAAGGTTACAGGGACATTATAGTTGGGAAATAGAATTCCCCCTTATTTTTGGGGGATTTTTTCTGGATTTGCCGTTGTAGGCTCATAAATGATAAGTACAGTTTTAGATAGTACCAAAATGTAGAATTAAGCAACAAAAAGTAATAAACAAATATCATCTTCTTATTTGTCTTACTAGCCCTACCATGGAGCTACTGTTCTTATCCCATTTAGATGCACAAACCTATTTAATGCGTTTCAGTCCCACAACAGGAATATGTTTCTGCTCCATTTTGTTCATTGTTATTGACTAGTGGAAGCAGGATGTACTATTTTCCTAGTTTGTAAGCAGTGTATATTGCAAAGACCAAGACCTTAGAAACGAGTTGGGATAAGATTTACTGAATGGGAATGGGAAGCTTGTAGCTAAACTATTTCAAGGTTGCCTCGGGTACTAACAGACAACACGATAAAGGCGGAAACGCTCAAATATTTAGAGTGCACCAAAGCACTGCTTCCTCTGTGGCAAGCAGAACCAAAACAATCACCACAAAAGGGGTTACATTTATCAATCGCAAAAATTTTACTTTATAAGGAAAAGGTATCCCGTACAAAGATTGCGAAATAATTGTTATGCAAAGACAAATATACGACCACGTTAAAGACAATATTTTTCTCTAATACCACAATGGGCAACCTATTTGTCATATTATTAAGCAAAAAAGAAATGACATTTGAGTCAGAAATTAGGGCAGCGAGCATTTCTAAAAAGCGGCATTATGCATCAGAAAGGGAAAGGCTGCAATTTAGGCCTGGCACATTTTGAACATCTCCTTAGGCCGAGACGCATAATATTGAGTTTATCTGTATTAAACCTAGAAACACAAACTAGCAATACAAAAAGAAAAAGAAAGTTCACGGCCATCAGTTAACCAATCATGCTAGCCGTTTCCGATAAGCAGCCTATTAAAATTCACAGTGCACTTTCCTTTAATCACGACTTCAGCCAACAGTGTGCATTTGTTCATTTTATTCACAATATTATTTTATTCGTTTCTTTTCCAAATTCTGCATGCCATGGTAGTGCTTTCACCGGTGAAATGTAAAATGAATATTACGTAAGGATCAGGTACACTTCGCTACACAAAGCAACCTTTAGCTACCCCACGTTTTCTGTATGTCAAATGCATGCATATTGTACCAAATAACGTGTTGCAAAATATCCATCACTCAGTGCAAACAATGTATTTGGGCATGATAAACCAACCACCTCTTCTAAAAGCCTGGTATGACTAGACGGCTACTTTCCACCAACCAGAATGGCCTATATGCATGCTGTTTCCATGCCAAGTTTATACTGACATTTCGCCCAAAAAAATGATAGCAGAACACATAATGAATTGCGGGAAACAAGTTTAGCCCACGTTAATCTGCGCATTCGTAAACAAACAATGTATGAAACAGAAACACAAAGTATAATCTGGGTATCGGTGACTCGGGAAGTCAAAAAGAAGGAACTCAACACAGATGCGACCCCTCAAGACCCCGCCTCTCGAGCACTTTGTGCAAAACGAGGCGAGCACTTCAAATTTTCCCAAGGATGCGTTAGAAGATAATCAATTATGCATGTAACTTGCGTGTCAGAGAGGGGAGTGCGCGCGCAAGGCTCCACTGATCTACTGCTTCCGATGGTGTCTGCCATCTGTGGTTTGTAAATCAAGGCTCAGACAACGGGCCACGCGGGAGGGGGGCACCTCTGTAAACATTACGTGCAGAATGAGGCAGCCACAACCTATGTAGAGGAGGAGCCCCACCACAAAAAAGAAATAATAAAAAATAAACACAAATAAAATGAAAAAAAACCAGATGTAAAAAAAAGAGAAAGGGACTCAAATGAAGGAGCAATCGCGGCACTGTAGGGGCAGAAAGCAGGGGGGCAGAAGGGGGTCAAGGTGCGGCGTGGCCTCCAGTTCAAAGGCCATGTGTTTTAAACAATCTTTGACCCAGCCGTATTTGCGATTTACGCAGCTCAAACGAAACAAGCACGGAGGAGCGTGGGCGAGCGCGGCAGCCTGCAAAGCAGTCCCAAAAACGCTCGTGCGTCGTGGCTGGCCTTTTGATGAGTACGCGCTGCAGACATGTGTTTCCACTTATCGCGCCCGCGTCTGGGCACGATAATTGGAAACACATGTTTGCCGCGCGTACCCATCTCAAAAAGGCCAGCCACGACGCACGAGCGTTTCTTGGACTGCTTTGAAAACTCACTTACAATAAGTCTTCGCCTCTAAGCAGCGCTTGCGCGCAACTCGAGGCTCGACCTAAAAAGGGGGATTTGAGCGCAAAGAAAAACCAAGATGACAACCATGGATGTCACTATTCCCAACATATTACAAGACAGATTGCATTCCATATCATTAGATAAAAATGCAACTTAATTGCTTCAAAGCACATAAATGCAATGTCTATTAATTGAGAGCTTGAACCACATTATACACCACCACTCTGTGGTGAATCTTATTCATGTGCACATGTTGGAAGTGCTACACCTGGGAAATATATCTCATTGTGTTTAATGTCATAACCCAGTTGCAAATAAGAGACAGAGACATTCTAAGATTCTAAGTTTGTCTGCAAACACTTTAGGGGACGAGTAATGATTCTGTGCAAAGTACATTACATTACAAGACTTTACAGCAACGAAGGAACACAAATACCCTGAACATTTTGGTTAATTTAAAATGTAAACAAAGAAAGGAGCAAAGGCAGCCACATGGCAATAATGACATTATGTTGGAAAATAGTGTTATTGTGACTGAACTTTAGAGTGGAAACTGACAAACCGGAAACAAGCACTATAGACATGATGACAGAGAACGTACCCGTTCACTTTCCATTGTCACAATGGACGGTATTGAAGATGGCAACAAATCCCAAAGTCCAGCCAGCGATCTTACTCTGCCAGCTGGCCACGAGAAACACATACATACAAAAACACTTGCAGCAATGTTGAGAAGCAACCTAAAAAGTGAGAACTGTCTTTCGAAGGTTATGTGAATACTTTCTAAATTTTGAAAATCTGAAGGTTTTTCAAAATGTGTTTTTTCACAAGAGTTAGTGGAACGCTTGACAGAACATAAAGTATTCGCATTAAAAAGTTATGTTTCAAATTCTTGGCATGTGCTTTTGAGATCACACCATGATCTGCAAACATATGTTCATATTTGCCAATAATTTAAAAAAGGATGACAAAAGTGTGAAGTAGCAGGATTATGTTAGCAGCAATGTTAGAACTGTGTCATTCTTGTGAGAAACACATTTTATCCCCGGTGTATTCGAAAGCAAAATGTTTTCTATTTATTTGCAAGATGTTCGTGAAATAGAAAGGTGCTGAACAGAACCACCCTAATCAAAATAGTTTCTAATGGGATTTGCCCATGCCTGTCATCCTTCTTTTGCATTGCTATCTACTCCTGGGGGAGGCACAAATTCTCATTGGAATTGTCTAGATCTAAGTCACACTTTGTGCTGGATTTGTTTGCTAAAATGTGCAGACAAGGAACTCTGATTCTGAACAATCCGAATGTGTGTTCAATAATATTTCTTGTGCGGATATGAGCACCATTGTACTTCTTGCCTGTCAAAATCTGAGATTGAAGGATAGGCGTCAAAAGCCTTTACAGTGAGTGCACCACCTTTAGACCCCATGAAAGAGGTTTAGAATTTTACACTACAAGCAGAAACAGGTGTAGACGTGCCACGTATATACATACACTGCATAACTGTGCAATATAAGCACGTAAAAGATGCCACTTACTCAACTGCACACAAAAACCTGTGGCAATTTTCTATTATGCCTGGAAGACTACTGCACAATTTAAATATATCTTATGTTTATACCTCGAAATTAGCATAGTAATGTGTATAGGTCAGGTCACTTGTATAAAATCTGTTCAGATTGGTACACTCTAAACACCCACAGCATTTGAAAGTCCATCAATCTCATGAAAGCAGCCTTTGCTTTCCTCACATCTACAGCCTTACAGGGAAAGATGATAAATTAATTTAGAAGCCCAGGCATGCGGTTCAGGACCGGATTAATGTTGACACTGAATGATAGGAGAGATATCCTAGTGACCATGGCCATGGGCCATTGAAGTGAGTCTCCTGTGCAAATGTGAATTACACGTTTTCACCAGGAGCGGCCCATGCAGGTAAGAGCAGTGGGGCGGTGGGGCGGGGTGGGGGGTATTCGACAGACGACAACGAGGGAAAATTTGTTATTTATTTAATTTTTCCTCAGCATCATCAGCTGAATCCTCCCCACCCACCCCGCCTCACCGCTCTTAACTGCACAGGCCGCTCCTGGTTTTCACCAGAGGTAGTATGTATATTTCTGCAGATTTCCAGTTCCAATTTGAATATCTAACACATAAAAAGTGTCTTTGTCAAACTGGAATGCCTTCAATACCTGATCTGGTGACGTCCTGTAACGAAATTATTTGCTGAAAAATACACTCCTTACAACAGTGCACATGTTTTGCATTACACTAACCTGTGCTAAACTGACCACCAGTGGCAACATCCATTGCACCCTGCACCTACATCCTTACCCTGATCTAATACCTCCTATCCTAGTAAGTACACCAATCCAGCCTTTTTTTAAGCTCAGCTGAGTAGGTATGAAATATTTGAAAAAACATGCTGAACCAAAATTTCAGACAGATATGTTTGTGAATAATTAAGTTTACTTTTTCTAGGGTTTTTTGTTAAGCGCTACTAACCTCCCAAATGGTGGCTTCAGAGCACTCAGGAAAGTGAATGGGTGGATGGGAGACATTAGCTATAGTAAAGTGCTAATCATGCCATACGTTACAATGTTGTAAAATAATTACACTATAGAGTACACGCTGATGCAAAAGCCTTGAACATGCAGAAGTCAAGAGCCAGGATGTATAGGGTCGACCTGTTTTAAGCATCTGCCTGATTGGACTAGGTTGAGTCTGCGACTTGCTGCTCCTGGGACAACAGGATGGGAGCATTGCACTGCTATGGCCACTACAATCATGCAGTCCAGCATATCAATACAGATGCTGATAAACAGGACTTTTTTGACATCCAGACAGCTCATCAAATAAGCCACAGCAAAGTACTGTACCAACACCATCAATGAAGCCACCAGCAGAAGGAACACATCCTTTGAGACAATCAAGCGCTGCATCAAACGCCTTTCTGACCTTCCTGTCTCACACTCCACAAACAAGTGCAATGCTAGAAATCTCTTCTTCAGTGATAAAAAGACAGAAGATCTGACAGACCTTGACAACACTAAGCCAGCTCCTCCTCCTACACCCAACACTTATGGTAGAAACCTGCAATGGTCATCCTTCAACCCTCTATCTCTTGCAATTCACTCTGAAATATTCAAACCCTTGAAGCCACTTTCTAGGAATATGTGGTCTTACCTTCATCCTTCACTAAAGCTATCTTACTCCTATTCACCATCGTCAAAGCCTCTCTCGCTCAAGGCATCTTTCCAGAAGCTCTTGCGACAGGCCAGATCCTTCCACTACTAAAGAAACCTACACTAGTCCCTGATGACCGTGGCAACTATCAGCTCATTACTCGCCTATCATTCAGTGGCAAGATCTTTAAAAAAGCAGTCTACGCTCAACTCCACGATCACATCAATGCTAAATCTTGTACAATTACCAATCTGGCTCGAGATCATGCTACAGTACAGAGGCAGCTACCTTACGCATCATAGATGACACCCTCCTGACCACAGACGGAGGGGACTCCCGATTCCTGATGCTGCTGGACCCCCTGGGCTGTTTTCGACACAGTTGACCAGCCCACCCTCATGCACACCCTGGGGTCTCGAATGGGATTCATTGGCAATGTCCTTCAATGGTTTTTCTCCTACCTTCGCAAATGACCTCAGTTTGTTCAAATAGGCACCTCCAGATCAGAAAAGATCGCCATCGCCTGCGGAGTTCCCCAGGGTTCCATGCTATCCCTCGTCATCATCAACCTCTACATCAGTGCTTAATTTGTGCCGGAGCTTTCCGGTGCTTAGCACCGGCACTTACTTATCCGGGCCGGGTCTACATGCGTCTGCAAGTCACATATGGCATGTATGATAAATTTCCTCACTGACTCTGCGCAGATTGTTGTTCCTGTCTCCCGAGTCCCGATGAGTGTTGCGGCTGTGAGACCCTGAGCCAAGATTCATTATTATGATATGATGATGGCCCTTAGTTCAGTGTTGCTGGTGGGCGGGACACTGATTGGGCTCGATTTGGTTCTGCTGGAGTAGGGGCTGTGCCGTGCGGCAGGCAGCGTGCGCAGATTCCGTTCAGATTGCCACGCCCTGCACACCCGCACCCATCAGCCCAACGACGTTGAGGGCAGGCAGCTGGCAGCAGCGCCAGGCAGGTCTGCATCGGTTAATAAAGGCAGTGCCACCGCCGCCCGGCCCACCACGAGTAACTGTAAGTACTAGTTAGTCGCCATGCTCATTGCCAAATCAATGCTGCTTTTTTTTTTTGCGTGGTGGCGTGTCTGGCACCGTGATAGCCCCACGAGATTCGATGAGTCACTGTGCTTGGCCTAGTAGCGCCTGACGTACACATTCTATTACGATAGGGCCGGCCAGTCGGGGTTAAGACGGAGTCTCCTTGAAGGACTACCTTCCGGACCTGAGCCCTACCATTCACCACTATGTGTTCTGTAGCACATTGATATTCAGAGTGTGGAGGAGGAAGTAAGGGCCGAGCCGGGTCTGGAGCCGAAGGGAGTCCGACAAGGAGGAGGGAAGAAGACTTCAAGAGCTGGAGGCCCGGCACAGGGGCAGTCCGGGAACAAGAAAGGTCTCCGGTAGGGACACTGCGTCTTGGGACAATAGGATAGGACGGCCTCGAACTCCTTACCCAGTTACTGTGGTAACGATGATCGGGGTGGAAAAGGTAGCAGATGGGGAATAAGCCTCTAACAACCCTCGGGGAAACTGAGCTCTTTACATACCACAAACCCAACATACTGTATGTGGAGTGTAACATAATTTGACCCCCGCAAGCAACCACAGAGTAGAGAATATACCCTGGCTCTCGCTCAGTCCTGTGCCTTTAGTGTGAGGCATAATAACGACCTATACACTACCATTGAGGAGGGAAAGAAAACTCCTAAGGTTACTCAGCTCTATGTCTACGGGTGTGTGAAAAGAGGGCCGTCATTCCTTGAAATAATATCGCCAGTCTAGTCCTGTCGTTATTCATTGTTAGGTCATCTTTCCATTAGTTCAATTTAAATTTTCAATACCTGTCTCCCAAGCCGTTCTAATAGCTTTGGGGGGCTGGAATATGATGAATCGGCACACTAGCAGGAGTGTGAGCGTTATTAGCTATGTTTGTACTGTCATTGGCATATTGGCAGAGGCAATGTGTGGTGAAAGCTGCAGTGGCCGCCGGACGAGAGCCCCGGCACTTATTCTTTTACAAATTAAGCACTGCTCTACATGGAGCCCTTTGGGAGTCTACCCACAGATAACAGCATCAAAATTCACCCATATGTCAACAATATAGAGTTCTACTTGAAAGTCTCCTCTGCTCCAGACATTCAATGCCTCAAACACTGCCTGCAGCTCTTCCAGAATTGGATGTCAGATCTACATGAAGATCAATCCTGCCAAGACAGAATTCTAGTTATTTGCCAAGAACAACAAGCAAAAAACAGTACAAATCTGGTTCAAGGACATGAAACTTGATGGCTTCGAACCTCAAGTTTCACTGAATGAGAAGTCACTTGGATTCACGCTGGACACGAAACTCAGCCTCAAGGAACACATTGCCAAAAATCAAAGATGGTCTTGTTCCAGTTCTCTCTTCCAAAGAAAGTGAAACCATTTCTTCAAACAGTGACTTCAGAACTGCGGTTTAAACCCTCGTACTCTTACTTCTGGATGATAGTAGCACCATGGTCCATGGCCTCCAAGACTCCACGTTGGCCCTGTCAAGTGCACCCTACCCACTGCAACACATCTTATCCAGGGACTGAAGAAAAATTCACATCACCCCCATCCTGATGGGGCTCCATTGGCTCCCCTCACCAGTCTGCACCACCTTCAAAACCATCTGCATTTTTCACAAAGCCATCACAACCAGCAACATTGCTCATCTTGCAGACAAGCTCACCATCTATGATGGTTCTTGGCACATCCGCAGCCGGGACACCACAAACCGGAGACTTAGAAGTGTAAAAAAAAATAAGGCAGCAGACCTTTTCCATCTATGGACCCAGGATTTGGAACAACATCCTTATCTCCAACAGGATCACCCCAATACTGCTTTAATTTAGGAAAGTGTTGAAGACAAATCTCTTTAAAGAACACTACATCACAATGCTGTAACACTTGGGCTCCAAGAATGCAGCTACCTCTTCTATCTCTCGTTTCACCCTGTACAGCATTCTGCTGCCTTTTGGCTAGGTTTGCCCTACAAACACCACATACATACCCTTTTGCTGTCAAAGTATTGCGCTGCTGTGACCACTACAATTATCATGTAGTTCGGCATACAAATACAGATGCTGATTTAAAAAACAAGCAAGTATATTTGGCCTCTAAGGACTCAGTTGCAAAGGAACTTACACGTCGACATGGTTGACAAAAAAGTATGTATGTTCGCTAAATTGCATATGAAATACAGCTTTTAAATGCGGCTGCTAATAAATCGGCACCACTGTGATTTTCAGGTAGCTCATGCTGTGCACTAAATCAGCTTTGGGTGCTTAGGCATTAGAAGTTGTGAGGGGTGCTTGACCTAGTGTGCTGGACCTGAACGTCCTCTAAGCCGCTGCAAGTTCCTCATTCTGTCTATCTAGGTGACCAAAGATCCTTGGGCACCTATCCATATCAACCAAACTCCTCATACTCTCTGTCAATGTGACCCAGGCACCTCAAACTATTCCTGCGCCCAAGCTCTTGGTGCTATCTCTCCATGTGACCCAAGCTCTTTGCACTGCCTAGCACTGTGGCCCATAGTCCTCCAGCTATCCTTGTGATCTTAGCTCCTCACTCTATCCATGTGATCCTAGCACCCCGCTCTATCCGTGTGACCCTAGCTCCTCACTCTGTCCATGTGACCAAAGCTCTTTGCACTGTCTAGCACTGTGACCCATGGTCCTCGAACAATCCATGTGACCCTAGCTCATTGCACTATCCATGTGACCCAAGAGCCTTATACTGTCAATCCACTTGATCCAACTCCTTTCTCTATTTATCCAAGTGACTCTTGTTCTTTGTGCAGTCCATCCATGTGACTCAAGATGGTTGCTCTTTATAGCTCTTTGCCCTGTCTATGCAAGTGACCCAAACTCCTCTAGCTATCCATGTGGCCTGAGCTCTTTGCACGGTCTATCTATGTGACCCAAGTTCCTGGAACGATGCATGTGATCCTAGCGCCTCACTCTACCCATGGGATCCTAGCTCCTCACTCTATCTATGGGATCCTAGCTCCTCACTCTATCCATGTGATCCTAGCTCCTCACTCCATCTATGGGATCCAAGCTCCTCGCTCTATCCATGTGCCCCTAACTTATTGCGCTATCTATGTGACCCAAGAGCCTTGCTCTCTCCATCCATGTGATCCAACTCCTTTCTCTATTTATCCCTGTGACTCTTGTTCTTTGTGCAGTCTATCCATGTGACTCAATGTGCTCGCTCTATATAGCTCATTGCCCTGTCTATCCAAATGACACAAGCTCCTCTAGCTATCCATGTGGCCCGAGCTTTTTGCACGGTCTATCTATGTGACCCATGGTCCTGGAACGGTGCATGTGATCCTAGTGCCACACTCTATCCATGTGACTCTGGCTCATTGCACTATCCCTGGGATAAAACTCCTTTCTCTATTTATCTATGTGACTCCAGTTCCTTGTGCAGTGTATCCTTGTGACCCCAAATCCCTGCTCTGTCCATGTGACCGTAGCTCATTGTCCTGTCTATCCATTTGACCCAAGCTCCTTGAACTCTCCATGTGGCCCACGCTCTGTGCACCCCAAGTCCTCTCTCTATCCCTCTGACCCCAGGTCCTCGCGGCTTTAGTCCATGTTGCCCATCTATCCAGGTGTCCCGAGCTCCTTGAAATGTCTAGCTATGTATCCCAAGCTCCTCGCATTTTAAACGTTTACCCCAAGTCTTCTCAGGTGCGTGAACAGCAGGATCCATGATAAGACCAACAAATGGAGATTAGAGAAAGACATCCTACATGCCACGTTTCCCCAGGACACCAAATATTGTACTCCGCCAGCAGTGGAAGCCATGAAGGATCAAGCCTGGCTCACCAAAGGCCTAGATCTGGCTCGGCCTTCGCCCATGGGACTCCCATGACCAACTGAAGCCGAGCTGCACTCCTGCCCTTACCACTTCTGCCTCCCCAGCATGCTGGGGAGAGAAGCTGGCCTCCATGCATGAAAAGTGTGTGTTTCTGTGCGAACTTCTTCCAACTCGAAACCTGTTTGAATGCAGACGAGTGAGAGATTTTATACTAACTGCAGCCCCTTCTCTAACCTAAGAACATGCTCGTTCGGTCTGAGGCCTTTGTTTTGGTAATTTATTTTACATTGCAGGGCGATTGATTCCTGGCACTAAACTTTGTGCTGCAAAAAAATGCACATAGTTGTAGTTCCTGCTGTTTGATAAACTGACTACACCCATGTTCCAAACTTGAAATCTGTTTTGACTAGTTCAGCTTTTGAGATTAGATCCTACTTGGGTTAGGTCATGTTTTTTTAGGGAAAGGTTTGTTATGTGGGGTCTGGCGCATTCATCATGTGATTTGTGATTTTAAAAAGTCAGAATTATCGAACACTGCCCCGTACAAATAAATGAATTTCTTGAAAGACCACTTTGCAACAGGCATTGTTATTTGGTGTGAAAGAAATGATGGTGCGCAGTGCCTGGACGGTAAACTTAAATCCCAATTACGCGTTTAATCGAATAGGCACATCAATTTATTTCACTGGCCCTCCTTTCCCTCACTGCGAAACTTGCGAGAATGGCACCTAAAACAGACTTAATTCGAAAAACACGTTACAGAATACAGTCACCCCTGTGTTTTTTGATAGACTGTAACATCGCTTCATAAAGATCTGGTTTTTATAGTTACATAGGGCGAATTTCATACTGAAGTCTCTCTTGGCATTATAGGGAGAGAGATTCTTTTTACATATTTTTATATTTGTGTTTAGAGGTTATTCGTTGTAATGAACTTCACTCAGAGAAGTAGAAAAGTGTTATAAAATGAAGAGACGATTGTTAAAAAAAACATTTTAAAGTTTAAAGAGTTAGGACATTTGTGAATGCATTGGCGTAGCTGGGGGTGGGGGGGCGGTGGGGGCGGACCGCCCCAGGCGGCACGAGTTTTGGGGCGGCAGCCGGCCCCCCTCCCCCCGCTCTAACCTGCGGCCGTCGCAAGAATCGGCCGCAACGCCACCCCCCCCGCGAGGGCGGCAAACTCGGGGACCGCCACGGGCAGCCTGAGGCCTAGCTACGCCACTGTGTGAATGCGCCTGGTTTCATCATTTACGTGACAATGCTTTCGGTGCCTAGTGGCTGCGCTCGTGCTGCGGCTCCTAGGGCCACGCCCAGACCCCTGGCTCGGCTGGGTCAGTCCCCATGAACTTTCTGGCTTGCCCACTTCCTTTCAGGAGAGAGTAGTGGAAGCCACCCTACTCTCCCTGTAACGAAGTGGACCACTCAGGTTGATGATAAAATAAGATTTATTCCAAGAAAGGATCCCATCCACAGTAACACAGCATTCAGGGAGCAGGCTCAACTTCAACTGCCTTCAAGAGCATCTTACATCACTACATTCTGAAGCTCTTGGCAACAGAAGAAGAAGCCTAGAATTCCACACATCTCCCTTCTTTACAAATAAAATGAACTATAAACAAAAGTAGCACAAAATACAGAGAAGAAGGAAAAGAAAGGAAGTGAAACATCAACATAACAATTACTTCACATATTCGCTTAAATAGGCTGGAGAAGTGGTCAATCTCGTAGACCTACGAATAACACCTGAATTACCAGAGGAGTTAGCTGATTCTGATTTCGATCCTCCGCACATGGGATGAATTGGAACCAAACCATCTCTAATTACCACCACCCTGTTCAAGTTCCAAATGCGATGATCAGCTGTTTTTGACAGCATTATTAAAGATCTTGATGACCTGCATAGGCTTAAAAAATGCTGTAGAAGAACCCTTCTTGCAAGGGTTTTTAATTAGAACCCAATCACCCACTTTCACAACAGTTTTCTTCACACTCTTTCTTAGATCATAAAGCTCTTTACGAGCTTGAATCCTCCTCGACTCAGTCAACCTCCAATCATTCCTCCCATCGTACACACCACGATTAGTTTGCATGTCATTGACCCAAGTGGGAGCCACCAATGTGTTAGCACGCCTACCCCTGAACAATTCAAAGGGAGTTTTCTTAGTTATGGCATGTGGAGACACCCTGTAAATTTAAACTTTTTTGCAGATTTCTTCACGCCAATCCAATCCTGCGGATTTTGCCATTTCAATTGTGTCTTTTATAACACGATTAAAGCGCTCCACCATTCCATTAATTTCTGGATGGTACAAAGAGCACCTCTTGTGTTTGATCCCATGTTTACTCAGGAACTGTTCCGTTTCTCTAGAAACTAACTGTACTCCATTGTCAGTCAAAATTGTATCAGGTATCCCTTCTCTGGCTATAAGTTTCTCTAAAAATGCCTTCACATGCTTGGTCTCTACCCCCCGTGTAATGGTTATCTCTGGCCACCTGGAAAACAAATCAACCAAAACCAGAACATACCACTCAGAACCAGAAGACTGTATAGGACCAACAATATCAAGCCAACTTCCTTCCAAGGACCATCGGGACGTTCTCGTATAACCATGGGTTGCACCTTAGGCTTGGCTACTCTTTCGCTCAAAGCGCACTGCACACAATCTCTGATATTACGTTTCAACTGTAAATCCATGCCAGGCCACCAGTATGACAATCTCAACCTCTCTTTAGTCTTTGACATTCCCAGATGGCCAGCGTGCGCCAACGAAATAAGTTCCCCTCTAAGAGAAGTCGGAGGAACTAACCTCAAACCCCTGACAAGTAGACCTCCTTGCTCAGAAAGTTGGTCCTTTACGTGCCAAAATTTCTCCAACTCATCCTCTCCTTTAGGTTTTGTCCTCCAACCTGCCCTTACACACTCTAAAACTTTAAGCAATACATTATCCGTACTGAGAGCTTCATGCCAGTACTCTTTGCTAATGCTACTCTCTTCAATAGAACATACCATGTCCTCATCCTGGTCATTTTCATCAGAAGAGCATTTCTCATCATAATCTACCAAGCGAGATAAAGCATCAGCAACTTTGTTCTCTACCCCAGGCAAATATTTTATGTCAAAATTATAATCTTGTAATGCCACAACCCATTTGGTGATCCTACTTGACACCACATCGATACCTTTTTTTTTTTTTTTAAATTCACACAACGGTTTGTGGTCTGTCCTGACTTCAAATACAGAACCCCATAAGAGATTCTTAAGTTTTTTTATGGACCAATACACAGCGAGAGCTTCTCTTTCTAAAACAGAATATCGCATTTCAGCTCCCCGCAAACTCCTCGACAGAAACAAAATTATGTCATCCTGCCCCTGGTTCTTCTGCAGCAACACAGCACCCAAACCTTTTATGCTAGCATCAGTTATAAGGTAGGACTTCTTTTTGGGATCAAAACTACTCAATTTGGGTGCAGCATTCAATCTCTCCTTGAGAGTACAAAACTCTTCCTCACAAACCTGGTCCCATACAAACTCACACCCTTTACGCAGCAATGACCTCATGTGAACACACAGAGATGTGAAACCCTGGATAAATTTGCTGTAGTACTCTGCCATACCCAAAAAACTCATTAACTCTTCTTTGTTAGTAGGAGAGTGCAGCTTGCGAATGGCATCAACAAGATCCTCCTTAGGCATCACACTACCCGCAGAAATGGAATGACCTAAATAATCAATAGCTTCTTTTCTGAATTTTCATTTCTCTATTTTGACAGTTAGGTTAAATTCGTTAAGTCTGCTCAAAACACTCAAAACTCTCTCATCATGCTCTCTATTGTCCTTTCCAAAAATTAATATATCATCCTGATAAACTCTCACACCAATTAAACCATTCAAAACGTTCTCCAAAGCTCTCTGAAAAACAGAGGATGCTGAAACCAGACCAAATGGAAGTCTGACAAAGCGGTAAGTACCGAAAGGGGTCACAAATGCAGTGAAGTCTTTAGATTCCTCATGGAGCCTAATCTGATGATATGCAGATTTAAGATCGATGGTGCTAAATACCTTAGCACCCCGCAGTAGCATCAACATGTCTGCAATCTTAGGTAAGGGATAACGATCCACCACAACATGCTTGTTCAATTCTCTCAGGTCCACACATAAACGTAAAGACCCATCAGCCTTCTTGGCAGCTACAACTGGAGCAAGCCATTGCGTTGCCTCCACTTCCTCTATGATACCATCTCTTTTTAATCGTTCTAACTAACTCTGTACTTGTTCACGCACAGCCACAGGCACACTGCATACCTTACTGCAAACAGGTTTGACCCCTTCCACCAAACGAATGCGATGAATATAATTCCGCAAACAACCTAAAGTCTCACAAAAAACTTGCGGAAATTTCACCTTTAACATTTGTATAAAATCTTCAGAAGAGTTATCTTGTACAGTCTAAACTAATTTGGTCTCAAAATTTTCCCTTAGCTTAATGGGAGGTGATTCATTTGGATCCAAAATCACACCAAGGTCTCTTTGGTGGAACCAACTCAAAATACTGTCCCCTTTTTGAGAGATGTATATTTTAGCATTGGCTAATCTATTCTTGTACTCCATTAGACCCCAAAAATAGCCAAACAATTTGATCGGCTCACCCCCATATGCACAGGGTCTAATGTCAGGACGAAGCACGTTAACTTTATCCTTAATTTTTTTATATAAAATTCTTTCGACACTATGGTGATCTTGGTACCCGAGTCAAAAAGAACATTGGTTGTTTCACCTTCCACCAAGATTTCATCAGTTGGACAGCTCTTGCCTTCTTCTTTTCCAGTAACTTGTAGTAAGATCTGTCCACAGTCTACTAGTTGATATGGATCATCTGAACAGCTTTCATCATCAGCAGCAAAATGGCCTTTCTTCTTACAATTACTGCAGGCGACTTTCCATCCTGGACACTGTCATTGGCTAAATGGCCTACCTTCCCACAACGAAAACATTTGGTTTGAAGAGTGGTAAACTTCCCAGTTTTCTCAAAAGTAATTTTCTTTTCTGTATACTCCTTTCTTTCTTTTTGAGGTTGTTTGACAACGTGAACAGAATCTTCCTCTTTCTTGTCACCATTTTTTTAATAACTTCCACACATTTAAGGGAGTGTTCAATCCTCTTAGCAATAATAATAACATCATCAAGAGAAGGCTCATCCTTTAGCCATAATTCCTCCCTTACACGTTCAATGCTACACCCCAACATAAATTGGTCCCTAATTCTTTCATCGAGGGAGGCGCCAAACTTACAAGATGAAGCCAATTTCCTTAAGGTAGTTATATAATTCTCTACAGATTCATCTTCCAATTGACTTCTGCGACCAAAATTATATCTTTCCAGAATAGTACTGACTTTAGGCAAATAGTGTTTATCTAACTTTGCTATACAAATTTCGAATTCATTGAGATCAGGATCACAAATTTAAGGAAGGTTGTCAAAAACCTCTTGGCCCTTGGACCCTAAGCAATGTAGTAACAAAGCTGTTTTTCTCTCAGCACTCAGAGAGGAACCACACACCCTTGCATATCGTTCAAATACCTTACGCCATTTTTGCCATTTAATGGGCGGATCCCCAGGAGATGACAAGAAGAAAGGAGGTGCAGTAACATTTAGCATCTTTTAAATAATAAAATCTTGCAGGGAACACTTCAATTATAAACGATTAGCGTAACATGAAAAGAAAAATTGTTTAAATACAAGTGGTTGATATGACGGGAATACAGTAAGAGCAACACTGTGGAATAGAAACTAAGATGAAACTCTAAATCTTAATGTGACATGTAAAATATTTCAACATTAGTAAATGCACATAAATAGGACAATGTAAAAGATTAAAGTAGTAAATCATGTGCGTGTTATGTAATAGATATGCACAAAATGAATAAATGTCACCCTTTTTTTTTTTTTACATTTAAAGTATTGTGTGCGTATCACAGAAGAAACGCAACAGAGTTGAGCAAGGTTGTTATGTGACCAAAAATCAGAGAGGAGAAAGCGCTGCTGTAAAAGTACTATTTAGCAGTGTTAATAGCTTGCCTGTAAATGCGCTGTTTAATAGATGTGTGTGTATCACAGGTGTGACACACAAGATAACCTCCAAGCTTTCCAAACTCTGGAAAACAAAACAAAGTTGCAAATATGCGGTCTATTGAGTTGTGTGCGCATCACAGAAGTGACACCCAGGGTTGCGATGTTGAAGGTGTCCGATGTTGGCAGGCAACCACCACGCTAATCCAAGGCGGTGAAAGTACACCTAAGATGGCGGCCACGTAAAGATATGCAAGGTCACTCAAGTAATGAAGAACGTGACCATGTCAGCCTAAGATGACGTAGATGGAGTCAGCGCTTCAATGACATGAACAAAACAGAACGAATTCCAAGAAGCGTGCGGCCGGCTTTTCAGAAGAAAACAAACTCTGAAGATGGCGCTCGAGGCTGGAGACAGAGCGCGAGCCGTACCAATTGCCGGTAAGAAGTTCTTCAACTTTTCAAACGAACATAGGTAAATGGAGCAGCAGGTGATGGTAGGCTCACACAGCCGCAATACAGCATATGAATACGGGCTCGCAAAGTAGAAAGGAGCTCTCATATGCTTCACAATGCTTCAGTTGTGTAAGAGAAGGGCACAGACAGTTCGTAGAAAGTCCAATGACGCACAAATGATGAGAAGGAACTCCCCCCTCCTTTTCCAAAAGTATATGCAGGCACCAAGTTAATATATAACAGTAGTTGGGCCGCATTAAGGATACAAAGATAAAACAGTACCTTAGGAGAGGGATTCAATTCGCGTAGAAACTCATGCCAAAAGAGTTTGATGTTGCGATCCTTTCCATGAAGTGTCCAGCCATTCTCAGTTGCAAAATGTAACGAAGTGGACCACTCAGGTTGATGATAAAATAAGATTTATTCCAAGAAAGGATCCCATCCACAGTAACACAGCATCCAGGGAGCAGGCTCAACTTCAACTGCCTTCAAGAGCATCTTACATCACTACATTCTGAAGCTCTTGGCAACAGAAGAAGAAGCCTAGAATGCCACACTCCCCCATTACAACAGTGGTGTAATGTAAAATAATGGGGCACCGCTGCAGAATGTGATGAGGGTCCCCAGAGTCTCTGAGATATTCACTGGGCTTGGGCTCAATGGGGCCCCCCTGAGGTTTGCGGCACCCTAAAGGGTTGGGGCTTGTATTGCGCCCCTGCACTACAGCCCAATCAGAGGACAAGGGTGTAAGCCAGGCTACTCGCTTTCCTATCCCCAAGACCCAGTGCTCCAGATGCCTTCCCTGGGCAGGTACGAAGACACACGCACGTGGTGCGCCTCTGCCTTAAGGGTGACACACAGATGCGAGTGAGCTGGCAGCTCCTGTGTCACGGGGGTCGCCGCGGGTCTCTAGAGACAGCGCCCCTGTCAGGCCATTGCCGGCTCCACTACAAGCTGCCATCAATTATTCAGCAGTGCCAGTTCCGACGCACGCAGTGCCCGGGTGGGGGCGGGGTGACCGGCTGGGTCTGAAGGGACACGCATCGGGTCCTAGGCGCGGTATGGGATCTCACAGTGCGCTCAACACACAAAGATCTTGCATAGGAAGATGTGTGGGGCGGGAACAGGTGAACTGCAACAGCAGGGCACGGTCATTTGCCAAAAGCCGGAGACACGGGAGTTGTGTAACAGGCATCGCGTCCGCATCCTGTGAGACTCTTACAGCCGAACCACTGGCCTACGATTGCCAAGATTTATAACTTCTAACCACAGTCGAGAAGCTCTATCTAGGGATAGACCAGCAAAATATACTATTGTCGAAGTTTCCATGGATAATGCCTGGATTCCTTCACTCTTATGTTATGTTAGGTTATAGCTTGTGTAAAACACGCAGATAGCTACGCAGGTGCTGACTAAGAACCTCATTTATGGGGTTTTTGCCGTAGGGCAGTGCAGCAGGCCTTGCTGCTGCGCTGCCCTACGCAAAAGAAAAGGGCAGGAATGTGCAGTATCTATTAGATATGGCGCATTCCTGTTCTTTTCCCTTGCGCCGGCACACAATAGGCTTCCGTGCGCCAACGCAGGCACCTTTGCACCATGGTGCAAGAATGCCTGCGTTGGGGGGATGATTATTTTTTAGCAGGAAGGGAAACCTTCCTGCACAAAAACAATCACAAGAGGCTTTTTCCTCTTTCTATGTGTGCTGCAGAATGTACATCTGGGGCAGTGTAAAAAAGCCATGGATGTCAAAAAAATGACGTTACGGCGGCGCAAAAGTGCCGGTAGTGCCTAATAAATGAGGCCCTGAGTACCAGATCGAATGGAGCACAGATGAAACATTTGCTCCTACAGAGCAAGGTCTTCAGGGCTTTCCTCAAATGCAGCAGAAGGGGAATCTTATGGAGAGTGAGGGAAAGTTTAATCCAGAGTGTGGCTGCCATTACTGAACCAGACTTGCCTTCGGGACAAGACCGCCTAACTCTCAGGGTGGTTAATGAAAAAGGCATACTGTGTGCATAGAGTGGGCATGTACATTTTCACTGCAGAACATCTATAGGCAGGGCCACTGGAATTATGCGGCAGGAGAGGTCCAAATAATGTGGCAGGGTAGACCAAATTATGCAGCGGCAAGAAAAGGCAAATTATGCTTAATAATGCAGCACATTTCCTGATAGTATTACTTAATTATTGTCATTTTTACACTTTTTAACGTTGTCTGGGCATAGTTTGCACCTCATTAGTACCAGTTTAACACCCAAGCATAGCAATAAGCAACAGAAAGGGGACCAGTCAACCTTTGTAAAGGCCTTCCATTGCGTGGCAACACGTGTCACTACGTTTTTAGTAACTTTTGAACTGTTTGAGCTAGAAACAATTTTTTTGTTAAACCTGCAGACTATGCATCAGATGATGGATTATTTAGCAAATGTGGCAGATCCATAATTACGGAAAAAATGCAGCACAATTGCATAATTCCATTGGCTCTGTTTATAGGTTTAGGATAAACGTTCAATTTCACATTTTCTCCTTTTATTTCTTCACAAAGAAAACTATTTTCCTTGTGAATGCTATTTTACCTCTCACTCTTAAAAATTGGGGTGTTTTAAGCCATTTTCTTGTGTTTTTAGCACCCCTTGTGTCTGTTTCTCAGCTTAGAAGTGTGTGTGTCAGTATTGTGTATGCATGGTTAAAGCATTAGAAATGCCTGTGAAGACTGTAGAATCGACCCTGTGTCATCTGTCCTAGCAAGCCATTTTTAGCATGTCTGTTGGCCTTTAACCTCAGGGACTACCAGCTCAGACTTGGAAAGGTACGGAGTTTATTCCCATCTACAAGAAAGGGGACCAACAGAATCCAGGAAACTATAAACTAATTAGCCTCCTGGACACCCTACAGAAGGTCTACACAAGGCAGATTTTAAATAAACTCACAGAATGGATAGAGGCCGCGGGGATCTTGTCACTTTACCAGGCGGGATTTAGATCAAGAGTAAGCACTAAAGATAAGGTTCCGAGGCTTATTCTCATCATCTGGAAATATACAAAGTTGAGAGATGGTCACTTATATTTACCCTTTGTAGATTTTAGGGCAGACTTTGACCTAGTCCCAAGGGGATTACTGTGGGCCTCGCTTAGGGAGATGGGAGTTCCTGATGACCTTCTTAATCAAGTAGTAAGATTACATAGTGAGAATTACGCTCAAGTTCGTTGGGGTCTACAGGAACAACTCACTGACCGTATTCCTATACGTAGAGGGGTGAAAGAGAGGTGTGTGCTAGCCCCCTCACTCTTCTCTCTCTACGTAAATGATGTTATCAGGGCCCTACTTGAATGTAATAATGATTCTCCAAAGCTAGAAGGGGTTTCTGTCCCCACACTTTTATTTGCAGATGACAGTCTCTTAATATCACAAACTCCCAGTGGCCTGCAACAATTATTGAATAATTTTAATGCCTATTGCAAAAATAAGGGTCTGGAGATTAACACTACAAACACCAAATTCATTGTGATCAGACCCCAAAGTAATTCTGAGGGACCTTATGCCTGGAACAGAAGAAATTAGAATGTGTATTTAGATTTGAGTATCTGGTATTATGTTAGATAGTAAAGTATCCTGGGCTCTCCATATTCAAAAGCAAACGGCAGTACTCCAGCACCAAGTCCTGGCTATTTCTAATAAGCACCAAGCAACGCTGCCAAGAGCAATACTTCCTGCCATCAATCTTTACAAGTTGAAAGTTCAATCCGCGGCCTTATATGGTGCTGAAATGTGGGGATCTGCTAACATTGAATCTCTTACCCAGAGCAAGAATAATTTTTTATGGTCGCTGCTACATCTCCCAAAAAGCACCCCCTCTTGTTCCCATGTTCTTTTATGTAGCAGTTAAAAGCAGTGGCATAGCAAGGTCAGGTGGTACCCGGTGCGGAAAATTTCTTGCACCCCCCGCCCACATGGAAATTATTAAAATAAGGAAAAAAAGATAGTTACACATATTTTTGCCATTTTGTCCCCCCTCAGTGACATTTTGTCACCCCCCTCAGTGATGACACCCAGGGCGGCCCGCACCCACCGCACCTCCCTTCTTACGCCACTGGTTAAAAGAGTGGAACATATAGCAGTGTTAAGGCCTCTCCCTTACTGGGTGAGGAGTAGGACCGTAGAGAAGCTTATGCCATTTAGGAAGGCTGTGAATGAACTTTTGGATTTAGATAAAAGCATCACTTTTCTATGGTTCAGGCTTGTCCACTCATGGTTCTCAAAGTTAGGTATGGGGAGTTTTTGATCTGATCTGCGCTCTTTAACTTCATCCCCGAAAAAGCAATTGAAATCCTTTTTCTGGGATTTTATTATCGCTAGTGAAGTTCTACTCTGGGGAGACTGTCAGCCTAATATTTGATCTATAAGCCCAGACTCTCCTTTGAGAAGTTCCTGGATGTTCCCCAACTCCAACTGGCCAAGACTTTGTACATAAAGCTCCGGTATGATAAGCTTGAAATAGGGTCATTTACATTTATTTTATTTATTTGAAAAGTTTTATATAGCGCTGGCTAGACCCGGAAGTATCAGAGCGCTTTACATGAGATAAGACATTGCATCAGAACATTGTTACATAGTTACATCAGTTACAGTTATGGTTGCAGTTGCAGTTATCAGTAAATGCTTGGGAGAAAAACGTGAGCTTACACAATAATATAAGATGTTAGCGCGTAGCATATCCAAGACACACGTCATATGGGGAATGGAAGGTGGTGGGGGAAAGGTAAACAGGGGAGAGGAAAGCAGACAGAGTCAGATAGATCTGAAGGGGGAAAGTAATTCAGGGGGAATAAAGCAGTCAAAGTAGTCGAAGAGAGAGACAAATAAAACCATGAAGAACCATGAAAAACAATGTCCAATGTCCGGCTGGGTAGGTGACGGCGGATGGGGTGACCCAGAGCCAGACTCCGCTATAGCTGCATAGGACAGCTCCACCGGGCATCGGCCATAATTGCTAGGTCAGTATAATGATCATGATTACTCTGAGAAATTTCGAATTCAAACGCGAGAGTTTGAGAGATGGAGATCACAGTCAGATCTGATCCCAGGTGAGAATAGGGGTCCAAGAAGGGGGGTAGCTCCAAGGGGAATAAAGCCTAAAAGTCAGTCCCTGGCAGGGGGGCTCCCGGCTGGAGCTCATCATCTGTCGGCCATCTTAAAGAAATCCTTTGTGAGATACATTGCGGGGTAAACTGGATACCAGTTGACAGAATTGGCAGATTGCACCCCAGCTTGGTGCCATAAGGAAGGGATTGAAATGAGCTCAGCGTCCGCCCACTGTCTCCCCCACCCCCCAATTTTGTCTTCCTCGTGTCTAAGTTTGCTGGCCTTCAAGACCATTCTAGCCCTTTGGGTTGCGTACAAGATCTACCCCACAAAAGCCAGAGTGTGTCTTTGGGCACGGCTGCGCGGTCCCTACGGGGCCCGCTCCTATGCACGAGTACAGATCAACGGCAGGGCCGATAGGAAAGATGCCACCCGTCTTGCGGTTTTTGCAAGGGGCTCGCCGGAGGGGGAGGTCCGCACCGGCCCCAGGACACCGGGAAGAGCGGGATGATCCTTCCCTCCTCGCGGCTCCCCCCCTTTACCTCAATCAAGCGCTGATGTCCTCTTGGTGGGCAGCTCCTTCACAGCTCGCTTCACGGGGAGGCATTCAGTGCCGTAGCCGGATCGGCTGAACGTCCCGCTCCAGTTCCGCAAGATGGCGGCTGCAGCTAGTTCAGTGGCCGGGGTCCCAACGACACGATCAGCTCACCACCAACTATGATCTCGAGCTGCACCGCATACAGGACATCCACGGCCCTCATGACGAGCCACAGCTCCAGACAATTCACTTCAGATGTTGGCATGTACTCGCGGCAGTGCAGGACATCCGCATCACAACGGCTGCAGCGTGCTGAGCATGGACTGGACGAGTGCGGCGTGCATCCATCATAATGGAAACCGGGCAGGGCTGTTGTCGATGATGCCATCTGTCCTATGTGCCAGGGGCATACTAAAGAAAACATTACAAGTCTTGATTTTTTGTCCTATTTATGCTAAGCCAAGAAGTGAATCGATACACTCATTATGTATTCGTCTGGGCTGTAGGCGCGGCCTCGAAGCATTAAGGGTATGATCCAGCGTGGCTAATATGAATTTCTCCTATGGACACGAATCCAGGTAAATCATTCACATCTACAAATCCATATGACGGTGGGGCCCATAACACCGCATATCATACACTCATTCTTTCACTGGATTACACACCAAGGAGAAAATGTGTTGCTGGAGGAATGGGATACCTTGTTAAATCTGACAGAATAATACCTCTGACATCATATACATTAGCTTTTTATCCTGTCGGTTCCAAACATCAAGGTATTCCGCTCTTTGATCGATGGACCAACTAGTAAAATAAGTTGATGGTGATTAAGACTAGCTCAATCACTTTAAAACCCTGTTAAACGTTAAATTTATTAATGAACTAAAGAACCACAGACTCATAGTTAATTAGAATGAAATTTTATCTAATTTCTTGCTTGCACGGGTGAGATTCTTAGTTTATTAATCACTTTAATACATTCATAACATTTATATAAGAAATTCTAAAAAGAAATTAAACTTATGCATTACCCATTTAGATGCAGATAGGAATGGTTCACCAAAAGAAGATAAACCGTAGATAACGGAATAGACTCCCAAACTGGCTGACTGTCCCGCTAAATGGCCTCCTCGACGGGACCTCCCGTACAGATTTTCCCGCAACGGTCTCGTTCCTTCCCCAGTCAAGTTCGAAGTCAATGGCAGCAATAGCATCAATATCAACGGCCACAGCAGCAGCAAAAAGGCAACCCAAAGAAGTAGCCTATAGAAGCAGCCCCTCCCACATAAGAGCAGTCCCTCTTATACCCTACTTCTAGCTTACTACACAAAAAGTTGCAATCCTTGGGGGCAGGAATCACGCTAATTGGTCCATTTGAGGGGTGGTGATAATCACCTCATCGCCTTCCTTGTTCAAACTGGTTTCGGAGATGGTTAAGAGTTCAATGTTTCCCATGACCTTTGGGTAAAAGCAGTCCAATTTGTCCATTCATTTTGTTGCGAACCCGATGGTCACAATTTAGTTAGTCCATTGTTGGTCATGTACTTTTCTCATTTATTCCCACGAATACACGCTGACTCTTTCTTGGCACCCTCCTTATGGCAGGTCAGCGTGACCTTGACATCTCTCACTCTGTGCACGGGCCGTACCCACGTGGTTCAGCTCCTTTATTTCTTCGGCTTAGAGGCCATCTTTTACGTATCACGTGACCGCATCTGTTTCGACAGCCATTTTCGCAGTATGGCTTAACAGGCCCGAACGAACTATCATAAGAACAAACACAATCAAAATTAAAACAAAGAAAATAAGCCTTTCTGTTTACCACCCGTCATTCTAAAAACCCATGTTAGATGTTACCTAGCAGAAGCAACATTTAAAGCCATTTTACTTACCATCCGCATTCTTTGCCACAATACAATTCTACTACATAGCATAAATCATGTGATTTTACTCTAATTAGTACGCAAATCACAATATTAGTATCAATTAACTTCACAATTGTAAATAAATTAAATTTTGCACAAATTGCGGTTACCCTTTATGTAGTGTTTACTAAAGGTGCATTTGTTGATTATTTCATCAAACAATTAGTATCGTTAATTCATTAAAGCTCATTAATTTTCTAAAAAGGGGTATACAAATTATTTTTATTTACCCTGCTCCATCAATTCCCCCTTTGGTGATTTTTAATATCACCACAAAAACCTATTCTACAATTTATCAGATAAATGTTTCTTGTCCACTTGCTTTTGTTAGTTCATACAACGCTGTTTTTCTCATCTTGTCTTTTAGACCTTTTGTATATGTTCTCTTTAAATTCTTCCAATTCTATTTCTCCCATTTCTCGTTCTCTTTCTTTATTTTTCTCATTTTCTCTTTTTATTCTATTTTGTCTTTTTCTCCTTTTAATACACACATATGCTAACTTTGCTGACAACATTACTAATATTATCACTGTTACTGATATTAGTATTTTCCCAATAAGGGAACCACATATCTCTGTGAACCATTTCTGCATTGAGGAAAAACTCTTACCAAGTCTCTCCCAAACACCTTCAACCTCCAGTGGAGCAATTTCTTTGTGCAAATCAGTAATATTCTTTATATACTTCAGTATATTCTCACTTTTATCTGGAATGTAAGTGCAACAATGTTGGACTTTCAGCATTCCACAGACTCCACCCTCTTTGGCCAAAAGAATGTCAAGGGCAAGTCGATTTTGCATTACCATAGCTCTCATGGCAATCATTTCGGTATTTACCATCAAGAACCCTCCAGCAGTATTCGTTGATAAACGATCTACTACTGTGGACAATTTCCGAATCTTGAATGCATTCAAAGATATACCCACTGCTGGTATCAATGCTCCAAAAATGTCACCTACTATTTCTGAAAAACGTTCCCTCCTTCTACGTGATAATATTGTAACTATCTTGTGTATTCCTTTTGTTCCTCTCTCCACATGAAAAATCTTTGGAAAGACCAGGCCTAAATAGCACGTTCCGTACCAATGGTCCGGCAACCTATAATATGCTCTATTTCCGCAAATATAGATCCCTGGAAATATTGGATCTTTTCCTCCTTTAAATCCCCATCCTCCTAAAATGTTATATGTATCTCGGCATTCACTGGAACCTACGAAATAGTTATCATATATAGTCTTATTTCTACTAATACACAATTTTCCCTGTTGGGGCCAATCCAAAACCATAGCTGCATTTGTTTCTCCTTTTTAGCGCTACGCATAGCTACGCGAAGTGCACTTCGCACTACGCGAGCTATGCGTAGCACTACGCGAACTGCGTAGGGCGGTAGGAAATGTTGTTCACAATGATTGCACAGTGCCGGATGCTTGTCCGCACTGTGCAATCATTGCAAACGGCATCTTGCACAGTGCAAGCGGTCGTTTTCTGCCGCTCGAGTAGATTTGTACTCGAGCGGCAGTTTTCTCAACGCGGACTGGTAGTTTCTCATCTCGAGCGGTCGCAAGCATACGCGACCACTCGCAATGAGAAACCTGACCTCCCCGCGTTGAGAATCTTGCCGGGAGGTTTATTTTCCACGCTCGCGATCGGCAACTTGATGTTGCTGATCGCGAACGAGGAAAAAGTCTCGCCGGGATGTCATTTTGCTCGCTCGCGGTCGCCAACTTGACGTTGAGGACCGTGAGCAAGCAAAAAATGCCCGCTACGCTACGCGTTTTTGCACTGTGCTACGTGCAATTCGCGTAGCGCGTAGTTCCGCAAACTACGCAAACTACGCGAGCGTAGCGTAGTTTTCCGCCCAGGCCTAGTGTTTTTGTCTTTTCTTCTACTACCTTTCTCTGAAACTTAACTCTTCTGTTTTCTACCATATCCAAGAAAATCTTTTCCTCTTTCTTTAATTCACAGGTAAGTTTGTGTCTAACTATATATTCTAACGTTAACTCCTTATTTGCTAAGAAAAATTCTCCAAATATTTTTGCATTTTTCACCTTATTTAGTTCAGGGATTACGGGAACTTTCGCAAAAACAATGTCTATGTCAGTGAAATAATATTCTAATCTACCTGTTTTATAAAATAAACTAGTTAAAACGCTACAAGTTATCCCATACGTCAAAGGAAGGTGATGATAGGTCACACCTTCTGTGACAGACGCGGGTAACTGCATACAGACATAACAATCCCTCACATCCATTGTCTCTACATATTCATATAACAGTTTCGTGAAGACATTCTTGGAGAAGTCAGTTATAGACTTATCCTTATGTAAATCAGTACTATCTACTAATGCTACAGTGTTTTGTGTGATAGCTTCTTTATCCTTTTTCGTGTTATTCCCTATTACAGATGTTTCTTCTACAACTAACCTAAGTGGAATTATTATTGCTAAAATAAGCCAAATAAACATTATCAATCCTGTACAAAATAAACACATTCTACACCATCTACGTAAAAACTCACATCTAGATCTTCTATTCTCAGTGTCTACCATATTGTACTATTATCTAGCTATATATATATATATATGTACAGAAAATGTGTCACCACACCTCAGAATGACCTTTCAGCCACTCTACCCTTTACTTTGTCTCGTTTTGGTGCTTTCTTCGGCTCTTTTCAGAACCCTTTCTTGTCTTGTTCGGTTTTTGTGTCCAGTCCGGCTTTTGTGCTTTGTCTTTTCAGTTTTGGTGCAATTCACTTTCACCCATTTGTTTACAGTTTTCATCTGGGCTTTCGTGACTGTTATCCTCTTCTTTAATGTCGGTCAATGCGATGTATAGCCACTCAGGTGACTTATATTTCAAATTAGGTCTCTTCACTCTTTTTGTTTTCTGTAATTGTTTTCCACTTTGTTTTCCTTGTTCCTTTTGACTCGTTATTTCATTTACTTGTTCCGCATCATCTCTGTTCAAATTTATTATCTTATATCTCAGTCTTTTAACTTCGTGGGGCCAATTGTCTCCTTTTCTTGGCCTTTTAGTTTGCTTTCCTCTTCCTCTCGTTCAGCTCTCCAAGTTCTCTTTCTTGGTCCTAGTCTTTGCTTTCTTTCTTCTTCGCTTTCTTCTGATTCCGTTTCAGACCTTACTTCACTTCCTCTACCCTTGAACTTTATGATTTCTGTTTCGTTATCTGAATCTGAACCTTCTTGTGTCTCTTCTGTTGGGACGTTTGATTCTATCCCTCCTCGATTGTCTTCCGTATTTATATTAATCTTTCTATCTGAATCTAAATTTCCCTGTGTTTCTTCTATTTGTTGGTCTGTCCCTACTACTCCTCGGGTTTCTTCCACTTCTTCCCCTATCTCTCTGTCTGAATCTAAGACTCCCTCAGTTAGCTCAACTATCCCTGGAGGAATTCTTCCATAACTTGTACTTGGTTGTTCGCTATCACTGTCTCTTGGTTAAATTTCTTCGTTTATAATGTCAGTTCTTGTTTTTCTCTTTTGTCTTTCATCAGATTCAGGTTGGTCTGTTTCAGATGCTGAACTGGTATCTGATATTTCCAGATGTTGACTTACAGGTCGAGCTTCAATATCTGGAACTTTGATCGTTTCAGGTTCTTCTTCAGTTGTCAAACTTGTACCTGGTTCTTCCAGATGTCGACTTTCAGGTCGAGCTTCAGGATCTGGAACTCTGCTTGTCTCAGGTTCTGCTTCGGATGTTGAGCTGGTATCAGATATCTCCAGATGTCGACTTACAGGTCAAGCTTCAGGATCTGGGACTCTGATGGTGTGACTGGCATGAACCCAGTTTTTCACTCCTTCACATTTTACAGCAGTCGTTGTCACCAGGATCACTTGACGTGGCTTATCCCAGCGAGGAACCAAACAGTTTCTTCTTCTGTGGACTTTTATGCGGACCCAGTCTCCTGGACTCAAATCATGAGCTGGTTTTCTTTCAAGAGTGGTCGCATCCGGTCCAACCTGATGAAACACAGAATGTACCACATCAGCCAATCCTTTGCAATAGTCCAATATGAGATCATCAGTTATAGTCAGCAGTTTGTTGACAGGTACATGTGCTTGTCTCATTGCTCGTCCCATGATTATTTCATGAGGACTTAGACCTGTTTTTCTGTCAGGTATGCTTCTGATAGTCATCAGCACCAACGGTAGGGCATCTGGCCATTTGAGTCCTGTGGCTTGACACATTTTCCCTAACCTATTCTTTATTGTTCCATTTCCTTGTTCTACCACTCCAGAAGCCTCTGGTCTGTAGGCACAGTGCAATTTCTGTTGAATGTCAAGAGCTTCACATATCAATTGGATCAGTTCATTTTGAAAATGCGTTCCTCTATCTGTTTCGATCGTTACTGGAAAACCATATCTCGGAATGAATTCTCTCAGTAGGAGCTTAGCCACAGTAACTCCATCATTCCTTCTTGTCGGATAGGCTTCCACCCAACGAGAAAACAAACAAACGACCACAAGAACATATTTCAATCTACTGCTCGGGGGCATTTCAATAAAATCTAGTTGCATTCTGGTAAAAGGACCTCCTTCACGTCCTATTGTTCCTAGACTCACTACTGTTTTCCTTCCTGGATTTATCTGTTGGCATGTAAGACAGCTTTGACAGAGACTTTCAGCTATAGCTCTAAATTTTGGGTTGTACCAAGTCTGTCTGAAAAGTCTGATCATGGCATCCCTACCAATGTGAGCTTGTCCATGGTACATCCGTGCCATATTAGAAATCATGCTATCAGGCATAACTGGTCTTTCATCTCTATAAACCCAAACGCCATCTTCCTCTCTCTGCCTGCAACCTGCTTTTATCCATCCATCTTTCTCCTCTTCATTTGCTTCTTCCTGTAATTGCCTTACCTCATCCCAGGTTTCGACCCGGTTAGTAAACAGCAAGGGACATGAAACATTCTCTTTTTCTCTTCTCCTATTCAGTGAGACCATATTTCTGGCACAATATTGGGCGATTTCGTCTGCATATTGATTACCCACTGTAATATAGTCAGTTCCATTTTTGTGTGCAGCGCACTTTACCACTGCAATATGTTTAGGCAGCTGTATCGCCTCAAGCAATTTCTTCACAAATTCACCGTTCCTAATAGGAGTTCATGCAGACGTCAAGAAACCTCTCTGGGAGCAGATCTGTCCAAAGTCGTGGATCACTCCGAAGCCATACTGGCTATCCGTGATCACCGTAATTCGGACATTCTTTCCCAGTTTGCACGCCTGAATCAGAGCAATCAGCTCAGCTACTTGGGCTGAACGTATCCCTCTCAAACAAGATGCTTCCATTATGGCTGCCACTGTACATACAGCATATGCAGCACTTAAAACTCCTTCACTCGTTCTCAGACATGACCCGTCCACAAACATCACATAATCTGATTATTTCAAGGGCTCATCTTTAATATCTGGGCGAGGCTTTGTGCAAAATTCAAGCACATCCAGACACTTATGATCAACTTCATCCTTGACTTCTACATTTTCTTCATCTGGCAGTGAAGTTGAAGGATTCACACTTGTGCATCTATCAATGGTTACATTGTCTGCACTCAAAATCACCTTTTCGTACCTAGTCAGCCGACTATGCGTCATGAATTGGGTTTTGGTTCTAGTTAGAAGAATTTAACAGAGTGTGGAACATATACGCTCAGTGGATATCCCATCACAATGCCTTCACTCTGTTCCAAACTCACACAAGTAGCAGCCACTGCTTTCAGACATCCAGGCAATGCTTTTGCTACTGGATCTAAAACAGCTGAAAAATAAGCGATTGGTCTTTTCATTTTTCCATGCCTTTGCACTAACACTGAAAGCGCACATCCATCTCTCTCACTACAATACAGTTCAAATTCTTTCTCATAATCAGGGATTCCCAATGCCGGTGCCTCCCACAACTTTGTTTTCAGTTCTTTAAAAGCCTTCATTTCCTCCTCATTCAACTCAATCGGATCTCTGACATCTCTTTTTGTCAATCGCTGTAAAAGTTTTGCAATTAATGAAAATCCACTTATCCACTGTCGGCAATATCCAACCATTCCAAGGAACATTCTCACCTCTCTCTGTGTCATCAGAGCTCTCATTCCTCGGATAATCCTTATTCTTTCGGTCGTTACCTTTCGCATCCCTTTCTCAATCTTATGACCTAGGTATTGTACCTCCTGTTGACAAAATTGCAGTTTTGACGGAGACACTTTGTGCCCTCCTTCTGCCAAATGATTCAGTAATGCAATTGTGTCGGCAACACATGCTTCTTTAGTTTTTGATGCCACTAATAGGTCATCAATGTATTGGACCATCACAGATTTTTCAGGCATTTTTAAATCTTCCAATGATTTCTTTAGGATCTGATTAAAGATTGAGGGACTTTCTGTATACCCTTGAGGAATTCGGCACCATGCCAAAATACGCTCTCCGAACCGGAACGCAAATAATGGCTGGCTGTCTGGGTGTAACGGAATAGAGAAAAATGCATGGCACAAATCAATGACTGTGTACCATTCTGCATCATGTGGAATCTGATACAGTATTACAGCAGGGTTTGGCACAATTGGACAGCAAGGAATAACGATTTTATTTACCTTCCTCAAATCCTGCACTATCCCATATGTCCCATTCGGCTTTTTCAATCCCATTATAGGTGAATTACATGGGCTACTCATTAATTCTTTCAAAATTCCTTGTTTGATCATTTTATTAACTACAGGTGTTATTCCTTCTATAATTTCTGGCGTTAATTTATACTGTGGAGTATTTGGGTAATTTGTTCCTTCTCTTACAGTGATTTTTACAGGGTCTACTCCTCTCATTAACCCAATGTCTTCGCCTGTGAAATCCCATATATCAGATCTGACTGTTTCTTTCAATTCAATTGGGATTTTCTCTGCGTCAAACACAGGAAACATGTCATTTACTCCTGGTTCTAGTTCTGCCATTGTCATTTTATACAGAACATCTTCATCTGGTGTCTGGAAAGCAATACCATCTGGGGTACAATAGATGGTGCAATTCATTTTACAAAGCAGATCGCGTCCTAGAAAGTTTACAGGACTGCAATCACATACCCCAAACCGATGCATTTCTTTGAATGGTCCAACTTTCACCTCTACTGGTTTGGTAAGAGGCGCTTTAATCTGTTGGTTTGAAACACCTACAACTTGGATATATTCTCCTGAGAGAGGAAGGTTTTGAATTTCCACTGATCTAACAGTAGAACGGGTAGCTCCAGTGTCCACAAGGAATGTAACATTTAGACCATTCACTTCCCCATCCACAAATGGACCTGACTGATCTACCTCTAGAGTTGTGCCAAGCACGCACTCTTCTTCCTCTCCTAGGCACCGTCATAAACTTTCATCCGATTCATTTCCATCCTGCCGTAACCAATACTGCGATACTGCAGCTGCGCGCGGCAATTTTGTTACCTGTTCTCCTCCGTAGAATCCTGTCTCTGCACTGTATCTCTGGGGATTTACACTCTTGGGAAGAGGTGGTTGTGGCACCTGACTCTGTTGAGTAACTACCTGCGGTTGTTGCAGCCGTTGGTAACTCACCTCATTCTGCACCTGTGGATTTAATGGTTGATTTTCCGTATTAGCTTTGGGAGGAAATTTACACTCGTTTCTCCAGTGCCCTAACTTTCCGCAATTATGGCATGGCCATTTCTTTTTAGCCTCTTCTATACTCATTTGACCTTTTCCCTTACCTATATTCGGTTTGGATTTAGTCTGTCCTGCATCACCAGACTGATTATTCATTTGAGCCTCTTGTTTTTCTGCAACCTTTACTTGTGCCCACATCGCTTTTCTTTTAGTTTACGCTGTCTACACTCGATGTCATCACTACAATATTTGGCATACATTAGTACCTCATCTACAGTCCTATTCTGCCAACACAACATATTCTGCTTAATCATTTCACTTATTTCGAGTTTCAATCCATATACAAATCTATATACGAAATGACTCATGTCCTTTTCACTCAAAGTCTCATAACCGCTATACTGTTTGAAAACCAAAAGCAACCTTTCATAATAGGTGTGTACAGATTCCTTACTCTCCCGAGTTGTTCTATCAATCTTTACCCAATCTGTCTCTTTCGGTGGAATCTTATTTTTCAAAAACGTGACAGCTTGTTCATACTTTCTCATCACTTCTGGACCTGGCGCTCCAGTCTTTGCATCTCTAGGATATTCTTCCTTTGGCCAGTCAATTGTAATCTTACATTCTGTCCATAAATCTGCTGGCACTACAATTTCAAACAATCCATCCAGATCTTCCCACAACACCTTTGAAACTTTGACAAATCTTTCCACTTGTCTATACCATTCTACAGGTTTTTCTCTCAATCTTGGGAAGTCATTTGTAAATGACAATATATCTTGTCTGGACCATGGAACATGTACATAGCTACCTCCTGGAGTTTCCCTCATTGGATATTCCAGTACTATTGGTTCCTTTTCTTTCACCGGAAAAGCCAAAGATGCTTTATCGGTCGTTCCCTCCTTTCTTCTTATCCACCTGCTCCTCCATCTGTCCACATCTCCCCATTTTCTCAATAACACAATCAGTTCCTTTATCTGAGTTAATCGTCCTGATGTGTTCAGATTTTCTGTATCCTTTTCACTAAAATCTACCCTATACGGTTTCTGCAATCCTCTGATTTTTCCAAACTCTACTCCCAGTTCATTCGCTGTTTCTTCCAATTTTTCATGTAAATTCCTAGCTCTCCAAGTAACACTCTTACACATAAACATAAGTTCGTCATCCTGATAGGATTTCAATCTATCTGTACCAATAGTCCCTAAAATCAACTCTTCCATGTCTATCTTTAATCTGATTACATCCAACGGTTGCAGTTCTGTATCTTTCTTCTGTAAATTCCTCATCCACTCATTTAATTCTTCTGGAGTCGGACCTACAGGGGTACTATTTATTTCTATCCAATTTGTACTTCTCTCTGGTGTCCCAGTTGCTGATTCAGTTCCCATAGGAATCCTATTTATCTGACTCTCATTAACCGTCAAATTTGTAGGTGGACTCGATCTATATGAGCCAACCAGATCTCTTGTCTCTCTAGTTTCTGGAATTATCCCTTCTCTCATTCTTTGCATATTCGAGTTCATTGGAATTGTCAAGGAATGCTCATCTATTCTTTGGTTTTCAAATACCGGTATTACTGGTCCTATTGTCACTGGCACAGTCACGGCTTCCATGTTCATAGTTAATTCTCTTATTTTCTCAGTCAATTCTCTTGCGGTTCTTGCTAACTCAGCTGTATTACCACTATCAGGCTTCGCATTCTGTGGAGTTTCAGATTTTTCATAAGACCTATTTATTTCATAATTTCGTTCAGGGCTTTGATTCCTCACAGTTTCCATTGGTGGTGCATTTGGCAGAATTCTGTTGATATGGAGGTGGTATTCTGTTTAAAATGTCTTCCAGGGGAAGCGTGGCCAAGATGGCGAGCGGGTAGGACGTGTGTTGCTGCGTCTCCCCGCCCGCCGATGCCCAACTCGGCCCCAGCATAGCGTTAGACTCCCCCGGTAGCGGCCAGACGGTGGCGGATCTGCCCCCCAGCCGAGGTGATGCATAGCAGCAGGGATTTCGCGGCTGGGGGCTGTCATTTACCTTGTTTTCCTTGGCGACGGGCGGCGGAGCCCGAGGGAGCCTAAGATGGCGGCCGGGCCTTGAGCGACACCGGAGCCTGGAGTGTGGGTCAGCTGAGACAGAGAGCGACCAGTAGCCGGAGGGGAGGCATCGAGTGCGCCTCCGCTGATTCCGACGACCGGCACATTGGTGGTGGGCCACGGTCGGACCCCCGGAGAGCCGATCCTGTGGCACCGGGCGGAGGACAGAGCCAGTGACGCGGAGCCGCTGCCGCGGAGATATCCAGAGGGGCGAGAGCGGCTGTTCCCGGCAACTCTAGCTGGCGGTGGGTGCTGCGTCGTTATCCTGCCCGGGGGCCCCCCCGCATATCCCCACGCAGAGCGAAGGAGACTCAGAAGGCAGAGGGGGCGTCGCGGCGGAGCGCTATCGGCCTGGTGCAATAGCGGTAAGAAGAGGCCGGCGCTGAGCGGAAGGCCTGTTGCGCAGCTTCTCGGTCCAGTTGACTATGTGGACACTGCAGGCAAGTTGGGCCTAGGCGCACCGGCGAGTGGAGGGCCTGAGAGAGAGCGCGAAGCGGCGGCCTAGCGCTAACGAAGGCAGGGAGAGGAACAGCAGCGCGACACGGAGCATCGGCCAGGGCGGGTCGGCTGGCGCTCCAAGAGGGTAGCGCAGATTGCTGGTGGCGGACCCTTCTGCACTGTTAGCCACGGACGAGGCGCGGTGGGGCCGAGAGGGGCTCGGCTCTGCTCAGTAAAAGGTCAGTCCTGCAGTGGTGACGGCCCACAGCTCCGGGATCCCCAGCAAGGGCCATAGAGAACGACACCAACTCTGTTGGCAAATCTCCATCGAGGGGCGCCCGTTGTGCCCCGGCCGCCCGGTACTGCACCTGCGGCACACGGGTCGGCTGTGAGGACCCCCTGCGCGTCCCTCGGGGCACTGGGCCCACTGGCTGGGACTCGCGCAGAGACATGTCCACCCAAAGGGGCCGGAAGGAGCGCACACTCAAGGAGATGCTGACGAAACCTCCCCAGGCCAAAGATAGCCACGACGATGAGGATACTCCCATCACTAAAGCTTTTTTGGAGTCCCTCTTTAATACCCTGAGGGAGGATTTCCAAATGCTAAAAGGAGAGGTGGCGGGGGAGGTACGCGAGCTCCGGAGGGAAGTGGACACCCTAGGAGATAGGGTGGCGGCCATCGAAGACCAAGAGCGGCCCATGGAGGAGGAAGTTACACAGCTACAACAGGAGGTGATCTGCCTGACTGAGCAACAGCTTGATCTGCAGGCCCATGCCGAGGATCTGGAAAACTGCTCACGGCGGAACAACATTCGGGTCCGAGGGGTGCCATCCGATGCAGAAGGGACTGATACCACCTCCTTCCTGCAGGGCCTTTTTCGGGACATTCTAGCTGGTCCTCCGGAGATGGAGATACGCATTGACAGGGCTCACCGGGTGGGCCTGCGACGTAGGGCCAATGCTCCGCCACCTGACATACTGGCTTTCCTTCCGGACGATCCGCTAAATGAGCGCATCATACGGGAGGCCAGAGTGAAACACCCCGTTCAATATCAAGGCCACAACATTACCCTCTACCAGGATCTGGCGGCTAGCACTCTTCAGAAACGCAGAGACTTCAAGGAGGTCACAGCGCACTTGCGAGAAGCCGGCATAACATACTCCTGGGGACACCCTTTTCGGATTATATTTAAGTGGCATGGCAGACTGCACCAAATACGCTCCCTAACGGAAGCAACTAAACTCTTGGGCCTGACATGTCGGCACTCGGAAATGGAGAGCCCGCCCAGCCAACGCCAATCTCCAATGCGATGGCAGCTGGTGGGGGGCAAGCGCTTAGGGAGCGCTACAGGAGGGCCTGACCCGGAGATGCAGGTGAAGGAAAGGAGAGCAGCGATTGAAGCAGTCACCAACGACACGGCCTCCCAAGATGGGTCCTGAACGAGATAAAGGGGGCTTCGGTGCAGAATGAGACTTCGGGGCCGGGGGGGGGGCAGGGGGGGAGACGGAGGGTTTGACCGCTTCGTCTCTGCCACAGGATGCCCTGGACAGTCTTTCGACACCACCTGTGCACTGCTAGGTTCAGTGTGCATGGGACTAACGGGGGGGATGGGTTTGGGTTTGGGAGTTGGGGTTAGGGAGGGGAGGGAGGGGAACTGGTGTGCTCAAGCAGGGAATCTAACTCTAATTACACCGGAGGGTGCTTTGGGGAGGGGAGGCCGGGTGGGCTGGGGTGGGGATCCACCCTTTAGGCAGGTGGCGCTTGTCTGGGAGCGTGTGGCCCGTCCCCCCTAACCATGCCTGGTTCAGAACTTACCATCATTACGCTTAACGTTAAGGGTCTTAATAGCCCCAATAAGAGACGCGCCATATTATCATACCTTGAGAACTCGGGCGCGGACATCTGCCTCCTTCAGGAGATGCATCTGCTAGCTCGTGACTGGCACAGATTGAAGTCCCGGGCATTCCCTTACCAACACTTCTCCTCTATGCATGACAAGAAGGCGGGGGTTGCCATCTTAGTATCAAGACACTTTCGAGGGTCAGTGGGGGATAAAATAGGGAGACTGTTAGCATATCGCTTTTGGGTGGCGGGCTTGGCTTTCACGATCGGGTCTATTTATGTACCGAACTCGAGTCAAGAGGCCTTCCTCCATTCGGCTCTCTCCGAGATCCTGGAATCCTGTGATCGCTTTCTACTAGTGGGAGGCGATTTGAACTTAGTCATGGATACGGCTGCAGACAGGTCTAGCAGTAGGTTCTCTCAGGCAGGGGCGGTCTCCGCCGAGGGCAAGCGGTGGTTGGCGGACAGAGGTTTGGCAGATCTGTGGAGAGCGGCCCACCCCCGGACCTCCCAGTTCTCCTACTACTCTCATGCTCACCACAGCTATGCTAGACTGGATCACTTTCTTGGCTCTGCGGAGACTCAGGCGGCGGTCACAGACATCTCTATCACAGCGGCTGCCCTGTCGGATCACGATGTGGTAGTGGTCACCCTAGAGGTCCCCCACGTAGCGTGGCGGGTGGGTTGCTGGAAGTTGAGGGAGGCCATGCTCCATAAACCGGCGGTACAGAACCAACTCCTCAAACGCATTACTGATTACCTTGAGCTCAATGACATTCCCGATACATCCATCACCTCGTTATGGGGAGCACTCAAGGCAGTGGTGCGGGGGGAGCTCATAGCTCTCTCGGTAGCAGAAAATAAGGAGCGCAAATCCAAGCGGGAGGAGCTCACGGCCCAAGTGATAGAGCTGGAGAGGATACATAGCAGCACTGGCGCCCCCCGAATTTGGCGGCAACTGAAGAACGCGCGGGCACTGCTGGCGGGGCTCGACTTAGACAGGGCCGAATATGCGGCCCTCCGCCTTAAACACTCATATTATATAGGGGGGGATAAGACGGGGCGGATGCTGGCCAGTAGATTGAGGGCACGGACACAGCAGGGTAAAATAAAGGAAATTGCAAGCCCCGAGTGCGTCCCGCGCACTGACGATATAGCCATAGCACAGACTTTTCGGGATTTCTATGCCGAGTTATACGCGGGGGACTCCCCGTCCCTCCCACAAATAGACGCGTACCTAACAGGCACACACACGACGGCTTTGAACCACCACGACGGAGAACTACTTGACAGGCCTATTCGCATCGAGGAAGTGGTGGGGGCTATCTCCCTCCTCAAGCTCCTGAAATCCCCGGGCCCGGACGGATTTTCCGCCGGGTTTTACAAGATGTACTGTTCCGCTCTAGCCCCCATACTTACCAGGCTCTTTAATTCCTTCACTGGTCCCGGCACTATACCCCAGGAGATGCTAGCGGCTTCCATTGTAGTGCTACCCAAACCGGGTAAGGACGCCGCTAAATGCAGTTCCTACCGGCCAATATCGTTGCTCAATGTCGACCTCAAGCTATTCACTGGTATACTGGCGGCACGGTTGGGCCCCCTTATGCCCGGCATCATCGACCCAGACCAATCCGGTTTTATCCAGTCTCGGCAGAGTAGCGATAACACTAAACGCATCTTCCACCTTATCGATAAAGCCCACCGCACCAAAATGGACGCTCTCCTACTGTCCGTGGACGCGGAGAAAGCGTTCGATCGGGTGGATTGGTGTTATCTTGACAAGACCCTGGCGCATTTCGGTATTGGGGACAAATTTCGAGCGTGGGTCTCAAGCTGCTACACCAATCCCGTGGCCACGATCAGAGTGAATGGGGTGACTTCCATGCCTTTCGAAATACGGCGGGGGACCAGACAAGGTTGCCCGCTGTCACCTCTTCTTTTCGCCCTGTATATTGAGCCGTTGGCTCAGAAAATCAGGGATAATCCGGAGATTATGGGCATCCCTTTTGGGGGTGACCGACACACAGTAAGTCTTTACGCGGACGATTTAATTGCCTCTTTAGAATCCCCAGCCCGGTCGGTTCTGGCTTTCCTGAAAGAATTGGAAGATTTTGGCCGGGTCTCGGGACTGCGGGTTAACAAGGGGAAATCCTCGATCCTTAGGCTCCTTGAGGCTGAGCACACGCCCCCCCCCCGAGGGTGAGACCTATGCGGGCATTCCAATACACACTTCTATCCCCTATCTGGGCATAGAGCTAGCGGCGTCAGTCTCTCAAACGGTACACCTCAATTACTCCAAACTGCTCATGCGCACCACGAAAGATTTAAATGAATGGAAACGCCATTCGCTCTCCCTCTTAGGTAGGGTAGCGGCAGTGAAGATGTCTCTCCTGCCTCGAGCGCTGTACCTTTTCCAAACAATCCCGGTGTGGCCACCCCCTGGTACCCTACAGGCTCTTCAACAGGCCATCAACCAATTTATATGGGGAGGGAAGCGACCCCGGATGCGCAAAGATCTGAGTTATATGAAACTGGATGCGGGAGGTCTGGGCATTCCCAATGTTCTGGAATACTTCCGCGCAGCACAGCTGCGGTCCCTTGTCGAGTGGCAACATCCCGAATCCGAGAAGAGCTGGCTCTTCCAGGATAGGGCGTTATCTCAACTGGACTTATGGAAGGTTCCCTTTCTTAAACGGGGGCATAGGCCTCCTGGCCAGCGGGGTTCCCCTATTACTAGGACTCTTCTTCGGGCATGGGATGGGGTGGCGGTAAAAAGGGGCCTGACGACATTTCCATCTCCTTTGACTCCCCTCTTTGATAATGCAGAGTTCCCCCCGGGTATGGATGCGAGGGCATTCTCGTTCTGGAAGGCAGCTGACTGGCGATCGGCGGGACACCTCTTCTCTACAGAGGGTATTATCCCTTTCCAGGATCTCAAGGCAGGATATGGGGTTCCGGAAAATGAGCGCTTCCACTACTTTCAGCTTCGGCCCTGGTTCCTTCACGCCGACGTCCAATCTGGCGTAGCTAGGAAACTCACTAAATTTGAGAAGTGGATACACACCAGAAACACTGATAAAGCATTGATCTCGGACATGTACGATATGCTCAGGAGCGAGACCCCCGCCATATCCACGGCTAACCAACGGAGGTGGGAGAGAGAATTAGGGAGGGACCTGACAAGTAAAGAATGGGCAGACATCTATTACAGAGCGAACCACACGGCGCGTAACACTGTTAGTAGAGAGTCGGCGGTCAAAGTGGCAATGTATTGGCATCTCACTCCGGCCCGCTTGCATAGGGAAATCCAGCGCGTAGCCCGCTGTGCTGGCGAGGATGCGGGGAGGAGGGCACCCTAGTACACATCTTATGGGAATGCAGGGAGGTGCAGGCTTTCTGGGGGGACGTCCTTGACGATATAGATCGCCAATTTGACACTGAAATACCACGCTTTCCTGTTTATGTGGTTTTGGGGCTACCCAACCCCATAACTTACCCACTTAGATCCAGGCGAGGTAGACAAATGGGGTTAGCTCTTGGGGCAGCCACTCGGCACATCTTATCATACTGGGGTTCGCCCACGAGGCCATCACGAATCGGGTGGCTGCACAAGCTATGGTATATTATAGGTATGGAACGGATACAGGCTTCCCTCTCCGGGACTATGGCTAGCTTCCCAGATGCCTGGCAGCCTCTGCTTTCTTTGCTGTCCACGGAGATGAATGAGATAACATGTCCTAAATACCTCCGTCTTCTCCGCCTTACAGACGGGGCCACCGCACCACAGCCCCCATAAGTCACCTCTGGATTGCTTTCTTTGCATGATATTCCCCTTTCTTTATAACACACTCCCATAGCACACCAGTTCAAGGGAGGGAGGAGGGTGGGGGGGAGTTGGGATGGGGGGGGGGGGTTCCTTGGGTTCTGTTTATAAACGGCATTACATTTCTACTTCTCATCAGACGGTCTGGAATGGAGGGGACCACACTCATGGCCTCAATGGGGCGCGGGGGCCGCAAGGTCCCCGGAAGGGTACAGCTGATCAGTATGGACCGACATAGAATTGATGCACTAGGGGCAGGAGTATAATTCTATTGCATAATGTCTGTATATTCCCTTTTCTTCTGATGCAAATGCCAATAAAATACACTTAAACCTAAAATGTCTTCCAGCAACTCATCCTCTGTTCACTACCTCAATACCCATACCTCTCTGTTACTGCATGTTTCTTTTTCTCCGTACACTTTCTCCCTGTAACTTCTTCAACTGTTCTGACAGGAAACAAACCATCCGTCATATTAGCATACCTCCATTGTCTCATCCTGTCTTCATGATTCACTCCCCATACCCTTCCATGGACTAAACTATAATTCTTTGCACCTCTGTGTCTTTCTCTTTCATACATCTCATCTTCCCATTCACCCAACACTTCAAACTGTGTTGGTCTGGGTCTTGGTTCAAGTTTCATCATTTTCTCTCTCAAATTTCGAAGTACAGCTGTGCTAAACGAACCGTTTTCTGGAAACGCCAATACTCCATCGTTCTGAGTATATTTTGTCCAATTTTCCAACCAAATGCAAGTATGATAGCCATATTTCAACATCATATGAGAAGCTGGCGTTTTCGGCGGAGGAAGTACTTCTCCTTCCCTAGTCACTACCTTCTTGTCCTTTTTGAAAAAGTTTTTAATCTTCGCCATCCATGACGGTTTCTCTCTACAATACTCATAGTAAGCCATATTGCACGATTCTTTCTTTCCAACAAACTCACAACTCTGTTCTTTCTACTGTTTGGCTATTCGGACCTATCCCAGCGCGTCTCACACCAACGAACCAATCCGAAAACTCTACGTCACTCTCAACTCACCTATCCCAGCGCGTCTCTACACCAACGCACCAATCAGGAGGCTCTTCGTTTTCCCACAACTGGCCAATACCAGCGCGGTCTTTGTTGACGTCAGTACTACTCCTGTCTTTCCTGACCCCTCCTTTACAATAATTATCTGCAGTTTTTCTTACCTTCTTTTCTCGACTGAATTTTATTAGTTACAACGTAAAACACATTACCATTGTCTGTTTTCGCTAAACAAAAGAAATAGTTTGTTCTATCTTGCAAGAATACTGTTTCGTTCGATAAGTGTAGCACTTCTCTCTACCTTACCCTTCTCTCAAGCAAGGGGTAAACCCGTTTCTCTGGGGATAAAACACATGCGGAGACTACACTGCTCCTGAGAATTAAGGCCAGAGTTTCACAAGAAAACCTGTTGCTATTTCACTCATAAGCGTTTTATACATGAAATGTCCCTATCATAACACGATCCTGTGTTATCACCAATTTTGAAAAATCAGACAATGCACAATTCCATGTGACTTCTCTTGCCACACGTGTCCACTTCCTACTTCCCGGAAGCTTCAAAATTTCGACTTACACATAACATAATACAATTCGACACGAAGTGTTAGACATGAATAATCATTAATCAATAGTCACCAAACTAATCTATAGTAACCATAACTCTGCTACCAAGAAATCTGATCCAGCGTGGCTAATATGAATTTCTCCTAAGGACACGAATCCAGGTAAATCATTCACATCTACAAATCCATATGACGGTGGGGCCCATAACACCGCATATCATACACTCATTCTTTCACTGGATTACACACCAAGGAGAAAATGTGTTGCTGGAGGAACGGGATACCTTGTTAAATCTGACAGAATAATACCTCTGACATCATTTGTGAAAGGCAGCGAGTCTTCTAAGACCCTCAATGCTGCCCGGTGCAGGGTTCCACCTCTAATTCACTTTGGGTTCGCTATCAAAATAATGAGGCAAGCGCTGGAAACTGGAAGACAAGAAAAAGGTTTATTTCTCATGAGGAGATCACGTCAACTGCAGACACCGGGATGTCTGAGGGAGGTGTTCTGCTGATAACTCCTTTGGCTCTTCCTTTTATACAGGTTTGACACAATGCATTGGTTTCATCAACATGGTTACACAAGCTTGGGGTCCCCGCCCGGGCAGGTTGTCACACAAGCCCAACAGTAATTCTCTTCCCACCCAGGTCAAACAGACAATCTTATCTTGCAGCTGGACCTTGCTTCAGGGTCTAAAACATGCGAGACCGGCCAGATCTAAGAGTCCGTTCTGTTGATAAAAACAGGTCCCATTGTTGGTAACAACAAGTCTTGCTGTTTGCAGTGCAATAAATCATGTTGCAAGAGTCTTTTTGGTGTTTGGAACCTGTTTGTGTAACTAGGTGCAGTGAGGGGTAGAGTGTCCAAAGGTTTGCCTGAAAACAGAGATGAGAGGAAAAACGAGTTTGTGGCAGCAAGTGGCGCTGAGGTTTGTTGCGGCAAATAGAGTTTATAGCCCCCAGCACACGTACCAGGTCGGTCAGAGGGTCAGAGGGATGCTAGTAAGGGCAGGGTGAAACAAAGGTGACCAACAGAGTACAAAATGGCTGTGATAGATTAAAATGACTGCAACTTATGTGCACATAGAATTCCACCAGACAAGATGGCGCAGGTAATGTTCACGATTGTCATTTTGCTTTTAACAGTGGCCCCTTTGAACATAACTAGCCAGCTTGTCAGTCTATTTCGATCTCCATAATGTCCTGTATCTCTTGATCATACATTATTCTCATTTTTGTTAGCTGAGTGTCGATAGTCTTAGGGTGCAAGGTAGTTATGCAAAGAGAACACAAAGGTGGTATACAGTGTATACCCAAACAACAACCACATATTGTCAATACTGGGACCAAGAGAATCATTGATATTTTCCAACCCCACTCCTTCAAGATGCCCCAAAGCCAACTTCCAATTGTCCAAGTCTCTGATCCTTGATGAATTTCTGAAGATAGTCTATGGAGATGTTCGATTGCTTCATAGACAGAAGGTGAATTATCAGGAATGTATACACAGCAGCTGGCACCGATGATGCGGCATGCTCCTCCACGGTCCGCTAGTACCACGTCCAGGACCATGCGATTTTGCAGGGTAACCAGACGGATCGCTTGGAGCTCAGCAGTGTTGTTGGTGAGGATGCCAGCAGTGACGTTCAGGGCGGTCTCTACCGCTTGGGACAGATGTCTGATGGCTCGGCTGTTTGCCATCGGACCCCATAGCGGGACGAGCCCTTTTGCTGCGTCGAGGAACTGTGATGACGGCAGAGTCTGCTTGATCAATGTCTTTAGAACGCTTTTCTCGATGATGCTCTGCAGTGGCTGTGTAGGTTGGTGGCAAAACAAAGGCGATGTAGCACTTGCCCCCCCAGTTTCTTGGGAGCCAGGTGTAGGCTTTGGTTCCACAAACAAAGTACATATTGGGTGATGCAACAAGCGCTGGGGGGTTGGCAGTGTTCAAAGTCCTTACAATGCTACAGGTGCTGTGACCCACATTCTTAGTCCCACGGCCTTCAATGCATACAAGGCCAGAGACGTTCACCACAGATAGGGCCACAGTCAGTGTTGCAGCAGTTCTTTTCTTCAGGTAGGAAAATGTGGCTCTGTTAGGATTATTGAACACTTGCATTTCCACTCGTTCTTTGGAGGGGACATTAATCTGGAATGTCGCATTGAAGGTGTGAGGGCAGAAGGGGCGGCTGTCCTTCCTGTTTTGTTTCGCCAGAACTCATTGTAGAACTGGGCGATTGTTCCGTCGGAAGTGGCATTGTCTTTGTAACTTTCTTGTAGGAGCATCATCCAGGCAAGGCAAGATCCGTGAATAGAAAAGGGCGAAGGGATGAAAGGGATGGAATGTTCAGTGGCATGTGGTAACAGCCCACAGACCCAACAGTTGGTAGCATTGGTGGCAAGATTGTGCTGGTGCAACATCTGCACTGAAATAATTATTCCAGAATTCTTTGCGTCGTTCTCGGAGATGTGGCGGTAGTGATACCAGGTAGTGTTCTTTCTTGGTGGTTGGTTGCATGGTGGGTGACAATGTTCTGTATGCAGGTGCATTCTCTTCAATGATCCAGAGTGCGACCATTAGCAGGAGACAGGTGAGAAATGCGGCTACAAGTGCAATTGTCTTTGTGCTGTGCAGGTTAGCAGTCTTGGTGTCTTTGCGGTGGTTTTGCAGGTGTTCAGTTTCTTCCATCATCTTCGAGGAGCTCAACAACTGTTAGGACCACAGACTTTTGTCTGGCACTTTCCTGGTAGCGTTGTTTGACTGTGCTACTGATCTGAGACCTTGACTTAGTTAGTGGCCTGGTCGTTGGAGCTCCCTCCTTTCGTCGATCTTAGGTTGTACCCTTTCCTGGATGGCACCGTGGGGTCGGGAAATTCTGATAGTTCGAGGGTGTCTTCTTGTGGGTAGCAACTCAGAGCTGGTCGGTCTCTCGCGAGTACTTCCTCTTGCACCTCCACCCCTTCACAGGTTGCCAGGGTTGGAGGGACTCGTTTGCAATGATGAGCGTGCAGCCAGTTTCATTTTCCTTCCACTCGGAAGGCAGTTCGGGTGGTGATCAGGACTTGCCAGGGGCCCGTCCACCTAGGCTCGAGATTCTTCGTTCTTTGGAAGTTGCGAATCAATACATGGTCGCCTGGCTTTATTTCATGTCCCGGGCCCCTGGATACGTCAGGCAAGGCTTGCTGCACCTGTTGGTGGATAATTGTTAGCTCGTTTGTCAATTTATGCAAGTAATCCGACATTAATATGTTCGGGACATCGTTAATGGAGGTGGGTCTTGGTGCCGCCCAAATGCTCATAGGCCTGCCGAAGACCACCTCATACGGGGTCAGTCGGTGTTTGGTTGGGGTGGAGCGCATCGATAACAATGCCAATGGGAGGGCGTCGGGCCATTTCAACCCGGTCGTGGCAACTATTTTGGCTAGTTTTAGTTTCAACGTTGCATTGTGTCTCTCTACCAGGCCCGCTGATTGGGGGTGGAAGACGGCATGGAACTTTGTTTTACCCCCAACCCTCTCAGTATGTTCTGTATCACCTCGGCTACGAAGTGGGGGCCGTTGTCGCTCCATAAAATTCTGCAAAGGCCGTATCGGGGGAAGAATTCTTTCAGCAATACTTTTGCAGTGGCTAAGGCGGTATTGTCACGGGTGGGATATGCCTCCACCCATTTGCTAAAAGCGCACACAACCATCAGGACATATTTTAGACCAAGGCATCTCTCTAGTTGAATGTAATCCATTTGAAGGATTTCAAAGGGGTGGTCAGGGACTCCAAACCCTCCCCGTGGTACTACTGTCCCCTTCCCTGGGTTGTGTTGTAGGCTGACTATACATTGTTGTACTAGGCGTTTTGCAGATTCTGCTATCTTGACGTTATGCCATACTCTGGTGATTAGTTCAATCATGGGGGTGGAGCCTATGTGTGCTGGTAAATGTGCCATGGTCAATATGGGGATGAGGTAGGCATTGGGTAACAGCCATTTATTTCCGTCTTTAGTTCTCCAGCAATCTTCCTCGTCTTTTAGTCCCACCTTTTCCCACTCGGTCAATTCGTCTTGTGTGCCTGTAGTCTGTATGTCCCTTGCAGTGGTCCTAGCGTCAGTCCATCGTTCAGCTTGTGACCTGGCCACATACATTCGTGTCGTAGTTCTGTCTCCTGCCGTGGCTTGGGCAGTAACGTCTGCTAGTGCATTTCCCTGTCCAATGAGATCAGTCACTTTCCTATGTGCTTGGCATTTTATCACTGCTAACTTCTTGGGGAGGAGGACTGCTTGCGTCAAGGCGGAGACTAAATCTCCATGCAGGATGGGTGTGCCGTGTGAAGTCAGGAACCCTCTTTCTTTCCATAAGATCCCAAAATGGTGAACCACCCCGAAGGCATATTGGCTGTCGGTGTATATGTTAACTGTCGTGTCAGTCGCTAAGATACATGCTCGTGTGAGGGCAATGAGTTCTGCAGCCTGGGCTGAACGTTGGGGAATATGGGCTGTTTCCAGAACGGTTCGGGCTGTGGTGATAGCGTATGCAGCTGAGGTGGTGCCGTCGGGGAGTTTGATGCACGAACCATCCACCCATAGTTCTCCATCTGGTTCTAGAAAGGCGGTGTCTCTGAGATCTATTCTACTCTTTGTTTGTTCATCGGTTAGTGTCACACAGTCGTGTAGTGGAGTCACGCTAGGATCATTTTCGGGTAGGGGTAACAGTGTGGCTGGATTGAGGGTGGTGCATCGCTTTAGGGTAATGTGCGGTGCTAGCAGGGTCAACTCATATCCTGTCAGTCGGGCGCTAGTCAAGTGTTGGGTTTTGGTCTGGTTTAGTAGTGTGTCGACTGTATGGGGTACTAAAACAGTGACTGGATTGGAGAGTACTATTCCTTCGCTCTGGCGTATCGATACTGCTGCAGCTGCCACAGCGCGCAGGCACGCTGGCAGCGCTCTGGCTACTGGATCGAGGGTGGCAGAGAAATATGCACAAGGGCGTTGTTTGTGACCAATTGATTGTGTTAGGACAGACAATGCACATCCTTCCCTCTCGTGCGTGTAGAGGAAGAATGGTTTGGAGTAATCCGGGGTTCCTAGGACAGGCGCTGAACAAAGGGCATTGCGTAGTTCTTTAAAGGCTGACTGGCATTCGGGGGTCCAGGGGAGAGGTGAGGGGATGTCTTTAGCTAGGAGGGAGAGAAGGGGTTTGACAATGAGGCTAAAGTTCAGTAACCACTGTCGGCAAAATGAAGTGAGACCTATCAAAGAGCGGACTTGTTTCTGATCTTTGGGGACAGGGGTGTCTAGAATTGTCTGGATCCTGTCAGGCGTGAGTTTCCTCCCTTCTTTGGATAAAAGGTGACCCAAATAGGTCACTTGTGATTTACAGAACTGCAATTTCTTTCGGGAGACCTTGTGACCATTCTCAGCAAGAAAATGGAGTAGTTTGATGGTGGCTGTGACGGCTATTGGTATGGTGTCCGCTGCTAGAGGCAAGCGCTGGAAACTGGAAGACAAGAAAAAGGTTTATTTCTCATGAGGAGATCGCGTCAACTGCAGACACCGGGATGTCTGAGGAGGTGTTCTGCTGATAACTCCTTTGGCTCTTCCTTTTATACAGGTTTGACACAATGCATTGGTTTCATCAACATGGTTACACAAGCTTGGGGTCCCGCCCGGGCAGGTTGTCACACAAGCCCAACAGTAATTCTCTTCCCACCCAGGTCAAACAGACAATCTTATCTTGCAGCTGGACCTTGCTTCAGGGTCTAAAACATGTGAGACCGGCCAGATCTAAGAGTCCGTTCTGTTGATAAAAACAGGTCCCATTGTTGGTAACAACAAGTCTTGCTGTTTGCAGTGCAATAAATCATGTTGCAAGAGTCTTTTTGGTGTTTGGAACCTGTTTGTGTAACTAGGTGCAGTGAGGGGTAGAGTGTCCAAAGGTTTGCCTGAAAACAGAGATGAGAGGAAAAACGAGTTTGTGGCAGCAAGTGGCGCTGAGGTTTGTTGCGGCAAATAGAGTTTATAGCCCCCAGCACACGTACCAGGTCGGTCAGAGGGATGCTAGTAAGGGCAGGGTGAAACAAAGGTGACCAACAGAGTACAAAATGGCTGTGATAGATTAAAATGACTGCAACTTATGTGCACATAGAATTCCACCAGACAAGATGGCGCAGGTAATGTTCACGATTGTCGTTTTGCTTTTAACACATATACATTAGCTTTTTATCCTGTCGGTTCCAAACATCAAGGTATTCCGCTCTTTGGTCGATGGACAAACTAGTAGAATAAGTTGATGGTGATTAAGACCAGCTCAATCACTTTAAAACCCTGTTAAACGTTAAATTTATTAATGAACTAAAGAACCACAGACTCATAGTTAATTAGAATGAAATTTTATCTAATTTCTTGCTTGCACGGGTGAGATTCTTAGTTTATTAATCACTTTAATACATTCATAACATTTATATAAGAAATTCTAAAAAGAAATTAAACTTATGCATTACCCATTTAGATGCAGATAGGAATGGTTCACCAAAAAGAAGATAAACCGTAGATAACGGAATAGACTCCCAAACTGGCTGACTGACCCGCTAAATGGCCTCCTCGAATGGACCTCCCGTACAGATTTTCCCGCAACGGTCTCGTTCCTTCCCCAGTCAAGTTCGAAGTCAATGGCAGCAATAGCATCAATATCAACGGCCACAGCAGCAGCAAAAAGGCAACCCAAAGAAGTAGCCTATAGAAGCAGCCCCTCCCACATAAGAACAGTCCCTCTTATACCCTACTTCTAGCTTACTACACAAAAAGTTGCAATCCTTGGGGGCAGGAATCACGCTAATTGGTCCATTTGAGGGGTGGTGATAATCACCTCATCGCCTTCCTTGTTCAAACTGGTTTCAGAGATGGTTAAGAGTTCAATGTTTCCCATGACCTTTGGGTAAAAGCAGTCCAATTTGTCCATTCATTTTGTTGCGAACCCGATGGTCACAATTTAATTAGTCCATTGTTGCTCATGTACTTTTCTAATTTATTCCCACGAATACTCGCTGAGTCTTTCTTGGCACCCTCCTTATGGCAGGTCAGCGTGACCTTGACATCTCTCACTCTGTGCACGGGCCGTACACACATGGTTCAGCTCCTTTATTTCTTCCGCTTAGAGGCCATCTTTTACATATCACGTGACCTCTTCTGTTTCGACAGCCATTTTCGCAGCATGGCTTAACAGACCCGAACGAACTATCATAAGAACAAACACAATCAAAATTAAAACAAAGAAAATAAGCCTTTCTGTTTACCACCCATCAATCTAAAAACCCATGTTAGGTGTTACCTAGCAGAAGCGACATTTAAAGCCATTTTACTTACCATCCGCATTCTTTGCCACAATACAATTCTACTACATAGCATAAATCATGCGATTTTACTCTAATTAGTACGCAAATCACAATATTAGTATCAATTAACTTCACAATTGTAAATAAATTAGATTTTGCACAAATTGCGGTTACCCTTTATGGTGTTTACTAAAGGTGCATTTGTTGATTATTTCATCAAACAATTAGTATCGTTAATTCATTAAAACTCATTAATTTTCTAAAAAGGGGTATACAAATTATTTTTATTTACCCTGCTTCATCAGGTACTGAAAGGTGATACCACCCCCTACATCGTAATTACCATGAGTAGTTATCTATTCACTGTAGGGCTCATGATGATGCAAAAAGGTTTACAATTCTAATGTGTAACTGATTCTATAAGGTTGTCACTATATTACACATGAGAGCATAAATCAAGCACAACTTTAAGTTGCAGGCCCATATATTAGACATATGATAAAAACTATAATGAAGTACCATTTATAAATGGTAGACTGTTGTGTTTCTTGTAGCCCCTCTTGTTTGTTTAGTGTACTTAATGCTATGAGACTCATATTATTTTATGGAGTGTAATCTAATTGTTCTAAAAGCGTTTACACTTTAAACATGCATACCATCGATTTCAAGGCTGTTATACCTCTTTCTCTTATTGATTTTAATAGAATATTAAATAATGTTCCCTGTAGTGCAATAGTAGATTATTATGATTGCTGTTTTATCTTGTTTTTTATTATGTCTACTGTTATATTGTGTCATTTGGTGAAAATGTATTTAATTGTATGTTTTTAAGGAATGTTATATTCTGAAATAAACTATTTGCATTAGCTACAAGAATGCTGTTTTACACCACACTATCAAAAATGGGAGCATTTTAAACCATTTTCTCACGTTTTCAGCACCATCTTGTGTCTGTTTCTCAGCTTGGAAGTGTGTGTCAATATTGTGTATGTATGGTTCAGGCATTAGAAATGCATGTGAAGACTGTAGAATCGAACCTGTGCCACCTGTCCTATCAAGCCATTTTCAGCATGTCTGTTGGCCTTTAACCCCAGGAACTACCAGCTCAGGCTCCAGTAGGTCCCTGTGCTGCTACTGGGATGTACCTTCTCCCTTTTGTGAGGTTACTGGTGGGTTGCAGTGGATGAGAGATTTTTGGAGGACAGCGAGTACTCCCTTATGGAGGATGCTGGCGGGTGGCAGTGGCCTATAGTTTTTGGGAGTACAGCGAGGCTCTAACTCAGTGTCAAGTGCTCCCATCCCAACCCCATTGGAAAACCCAGTGAACATCTGTACATAGAACCCATTCCCCCAGCCCCCCATGTTTTTGGGGTGAATGTTTATGCAGTTTGAGTTTGGCCTATGAAGCAGGACTGGGTCTGAAAATGGTCTGCACAGTAACTGGGCTACTTCTCATCCCAAATTTATTCTCCCTCCTCCTCTGTGGTTATTTTAGAAGATGCTTCAAGAACTTGATGCCTGGTACCAAAAATGGTAGTATTTATTTGAAAACTCGTGCTCTTTGTTGTTTGCCAACATCGCAGAATGCAATTTTGGGTGCACTAAACTTATCAAAGGAACCTTATTGGCCTTGTATCAAAGTTAGAGTAAAATCTGAAGAAGTCACACACTACCTTTGGGAGTGAACACATTCCTTGTTAATTAATAAAATTCTCATCAATTCTCCTTCCATTAATTCTGGTTGCTCAGTTCAAAAAGCAATAACAGACCAACAGGGTAATGGGGAAATGGCACTGATCCTTGACATTTCTATGCTTGCAGAGGTCCAGCAGGGTTGTGGGAAAGGCAAGGAAAGATCAAGCACCAGCCTGATATATGATTGACACTGGTTGGAAAAGTTGGAAGTCTACTACCACAAGTTTACCCCAGGTTTGGGATAGATATGTTATGCTTTATAAGATTTACAAAAAAATCCCCATTACAAAATTTACTCACGTGGAAAATGGTGAGTAAATAATGTAGAACTGTACATTTGCAACTTTTTTCTATACAAGAAAATAATTATTTGCAGGGTGGGAAAATTCCTGTGGATGTTGACCACACTTTTTAACCTTCTCACTCATACCCACTGAAATTACCACTTTTTTTGCCTCTATTGGTGGATTATACAATCATAAAATAACCCAAATTCCGAGTCTATGCATTGTGGTGTAAAATTTACTATAACAAATTACTTTTCTGTCATCCTAGTTAGTATTGGAGCACACAAAATTTGTGAAGCAGGCCAAGTGAGAAGCAGTATTTCTTAAAGGATAGCTAAAGGGCACCATTAAAATAGTTCTGCAAGTTTATTGTGCCCTCTCTACAAACTACTGACATTTCTTTTTGGCAAGGTCGATGATTCTTGAATCATTTTCTTGTCGCTGGTAATATTTATCAAAAAAGGAAGTGGTTTCCTTCAATTTGTGTGATCAACTGCATTATGACTTCAGAGCAGTTTTATCTTGACTCCCTCAGCCATGATTCCTGCAGTGCCATTTAATGCAAGTATGACATCCTTTCTACTCCGGCAAACTATGCAGCATATTTTGGCACCTCTCCTTCCAGGCAGCTAAATCCCCAATTCATGCATTGGTAGTGAGGAGATTGGACCTTTTCCACAGCTCACTTGTGGTCGCCTCCAATACACATTCTGTCTGTAGGACAAAGTTATTGACTTTGCCACACCCACATTGTATAACCTTGGCAAACAATTACCTACTTCACGCAACTAGCACCAGGCAGGTGGCTAATTGCCAAACACAGGACACAGTAAGAACTTCTGACCCTAGCTTTCACTGAGCATGATGGGCCAGCTGCCAGTCAGTTTTCTTCAATTGAATTACCAACATTTCATTGTTCGAATGTAGCGTCATAGCCTGCTCCTGGGGCTATACTGGTTACTAAATCTCCTGTCCCAGAGTTGTAAACATGAGCGAAAGGTGAGGGTCTATAATGAGAGAGATGGCCTCCAAAAACTGTATAGACTGAGGAAGAATTGCTGTAATCCCATTAGAACATTTTTGAGGACTGAAAGGTCCCCTGAGTGGCTCGAAAGATCTTACACCTCTATCCTGAGTTTCCCATGTAGAGAGTGTCCGCCACAACTAGCTTGTGAAGAGCAATTCGTTTTGAGGAGATTAGAATCACCTTAGAGTATTGATTAACAATATGAAGCATTTCTACAGCAACACTTGTCTGGTGACTTGGGTCCTAATTGCAAGTGTTCCTATTACCAAAATCAGTTTTACACATTTTATCACCCTGTACTTTACCTGCATCAAGCGCTCAACATACCACACTAACTCACCCAGCCTAACTGGGCCAACCATGTCCCAAATGATTAGCATAAAAGGTGTTGCTATGGGAATCTCCCTATGGTATACGGGTGTGTACCACTGCCGTGAGTGACGGGACAGCATGGGAAACTGGTACTCTGACTTATGTTTGGCCCAGCGAGCACGCTAATCCAGTGTGTCTGCTGAGGACAAGGCTTATCCATGGTAAAGCCAACGTCCTGAACCTGTTCTGTGACCTCGAGGGGCGCATTAAGAGCGAACTCTGTAATGACATGGGACTACTGTCCATGTCCTGGGTTGTTGGCATACAGAGGTGGTGGCAACGAACCAATTTTTAGAGATTAATATTCGTGAGCAGATCTTTTTTTTCCAGGGGGAGTGTGGCTTACTCGCCGTTCGCTTGTAATTTCCACTGATATGTAACATCCAGACCCTTGCACTGACTTTCTATGTGTGCATGTATTCCTGGTGGATATGTGGCACACGTATGGTAATAAGACTCTGTGTATGGTGTATGACTGCTAGAACAAGTGTGATCTATTTGGATGACACCCTGTTTACCTGGAACAGGATGGAGTGTGGACACAGGTTAACCAGACTCTGGAAGTGTATTGCCTGCTTTTCTGGGACACAGACAGGGAAGTGAGAAAGGATGAAGGTAGGGCTACCATTAGAAATTGTATGAGCACCTTTTAGCATGGGGATTGCGGATTAGTCTCTCCTGAGCTCTGCCATTTGGCAGATAGATGGAAAGAGAGAGGGGGGCGAGTCAGTTGAATCTGTTGTTAAAAGTAAGGAGGTTTCTATGGAAGGCCGGTCCTTTTGTATGTCCCCGATTGCTACTTCTGGATTTCTACATGACAACTAGGTGCAGAAACTTTACACTTCATCGTACCACATTTTGGACACTCTTTTGGAGCCAGCATCATTGCCAATTACTGTGAGAACCATCACCTTGCACAAAGAATGTGTCAGCCTAACTGCCAGAAAATGACATTTGAAAAGGAACCACCTAAAAACAATTCGAGACACTTGATGGACCCACCTCCCATGGCTGGAAAAGGATTATTAAAGCTGGACTAAAAGCACTCCACTTTGTTTCAGCTTCCTTCTTGACTCCTCAGTTCTCAAAGAGCTGCTGTGAACCCAGGGCTGGCATCTTCAGCACAGTCAGTGTCCTAAGGGTGAGGGGACATCACCTGAAGACTGCTCAGCTTCCTGGAGAAGCTGTGGATCTGCCTGGTGAAAAGAAGTCAGCCTGCCTGCTTAGAAAGGAGGGAAGACTGCCTGGCTCTGCAGGAGGAGAGACTGTCCAAGAGGAGAGGCCCGGTCATGTCCCTGCTACAAGAATCATCCAGAAGAGGTTGACTTGTGTTTGGAGTGTGTCTGGTACTGAACCACGCTGTGAGGGATCCCCTGGCCACCCGGTTTGCTTCATTTGGAGAAGTCTGTGAAAAGTCATTATAGTTATGTACTAGTGTGCCAGCCAACATATGCGCTGTAACCTGAGGGGCCTGCCTGGTGCTGCAGCTGAGCTGTGAATCAGATGTTGCCACTGGTGTGGCCAAGGACCTCCCCCAATGGCTCTGAGGCCGCAACTGCCAAGGAAGAGATGACTGCCGACTCAAGTCATCTCAATGCAGCAACTCTGACTTGACCTGAGAGGCAGGGCCACCACTGCGACCCTGCTTCCACTGCCGGAGTACTAGGCCATGTGACCGTGAATGGCCCAGCATGACCACGCCAACACCGAACAACGTTCTGCATACACAGGCAACAGTAGGCCGTGTTTGGAAGACTGACAGAATTTGCATGCTGAAATCTGGCCCAAGTGCTGCCACAAACCCCTCAGCAAGATACAATTTGAACTGACCTATGGGTTCACCGCATCGGGCAATCACCCATTTAACCAAATAGCGTACTTGCACCCGAGGTGATTCTTGCCTCATTAGCCCCACAGTGACACAGCCCCTTAGATGGGTGGGCACAGCAGCCACAGTGCTGGATCTCTGCAGCAGGGTGGGAATTGACACCCCTACCCTACAACTCCGGGTGGGTGTGAGAGCTATGCAAAGTGGTTGAACCTGCAGCATTGGAAGAGCCCTGTAACTGACCACCCATTCTTGTGTGTGGTAGTGCAGTTTCCTACGCTATTAAAGTGCTTCTCTTTTTTACAAGAAGAGCACTTTGCTGGACAGCATATTATTGTGGGTGTTGGGTGACTGCTGAGTTCTCAGTTAATGCGCCCATACTCCCTCCGTGAGAAGCTTTTGACTGCTGACCCTCACCACCCTGAGAGTGAAGTGCTCTCCCTCACCACCGTGAGAGTGAAGTGCTCTCCCTCACCACCCTGAGAGTGAAGTGCTCTCCCTCACCACCCTGAGAGTGAAGTGCTCTCCCTCACCACCCTGAGAGTGAAGTGCTCACCCTCACCACCCTGAGAGTGAAGTGCTCTCCTTCACCACCGTGAGAGTGAAGTGCTCTCCCTCACCACCCTGAGAGTGAAGTGCTCACCTCACCACCCTGAGAGTGAAGTGCTCTCCACCACCACCCTGAGAGTGAAGTGCTCTCCTTCACCACCGTGAGAGTGAAGTGCTCTCCCTCACCACCCTGAGAGTGAAGTGCTCTCCCTCACCACCCTGAGAGTGAAGTGCTCTCCCTCACCACCCTGAGAGTGAAGTGCTCTCCCTCACCACCCTGAGAGTGAAGTGCTCACCCTCACCACCCTGAGAGTGAAGTGCTCTCCTTCACCACCGTGAGAGTGAAATGCTCTCCCTCACCACCCTGAGAGTGAAGTGCTCACCTCACCACCCTGAGAGTGAAGTGCTCTCCACCACCACCCTGAGAGTGAAGTGCTCTCCTTCACCACCCTGAGAGTGAAGTGCTCTCCTTCACCACCGTGAGAGTGAAGTGCTCTCCCTCACCACCCTGAGAGTGAAGTGCTCTCCCTCACCACCCTGAGAGTGAAGTGCTCTCCCTCACCACCCTGAGAGTGAAGTGCTCTCCCTCACCACCCTGAGAGTGAAGTGCTCTCCCTCACCACCCTGAGAGTGAAGTGCTCACCTCACCACCCTGAGAGTGAAGTGCTCTCCACCACCACCCTGAGAGTGAAGTGCTCTCCTTCACCACCGTGAGAGTGAAGTGCTCTCCCTCACCACCCTGAGAGTGAAGTGCTCACCTCACCACCCTGAGAGTGAAGTGCTCTCCACCACCACCCTGAGAGTGAAGTGCTCTCCTTCACCACCGTGAGAGTGAAGTGCTCTCCCTCACCACCCTGAGAGTGAAGTGCTCTCCCTCACCACCCTGAGAGTGAAGTGCTCTCCCTCACCACCCTGAGAGTGAAGTGCTCTCCCTCACCACCCTGAGAGTGAAGTGCGTATGCAGTGTACTGGATACAGTTTCCAGAGCTATAGTAGAACAGACGCCAGCAGCAAACAACCCCAACCAGCAGTGTTGTGCCCACTAGCCCCTGCCTGCCCTGTGCCAACCCCACCTCCCCCGAACGTTGCCTAAAACTAATGAAGTACTAGAGAGACGCAGCTTCAAAAAACAGACCAACCCGAATGATAACATTTTGCTAATTCATCCTGTCATAAGAAGGTGAAAGGGTTGTAGATTGTGCGCAGGTAGTTTCAGAAGGATAAAGACCCTTTTAAGAAGCAGTGTTCTCAGTCCTGGGGTCCTTCAGGTTAAAGAGCCTCCTTCACGAATCAATGTGCGAACTGCAGGTTACACGTTCCAATAGGAAAGTCTCAACTTTGCATTATTTAGAGGTCGACAAAATAAGTACCACTGATCTGGACTACGGTGGCACCAAGAAGTTTATTTTATTTCTGTTCTTGGCCATTGCATGCCTTCGTTGAGAGACTCCACACCTTCTACGTGGCGCATTTTGTAGACGTCATGCACGGTGTAAAGTTAAGTCCAGAAAAAGTCATACGTTGATCCTTTCTAACACGTTCCTGTGCTGAATAAGTCTTACTTCCTCCTCGGACAGCATTTTCCTTATAAGGTGAAAGTGCCGGGCTTTCTCCACTCGCTCCTTCATTCTCAGCCCTCCCCCTGTCGAGAGTACCCACGAGGGACACTGGCTGCCTGACATTCCTGCTGTATTACTGCACGGGGCTGCGCTACAGGCCTGACAACCCAAAAATAATGTTCTTCTCTCCATCCTTACCTCGCCCACATCGCTTCCCCCACCTCTCGGCGTGTTTTTGGCATATAAGGTTCAGTGGAAACAAGTATCCTGGGAATTTGGTTAACGGTGTCCTTTGAGAAACAGCGCCACGTGGGGCCAAATAATTATATTATAATGGTTTGATTGCCCATTCATTTAAAGAACGTCACAAACTGAAATTGGGTAGGAGTGGCTATAACCTAATTCAATCGCCCTAATTATATCGGCTCTAAAGGGATGAACGGCTGATGATTCGACTCTGTGACCTTCAAATTACACATAGTACTTAAAGTAGGAACTGGAGACAAAGATATATATATATATATATATATATAACGACGGGGAGGCATCTTTGTCTTTGTGCCCATGCTTCCCCTCACTTACCCGGGCGCTTATTCCAATCAAACTGATCAAGGAGAGAAACGAGATTAGGAGACATACCAAGCCGTTGAAAGGCGGGAAAGGCCGGGGTAAAGTCAGTCACACAAGGGTACCTATGCACTAGGGCTGGCACGGACTCACCCTGGCCTAGCCCTGCCGGCTTTTCAGACTCCGAGCTTTAGGGAAATATAGCAGTTTCAATGGGTACTGCTCTACACCTGGTTTTGGTGACCAGACGTCCCGGATTTTCCCCGACTGTCCCGGTGTCCCGATACTTTTTGGAACAAAGGTCAGGTCATTCTGCAAAGCAGAATAGAAAGATATGATCTCCTTTCACAGAGGCCTCTGCACTCACAAATAATTAAAGAAATGCATCTGTTTTTGCGAGGCAGCACACAAGGAGGTCCACTGAAGGCTCCCAGCAGAGGAGAGACAGACTGGGGAGGAGAGCAAGGGTTGGCAGGGTGGAGACCCTGCCATACCCTATGCTATGAAAAAAAAAATATATATATATATATATCTATCACACATATATATATATATATATATATATCAAGACTAAGCAAAAAACAGGACAGACCAGTTATAGAAGTAAGACTAAAGGCTTTAGTCCTACCTTTATGTCTGGCCTGTCCCGGTTTTTGCTTCTCAAACTCTGGCCACCCTACACCTGAGTGCCGTAAGTCAAAAGAATGGAACGTGTCCTCGTGTTACCTCACTATCGCTGCTCGAGAGCGCGCGACAGGCCTTCTTTAGGAGGTGGGTGCTGTGAGCTGTAGTCCTCAGATGCTGCTTTTGACCGGATTGCTCTACCACGCTCAGTAGCAATGATTTGTTACAAAAGGCCTCTGCATTGAGGCGCTCTGTCTTGGATAGATGGAGGCGAAGTGGCATATGCATTGCAGTATTATTATCTTCATGGTATCTTTGTAATGCAGCGGTACTTACCTGCGCAAGAGTTACAATTGGCCTGCATGCAATATTTGCTCCACGCAGCCCTGCCAGTTTCCCCAGGTCCATGCTCCATGTGCTGCCCCAGTCCAGGCTTATTCTTTGAATTCTGGGACTGGTGATGCTGTTTATTCCGTTATAAAACCAGGACTGTAAGACCAATACATCACTAAAAACACCTGGACTGGAGCAGCTCCTCGCACATGGAGCTGGGAAACTTGGCAGCTTGGTATGTTTGCAATGTCGCATTAGGGCCCATGTGTGCAGTACTTAGCTCAGGGTATGTATGCAGTATTGTCCGGGGGGTATAGGGCTTCAGCAAAGTACTCGGGCCCGCGGTGTAATTACCGAGGCGGTAATCTGGTTATTACCTCAAATTTGCCACACCTTGCGAGGAAGCTGACGCAGCTCTCTCAGGTGACGTTGCCCAAGTGCATGCGTGACTAGTTCACCCGGTTCCGGTTTTTTCTCTGCGTTCTGGGAGGCGTAGTCAGCGTTTTATAATCGGATCAGCAGGACTACAAATCCTAGAATGCAAAGGGGGGGAAACAGGTCCGATCCTGACGCATGCGACTGGGAAACCTGTCAGCTCTGCTGTGGGATTCCCAGCTGCCCAGTTTGCGTCCGCTTTGCGGCACTTCAGGGTAATGATCCAGACTACTGCGCCACCCCACCCCACCCCAAGCCAGGAGGGAGGCATCGCAGCAGCGCAGCGAGAGGTGTGTCAGAAACTGCGCCGCCTGGTACTCCCAGCTCTCAGTCTGATGAACAAACATAGCAGGAATTCCTCCCAGATTATTAACTCTGCCCTCGGTTGTCGAAAGGCACCATGGGAGCCTTTTGGGAACTCAAGGGCGATGTCAGGTGAGGATGGGAGGCGGCTGTTTGCATACAGTGGAGCAGCTTGGCGCTGGCTCTACCTCACGGCAGTGATAGAGTGAAACCCCAGGCCAGCGTGAAGGGCGTTTCACCTCTCGAGTTACACACTGTGCATCAGATCCGTGTGTTAGGCACAGTGGTAGGCAGGGCTTTAAGTGGGCCGGGTCTGAGCACCGGCAGTTTTTTAAAGGGGGCTCGAAACGGGTCTCTATTGGGCTCTGTTTTGTGCCCTGGTACAGGCGGTCCTTTTTTTCCCGGACTGCAGTGACAGCAGGCACATCGATGTGCGCTGCTCACACTGCTCACTTCTCACTATTGGAGAAGTTATGGCATGATGTCATGCCAGGTGAGCGTTGTAGGGGAAGGGAAATCCTTTAAAGAGAGTAATTTTCTCTCTGGATTTCCCTTCTCGAAACTCAGGAGCAGCAACATTGTTGTAGTGTCTGTCACCAGGGCTTTAAGTGGAAGCTATTTCAATATTATTTACAAGCCATAGTGGCTGCCTATTTATCGTATGCAACTAACAACCATTGACAAAGCCAATAGTCCTGACTTGTTATAGGTATGATGTTACTTGTATCATATATCTGGATGCAATGATAGAAACGGCAAAATACAAGTCGGGCGGCACACTAAGCTAAGCACAGATTTTTAGGTGTTTTTAAGCCACGCCCTTAATTACATTGACCACGCCCCTTTGAGAGACCCCTCCCCCCCAGTTTTTTCATCCCACTTAAAGCCCTGGTGGCAGGGCCGTTAGGGGCAACAAAGGCATGGTGGCAGAGGGCAAGAGGTCAACGAGGCAGGGTCGAGGCGTGAAACGTGAACAAAGTTGCCAATTCCCTCAAGGCCAGCAATCAGCATTTGAGTTCAATTGTAACTCAGCCAGGTGCGCGCGGTTTAAAAGGCAGACTCAGAGCCAGACCACAGAGGAGGAGGTTTTAGCCCGAGAGCATTGCTCCCATCTAAGTAGGGACTTAGACCCATTTGGAGAGGAAGCCTTTATAAGTTTCCGCAGAGGTGTAGCTTCCACTGGTGCAGCGGGTGCAATGGCACTGAGCCCCAGACGCTTGAGGCACCAATTGAACCCTGGTTTTTGCTGTGTTTCACAATTCAAGTATTGGCCGAGTGAGTGGGGGAGGGGCATTTTCCTCTTTGCACTAGGGCCCTTGTCACACTAACTATGCCACTGAGGGCCAAATTACGAGTCTGGTAGTGCGAGGACCGCCACATCAGCGGTCTGACCGCCCAATTACAACTTGGGCAGTTGGACTGTAATTGGATTACCGGCTCCACCAGGGAACCGCCATTCTCTGGCGGTGGCGCGGCGGTCAGGGGCTATGTAATATGCAGGTGGTTCCGCAGCAGCACTGCCATGCATATTACAAGCTTCAGGACTGCCAGCGGTTTCACAGAGGTCTTTCCTCCATGAAAAGGCTGGCGGTGCTGAAACAAAGGGGGCCCTCCAAGGCCCCTTGTGCCTCCTCAGCCTGGGGATGCATGCAGTGGGTCACAACATGCGCCCCCCTGTGTGCATGCACCCAGGTTCCTTCACAGTGTCATAAGGTTTCTGCACATACAGAGCTATGCACAGGATAATAGGACCTCGGAATATAGTGGTGAGCCAACCATAGACCTTAGCGTCCCATTAGCACTAATGTACCAATGATTAGACAACCCAGAACACGGTATCTCTCTCTCACTCAGGACTCGCAGAGGCAAGAACACTCTTTCGTCACACTCGTACCTGTCCACAACATGCGTAAGAAGAGACACTGTATAGTTCAAAATATTTATTTCAACTTACGTGCTCTAAGATACAGTACACGTGTCAGTACTAATAGCATAATACATATGAATAATATAATCAGCATAGTTACTACTCCATAGAATACGAACGGGGAAAGCATCTCATAAAGCAGTGGATATATGTCTAACTAACATTACCACCCTCCCTGTGCTGGAAGCCAGTTTATTATGAGAATAGAAGACCTTTGGGCTTTGACTAGCGAACCCCCATACCTCAGTCTCTAGATGCAAAACTACATCAGCAGACAATCACAGCTCTTCTCTCTGGAAAGTTCGTCTCCAAGTGCCTTCTAAAGCGGGCGACCGCATTATTAAAAGCACACTAATTTCTCCATAGCAGCTGTACATGGTGTTATGTCTAGGTGCGAGGGACGGGCCAAATCAGTAAGAACCAGGGATTTGTTATTCGACCTTGTAACTGTTGTTCAGACTGAGCCCAAAGGGAATAGGAGAAAAGGTGAGAAACAGAAAATGCAGACAGTTGTATAATAACTTGGCAGTAGCAGAGGGCGACAGAACAACAGTTAAGAGTAACGTGCGCAAAAGTCATCATGGCAGCCAGGCCTGCCAACGCATCCAGGCAGGCCAGGAGGCCATAAGCCACAAGACACCCTCCCCTGGACAGTCCATCGGCCAAGACGGAAATGAAGACAGAGTTCCAAACACCTGAGCAGAAATGAGGCAGTCCACCGACAGTGAACGGCAAGTTAATCAATCCAAAAACGTGGAAGAGCAGAAAAAAGCTATACCGTCCAAGAGAACATCATTGGAATCGTCAAAAAACGTAGACGCCATCCAGTCCAACAGGTCAAAGCTGCAGGAATGTTCCTCAGAGGATGGAGCATCCAAAAGCAATGCGGGACAGCTTGCGTGATATTCAATATAACTTCGTTGTAGGAGATTCTGAGCAGCCGCCCAGATATCCCATTGTGCCAAAATCCCCAGTGCAGCCGCACGCATCATAAAGCCAGCAGCGGAACAGTCCCGTTCATGGGCCTCTAAGGGACCCACCAACTGAACAAAATCCGGAACCGACAATGACGAATTGGAGAGGCAATAATCCATGGTCCATGTGAATGGACAGCGGATGCATGACATCACAGGTTGCACGCAAGTGAAATACGCAAAGCGAAAGGAAAGGGTGTAGGACACACTGATAGTTGCCAAGGGCAGAACATCGAAGCCAACCAGAAGTCGCTCACGGAGCAGCTGGAGGCGTTCGGGATCGAGAAGGGCCCAGTGGTGTGCAGCCATTGCGCAGAAAACAGACCAACAGCAAGACACCAGCCGCCAAAGCGAGGATTAATGGGAAACCACCAAAGACGCTAGAAAAAATAGAATGTATGAACGCCGGTATCACACCGAAAATAGTTTGAAAGGTGGACACCAGGCCAGACCCCACAATTTTAAAAAAGTGCACCAGACCCTCAGTGTTTGATGCGTTAAAAATACGATGAATCAACTCCCCAAAATGTTGGGAGAGGTCAGTGTTCAAAAGGGCCTGTATTTCACTGTGGGAACTCGCCACCTGGAGAATGAATGTCTCCCGGGCAGATGTGAGCATAACCTCCTCATTCAATAATAGGGCCTTTATTCTGCTCAACTTATTGAAATCTGCCTCCATGGTAGGAATGGAAGGCCAAATAGAGTTATCAACGATGTCGTGAGGGGGAGGAAAAAGCACATTCTTGCAGCAGACAACTCTGTGTGAGACCGTAACAATATACGGAATGCCAGCCTGTAGGCCACAACAGTCTTCGTTATTTAAAAGCAAATAGCTACCGTTAGTAAGCAAAGTAAAAGTAGGAGAAATAGCAGGAGCAGGAATACCCTTTAACACACATGCCAGATTCGGAACTGAAACGCTACAAGCCCCGTGCAATTTAATATGTTTACAAATAAGCGAATGACCCACAGTTGAATCACAAGACTCCCCCGTGAGAAACACTTCCTTGCCTTCTCTAAGGCATTTATACATGAAAGGCAAGGACCAGAGTTCATGCAGGAAAGCACTACCCAAAGGCTGGAAACGGCCCACAGGATAATGTTTCATGCACGAGCTAAATTCAAACAGGGAAAAAGGTAAAGCGATAACCCCATGAACTAGCCACACTGCAGAATCTAGTTCCGCTACAGAGAACGGTAAAGGATCAACTTTCTCGATATGTAACAAAGTGTAAGATGCATCTTTCATGGACATGAACTGTTGTTTGTCAGTCAAATTAAAAGGCAGAAAAAGGGCAGTGGTGTTTAACAAATTCCAAGGAACTTTACCTAACTTAAGGGTTTGCAAAGTCCAGGCAAACTGCATCACTGAACGCAACTGATTCTGACCATGATACAACATAGAGACATCATCTTGTACAATATCAACAACAGAGGATACAATATTCTCTAATGTGTAAATGCGGGAAGACAGGGTATTTATACTATTGTCAACAACAGCAAGCACCTTTTCCAAATTTGCTTGGTCTATTTCCCGAAGACGGGAAGCAGCTTCCATTTGTGACAGCTTCCAGAGTTCATTATACGCTTCATATATGAATCTCTTCGGTCGGGGATCACGAGGTCCCAAGATAAAGTCAGATAAATCAATAGTGCCTGATAGGAGGGACAAATGTTTCTTAACAGAGTCTAAGGACGAATGTTGTAACCATTGTTTACATAATTTACCAACCGAATACGTGGTGACAGTACGAGTTTCAGTAAATCTTGGATCAGGCTTGTCCTGTATGTAGCCAGGAACTGTGCCATGAAAACGCAGTTGGCATGCATTAGATGATATGGGCCATGCCAACCAGGGTGACTGTATCAGTGCAGAAACGTTAAAGGAATTGTTTTGGAACTGAGCCTGTAACGTCATAAGGGACATATTAAAACGCAAACTATCATTTGGAAAACTCGACAAGGATGGGATGGCTGGCGCATTTAGTTGTTTAACGGTAGCCAACCCCCAACACGTGGTTTGATGAATGGAAGCATTTAGAAATAGAATTTGGGCTGGGATAAGGCAAGCGCGGTGCAAGGCCTCGGTGCCTTGCACCTGCCATGGCTTCGAACCCCAGATTGATTTTAAATCCACTGTGTCTTTCCAATACTCATAACCACCCACCGCCAAGGCGCTCAAAAAGGAACCCGAATAAAGTAATTTAGTGTGAGTCAACATTATTTTTTGAGTCAATGGGGTTTTTAATTTAAAATAATAGGACCCAGGGTTCGATCGATTGAAATCAGTAAAATAGGTGAATTTATTTCGAAGAGTCTGGGAGCTACCTGGTATGGGGTTTGGGCAGTGTTCCCATTGGGTGTAAGTAACAGGGCTGCGTAGTGCACTTGGTTTGTGGAGAAAATGATTGCCCCAATGCTGGTAGCAATACAAATCGGCATAATTCGCAGAATTCATATACAAATCCTCAGCATTAAAGGAAGCATAATATTTTAAATCAGCAAACAATGCTTCAACGGCATGCACATCCCAATCATCAAAATGAATATTACTTTTTACTACATCACCCATCGAGACTCGAAGGACATTTGGTACATTAATAATTTCCGTCGGGCCATGGATTTGAAAGTTTACCGCATCCCATACAATGCCATCAGCAACTGGAAACGCTGAAATGTTCACTAATGTGTTGTCACGCTTCATGATGTGTGAAGAGGAATGTGGAGCCAAAGTCCCAGCCACACTGTTCACAGCAGAGCGTTCAGGTAAATAGTGACCATTGATGAGCAGAAAAAACACTGTGACAAAGCCAATGGACATGAACAAAAAAACCAAGAAAAGTACCATCCAAATATATGTCCAAGGTGGAATCAAAAAATTGTATCTAAACCAGGATACAAAAAGACTAAACTTGGACGGGACCTTTGATGAGTTGGAATCTGAGTCAAAGGAATAACGTGTCGGGCTCAGTGGCGTTGTTGGTTGGTGTGCCACCGACTCTGTGGCGGGATAAGTATATTCGTCCTCATCTATGCAGGGTGATGCAGGGGGTTCAAATATATTTTCAGGCAAATCAACCATCTCCATGGTAACATCAGTGATTGTTCATGCAGACGTGCCGCGAACACATGTCCGATAAATGGCAGGACAAGAGACCGCTGGTGTGACACTATTCAGGATCGGCCAGATGTTGTAGCTTGACATTTTCCACTGAGATGTATCTGTTTTCCTTGCGACCGGGAAGCGGTGGTAAGATGACTGTACGTGTCCCCTTCAAGCCCAGGACTGGAACCGGTGCACGAAAGAGGGGCCGAATTCTTTTTGTTCTCCACCTTCTCTCGTACCAGGTCGCCAATCTTTGGAAGCCAGCCGGCAACCGGAATCTGCAGAGCAGGGTCTGTGGCTGAAGGCAAATGTGCAATTGCAAGTTTGTCTCGGGCTTCTTGTAAGTCCTGTAACATAGTAGAATGATTATCTACATCAAACTTGGCGGATTGCGTCGCCATGTCTAGACCATCAAGGTCAGGCACAAACATTCGTATGCCAAAGAGCATTTCGTAAGGGGTCCGCCCACCCAGAGGCCTTCTAGGGAGATTATTAAGTGCACGCTGAACGGTATACAAGTGGGCCAGCCAGTTCCTGCCAGTACCTATAACTCTAGCTGTCAAGGATTGCTTTAAGTCACGGTTCATTCGTTCAACGATAGAGTTGCCCTCAGGCCTATACGGAGACGAAAATTTCACCCGCACCCCCAAGGAGCCCATTGCGTCCTTGTAAGCCTTAGAGGCAAACGCTGGACCTTGGTCAGAATGGAAGGTGCCGCATGCAAAAATTCCCACAGAGACACGCAAATCCCTAATGACATTTCGAGCGTCAGCACTCCGTTGTGGCCAGACCCAGATGAACCGTGTGCACGAGTCCACTGCCACTAAGATATATTTATAGGCAGTGTCTGAAGAAAATGGACCGCAGTGATCCAAGTAAACACACCCAAAGGGTCTGTTTGAAATTCCAAGCGAGGTCTGCGGTGGTCGTGTGACTGTTGAAGGCTTAATCTGTTGACAAACGTCACAGGAAAGCACATAAGTACGTGTATCTTTATATAAACCACGCCACCAGTAACGCTGCTGCAAAATGGAAATTGTCGCAGACACACCAGCATGAGCCGAAGCCATGCCTTCGTGTGCCGCTGTCATCAAGGAAAGTCTGCGGTCCGCGTTGGGGATCAGCCGATCACCAACGTCAGGTATTGTTACATAAGAGCCTGATCGGGACCTATCTGGTAAGAATATTTGGAAGGGAAACCTCTAGGGTATTTCATTCCTTCTTTTGTTGCAGCAATAGCTGCCAAGATATCAGTGTCTATTTTAGACATGGATCTAGTAACTGCTGCTACTGAACACGTGAGTACTGCTGATCTGGCAGCTTCATCTGCCAGACTGTTACCAACAGCGTGTGCGCCCACTCGCTGATGGCCTAGGGTGTGAACCACCTGTGTGAGTGGCAGACGTCTTTGTAATTCTGCCACTCTAACCCAAAGCATTTTATGCTTGATTGTGTTGCCTTTAGCGTCTCTATAGTCATTTTGTGACCAAAAGAACAGATTGTCATTGTATGATTGAACACAGTAGTAAGAATCGCACACTATTAAAGTGGTCACATCAGGATTTACAAACTCAAGCGCAAGCACCAATGCACGCAACTCGGCCAATTGTGCGGTACTGTCCCCGAGTGTCTGTGTATGCACCACAGTGGATTTGAACTTTCCGTTCACAAACGTACCTGCAACAATAGCACATGCGGCTGAATAAGCATGTTTGGAACCCGTGGCCGGTTGTGCCGAACCATCGGTATAGATCACACAGTCGTAATCCTCAAGCGGCAATAAGGACAGAGGAGGAGGATGAATGAATTCATACTGTAAGAACTCCTGAGTCTGAAGTGAAGAATCGAATATGAAAGTGACATCCGGAGACGTCAAAGATGTTGCCCATTGAATCCAACGGGGTGCAAAGCTTTAGAGTTCGGTACACTTGCTTTGGTCACTGCCTCTAGAGCAGGATATGGTGTTACCACCAAAATGCGTTTTCCTTGTGCCAGTGCGCGCTCCTTCAGGATCGCCATTTGCACTGCTGTTAGCACTTTCTCCACAGATGAAAACCGCATTTCTGCGGAGGTGTACAGATGTGACTTGTATGCGATGGGTACTGTATCACCTTCATTAAAGGTTAAGTACGTGAAACCCACTGCCCCTGGAATGATTCTAATCACCAAGTTTGTGTGGTTATCACGCGTCAAAAGGTATTTAGACTCAAGAAGGTCTGTCTGCAAAGACTGCAGAATGGAGGTATGCTCCGGAAGCCAGCAAGACTTCGAAAAAGTAGGTTGTATCAAGGCATACAGTGGCTTGATACGCTGGGCGTATTCGGGAATATATGTACGTCCGAAGTTCAGAAAACCCAGCATAGACTGAAGTTTCTTCAGATTAGTAGGAGGGCACAGAAGTGCACATTTCCCCAGAAAATGGGGGGCTAAACCCTTACCTTCATTGTTGAGCTCATAGCCCAAGAACAAAACGGTAAATTCAGCAATATGAGATTTGGCAAAGTTAATTTTGTAACCCTGAACCGCGAATTCAAGAATAATGCGGTCTACTCGGGTCAGATGCGGAAACAATTCGTCGTCCGTCAGATAAATGTCATCCACGTACGAACAGGCGTCTGGATCGATGCCGTCTAACAAAGAGACAACACGAGCGGCGAATACGCCTGAATTTGAACATTTTACCACCGGATGTAAAAGCGCACCATTGGCCACTCTCCGGGGCTAAGTTGTGCGTGTAGAATCCATTTGAAAGGTCAAGGGTCGTTTTATATCTTTTACGAACAAGACTGTCTACTAGCGCAGAACTATGGGTATTTTGCACCGCAAAGGTCCGACAATGCGAGTTCAAATGCCGGTAATCCAATACTAAGCGGTACGATCCATCGGGTTTAGAAACCGCGAAAAGGGGATTGTTCATAGGTGATACACAGGGTTCAATTACTCCCTGATATTCCAACTGAGTCAGAATTTCGGAAACGGGGCCTTTGGCTTCACGTTTTATGGGATATTGGGGTTGTGGCTGCGCTAACGACCGCAAAGGTATTTCATGGGGGGGGAGAATCCTCGTCCCAACCCACGTGATTGCGGAATAACGCTGGAGCCAGGGACACAGCCCACTCTGCTGCAAGAGCCTCCGCTTTGTCCTTTGGGACATGTCGAGAAAAGCTCGGAAGGATTACCTCCTCCCCTTTACGCGCAGCAAGAACGAATGGGGGTGGCCAATCCGCCTCTGCTAACAAAATGTCATATGAAGAGGTCAGATTTTCCCAAAAAATCCCTTTAATTACACGCTGTATATCACCTTCAATTTGAATGACAATATTAAATAGTCTGTCAGGGGTGCCACTCTGGTGTCTGCTGTTTCAACAGTAATGAATGTTTCAGTTGCTGTCGCCTCCATATGAGGACGTAGCGCCTCCCGCACTATGGTAACTTCCGCGGCGCTGTCTAGGAGGGTTACTGCCCACGTCCAATTCAGGAGCCTCGTTCTCACCGTCTGTGGCATATTTCGCTGTTACAGCGGCAACTTTCTTCTTCTGAAATTGTGGTCGAAAACGTTGAGCGTCTTCCTCTTTTCCTCTGACTTGTTGTCGAGGCTGGTCTCGTCCCTGTGGGGCCTCACGGTCCCTTCCTCTATCCTGGCGGTCTCCTCCACCGGCCTGTGACGAAGTCTGTGCCTGTGAAGAACGAGGAGAACGCGTATCAGGGATCTGAAACCTATCCGGTGACTTAATTCTCGCTCTATCGCGTAAATCATAAGTGCGTTCAGAAGAAACTGAAACCGGGGATGCGCCTCGCGACCCCGGCTTCTTTTGTTGCTTACCCTGTTTTTTCAGCCTCCAGCTCTTTTTAGTGAAGACTGGTTTCTCATCTTTCTCAGATTGAGATTTGGTTTGTTGCTGTTGTGGTTGCGATTGTGTTTGCTGTTTTGCAAAGGCTTGTTACCCAGGCTATTTCTACCAATAGTTTTGTAAGCCTGGGTAATAATTTTCGGTAATCGCGAGGCTTGTCCAATTCTGGGACTAAAGCCAAAGCGTTAGCTACTGAAAGTTCACAGCATCGCCCTTGACATTCGCAAGGATCAGCTCAGCTACTACTTCAAACACTCCCACCAGTCTCATCCCTAATTCCACAGCCGCTTCAGGGCCATGTTCATCCTGTACTTTTTTAATTACAGAGGGAGAACCGTCATGGAAGGAGTACCAAAACATTTAGAATATACTGCTGCGAATACCTTACCCCAGTTGTCACATGCTGTCAACTCGGGAATTAAGTCTTTTGGCAAACTAATCGTTAAAATACGATGTTTATCCACTGGAGTTGTATGTGGAAAAACTGCCTCCAACTGATCAAACTTTTCTGCAAGCCAATAAGGAAAATCATCCTTATTTTGTGGACGTTTGCCCATCACCGAATTCACCATGACAGGACTTATGGTCACTCCGCCTGCAGCAGCTGGTTGGCCGGCAACTCCAGGAGCGGCTCCATGGAGGCTGCCTGTAACATATCGCACTAAAGCTCGATGCACCTGCACCAAGGCCGCATACATAGTGCGCAGTTCCGCGACTGGTATTGTCATATAACGCGGATGTGGGGTGTACCCGGCCAAAACAGGCCAAGTGGCCCCTCAATTGATAAGGGGCCTAAACGAACCGTGGTAGTCGGTTGTGGGAGGGCGCCATTAAACCAAACACGGTGTTGCCAAGCCGTGAGCGGTACTTCAAGATTAGTATAAGGTCTATAGACAGCAGGAACAACGGTGGGTTCATATTCATGGAACAGATTATCGTTCGCGTTCACCGGTGGAAAAGTGATCCAAGAGTAGAACACTTCAAAGTGGAAAGCCGGATCAGCTTGAACCACAAAGACTAGTTCAACTCCCGCGTCTGGCACTCCATACACCCGTAAGTGATCCCGGAGTGCTGTGCGGCTATGCGCCGCGATGTCTATACCCGCCATTACTAACGGGTCTATTCAACAATCTTACACTAGGCAGCACAAAAGGGTAATATTTAAAAAACCTTTTTAATAACATCAAGCTTGAAAGAACCTACAAAATCTACAATATAGGAGGTATCGCCGTCACACACGCTTCCGGAAGCGTACGTGAGGGTTTTGTGGACAAGCACAAGTACTACTCAAGCATCTCGCAAGTAAGCTGCCCCACTCGTTGGTCGCGCCATGTCATAAGGTTTCTGCACATACAGAGCTATGCACAGGATAATAGGACCTCGGAATATAGTGGTGAGCCAACCATAGACCTTAGCGTCCCATTAGCACTAATGTACCAATGATTAGACAACCCAGAACACGGTATCTCTCTCTCACTCAGGACTCGCAGAGGCAAGAACACTCTTTCGTCACACTCGTACCTGTCCACAACATGCGTAAGAAGAGACACTGTATAGTTCAAAATATTTATTTCAACTTACGTGCTCTAAGATACAGTACACGTGTCAGTACTAATAGCATAATACATATGAATAATATAATCAGCATAGTTACTACTCCATAGAATACGAACGGGGAAAGCATCTCATAAAGCAGTGGATATATGTCTAACTAACATTACCACCCTCCCCGTGCTGGAAGCCAGTTTATTATGAGAATAGAAGACCTTTGGGCTTTGACTAGCGAACCCCCATACCTCAGTCTCTAGATGCAAAACTACATCAGCAGACAATCACAGCTCTTCTCTCTGGAAAGTTCGTCTCCAAGTGCCTTCTAAAGCGGGCGACCGCATTATTAAAAGCACACTAATTTCCCCATAGCAGCTGTACATGGTGTTATGTCTAGGTGCGAGGGACGGGCCAAATCAGTAAGAACCAGGGATTTGTTATTCGACCTTGTAACTGTTGTTCAGACTGAGCCCAAAGGGAATAGGAGAAAAGGTGAGAAACAGAAAATGCAGACAGTTGTATAATAACTTGGCAGTAGCAGAGGCGACAGAACAACAGTTAAGAGTAACGTGCGCAAAAGTCATCATGGCAGCCAGGCCTGCCAACGCATCCAGGCAGGCCAGGAGGCCATAAGCCACAAGACAACAGCATGGACTTTCGAGTCGATGCCATGCAGGAACCCCAAGTGGCATTCCCACTGCAGTGCCTCTTTCAAAGGCACCGCCGCTTTTGAATGACTCATTGCAGCGGGACCTCCATGCCGCCCACACGCCGGACCACAAAACTACTTGTAATCTTGGCGGTGCGGGGGTGCGGTGGTGGCGGGCCCCCGCCCCACACCATCAAAAGTCGTAGTTGGGCCCTGAGTGTCTGGAGGTTGGAAGCTAAGTAGAGAGAGAGAGAGAGCAGAAAGGACATTTTGTAAGCGGCTGATGCTTGGCCTTGAAGGGTAATGCCATGGTGGGCGGGGTCCCTGGTGTCATTCAAAGCATGCACAGCACGAGGAGAGACACAGGAAGGAAGAGATTGTAGCATGTCCACCAGACCTGTCCTGCTCCCTGGTGTGGGGCATTATTTCTGAACTGTAAATAGTTTGGGACAAAACTCATTCGTCATTCTAATATGAAAGGCATGCCTCTCCCCCCCCTCCCCCCACCACCTGTGGGTGCCCAGAAGCGAGGAGGTTATTTTAGCTGGCAGTTGTATCATCATCGCCAGGCAGCGCATTATGAACCCTCCACCCCCGGACGCCCTCTTTCAGTACAATTCTGTCACTGGTTAGTGTATGGGAATTCAGATGAGTATGGAGTCCCGTATATGCGCGGTTTACGCCTCTCCTTCCTCAAACCACAACAGTCCGTCACCGGCCTCAGTTTGAGCTAGGAACGAGAGTGCACCGCTGGCTTGGCTAGAGGTGTGAGTGCCAACATCTAACAGGAAGAAGATTGACCAAGCACGCGGCGGTGAGGGCTTAGCACATGCGCGCACTAGTTAGTGTTCCTCAATATTCAAATAAATTCTGATTGCGACGCTCACTCTCGGTGGTCCACCGCTCCTAGGCCACAGTCTTCAAAGAAACATCAACTATTGGAAAGGAGCGCTTTCAGTATTCAAATATCAATAAATTATTGTATTCCACAAGAAACTAGTCCACAGGCAAATTTTCAATTTCCAGAAAAATGTTCTCAATTTATTTATAAACACACAGAATCTTATTGAAAAATCCAATTCTTTGGTATCATTAATTCAATATCATTGATTCATCTTAGTCTTCAATGTCAATTGATATCATCAATTCTTTTCAGCCAGTATTAAATATCATTAAGTATCATCAATTCTTTTCAGCCTACATGTTTCGTCCTTACCCGGACGTCATCAGGGCTGAAACAAAAAAGAAATATAAACTAATCAATCAAAAGAAATTCAGTTCATTACATTATTGATTGTTAAACTTATACATGAAAATCAACATCAACTGAAATTAATACCACAACCTTCAATGCCTGCCTATTTCCATTCTATTAAAAATACTCCCAGGATGGTGCTCCAATTCAATGGAATCTATTATCCCATGCACAACACTGTTTTACAACAGCCCTCCTCATGTATATTGTCCATTTCTATACATAATTATTTGATGTCGTTTGATACCCCAACTCCAAGTCATTCTCTACCCTATATTACTAAATCAAAATATCATAAGTGACATACCTCATTTGTATTAATCATGAATTTTATTCATTTATTCTTTTTGTCTTTTATTCTCCGTAACCTCCTCTAATTTCCTTGCCACTTGTATCTGTTGAAGACATATTTCAGATGAAAGGAAAAATTATTACCTTTTGGAAAACCTCCACTACCCTCGTTTTAATTCCCATAAGGCTTAGGGACATACCTTCCAATAATATCAATTGCGTTATTAAATCCTCACTGCTCAATTCCCAATCCAATCAGTCCTTTACGGTTAGCACATGGTATCTGTTAAAAAACACCCATGTGTTACCTATTTTTGCAAAGAAGCCCCATATAAACTTCCTTGTGCCCCTTAGATCATCAGAGACATACCTTATTTATTATTATTATTCCCTCCGGCCGTGACTCATTCCTCACAAACCCACTTATACATGTATCCAATTCTAGGCTCCAAGAGATCACTTCTATTCCTGGTGGCGTTTCTAATGTCTACTGGAAACAAAATTTGAAAAAAGCAGTAATTACCTCTATTGAATTTTACCCCTAATTCCTACTCTAACCCTTTTCTATTATGGACAACATACCTTATTTTGCAAAAAGCCACTCAATCCTCACAAACTCGATTACATTGTTGTCCAATCCTTATTATTCTTTACCGGTAATTTCTGTATAAAGATATATTTACACCATAAAGCTTCTTCCAGCACACCCTTATTGAGTATTACTCAGTCCAACACAAGTTTAGGATGAATTCAAAGCACAAATCAACTACATATATTTGTTTCATTGAATGCTATACAATTATACTTTCAATTGGATCAATATTGTCCAAAGCCGACACACAGCCCAAAAACGAGTTCAACACTCTTCAAATTCTTGTCTTTATTGATTCTTTTAAAAAATATTCCCAGCACACGAACTAGCCGACACGTGTTTCGTCTGCACTCAGACTTTTTCAAGGCAGTATGGGAATGAAGCAATAGTAGATTCGAGTAATCTGGCTCCCAGCACCACCCAAAGGGTTTTATACATGTGGAGCATGTAATGTTTGTGATTTAGGTATCAATCGTATTAAGGAATTCAGTTATAATACGACAAAAAATATTGCATTAATGAATTCATTAACTGTAATAGTTGCGGAGTGGTCTATGCAATTCAATGTGAATGTCTTAAAATCTACACTGGGAGCACTAAGCGGATTTTGAAACTTAGGATTCAAGAACATAGGAGAGCGATTGTTAATAAAGATGTGAGATCCCCTATATATCAACATATTAGGGAGAATCATGTGGATAAGACACTGATCAGGTTTCATGGTTTGCAAAGAATTGTGCCAAAAGTAAGAGGAGGTGATTGGGAATTACAATTGAGACAGCAAGAAGCTAGATGGATCAGCAGTTGTAGATCGGTGACACAGGGTTTAAATAGTGTTAATGAATTACATACTTTTTAAATTAATTACCTCTGTGGACACTTTGTTTTGGTTAGGGTCAGTTGAAAAGAAAGAGGTTAGGTTGTTGGAGTACTTTAGGTATAATTGGCAATTAAGACATGAGAGGCAGTTGAATGATAGACAACGGGAGATTACCATATGTCAGTGTGGTTTGATGTCTTGATCACATTTGGTGTAAGAAAGACATGAGTAGTAGGTGAATGGCAGGTAACAGGAAGATGTAAGTTGTCAGTAGACATGTTAATTGTAGGTGTAATTGTGGGGTGATCGCATCATTCATAGCTGATGGATATATTACGAAGTGAAAGATATTCAGTTGAAACGGTACGAAGTACTAAGAGATAAATCATATTATTATAACTCTAAGGAGATGAATAATAGTTCTTTTTCCGCTTCAGTGGATAGTGTTTAATGGATGAAAGTAATATTAGTTCATAGAATCTTAGACGAAAGCAAAGAAGAAACGGATAGCTTTTGATTACGTTATTATAAATGGAAAAGAGCAGAAAGAGACTGGTTAAACAAGGGTTAAGAAGGGGAACCAATAAGAGTAAAAGAAAGCTCCGCACTAACAGGAAATGAACCAAGGCTGGGATGACGAATAATGGGAAGTCGTTGCACGGAGGCTATCGGATTTTGATTGGCCATGTAGAATGTCGGACCACAATGGGAACTAGTGATAAATTGTAAATGAGGTGGCTTGGAAACAAGTGATAGGATTGGCTCTGAGGAGAAGTGTAGAAGCGTGGTGATTGGTGCTTATGGCGTTTTAAGGAGATGGGCAGCGGGAACCGCATTTGCAGCGGGATTTATCGGACCGGCTGTTGGTGAAAGTGGCTTATCGTGGTCGTGACGGAAAGCAAGGCAGGATAATGAGTTTGCATGGCCGTTAGGAAGAGAAGGTACGATGTAATGTAGCGGCAATTACAGCCTTATGGGAATTAGCTAGTTTTCGTTAAAATATTGCAAGTACTCTGTGGGCCATTTGCTCTCAGTGGTATAGAGGTATTTCTTTGATTATAAATATTGAAGAACTGACATGAATTATTAGCATATGGTCGTGAAGAGACTAAGTGGTGTAAATATATCTTTATACAGAAATTACCGGTAAAGAATAATAAGGATTGGACAACAATGTAATTGAGTTCGTGAGGATTGAGTGGCTTTTTGCAAAATAAGGTATATTGTCCATAATAGAAAGGGGTTAGAGGAGGAATTAGGGGTGAAATTCAATAGAGGTAATTACTGCTTTTTTCAAATTTTGTTTCCAGTAGACATAAGAAACGCCACCAGGAATAGAAGTGATCTCTTGGAGCCTAGAATTGGATACACGTGTAAGTGGGTTTGTGAGGAATGAGTCACGACTGGAGGGAATAATAATAAATAAGGTATGTCTCTGATGATCTAAGGGGCTCAAGGAAGTTTATATGGGGCTTCTTTGCAAAAATAGGTAACACATGGGTGTTTTTTTAACAGACACCATGTGCTAACCGTAAAGGACTGATTGGATTGGGAATTGAGCAGTGAGGATTTAATAACGCGATTGAAATTATTGGAAGGTATGTCCCTAAGCCTTATGGGAATTAAAACAAGGGTAGTGGAGGTTTTCCAATAGGTAATAATTTTTCCTTTCATCTGGAATATGTCTTCAACAGATACAAGTTGCAAGGAAATTAGAGGAGGATTACGGAGAATAAAAGATAAATAGAATAAATGAATAAAATACATGATTAATACAAATGAGGTATGTCACTTATGATATTTTGATCTAGTAATATAGGATAGAGAATGACTTGAAGTTGGGGTATCAAACGACATCAAATAATTATGTATAGAAATGGACAATATACATGAGGAGGGCTGTTGTAAAACAGTGTTGTGTATGGGATAATAGATTCCATGGAATTGGAGCACCATCCTGGGAGTATTTTTAATAGAATGGAAATAGGCAGGCATTGAAGGTTGTTGTATTAATTTCAGTTGATGTTGATTTTCATGTATAAGTTTAACAATCAATAATGTAATGAACTGAATTTCTTTTGATTGATTAGAGTTTATATTTCTTTTTTGTTTCAGCCCTGATGACGTCCAGGTAAAGACGAAACGTGTAGGCTGAAAAGAATTGATGATACTTAATGATATTTAAGACTGGTTGAAAAGAATTGATGATATCAATTGACATTGAAGACTGAGATAAATGAATGATATTGAATTAATGATACCAAAGAATTGGATTTTTCAATAAGATTCTGTGTGTTTATAAATAAATTGAGAACATTTTTCTGGAAATTGAAAATTTGCCTGTGGACTAGTTTCTTGTGGAATACAATAATTTATTGATGATATTTGAATATTGAAAGCGTTCCTTTCCAATATCTAACAGGAAGAGTCGAGCCAGAGCCGAACCAAGGGTCGGCTCTGGCTGTAGGAGCCTGTGCACAAGCCCGGTCTGGAAAATATTCAACATTAAAGGCAAACAGCAGAAATGTAAAAATACGATAAAGTCTCATCAAAATACAAAAAAGTATTTCTTTAAATATGAAGCATTTGACCTTAGTTCATCAGATTGTATCACTGCACTGAGAGAAGTTTAATTAAAGTGATTAAACATGAACTTAGAAACTTGCATGCCCGCCCCTCCCCCAAAGGTGACTACTTCCACTAGTTAACTAAGCGGTAAGTCAGTTTTCATGTGTGCACTGTATGTGGTCTAGATTCTTATTATCCATCACACATCCTGAACTCACATATTTGAATGTGCTCCCATATGTGATACTGATTATAAAGGAGCTCAGTGAAATATAATATTTACATAAGATCACATAATTTGGTCAAAAGGGGAAGCTGGGATTGACCACAGGTGTTCTAGTTTCCCACTGTGCAATCCAGGCACTATATAGTATTGCTTTCTCTCTCCTTTTTTATACATTAAAGGTCTGCTTTGGTTTTAATTCCCTTGTGCATGAGGTTAGAGGGTGGTGGCAGGCAGAAGCCACATGAAAGCTCGGCTTGTTTTGGCCTTGAGGGACCAAGGTGGCCATGAGCTGAGCCAGAGCCAGGCATCTGGCCTGAGCTTGGATCAAACTTTCAGTGGCTCGCCCACCTCCAGGCTTGGCCTCCTCCAGAATGGGTGTAGTATTCACATGGAGGACCCTTTACATCCTGAGTGCTTTGTGTGTTTATTAGGTATATAACTGGGAGGGAGCAATCAGAGATGGCCCACCCCATCTCGAGCCCCCTTCCCCTCTTGGGGATTTGTGTGACTTTCGGCTCCTTGCAGACCAGTTGTGCTCAGACCATGGCTTTACCAGTTCACTCTACTCGTATTTTCCTTCTTCGTTGAAGGTGCTGCAAGGCTCCTCATTGCTGCAAGGCTCCTCACTGCTGCAAGCCTCCACAGGGGTGCAAGGCTCCTCACTGCTGCAAGGCTCCTTAGGCTGCAAGGCTCCTCATTGCTGCAAGGCTCCTCACTGCTGGAAGTCTCCAGGGCTGTAAGGCTCCTCAGGGCTGCAAGGCTCCTCAGGGCTGCTAGGCTCCTCACTGCTGCAAGGCTCCTCACTGCTGCAAGGCTCCTCACTGCTGCAAGGCTCCTCACTGCTGGAAGGCTCCTCAGGGCTGCAAGGCCCCTCACTGCTGTGAGGGTTCTCGGGGCTGCAAGGCTCCTCACTACTGCAAGGCCCCTCACTGCTGGAAGGCTCCTCAGGGCTGCAAGGCTCCTCACTGCTGCAAGGCTCCTCAGGACTGCAAGGCTCCTCAGGACTGCAAGGCTCCTCACTGCTGCAGGGCTCCTCAGGTTTACAAGGCTCCTCACTGCTGCAAGGCTCCTTAGGGCGGCAAGGCTCCTCATTGCTTCAAGACTCCTCACTGCTGCAAGGCTCCTCACTGCTGCAAGGCTCCTCACTGCGGGAAGTTTCCTCAGGGCTGTAAGGCTCATCACTGCTGCAAGGCTCCTCATGGCTGCAAGACTCCTCACTGCTGCAAGGCTCCTCAGGGCTGCAAGGCTCCTCAGGGCTGTAAGGCTCCTCACTGCTGTAAGGCTCCTCACTGCTGCAAGGCTCCTCACTGCCGCAAGGCTCCTCACTGCTGCAAGGCTCCTCAGGGCTGTAAGGCTCCTCACTGCTGCAAGGCTCCTCAGGGCTGCAAGGCTCGTCAGGGCTGTTAGGCTCCTCACTGCTGCAAGGCTCCTCAGGGCTGCAAGGCTCCTCACTGCTGCAAGGCTCCTCAGGGCTGCAAGGCTCCTCAGGGCTGCAAGGCTCCTCAGGGCTGTAAGGCTCCTCACTGCTGCAAGGCTCCTCACTGCTGCAAGGCTCCTCACTGCTGCAAGGCTCCTCACTGCCGCAAGGCTCCTCACTGCCGCAAGGCTCCTCAGGGCTGTAAGGCTCCTCACTGCTGCAAGGCTCCTCAGGGCTGCAAGGCTCCTCACTGCTGCAAGGCTCCTCAGGGCTGCAAGGCTCCTCACTGCTGCAAGGCTCCTCAGGGCTGCAAGGCTCCTCAGGGCTGTAAGGCTCCTCACTGCTGCAAGGCTCCTCACTGCTGCAAGGCTCCTCACTGCCGCAAGGCTCCTCACTGCCGCAAGGCTCCTCCCTGCTGCAAGGCTCCTCAGGGCTGTAAGGCTCCTCACTGCTGCAAGGCTCCTCAGGGCTGCAAGGCTCCTCACTGCTGCAAGGCTCCTCAGGGCTGCAAGGCTCGTCAGGGCTGTTAGGCTCCTCACTGCTGCAAGGACCCTCACTGCTGCGAGGGTCCTCGGGGCTGCAAGGCTCCTCACTGCTGCAAGGCCCCTCACTGCTGCAAGGCTCCAAACTGCTGGAAGGCTTCACAGGCCTGCAAGGCTCCTCACTGCTGCAAGGCTCCTCAGGACTGCAAGGCTCCTCACTGATGCAAGGCTCCTCAGGGCTGCAAGGCTCCTCAGGGTTGCAAAGCTCCTCACTGCTGCAAGGCTCCTCAGGGCTGTAGGCTCCTCACTGCTGCAAGGCTCCTCGGGGCTGCAAGGCTCCTCACTGCTGCAAGGCTCCTCAGGGCTGCAAGGCTCCTCACTGCTGCAAGGCTCCTCACTGCTGCAATGCTCCTCACTCAGGGCTGCAAGGCTTCTCAGGGCTGCAAGGCTCCTCACTGCTGCAAGGCTCCCTGATGCTGCAAGGCTCCTCAGGGCTGCTAGGCTCCTCACTGCTGCAAGGCTCCTCAGGGGTGCAAGGCTCCTCAGGGGTGCAAGGCTCCTCAGGGCTGCAAGGCTCTTCAGGGATGCAATGCTCCTGAGGGCTGCAACGCTCCTCACTGCTGTAAGGCTCCTCACTGCTGCAAGGCTCCTCACTTCTGCAAGGCTCCTCACTTCTGCAAGGCTCCTCACTGCTGCAAGTCTCCTCACTACTGCAATGCTTGGAAAGCCCGACATGGAAAGCGAGTCGGAAATCAACATTGTTATCCCTACAGCGGAAACGCTGTTTATAGGGATTACGTGCCGGTCTCCGACTGGCCGACGGGCTCCTTGAGCCTTTCGGAATCTAGCCGGAATGACCGGCCGGTTTCACTTTCGACTTTTGTTACCAGCCGCCTCATAGCAGTTAATCTGCATGGCTGGTAAACTCATGTATGCTCAGTAAAGGGGGACAGAATGTAATACCTTTGTATGCTTCATTTTATTGTTTTAAAAAAACAATAGACAATACATAACATCAGTAATATCAATGGCATCGCATCCATATTTACGACACAGTTATGTAGCTTGAATAAAAGTAATAACAACAACAATCTATACTGTCGACATCTTGGCGCACAGTAATAACGATTTGTGAGGTTGCGAGTCTTGATCTAACCATTTGGCAGAAATTTTCATGTACGTTCTCGGACAGTCCTGCACTTTATAAATGAATTTCTCAGCTAAGGCACAGTGGTTCATGCCTCGGAGCCAATCCGCTATCGCAGGGGTAACGGGTGGTCACCAGCGCCAAACGAAGTCCATTTTGGCCACCACATAGCCAACATGAAGCAATAGTGTGTCTTCACTCGACCCATCCCAATCCAGACTTATGCCTATTAGGGGCAGGTGTGATCAGGATACTAATCACTCTCTGTAAAGTGGCATGGGCTCTAGACCAATATGTTTGAATGAGCAGGCAGTCCCATATCATGTGGAGCGATGCTCCAGTCTCCGAGCCACATCTAGTACATACATGAATGGGGGAATCGCTTCATGTTATACAGTCTTTCTGAGGTATAGTATGTCTGGCGAAAATATTTTAATTGGCCCAGAAGTAGCCTTGCAGAAATTGCTAGTGTCCTGGAAGCCATCTTAATCTCAAGCCAATCATCATCTTCCAGCACCCCCACATCCACCGCCCATCACTGCCTCAAGGTCTTAAATGGCTCCGGTATATTAACCACCAACACAATATAGAGTCTCAACACCCCCTTATTCTCCATTGCCTCTAAAACTAGCTCAGATGTAATTGGGTTCGGAATGTAATACTTAACTATTATATAGTTACAGTTGGTCTACTATTGATCCTTTACCATTGTTATAATAGCCATTGCTGTTTTAACTTAAATCTTTCACCCTTAACATTCCCGTAGCTACTAGACGCGCCTGAGAGGTTGGGCCTCTCACAGCCATTACAAGTTTTTGAGATTTTTTTAGTGTACTTGCTGATTCTTCTAATTATTGACGCTGGTCAGTATAAATATTTAGGCTTAATCTGACTGTGCCTGTGACACCTTCAAGGTCTCAGGGTTATGTCCCGTTTTCATATTTCCTTAGCCACTCCTATCGCAACATGATTATGGCCTATCGCAAAAAAGACTTCTGCGGATCCATAGATCTACACGTTCAGCCTTGGTCAGTATTATATACTATGTTATACAAACCCTTTGTGTATATATTTATAAGTTTAAACCACAACACCTAAAGCTGAATGATTTGCAACTTTTCTATGTTGCCTTCCAAATACTTCGCATTACACCTTGAGCCGTTTGAATTTTTATTAGCAGCACCGATTTCCCTTGAGCCATTTGAATTTTTATAAGCGGCACAGAGTTAAAGACTACTTCTCACTTCAAGTTGGATTGTTTACTCCATTTGCATCCACATAGTGAGTCCCCACTTTCCATTTGTCTATATTCTATGGAACCACCTTTACTCAAGCACCCACTGTAGGAAGGTAGTATCCTTCTGCATGGATACCCCCACTTTTTGCCTGGTGCTAAGCTGTTTTTGACTAGTCTGACTGAGATCCTGCTAATCAGGACCCCAGTCTCTCTGCTTTCTCCCTTAAATTGTTATGTTCAGTACTTAGGTACATCCCATATTGGATACTGAGGTACCCTTATAAGTCCCTAGTATATGGTACTAAGGTACCCAGGGTATAGTTACCCCAGAGGTCCCCCATGGGCTGAAGCATGTATTATGCCACCCATTAGAGACCATTCCAAATGGATCTACAGGCCTGCCATTGCAGCCTGTGTAAGCTGGTGCTAGCACCCCTTTCATAAAGATATAGGCTTCCTATATCTAGGTTCACTGCACTTAAAACCTATGTCCCCCCTATAGAAGGCATTTGTAATCCTGAAGGCAGGGTGCTTGGTTCTAAGTGAGAGGGTGCCCCTGCATGAGCAGGACACCCCTACAGCCTACGGAGTCCATTCTCCCGGGTTGTCAGTGAAGCAGCCATATGCCACAATAGAGGGGCACCGCGTAATTATGCGATGATCATCTCGAAACTGGCTGCAACTAATCCTATCATGTTTGGTATCAAACATGTTGGAATCATACCTGGGAGGTATGATTCCAAGCACTGGAAGAGCCCTCCGTTAGGCTCTCCATGTCCCCAGTACCAGTCTTCCAGACCCGGACAGCACAAAATGGTTGCTGCCGACCAGGGACACGATTCTGCCCTCCTGCTGCTGAGCCAAGGCAGAACAATAGGCATCCTGTCACAGGGAGGTGTGACCACCTCCCAGACAGGATTTAGTGTATTGGGGCAGGATGGGTGCGCTTGCCAGCGCCACTCAGTCTGCATGTGAGGCACATTTGGTGTCCCCATGCATAGTCCAGTTCAAACCAGTCCTGGGAGCCGTTGGCTCTTGCTCTGGCGCGAAACTGGACAAAGCACATGGGAGTAACCTCCCACCTGTCCAGACCCTCCCCTGGGAGGGTCCCCAAAATCATCCCAACTCTTTCCTTAGGGTACTTAAGGGCTTACCTGTGGGTGGGTCCCTAGATTCGTCATGGCATAAGATTCAGATCAGACACCACTTCTTCTTCTACCGTCTGGGCACTCTGGACTTTGCTGGACTTCGTTTGGGCTCGACTTTGTCTCCCTTCCAGTCTGCTGCCTCGTCTGTTCCCAGTGCGCCAGACAGGAACCTTCCAACGCCTGTGGGCATCAAAGACACCTGAAGGAATCTCCCTTGGAGTGAAGGAGTAACTCCCCTGCATTCGCAGGCACTGCAACTAAGTCGACTGGTCTGCTGATACTGAGCTCCTCTGGACTCCGAAAGGTTCTGCAACACAGGTGGTGGTTTTCCACACCTGCTGAGGCCTGCCCTGCCCTCTCACCAAGTTTGAGGCCAGTATCCCTCGTGGGGGTTGCAATAACCGAACCCCTGTACACCGCGTGAACTTGCAGTTGCAAAGGCTTGTTGACTTCCTTCCAAAAAGATCTCCAAGTAGCCCCAACCTCGAGCATCTCCTGTGACCAGAATCTTCAGCCACACCGCATAGTGTGCATCGTGGCCTGCATCTTTTCGTGAGCTGCTTGAGGTCCTCTTCCGACTCCAATGCCTCCCGCCTGTGGGTCCATTTGAGGATCACCTTTGCTTCTCTTGGGCTCCCCTGATTGCTCGGGGCCTGCCCTGACTCCCCTGATTGTGGTGAGTCCCCTGGACCTTGCTGGTCCCAACGTTGCTCCTTCTTCAGCTCCTGTGTTGTTTGCATTTGCCAAGGCTTGTTGGTGTCCCGCCGGACACCGACCCCTCAACACTGGACATCCTTCATGGGACAGCTCGTGCATGGCTCCTGGTCTTCCTCAGCGTCGCCTGGTCCTCACAGCTGCAGAGTCAAGGTCCTCGTCAACTCTCCTGCAATTCCCGACATCCGTGGGCATTCGTCTTCCAGATCTTCTGGTCACTCCTGAGTGACATAGACTCTGTCCCCTCTGCTTGCAGGTACCTCTCAACAAGAATCCAACTTCGGATTCCAACGGACACTTTCTCCTCCTTCAGCAGCGGCACTTTCATGAAGTCCTCCATTGGGTTCGACGGCGTTTTCCGACCCACTTCACACGTATGCACCTGGCTTCCCTGGTGTAGGTAACGTGGGTACTAGGGTATCCACGGGTGGGGTGGCTCTCCAACCTTCTGTCTTCCACGGGGTTTCTTCAGGGTTCACTGGGAAGCATCCTTAATCTTTAAAAATCAATCTGCGACTTACAGGTAGACTTGTACGGAGCCCGTGGTCGTGTTTCCACGCTGCACACGCTCTCCGTGGGGTTCCTAGTCACCTTGGGTGGTTCCTTGGGTCCCCAGCACTTCTGCGTCCTCTCGACACTGTCTTGATCTGAGTCATGGTTCTTATACCACTTTCTTAGTATATAGTTTGGTCCCCCCCCGGGATTCACTGTGTATTACGTGCTATTTACTGTGTTTCTTTGCAAAGTATTGTGTGCATTGTGCATATCTCCGGGTAGGAGATATTTGTATGTGTTAGAGAGTATTATATAATAAATACATATTTTTTATAAATACCTTGTGTGGTTATTTTTCACTTAATCTATACTATAAGATTGCATTCTGGTAAAATAAGCTGCTTTATACTACTTCTGGACTAAGCCTGAAGGCTGCTTCCCACCGCTACCACTTAGAGAGCTTTCTAAGGTTGTCTAAGACCTCTTAAATCACCATAAGGGTTGTCTGGGCTGGTGCAAGGTGTCCACTTACATAAGTGTACATCATATACCAGGCCAGCTTCTCACACCCACAATCTTCTTAATGTTTATAACTCGTTTTTTCTTTAGATTATCCTCACGCTCATGACTCAAAAAATTTTCTCCTTTGACTCATTGAGGTGATTTTTAGGCAATAGTGATTGTACACAATCCTGATGTCTTTTTCAGCATTACTGATTTGCTCTAATCCTAAAATATTCTATTCTGTATAACTATGTTATTTATTGGCTTATCAAAAATAATAAGAAAATAAAAAAGCAGTCATTGAGGTACCTTAATTTCTTGACTCATTTCACTGCATGTACACTGTAAGAAATTGGGTTAATAGTTGAGGGCATGGTAAGTACCCACCTCAAGTAATAATCACTATCCTTGTCATGATGAACCCTCAAAGTCACTGAATTAACCTGAGCTCAAACCCCTGGTAGCTATGACACAGAGCAGACAGGCGAAACTTAGGGCAATGTGAGAAGTATTTATGCAGTACCAAAATCAGTAATAAAGTTGAAATGCAAAACAAAAACAGAGTAAAATTTACTAAACAAAATGGCACACAAATAACAAAAATCAAATAAAAGGAACCAGTGATATGAATTTTTAAAGTTTTAATTAGAAATAGCACCAACAAGCACAAAGTGCCAATGTTAGTCAATGGTCGCGGTAGAACAGGACCTAGGCACAATTTGATGCTAGCTGCTTTGGAGCTCGGGTCAGATACAACAACCAGGTTTGTCCCAGGCAAAAGATTTTACCTTCGGTCTTAGTTCAAATCTCCCTCAGTAGTACACTTCTAATGCCCTCTAGGACCCCAGAGAAGGTGCTTAGAGAGTTACAATAGCCACCAGCAGGGTCAAGTCTAGAACCAGTGCAATTTGTCAGCTGGGCAGTTGCAAGAAAGCATTTTACATTTGTGGTAACTGTAAGGCCTGCTAGCACAGTACCAATATGAAAAGTTTCCCTGTGCCACCAGGGAATGGTCAAACACAGATTAAAAAGTTTATCACATGTAGTGCAAACTATGTAATTTATGTCTCAAAATGCCCTTGTGGCAAACTTCATGTTGGCAGCACCATTCACCCAGTCAAGAAATGAATCCTGGAACACATGCATGCAATAGATAAACAGATAATCACTATCCTCAGATTGTAATCAGTTAAAATATTACGGCAGTGATAAGATTGATCCGAATCCCAGGGCTGGAAATTGTGTGGCTGAGTGGAACTGTACAGAGTCTAAAGGCCTTATTACGAGTTTTGCGGTCCGTGGACCACTGTACCTGCGGTCCGACAGCCACGAGATCGGCGGTCCAACCACCATATAAAAAGATGGGAGTATTGCCTTTGCAAGGACTGCGGCTGAACCACTGACACCGCCAGCACACCGCCGACTGCCAGGGTTGCGGTCCAGAGAAAGCAGCTGCCATAGGGTGATACAGGGGAACTCCACCGCCGTCTGTATTACGAGTTGGCTTTTCGACAAGCTGACCGCGGCGGTGAGACCGCCGTCTTCAGGTCGGAGGAAACAAAGGATTTGGGGTGCGTACTCACCCCTTTCCTGTTCTTTCCAGCAGCAGTCGACGTGGATCCCTTTCTCCAGGTCACCCCTTCACAGCAGCATCTTCAACTCAAGGAACAGGACCCTGCCTGCGGCGAACCTCAGGTAAGTCCTTTTTGTACCCTATAACCATTGCCAGGACTGGCCACATATGGGTCAGACTCTAGCAATGGGTGGGTCGGATTTTCCACATGTATCACGCATATGTGTGCATTCAGCACATATACAGTTGAAATACACACACATGCATTGATACATATGGAAAAGGACTCACCACCATCGCAAGACTGCTGCAGCAACACCGCGGACACAGCGGTCAACTCGTAATACTGACCGCCGGCACTGCAGTCTTCTAGAGGTCGCGGCACGGTCTTGGGGCAGTTGGACCGCAAAACCTGTAATAAGTCCCAAAGTACATTATTGACTTTGAAACTAGAGTCCTGGAAGGCTTGAATATTGAAGAAGAGCTGGCAATATCTGGAAGAATAATGTAAAATCTAGCAACTTCTGTGGATTATGTTTATAATTTGCTACCCTGTTCTGACACTTAGGGCCCAAATACGACTTTTTGGCAGAGCGGTGGCACGGCGGTGCAAACCACTGCATCACCGCTTCGCCGAAGGTCACCGCCGCATGCCAGACTAAGACTTTTCAGTAGTCTGGCAGGTGAGCGGCATGGCGGTCCCATGGTGGTGCCCATTTCAAAGGCCCCGGTGCCTTTGAAAAAGGCACTGCAATGGGACCGCACTACAAGGTTCCTGCACGGCATAGACTTGAAAGTCCATGCCGTGCAGGAACGTGTGTGAATGCACACAGAGGGGCACATTTTATGCCCCCCAGTGTGCATCCACAAGCAGTTGAAGCACAGGGGGGCCCTATAGGGCCCCCTTTGTTTCCTCTCCTCCAAGTTTTACATGGAGGAAGAACTGCCATGTGAACCCTGGAGGAGAGGAAACTCGTAATATGCTTGGTGGGACCAGGGCAGTCCCGCCAAGCATATTGCGGCCTCTGACTGCCGCTCCAACGCAAGGGAACGGAGGTTCTCTGGTGGAGCAGGCTGTCCCAGGGCAGTCCGACTGGCCAAATCCTAATGGGGCGGTCGGACCGCCGGTGCAGCGGTGGCTGGATCTGCTACTACCGCGCCACCACGAGTCTGGCGGTCCTTGGACCGCCAGACTCGTAATCAGGACCTTAGGGTTTCATGAGTTATAATATCTGTATTTTAAATGCTCTCCTTTTCTTTTCACTCTTTACAGGAGACGAGGATGGGACTCTCTTGCGAGAGATGGTCGTCAACCACCTACCCTTGTTTTTAGACTCAAGATTCTGATTGCAGCAGAAGTAAATATGTTTTCTTTTATTTGCTCTGGCTATTCATGATGTTGCAGTTTTTGCGAAATTCAGGTGGACATTTACATTGACATGTCGGGTTAATTTGATAGATTGCATTGTTATGTGTGCTCAAGATTTTGCTTTGGTAGATGGCAATGCTGTGCACACATAATATTTGGTGCAATTAGCTGTGTACAACTTTTATTTACCATACCTTATGAAATATTAGGCATTGACCAATATTTGATGTATGATTTTTGTAACGTGCTGCACCCTTTCACAGATTCTTGTGACCACTGTTTTATTTATATGTCTCACGTGTCTGACACCAGGGTGTAACCACACAGCCCACCTCAGCTTGATTGTTTTGTATGTACACATATGTGATAGATTGGAAGTTAACAGATCTTAGTTGTAGCATTTGATTCATTTGTATTTGGAGAAGCATACATTATTGCTTCGTGATTAGGATTTTGTATGTATGTTTTTTCTAAATGTTGTACTTCCCCCTGGGTTTTTGTTATAACTTTCCTACACTCTAAGATGGCGCTCCCTGTAAACATTATGTGGTCTCTATTCAATGTCTATGATATTCCAGACTACTTAACGGTCTGTTCTGTTTTGACATCATGTGGTCAAGGCTGTTTGTCGAACCGCATCATGGGGAAATAAGCTGCACTTTCGGCACCGTCTTTCCTGAGTGCACGCGGTTCCTTTGAACTGATGTTCCAGGACTGATATTTGCACACACATATATAAGTGTGTATATATATATTTCTGTGTTTACATTGCTTATTAAAACTATTTATTTTTAATAATATTATTATTTTGTGGTATATTTTTAAAATAAATTACTTAGAATGTTATATGTATGAAATTTTCTAAAAACAATCCAAGATGAGGCACTGACTCAGGATAGTTGCGTGCAAGAAATTCCTTTATTGTGGTACAAACTCAGACATGTTTCGACCCTTTGTCCTTGATCAATTGACCACAAATAGTACCAACAAATAGTGTTTAGACATCAAAAGCGGGCTGTGGAAATGAGCGCCATCTTGGAATAGACCCAGGTGCATATCGAAAACAAGTCTGAAAATCGGGTATAACTTCAGCAAATCACAGTCCTAGTTCAGCATAAAGTAAACATCCTCAAGGCCTAAGTTTACATCACAATTGGCTCAAATTCCATAAAGTAGAGAGTAAACAGCATTGGGCACACACTGTGAAAAACACTATCAAATGCAAGTGGGTGACATATCAATGTATATAGATGGCATGGCTGTTTATACAAGCGACATCATGTACAGTGTACAGATCTTCTGAAGCAGGTAACTGCCAGACGACATAGAAACTTCAGAGTTGTGGATGATCCCCAACTATACACATACAGGTACACAATGCTACAGTGCAGAAGAAAAAGGGTAAGTAATATTACAGCTATACAAATGAAAATGGCATCACAGACCCTGATGGAAAGGTACAGGAGGAATGTCCAAATGCAAATCGATTAAAAGGAAGAAAACTAAATGGAGGTATAGGGAAACCTATACTTTGTGGAGGATGCTAGCACTGCCATAGTGGTTGTGAACTGTCATGTCCTAGTCGCAAATGGAAAAATCAACAAGCCAGCATTGAATCAAGCGTGCAAGGAAAAGAATTTCTCAAAACTCCTGCAACTGGGTATACAAAGTGGCTAGTTGCCACTGTAGGAGCTTAATGAATAATGGGCATAGTGCCAGTATCAAAGGTGATTTTATTATACAATAGCACTGTACATCCCCTGCATCAACACACAAGCCCAAGTTACACTAAATACAATAACCATAAACAAAAACAAAACAAAGTGAAAAGATTTTTATCTGAGACCGCACTTTTTCATCCTGGTGCGTAACGGAAGAAAAGGGTAGGGGGCACAGGCCAACTGGCTTAATTAACCACATGTCAATTGAGATGCCCTTCCTTTCCTCCTTAAAAAAACACAAATAAAAGCACAATGGTTAAAAAGGGCCATGCGAACAAATGTGAAGAGATGACATACAGTACAAAAGTAGAGCTTCATTCGTCTCCTAAGTGAACCCTCAAGTCTTCTTCAGTGTTCTACCAGCCAGACCATTTCTAGATCCATGATGTATTTGGATTCCTTACTTCGAAGCACGAGTACTCTATTACCTTCCCTGGTGATCCATGGAACTTGCCCAATGGCAAATTAAGTCAGCTTATTCCTGTCACTGTAATGTTTCTCCTTGAAATATCTGGCTAAAGGATATTGTGGGTCACCATTACTATAGCACTAATATGTTCAAGGATCCTTTTCTTAAAAGTGTGTGTTCTGCTACCAATATATCTCTTGTTGCAGGGACATTCCAGTGCATAGAGCTCAAATCACGATGTGCATGTGAGGAGTTGTGTGATTTTCCTAGTGCCACAACCATATGGTTCTTCATGCTCTAAACTGCTGGGGCAGAAGCTCTACATCTACCAAATGGAAAAAAAGCTCCTAAGACTACTCATTTTGGTATCAGCTTCCAGTGTGATGTCAGTCAGGACTAACATATTTCTCAAACAGCAACTTCTCCTGTATGTGAAGCTAATAGTAGGGTCATTGGACAGAATGTATCAATTTTTACAAATCACGTTCTCTACATTTCACGAACTACTTGAACTCACTAGCTTCCCAAGACCCTCCTCATCTATATCTTGGTCAGTAATGGGCTGAAAAGGATGGCATCCCAGTCCTTCAACCTCACCCTAGCAACTGCTCTGTCAAGCACCCATTGGGGATACCCTTAAGGCTTAAATCTCTGTGCCATGTTCTCCTGCTCTTGTAAAAAAGCGTTCTCAAAGTTCATTTTTCGATTAGCCCTCAGCAGCTCACCAAAAGGGATATTCCATTTCAGAGTTTCCGGGTGGCTGCTGAGGGCATGGAGGAGGCTATTGCCTGCCATGGGTTTTTTGAATAAGCTTGTAGCTAGTTTGCCAACTTTTACCTTATAAGCAGATCAAGAAAGTCAATCTTATGTTTGTTGATAGGACACATGAAATCCAAATTAATGGTGTTGTCCTTCAGCTTGTCAATAAATTCCAGTGCTGATTTTTCAGAACCTTTCCAAATTATGAACATGTCATCAATAAAGTGCAACCAAAGGATAGCAGATTTCCTATCACTGACAGTATTGGGTGCAGTGGACACTTGCTCCTCTCACCAGCCCAGGAAGACGTTTGCGCAGCTTCGGGCAAAACAAGTGCAATCACAGTGCTCCTAATCTGTCTATAAATTACCTCATTGAACATGAAGATGTTATTCTGAAGGCAATATTCTATCATTTCTAGGGTCATACTGGTGTGTGCCAGGTAATGTATAGGCCTTTCTCTAAGAAAATTACTGTATGCATGTATACCTTCAGAGTGTTGTATACATGCATATAGGGAGCATGCATATAGGGAGCATAAGGATATAATCACTGTCCCACTCAGTCCCTTCAGTTCTGGCAAGGAAATCCTTGGTATCACAAATGTAAGATGGGAGCACAGCAACAAAACTCCTGAGGAAGAAATCAACATTTCTCAATGTGTTTTCCAGGGTTCCACCCCTGAAAGACACAAACGACCAGCCCAGAGGGTTGGTTCTAGCCTAATGAATTTTGGGGTGCAGGTAAAGTACTGGCATCCAGGGGTAGTCTTCCTTAAGATACTCAAATTCAAGGAGACCCCTCTCCCTCCATTCCTCAAGTTTGACCTAGCAATAGCATTGTTGTATTCCTCTCTGGACATAAGGGAAGTAACACTCCCTATCATCTAGTTGTCTGCAAGCTTCCTTCACATATATGCCTCTGAGGATGATAACAATAGTACCACCATTGTCAGAAGGGTGGATCACTATTGTGGTATCATTGCAAGACAAGCTGTCTTTGTTCACGAGGAAAGTTCCTTGAGTCATGGTGGGAGCTACACCTCGGTTTCTTAAGCTCACGCATGGTATTGTCATGGGAGGTATTTATTGCATCATACAGCATTTGGGGTACAAAAGTAGATTTGGGTTTGAACTTGCTCCGGCAAGCCTTAGCATATACTATCCCTAGTTTGTCAAGAAAACCCTAATCTGAGGCCTCACCACATTCAAGTTCATACAAAGTGATAAGCAAATCAACATCACGAATAACCAGATCTGAAATATTAACTGTTTACCAGATTACTGTCTCCCAATCTAATATTTTGTTTCAACAAATGCCACTTCTTCAACTTGAGTTTTCTTATTAGTTTGAAAACATCAATGCATGTTGCACATAATAAAAGCTCATAGTAGGGCACAATGAGAGGCCAAAGCATCTTTCAGCAAGTCTAAGTTTCCATATCCCTCCATTTCGGGCCTCATTACGATGCCGGTCAGAAAGGCTCCGAACGGCATTCATATTTTTCTAACCTGGTCGGAACCTATGTTTCTGACCGACTCGGAAACATTGCCGACCGACTAATTACAGTGGAAGGTAACCGTCTGGTCATTCTGAATCGGTTCCGACTGGCATTCGGAGAATCAGAGTCGGTCGGAGCCGAATCGTACATCTCTATGGACCGCATATCCGACCGACGTATTACGACCGTCGGAAACTGACTTTGGGGGCCAATAGCAGGTCCCCCTTCACCCGGAGGCCCATGGGTCCCCTCTTTACAACCATGCACAGTGTGGCAGGCACCGTGGGGTGCCTGCCACAAGGTGCAAGGTTTTCCGCAACCACCCCTATTTTCAATGGGAGCCTGTGTTGTCGGTCGTAACAGAGGCTCCCATTGAAGTCAATGGGAGTCCGACCGAATGGTGTTTGGAAAAATCGTATTCATTCGGTCGGACTCTCCAGTTCCGACAAGGAGTCGTCGGATTGCTTTCCGACCGACATCGTAATGAGGCCCTTAGTTTTCTTACTGTGACTTGATTTAGATTTGGACTGTCCTCCTGCATCTTTCCATCAGGGTATGTGATTCCAGTTACATTTGTATGTCTCTAATATTACTTACCCTTTTTCTTTTGCACTGTAACATTATATACCTGTAAATGTATAGTTGGGGATCATCCAGAACTCTGACAGTTTCTATGCTGCCGGGCAGTTACTTGCTTCAGAAGATGTGTTTGAGGTACACGTTGTCGCTTGTATACAAAGCCATGCAATCTATGTATAGTGAGATATTGTCCACGTGTAGATGATAGTGTTTTTCACAGTGTGTGCCTATTGCTGTTTACTCTCTACCTTGTGTAATTTGAGCCGATTGTGATGTATACTTGGGTCTGGAGGATGTTTACTTTATGCTCAATTATGACTGTGATTTGCTCAAGTTATACCTAATTTTCAGACTTGTTTTCAATATGCACCTGGGTCCATTCCAACATGGCACTCATTTCCACAGTCCTCTTTATGTCTAAACACTATGGGCCTCATTTATGAAAAGTGTTGCATCGCTGCAGGAAAACAGCAATGCAACACTTTTCAGTGCGCCATCCTTGTGACACCATGGATGCGCCGTATTTACTATACCGTTTGCAGGACGTCTCAAAGGAGTGCTCTTCGTCTTGCAGTTAGCATTTTTGGAGGCATAATTGATTGGTGCTTCCCGCCACTGGTGACACCCGTGAGAGTGAATGATCACTTTTATATACTGAGGGTTGCCAGGCTTGGCTTCCTCGTTGATAGTGTCTACTTGTGAGGCTTTTCATTTCTCAATCTCGATAAATCAGATTTGAGCAGATCTACAAAATAGGCTTGAGGGACTTGTTTTATTAACAATCATATGTCCTGAAGATGGTCTGACGGATGTAATCGCCATAACAGACCGAAACGTCGACTGCTACCTCCAATTCCACAATATTTAATTTGTTTGAGGGTTCGTTGTTCTGTTTAGTAGACTCATGTTCCCTCTGTGATACAATTTGGAATGGTTGTTGACATCTATGATTGTGTAGGCTTCTTTTTGTATCCTCCAACATGATGTTTTATTATCTTTAAATGTACCCCTCACATTTTTGTTACAAATTAAATTTTTGTATTTAGAAAAGAAGATATACCCGTGTTATAAATTTTTTTTAATTGCTTTGTTGAAATATATTCATTGTATGAATGATTACATCCATGTTTTAAATTTGTTTAATGGTTAGTCACCGCTTGGGACTTAACACATTAGTTATATACCAGTAAGAAAATTGACTGAGATTATTGAATAAAATCCCTTGTAGGCATCTTTACCTATACAATTGTTTATCTGCCCAAGCCTCCAAGGGTATATTGGGTTCCCACAGTTTTGTTACAGTATTTACTGTATGGCGCTCCACGTCGCAAGGATTTACCAATATGTCGGGGTTCCTGACGTATCTGTAGGCGCAGAATTGGTGCATTGCTGGAATGTGTCTGAAAACAGATGCAACTCCAGCAACATGTCTTTTCACATGGGAAAGCCCCATGTGAAATGCCCTGCATCACTCTTTACGCCTGCTTCTAGTAGGCGTAAGGATTTGATATAGTGACGCCCTAGAAATGGCGCAGTGAAATCTCATAGATCTTACTGCGTCACTTCTACGTGGCTTTCCTGTGTTGGCACGCCCACCCTGCATACATTATACCTGACGCAACTATAATGCAGCGCAGGGGTTTAGAAAGTGGCGCATCTGCCTAGATGCGTCACTTTGTAAATATGGTGCAGTGTGGTAAATTGTTTACGATGCCACAGGGTCACAAAAAGTGACTCAACAGTGCTGTAAGGGCCTCATAAATAAGGCTCCCTGTTTTCCATTTTTACTGATTTTTACAGATAAATACAGACAGAAACCATTTATTTTCCTGTCTGTATTTATTTTTAAATATGGATAAAAACGGAAATTGGCCTTTTTTCAGAGATTCTAAATGCTGCCAGTCATGATTGCCCGGGCCAATAGCTGTGCGGAATGATAGGTAAGGGGTTAAAAAAAATTGAATTTTAGTAAAGAGGCTAAAACAGCAGTAGATGTGCACAACCTTGATACTAAAATGTTTATGTTTTCATATAAGTGCATTGATTTATCATCTGTGGGTGTTCCTATCACGGGACACCTATCAGGCGATCAAGCATGAATGCATATTTATTGGTTACATAAATGTGGAAATATACTAGTTTCAACTTCATTCACTCACAAAACCTCAAATAAATATGGATAAATACAAATAACATTAGCAAAAAATAAATACGGATAAATACAGACGGAAAGGTTAAAAAAATATATACCATAAAACCGGGATCCCTACTCATAAATAAGGCCTTATATTCTGGTGCTATGAGGATCTGTAGTCATGTGATCAAGGTAAGAGCCAAAACACATCTGAGTTTGTACCACAATAAAAAAAAAAATCATGCACCTCATCTTGGATAGTTTTTGGATTTCGATGACTGGCGCGCTCCTCCAGAATTTGTGCTACACCGCCAAGGAGGTTAGGGTGGAACTGGAGTCCCATCTGTGCATTTGATGAAGTACACCTCAACCTCTGCCCTCCACGCTGATTTCTGTAAGTTTTCAGTGATCTCTTCACGTCTTTACTTGCTAAAGATTTTCTACACACTCCGAGTTAGGAACGAAGCAGAAACAGTGATTTCACAGCTGATGGCACAAGCTGCTCCACATGTGACTGGAGACTCGTAGTCTCCCTTGAACTGAAGAACTTTTTGGTGCATGATAGCTATATAGAGGTGAGAGCTGGAGGCTGCAAGCTCACAGTCACTGGGGGTTCAGCGGGTCAACTGGCAAGGGGAGCCCTCAGGGTGGCTAGGGACGTACCTACTATCTCTCATGTTTCTATGGTACCCAGACTAAACATATTTATGAAGTACACTAATGCCAGGGTCTGCACTGAGACCCTGTGGTGATCACTGTGGGGATAATCGGTCACTGGAGGGTGGAGGAACCTGTTCATATACAAATAGAGAGTTGCATGTGGATATCACCTTATAGAACTGTAAGCGGTGGAAGAAAACCTTTGGACCATGGCAGAAGGGAGAGATGCTAGAAGAGCCAGGGAAGCAAAGCTGCCTGTTTCTACTGTAGCCACCAAGAGAAATGCTCAGTCTGGTACAGCAGACAAAGATCATGAGCTTAAAGATAAATTAAGAAGTTGGTTGGATTGAACTTCTCTCCAAAATTACATTGACATGGGGAAGGTATATGAGGGGGCTTTGGATAAATACTATGCCATCATATGAGTCACCTGACCCCAAAATGCTCGAAGAATGGGCAGAGAATTCTGTGAGAAGCTCTAGAACAATGTTAGAAATATTAATCAAACATGCCTTGTCGGTTATTGAGAAAATACTTAAAGAGAGTGAGCAACTGAGAAATGAATCTAATAGAGCCGAGAAGGATGCCATTGAGAATTTTTATAAAGAAATGGAGGTCAGGCTGGATAAACTGGAGAATGAGATTAAATTGCATAAACAAAGGAAATACTAGTGTGACTGTGAGGATTATGAATGTGGCCCGATCTTCACCTTTAATAGAAAGTACGTTGGCTTATATGTTCAATCGAAAGGAGAACAATATGTCACAAATATCTCTGAGAAAGGATCACAGACAGAGGACACTGATGTATCTGAAGAAGGAGAAACTGGTGCATCAGAAGGGGATGGTGTTAAAAAAGCCCACAACTTTTTTTAGACAAGTTTTTTTTTAGAAGTAGTCTCTTCCCCCTCCTGTGGAGGGGGAAGAGACTACTGCAGCAGAACAACATAGGCAGAGGAACAAGACGACGAGGAGAAGGAGACAGGGGAGGGAAAATGCAACAACAAAGGAAGAAGAGAGAACGAGGACATTGCAGAATCCCTTGTGGGAAGAACCAATGCGGTTGCTCTATGGAAATAAAGATAGTTATAGACTTGGTAAATGATACTCTGATAAATCTATCTGAAAGACAGTTGACATATAATGAATTAACGGTGCTTTGCTTTGGTCTCTTGTTTTGCCCTACCATGAGCTTTGAGTATGTGCAAACATGTATTGATGTTTTTAAAGTGATAAGAAAACTCAAGTTGAAGACGTGGCCTTTGTTGAAAAAAATATTAGATTTGGAGACAGTAATCAGGCAAACACAGGAAATATTTTAGATCTGTTTTTGTGATGCTTATCATTTTGTATGAACTTAAATGTGGTGAGGCCTCAGATGAATGCACTGAGAATCAAATGGGTTTTCTTGATAAACTAGGGACAGTATAGGATAAGGCTTACCCATGCCAGTTCAAACCCAAATCTACTTTTGTACTCTAAATTAACCCTGGGCATCCAATTCCGCTCCGCTCGCGGAATTTGCGGAATTTAGGCAATTTCGCGTTCCGCGGAGAACGCGGAATTGCCAACAATTCCGCGATCCGCGGCGTAGCGGAATTATTTTCTTGTCGCGCTTTAAAAATGCGTTCTAGCGCGCGCGATAGCGATTTACCGGGATTCCTGCGTTCGCCGACGTGTTTTCCTATCCGTTCGCGTGCGCCACGAGATTTCGGTAGCCGGCCGCGTTATCCCGCGAGAGTTTGCGATCGCGAACACGCTATTCGCCGCGCCATCGGACAACGCGAGAGTGTGCGATCGCGAACACGCTCATTCGCCGCGCCATCGTGCACCGCGAGAGAGATTGCGACCGCGAACACGTCATTCGGGCGCGCCATCGGACATCCGGCGATATTTTTGTACAGCTCGCGATCCCGAACACGCAAAATTTTCAATCTGGAGAACAATAACATCGCAAGCAGCATCAAACCTTCTATAAATTGATGATTTGGCTGAAAAAAAAACCTCAGATTGATATTGGGCTGTCCTTTTGGTCAAATTTTTTGGGGGAGAGGAGGAAGTGCCACAGAGTCTCCTACTTCCTGTTCCTGTCCAGCAGGCTCCTCCCAGTGCTTTGTCCATCTCCTGTTCATTTTTCACTTGGATTTGAGCTGGAAGGATCACTCTTTGTGTCTGCTGCATCATTATCATTGGATTTGAGGATTTTGGGATTTGAGATTTTACAAGTAAGTTGGTGTTGTTTGATTGGGGCATTGCAGTTGCTGCAACTTCATTTTTGGTACTTTTCATCATTTTTAAAAATAAATCGTTGTGGGTAGCCAGTAGGTCCAGAGCTAGTCATGGGTCATGGATTGCTGTGTGATGTATTTATTAATTTCAAACATCATTTAGGGGGCATGGATGGCATTGGATTGAATTGGAAAATGTGTTTTTTGGGGTGTATTTCAGTTTTTTGGGCTGTGTGTTAAATACATGCCTTAGTTGTGTGTGGTGTGCTGCAGGCCTTGTTTAGCCCTGTGTATTTTCGTTTTTGCATTTTATTGCATTACAGGCAAAGCAAAAGCAGGGTGGTTTACCATGCAGCCTTTGCCTGGCTATTATAGGCCTGTTTTCAGTACATTGTTTTCCAGGCCTCCTGCTTGTTGCTTGTGATTTGTGAGTGTCCATGTGGCTGGTAGCCATTTCTGGTGGGAGTTACAAGTGTGCTGCTTTAGCCATATACTAAGGCCTGCATGTGTTTCCCTTTGTGGCCTAGGCTTCTTGTTGTGGGCCTAGCCATGAGGCTGGCGACCATTTTGAAGCCAGGCAGTGTGCTTTTTGCCATGGGCCTGCATTGTCTGTCTTCAGTTTCTTGTTGTTGTGGGCCTGGCCATGAGGCTGGCGGCCATTTTGAAGCCAGGCAGTATGCTTTTTGCCATAGGCCTGCATTGTCTGTCTTCAGTTTCTTGTTGTTGTGGGCCTGGCCATGAGGCTGGTGGCCATTTTGAAGCCAGGCAGTGTGCTTTTGCCATAGGCCTGCATTGTCTGTCTTCAGTTTCTTGTTGTTGTGGGCCTGGCCATGAGGCTGGCGGCCATTTTGAAGCCAGGCAGTGTGCTTTTTGCCATAGGCCTGCATTGTCTGTCTTTAGTTTCTTGTTGTTGTGGGCCTGGCCATGAGGCTGGTGGCCATTTTGAAGCCAGGCAGTGTGCTTTTTGCCATAGGCCTGCATTGTCTGTCTTCAGTTTCTTGTTGTTGTGGGCCTGGCCATGAGGCTGGTGGCCATTTTGAAGCCAGGCAGTGTGCTTTTGCCATAGGCCTGCATTGTCTGTCTTTAGTTTCTTGTTGTTGTGGGCCTGGCCATGAGGCTGGCGGCCATTTTGAAGCCAGGCAGTGTGCTTTTGCCATAGGCCTGCATTGTCTGTCTTTAGTTTCTTGTTGTTGTGGGCCTGGCCATGAGGCTGGCGGCCATTTTGAAGCCAGGCAGTGTGCTTTTGCCATAGGCCTGCATTGTCTGTCTTTAGTTTCTTGTTGTTGTGGGCCTGGCCATGAGGCTGGTGGCCATTTTGAAGCCAGGCAGTGTGCTTTTTGCCATAGGCCTGCATTGTCTGTCTTCAGTTTCTTGTTGTTGTGGGCCTGGGCATGAGGCTGGCGGCCATTTTGAAGCCAGGCAGTGTGCTTTTTGCCATATTCCTGCATTGTCTGTCTTCAGTTTCTTGTTGTTGTGGGCCTGGCCATGAGGCTGGCGGCCATTTTGAAGGCTGGTAGTGTGCTTTTATCCATAGGCCTGCAAGCTTGTAGCCTAGTCTGCCAACAGGCCTTTCATCCAGTGGGCCCAGAGGTAGTCAGGGGTGCATGAAACAACTGTTTCTGTGTGTTCTGTTGAATTTAAATATCATTTAGGGCACATGGATGGCATTGGATTGAATTGCAAAATGTGGATTTTTGGGTGTATTTCAGTTTTTGGGGTGTGTTAAATACATGCCTTAGTTGTGTGTGGTGTGTTGCAGGCCTTGTTTAGCCCTGTGTATTTTCGTTTTTGCATTTTATTGCATTACAGGCAAAGCAGTGTGGTTTACCATGCAGCCTTTGCCTGGCTATCGTAGGCCTGTTTTCAGTACATTGTTTTCCAGGCCTCATGCTTGTTGCTTGTGATTTGTGAGTGTCCATGTGGCTGGTGGCCATTTCTGGTGGGAGTTAACTAAGTGTGCTGCTTTTGCCATTTAGGCCTGCATGGTTTTCCTTTTGGCTTACTGCTTGCATCCATCCCCTTTGCCAGCTGCAGCTCCCTGAATGATGTGATGACTGAGCAAATAATTTAATGCCAAACAGGGTCCACTTCTATTACATTTGTATTTTGGTTGTTGTTCCTCTTCTTTCCTATCCTTCCTGACAGTGTACACAGTATACCATGAAAGCCCTTGTTGACAGTCTCACAAATGGCTACACTAATTTATATCTTTTATTTGTTTGTTTGTACTGCTAGTAATTGAACCACAACAACAAATGCAACATTTCACTGATGTTCTTCTCCTGGCTTCTTTGCTTTTAGGTGCACAAAAAGACAGAGGAGGAGGTGTCATCATCACCCGTTGTACTGCCAGGCAGAAGTCCTGCTGCGCGTCACGTCCACGTGTGACCACAGACATCTCTGCAACTTGTGCACCTGCGCCCTGCTGACATCTGAAGAAGATGGCCCCAAAGAAAGGTACCAGGTCGTCCAGTACCAAGAAAGTTGCCAGTGAGAAGAAGGGACAGAAGAAGGAAGTGGCACTTGCCAAGACTGGTGTGCCGGCCAATGTGTTTTTTGGTAAAAAAAAACTTATGCCTGCAGCAGCGGTGTCCAGCGGGGACCAAGCTGGGAGCAGCACCTCTGCATCAGTGGGCCCACCCCAGCAACCTAGGCCCAAGCCCATGACTGTGGCAGAGGTAGCCAGTCTACTAACGACCAGTGATGTTGAAATGTCATCATCGCAAAGTAGTACCCAATCCACGCACTCGCAGGCGGAAACTCAGCAGATAAGTGGGCAACCCCAGCCGCAACCCCAGCCGCAACCCCAGCCGCAACCCCAGCCGCAGCCAGAGCCGCAGCCGGAACCGCAACCACAGCCGGAACCACAGCCGCAACCACAGCCGCAGCCGGAACCACAGCCGGAACCACAGCCCACAATAGTAGTTGTTCCACCTGAAGTAGGGGCAGTTCAGGAAATCGAGCTTTTGCAGACGAAGAGGAGCAAGCCACTGTTCCAGAAGATCCATTGTCTTCCATACCCCCAGCAAGGAAAAGGAGGGTTAGTCCATCAACTTCTTCTTCAAGCCCCGCTTCTGATGATCTAGATGCCACTTGGAAGCCACCAGCTCAGCCTGAGAGTGATGCATGCCACAAGACAAGGCTAGTGAAAAGGAAGGTTCCAGAAAGCCTTACAGTTATGGAGGTAGATGTAGACGAGGGGGGTGATGATGATTATGATGAAGAGCCAGTCATCACGAACATCACTCCTGGGCCTGCGGAGATGGAGACCAACATTATTAGACTATCCCAAATCGCTGTGAGGGATGTAGCACGGATACCACCAACACAGGTAACGCCAACACGACCTCCAGCTTCCATATTTGCCTTTGCAAAGGCCCGGCAGGGACCTACATCCAGCTCAACCACCACCTCAGTAGGTGGTGGTAATGTAAGTGCACAGAGTCAAATTCCATGCACACCCTCCATTTCATCTGGTATTGAAAGTGGCACCTCCAGCAGCGCCAGAAAGTTCTCCTCCCCAGTTTGGGACTTCTTTTCGGTTAGCAGTAAGGAGGAGAACATTGCTATATGCTCAATTTGTCGGCAGGCTGTTAGGCGGGGTAAGCTTGGTACAAACTATGGTACCGGAGGACAAACAAGTCATCTCAAAAAACACCACACTATCAAGTGGGAGGCTCACCTACTTCACTTAGAAAAAGGAAAACTGGACCCATTGCTGTTGTTGGGGATGAAGAAGTAGGGGAAGATATGATCGCGGTGGAAGGTCAACAAGAGGGAGACATTTCTAGCCCTACCCCCAGCAGTGTACTGGTAACGCCAACATCCTCAGCAACATCTGAGTGGCACCGTAGTAAGAGTCAACATGAGACACAAAGGCAACCGGGCACTGCAATGAGCAAAAGTGCAGCGTCGTTGAGCCTAGCTGGGTTCAAGAAGAAAGGTGCACCACAAAGGAAAATATTCCAGCCTACCATTGACAGCATGCTTAGGTCGGAGGGGCAGTACCAACGCAACCACCCAACGGCACGGTTGTACAATGCGAAGCTGGCTAAAATGTTAGCGCTGGACCTTCTCCCTTTTTCATTTGTGGAAGGGGTGGGTTTCCTTGAATTTGTGTCAGCCATCTGCCCTAAATGGAAGGTTCCCAGCCGGTCCTATTTCGCCCGAGTTGCTGTTCCAGCACTACATCACGATGTGCTGGAATTGGTTGGACAAGCTTTGCAGCAGAGTGTTGTTCACAAAATCCACCTGACAACAGACATGTGGACCAGTTGCCAAGCCACTGATTACATGTGCATCACTGCACACTGGGTCTCTTTTGTGGGGGTTAGAGACAAGCTATCTGAAGTAGGTGCTGTTGACACAGCTGCAATTTTTAATGCTTCTCGGAAACATGCAACTGTAGCCATGTTCGCCATGGAGAAATCTCATACTGCTGAAAACATTTTGGAAGAGTTTAACAGCAAGGTCTTTGAATGGCTGCGCCCCAGAGGGCTTCACATTGGTTTTGTTGCCACGGATAATGGCAGTAATATACTTAAGGCCATTACGCTTGTTGAGTATTTCAGGGTCCCGTGTTTGGCGCACTGCATTAACATTATAGTTCAAGACTTTCTGAAAAAAGAACCCATAGTCAGCAACTTACTGACCACCTGCCGCAGAATATGCACGCATTTCAGCCATTCTTTTAAAGCCCGGAAGCAGCTGAGGATCATTCAACGTGACTATAGAATGACAGTCAAAGCACTCATCCAGGAGGTGGCAACACGTTGGAACTCAACGTATTACATGCTTGACCGTCTGTTTGAGCAGTACAGACCAATCAATGAATATGTCATGCGAAGGGCGGATGATACTGTGAAAGGCATGACCCTTCAGATGGACCAATGGTGCCTTGTTAAATCTCTTACAGAGATGCTTCTTCCTTTCGAGGTCTTCACACGTGAAGTCAGCAAGGAGGACAGTACTATGGGCCAAGCTATCCCATTGTTGCACATGCTAGAGCAACAGCTGAAGGGGGTGTGTGAAGCGTACAAAGGTGTGGAGGGAAAAAAAGAAGCATATGAGTTGGTGGAGAGCTTATCATGTCGCTTAAGTGAAAATGCAAGGGTGCAAAATAAGATTCTGTCACAACAACATTACATTTGTGCCACAATTCTGGATCCACGGTACAAATCGGCACTGCACAGTAAGACATTACTCCCTTTTTCAGAAGTGGATGTTGCCCGGTACAAAACTTGGATAGCTGAGGCAGCCAGTACATTGGAAAATGAACGGCTGGTAATTAAAGGCCTCAAACCCACGTCAAGTACTGCAGCAGAGCATCCTGCGTCAAGTTCAACTTCAGAGCCTGTGGGCAGTGCTTTTGGTTCACAGCTGTCACCAACCCTATCGACAACAGCAATAACCGGATCATCAGCCCCAGTACAAACGGCACAGGATTGGTATTTACAGCAAGGACTTGCTAGGTCCAGTGCTGATGCAAAGACAAAAGAGGCCGCACTAAGTTTAGCACCCCTGAACATTGACTGAATGGTCCAGGCCTACCTGGATGACGCAACAGAGGTCTACATTGATCAAAACCCATTGCGGTATTGGTATGGCAAAAGGGGCCAATGGCCAGTGCTCAGCAGGCTGGCGATAAACTATCTGGCTTGCCCTGTCGCAAGTGTCTCTTCTGAACTTGTTTTCAGTGCTGCTGGTTCCATTGTAACAGTGAAAAGGACCAGTCTCTCACCCAAAAACGTTGAGAGGTTAACCATGATCAAAATGAATCAGCAATTTATACCACCGAATTACACAATACATGAATCAACGCAGGAAGATGAGGACAGCGGCTCAGGTGACGGAAGTAGCGTGTTGGATGCTGATTACCTACTTCTGGTTGAACCTCCAGAGTTTGAGGACGAGCTACACTTCCCTGACAACTAGGCTTCCACTTCTTACTGTGGTTCTCCCTTATTTACTTCTATTTGTGTGTCTGTCTTTCTGTTTGGAAACTTCAAATCACAACAAATCCATCACCACCGTCTTCGTATTTTATTGCCTTATATGAGTTTCAGCTCTCTGCATTTCAGTCCACTCCTCCGAGTCCTGCTCCTCCTGAATCGACCTAAATCTATTGCCCTCAAGCCAGATGATAATTGGATGTAGCATAATCGAAGAAAAACTAAAATCTTGCCTCGTTGAGTCTCTCCAAAAGAAGTGGTACATGATGATGACTACTATAGCTATCCTCCTTTCCGAGCCGATACAGACTGCCCATTAACTGAAGATGAGAAGGAACAGGTAATGAATGATGACATGCATTGGACGCTGACTGAGTGATTTGTGTTGTTGTTGTTTGTAGTGCATGAAGGTAATTCATTGTGTACTATTATCTAATCTACACACTAAAAGTAACTCAATGCAATGTTTGTTTCCATTCTTGTTTTTCAATAACAATTTTCTACTTCTACTGCAGGCCGATCCATTGCATTTTGAATATGGAAAGGGGACTCAATCTGTACACTACTGCACACTGAGTTGGACAACACACCATGATGATGACCACAGTGACATTATCTCTTCGCAGTCACTCAGTACGATCAGAGATGATTGATGGAATAACTCAGTGCTTTTCATGAGTGCATTAAAAGGTAACCAAGTCAACAACAACCACTGCAGACCTACATGTCTGTGTAGTGGTGGAGTCGAGTGTGGTGGTATGACTGACAGCGGGGCATTGATTTAGTCACTTAATTTGTAAAATGCTATGTTGCTGTATATCTGCTTTGTCTGCCTCTGTCAAAAAATGTACGCTAAATGGAGGATGTGTCACGGGTGCCGTGGGCCTGCTCTGTCCTGTTGTTGTTGGAGGTTAATGCTGGAAACAGACTAGAGTAGACATGATGTATCCAAATCCATGCCGCCTCTGAAAGTGTTCTTGTTGCACTCCACCGTAATTTAGGCATTTTTTTCTACTTGATTTTTCAATATCCCTTTTGTTTTCCCATCTGCAATTACAGGCCGGCCCTTACCCTGTGCTACACTGGGAAAAACAACTCTCACTTACCTTACCAATGAATCTACATCTGCCAGGCAGGCAGTGGCGTCACCCAAGATTGATGGCCGGAGCGTCCATGGAAGGGAGGACCAAGACGAATGCCGAGATGCAACTCCACATTTTGACCAGGATAACATACAGTAACAGTATCAACTTTCATCATCTTTTAAATTTGATTCATTTTTTGTCTTCAATCATTACTACTGTGTGTTGTTGTTGTTATGTTTGCTCTCTGCTTATAATTCAATTCATCCCTACAGCAATTTTTGGCTTTTCTTTGCTATCTTTAAGCCCGGGCCGGTACAACAGAACAGAAACTGAATGTAATTCGGGTCTCTCTGAGGGCAGACAGGCAAGGCAAATTGCATAATATCCTGCTGCCCTGTACTGTCTAATTGTCTAGTAGTAGTAGTTAGTAAGTACTATCATTAACCATCAAGTTATCATCATCATGCATGCATTTCCTTTTCTCCCTTAACTGATTTATGGATATGGTTGTCTGCCAAGATTGTGTTTTGTTGTTGTCCATGCGTACTGTTTTTCTTTGTCAAACCTTTCCCAAAACCCCCTTCCCAACCATTCATCAAACCCTAACCCTCTTCCCCCGGGCTGTGTGACTTATTGAGGTGTGACTAAATTAAATGTACACCAATAATTTATCACACGCTTGCTGGGGCGGATATGGCTAAAGCAACAAAAATGCATTTTCAAGGCAGGGCGCGGATCTTCTTCTGCTTGCCCACCCTCCTATGAGCAGTATATTTGCAATTTTTTTTTTACCAAAGGAACCTAATCCATCAACATTAATTGCCGGCATAGATTGGATTTGTTGTCATCCTCCGAAACAGCACTAACGGTTACGCTTGTGTCGAGTCACGGTGTACTGTAGGCCTAGTCGAGTGACTCGACACAGCTAGAGTTTGTAACTCTATGTACTAGGCGATCCCCACAACCATTATGTTTCCTTGTATTTTGGCATATTATTGTTTGGCAGTAAGTTCCGTACTGTACTTCGTTCTACTACTCCTCCCACAGTCTCTCTCAGGCGACTGACTGTCTCATTTTCTTTTATTTGCAAGTGAAACTGCCAGAGTCTACTACTACTACCACCACAACCATGGCATGCTGGGAAAGAAAACCATCATCACCATGCAGCCATCGCCGTGCCCAAGTTAAACATCAAGCACAGGTAAGAGAAGAAGTTTGGGGGAGGCATAATTAATAACGGAATTTTTTTCATTAATTCTATTTCACACACCCCTTTGAGTCCAGTTGCAGAATGCAGAGATTAGGAGGAGAGACTGACAGTACTAGTAGGACAAGTCCCTCAGTGAGGGGTACCGCATCTGTCTGTTTGTGTCTTAGTAACTCAGCCAATTATTTAAATCAAACACTGGCTGTGGCACTGCACCAGCAAGGAAACCGTGTGACATAAAACAGTAACCCCACCCACAAAACATTAACCACATCATATATAAAGTCTAAATATGTAATTTAATACCCTAACAAAAATAAACTATGTAAAAAATCCCACAGCACCTGACCCACCCCTCTCCCTAACCCCAACCAATGTTCATGTCCCGGAACGAAAAAGTCCAACAAATGTCCAAAAGTCCAAAACCCAACGCCCGATTCCCACCCACCAAAAGAAGCTATAAAAAGGGGCAATAAATAAACGGGGTCTCAGCGGGCTCGCCTCTCCAGGACACGGATGCGCTCCTCTAGGCGGGCCACGCGGTGCTTCAGCGCGCTGCAGTTGCATCCACAGGGGGGGGGGGCAGCAGTGCTTCTTGCTGTGTGGCGGCGGGCGGCTGACAGGCGGTGGCACCGTAACACTGTAGGGGGGTGTCTGGGGCCCGGGGCATTGGAGGAGGCTGCAGCTGCTGCCGCCTCCTCCTCTGCAGCTGCTGCCGCCTCCTCCTCCTCCTCCTCTAGAAGAACCAGCCGCTGGTAATCGGCCTGTATGCCCTCCAGCTTCCGGCTCCGGGCCTTGGCTGCCAACTCCTTCCTGTCGACTTTACCTTTGGAAGGAGTCGCTATATCAAGAAGAAAAAACAAGACTATTGTAAAATATACTCTTAGCAAAGCAGTCAGACAAATTCATTCTACACATAGTGGCACAGTAGCACTAGCAAGCACAGTACGTAACATTTGTGGTATGTATCTATCCTCCCACTACCTCGGCCTCGAACATTTGTGGGAGTTTCAGGCATTCCACCACCCATGCATCTGATTCATATCACACACCTATGCATGCATCCCACGTATCCTTCTCTGCCAGTCATAAATATAAAATCTCGCCCGTCCTTCCTCCTTCCACCCTTCTTTCCCTTTTCGTTCAACCCATCCATCAAGGTCATCTGATCAGACTTTGTCTTCTCCATAAAAATTACACAGCTGAGTTGAAGTCCGATAGAAGAGGCCATTGGTTACTCTCAGTACACTCCCGTCGCTAATGCTATTGCTAATGCTAAGTAAAGGGTGTCTTCTTCAACCGTTCACAACAACTTCTTACTTAAGTCTCAACAGTACAGTATACATTACACCCTTGCAGCGAGTGTAATGTCAATAAGTAAGGATTAGGAATATAACTTACCACCGCCCGCCACTGCTGCTGGCTCACCCCCTGCAGCTCCTCCAACTGCCGCATCGCCTGCACCCTCAGCGGCCGCGTCACCTTCGCCGCTGGCCCCGGTACTGGTGGTCGGTAGTACGCCTAGAAAAAACATTACACATTTTTCAGATGCCATAAACACCTCCCCTATTTTTGACTAGCAAGAATGAAAAAAAGTTAATACATACATAATACATATACAACATACATCACTAGTATAAATCAGGTAGTAGAGTAGACACTGGTAGTGTTATATGGTCCCTAGGGTCATTCTAGTCTTTGCTAAGTTACCCCGAGCCATGCAACCATTTTAGCTCTGTCTTTTATTTTTGCGCAAGTTACCTCGCAGCTTGTTGTGAAAGACGCCTTTGAGCCCACATGAGCTCATACTGCAACTGTCTGAGCGCTGCGTACAAGGGCGAAAAACAACCGACTTTGTTATGGAGTTCTGGTGTTAGCCCATATTGCTTATCCATAATAAAAACTGCACTTTTTGGCACGACTGAGAAATGCTTGCACTATACTAACGCGCACCATTTTTCTCATTACAGACGGAAGATTCCCTTATACGAAGAACCAGAGCTTTGCAGACCTTATGATGTAACCAGTACTAGGTTCTTCTAAGGTGAGGGCTCCCAGAATTCTCACATCTCCATTTATAATTTTATATAAACTAGATTCCTACCAAGGGGAGGGTGGTTCTTCCACCACTGTCCAGTTATCATGATCTCGCCTTTTGGCTTCTATGGACTTGTAGTTGTAAGTAACTTGTAAGTCTAACTAAGTGTAACAATGTTTATTGTTTTAATCTTATGCATTTTGCTGTTGCTGCTGCATTATACAACGTACAGAGCTTGTCAGTTGGAAATAAAAATAAACCTTTTGAACTTACATAGACTCGGTGGTATTTGGTGTGGACTTACACGAGAGAGTGAGCAAAAGGGTGTGCATTGCTTCCGCGACAGAGGTTGGGAGAGTTATGTTGTCTGGGTTGTCTACTCATTGGGTATTTGGGGGAGGGGGGCGTTTCGGAGTAATGAGACACTATAACTAGTTGGTCAGGGGATTGTGGTGGCTTCTGATTGAGGTGTGAGGAAGGTCCAACCTCCCATCACCAACGTCCTATTTTCTTGTGCAAAGTTCTGTATGTGCAGAATCCCTACAACAGTAGTAGTATGTCCTATCCTATCTAAAATTCTCAAATGTGGTTGGGCATTTTCTTGGTGGGAATTGTCGAAAAGCTTCAAGAATAAGAAGACTAGAAGTAGTAGAAGAGGACAACCCAAAGGACTGGACTCAATGGCTATAGCTATTGGTGAATATGAGTTTTATTTAAAATATTTTAAATAAAGAGTGGGCAACTGGGCAAGCTTAGCTACAGACAGACTAATAGTAGTAGTACAGAGAGTCATAGCAGACGCAGTTAGAGGCAGGGATAACAAGAATTTAGAAACAGATAGTATAGAGCAAAGAAGATTTTGTCAAAATTCGAATTAGGAGGATACCGAAATAATAGTTCGGAAAAATAAGGTGCAGGAAAAGTTTGGGAAATATAATTAATAATATTAACCACTGGAGGACTTACTGGGGCCAGCAGCAGAGCCCTCGATAGAGGAGCGGTCCTGTCCCTGGGAGGCATCTTGTTGATCTTCGTGGCCCACCGCCTGCGACCCCGTCTTCTTGCCCCTGGGTGCTGCTGATCATGTAAGATTTCATAAAGAAAGAGACAAAAATTAAAGTTTGGTGTGAAATAAATAAAATATTTTAAAATACGCACCAAAAACTTTTTGGTAACAACAATTGCAATAAAATTGACCTATCTGATCGACTGGTAGTATTGCGAGATTCACGGACCGTCTAGCAAGCCTAACTACCACCTGACCTAGCCCACCTATTCCAATCCAGACGGGCCAATTGTTCAGTAAGTCTGCATTTCCATTTATTTTAGTCCTAAAAATGCATAGATGGAGGACACATGCATACATTTTTGCATACACCAAATTGTTGGCTGATTGCTGCTGATGTTCTGCTAGTGATGATATAAGCCTATTAACACTCAGAAAACAAACTACAAAAGGTTCTGCGAAGGACTGGGGTAAGCAGCACTCAGCAGCACGTGACATGACAGAGGATGCGTCACGCACACCACTTACAAATTACCAACTAATAAGTAACTAAACCTATCAATCCACCACTATCCCTTCTTAGTGGCAGGAGGACAAAGGAAGGACTACTCTCTCTAGCATTACATCACTTAAGTTCTCTAAAGTAAACTCTTACATAATCATCAGGCCAAGCGAGCGCAAAGTTGCAAACAAGTAAGATTAGTAGCGCCGAGCGCCTGTGTCATAACAATCACAGATTTGTAAACGTAATTTACCTGCAATGTAAGCAGCAGCATTCTTGCTGGTCGGAAAAAAATATATATTCGCAATATATAACACAGAGCAGAACACAAAGTAGTAATATTAAATAGCTACTCACCAAGCCCCGGGACCTCCACTCCTAGCAGGTCCAGCAGGTCCTGCTCCCGGTCCAGAATATCGGACCACCGGTGCGTCAGCTGATTATTGGTGCGCCGGACACCAGAGCAGCGAAACACTGCCCGACGCACCTTGCCCCACCGCTGCCGACGCTCCCGGAGCCCGTACCCGGACCCAGGCCTGCCGCCTGCTGCCAGGGTTAAGGGGAGGTGGCGCTGAACAAAAAAAACCAGAGCGGCCACCTCCGACTCATTGAATAAGGCCCGTGCCTGCACCTCCTTTGGCGCCGCCTTCCGCAAGGAAGGCGGTCGCGGCTCTGGCTCCGACTTCGAGCCCTGTGGCTGTGGCCCTTTGCCATGGTTCTGGGTAGGCGGGGGACGGAAAAGAAAAGGTAGGAATTACAAAAAAGTAAGTAAAAGAAATGAAAAAGCAGGTAATAGAAAAAGTGTGAAAAAGTAGTTAAAAACACCCAAAAAGTAGAAAAAAACTCAAAATATAGAATCAGGAAAATAGAGAGATAGATAATAAATAAAAAAGACCCCAAAAAAGTTTACAGAAACAAAGGATTGAAAAGATAGAGGGAGGATTGAAAAGCAGGCCCAGAACCATAGCAATAGACTGAAAAACAAGATGGCCGCGCCCATTGCGACCGCATGGGCAAGTTCGCGCGATATTTCCCCCCCGAGCACGCAAAAAGCGTTGCGAACACGTAATGCGCATACCCGAACAGGAAACCCTTATCGCGAACGGGCGGGAGCATGCAATACGCGACCCGGAACTGGAAATAAGCATCGCGAGCGGGCGGGAGCATGCAATACGCGACCCGGAACAGGAAATACCATCGCGAGCGGGCGGGACAAGTGAAAACAAGATGGCCGCGCCCGTTAGCGACCGCATGGGCAAGTTAGCAATATATTTCCCCGCGAGCACGCAAAAACACATCGCGAACGGACGGGACCAGCAATTCCGCGATTTCGTGGAATTTCCGCGATTTCGCGGAATTTTTTAGCAATTTTGCGGAGATTTGCCTAACGAGACTACGCAAATTCCGCCCACCCTTACTCTAAATGCCATCTGATGCAATAGATACCTTTCATGTCAATACCGTCCATGAGCTTAAGAAACTGATGTGTAGCTCCCAGCATGACACGTGTTACCTTCCTCATGAACAGAGACATACCTTAGAAGATCTTGCCAAAGATACCACAGTAGTGATCCACCCTGCTGACAAAGGTGGTAACATTGTTATTATCCTCAGAGGTATGCATTGGAAGGAAGCTTGCAGACAACTAAATGATAGGGAGTGTTGCTTCTCTATTTCCAGAGAGGAATACAACAATGCTATTGTTGGATATTAGGTAAAGCTTGAGGAATGGAGAGAGAGGGGTCTCCTTGAATTGGAGGAATTGGAGTATCTTAAGAAAGACTACCCCTAGATGCTAGTACATTATCTGCACCCCAAAGTTCATAAAGCTAGAACCAACCGTCCGGGTAGGCCATTTGTGTCTTGCAGGTGTGGTGCCCTGGTAAACACATTGAGATATGTTGATTTCTTTCTCAGGAGTTTTGTTTCCACGCTCCCATCTAACATTCGTAATAGCAAGTATTCCCTTGCCAGAATTGAGGGATTGTGTGGGACAATGATTATATCTTTACAACCCTAGATGTATGCTCACTATTAACCAGCATATGACACTAAGATGGCATACATGCATGCAGACATTTTCTTAGAGCAAGGCCTTCATACTACATAGCACAAACTAGTATGATCCTAGAAATGATAGAATATTGTCATCAGAATAACATCTTCATGTTCAATGGTGTAATTTATAGAAGGCTAATGAAAACGGTGATGGGCACTTGCTTCGCCACCAGCTACACAAACCTCTTCATGGGTATGTGGGAGTAGCAAGTGACCACCGCACACAGTACTGTCAGTAATATGGAACATGATAACCTTTGGTTGCCCTTTATTGATCACATGTTCATAATTTGAAAGGTTCTGAAAAACCGGCATTGGAATTTGTTGACAAGCTGAAGGACAACACCAATAATTTGGATTTCATGTGTACTATCAGTAAACATAAGATTGAATTTCTTGATGTATTTATAGAACTGAAAGATGGCAAACTAGCTACGAGCAGGCAATAGCCTTCTCCATGCCCTCAACAGCCACCCAGAAACTCTGAAATAGAATATCTCTATTGGTGAGCTGCGGTGGGGTAAGAGAAACTTTATCTTGGAGAACTTTTTTTTACGAGAGCAGGAGAACATGTCACAGAGGTTTAAGGCTATAGGCTATCCCCAATTGGTGCTTGACATAGCAGTTGCCAGGGTGAGATTGAAGGACAGGGATGGCATCCTGTTTCAGCCCTATACTGACCAAGATACAGATGAGGAGGGTCTGGTAAGGCTAGTGCCTATCTATAAAAGCAGCTCAAGGAAGTTAGAGAAAGTGATTCATAAAAATTGGAACATTCTGTCCAATGACCTTACTATTGGGTTTCTAATGGTTGATAGACCTAGCTTCACATACAGGAGAAGCCGGTCTTTGAGAGATATGTTAGTCTAGAGCAGGGGTCTTCAAACTGTGGGGCGCCACCCCCAGGGGGGCCGTGGAGCGATGCAAAGGGGGTCGCGCCTTCCCAGTCACACTTCTGCCGAGGCCCAAGGGCTTCAGCCCCCCCTCTTCCCCCGTCCTGCGTCTCAGCCCGGGCTGCTGCAGTGCAACTCGAGCTGCTGGGGGCTCAGCTGGGCAGTGTCTGGAGTCTTATCTCCGGCACGCCCGAGTTTTTCACAGGTCTTTAAAGACCATTTGCATATTTACATGCCTTTGTAAACTGGTTACAGAGGCTTAGTTTTTTTCCTGGTTCCAGTACCCCCTGGGCCCCCACTCTGCCTAATCCTTACATTTGCATTTAACTTTTACTGCTGTAGTGTGAGAATGCATTTCTTGAAAAGGAATATAAAGTAGGGTTGCCAAAAGAAAAATGCCAGCCGTGTTTTGTTTAAAGAGCCTGCAAAGGCCTCCTCTTGACACTAAATAGACTTATAAATAAAAAGTATGTATGCATTCGTTATGTGACTTTTCTGTCTTTGTTCTCTTTAATTATCAGTCATGGATCATTGAGGCAGCCCTAGAACACAATTAAAAGTGCTTTCTATTTATATTTGCTGTTCGAAGTACGCACAGATAAGTGCTGAAAATACAGCTTTAGGTGACTGCTTATTTTTGTACCGACTGGGCCTTCAAAATAATCTGCTGGCAACCCTAACCATAGGACTGGAAGTTTGTTGCAGGATCAGCACATTATTTATTTCCTCAATCCCCGATTAATGCCATAATAGCAATAGTTTAACTTAGATCTTAAACCCTACGCCGCCGTCCATAACATGCTGAGTTACTTCAAGTGTCTGGGAATGCACTCTGCATTCAGACAACTCACTCGTCATTCTCGCCCTTCACTTTCACGCTCACCCTGCATTCACAGCGATCACAATGCACTCACACCATTCACCCGCTCACCCTGCACTCAAAGTGATCACTCTGCACTCACAATGCACTTGCGCTGTTCATCCTATACCTCACCCTGCAGTCACACGAGTACACTACTCATCCTGCACTCATGTGACACTTCTCTCACCTGTCCCCCTCACTGCTCAATATGCAACTCACTCAAACAAGCCCATCAGTAATCATACACTCATTCGTCCCATTCTGAACTTGCATCCGCACCTAAATTCATAAGCCACCTCACTCACCCTGCAGTCACTCCTCTTACCCTACTCTCACACTGTTGCATCGCTCACCGTGCACTCACATGGGCACTCTTGTCACCCACACAGTGCAGAGGGTTAACGTTCCTGCTACAAAGAATATGTACCATGCAGATCACAGAAATGAGTGTGAGTAAACTATGAGTAGCGCTATAAAAAAATGAAATGTTTGTCAGAAAGGTGCTATAGAGAGATGAGGTGAATTGTTGGTGAGTGGCAGTGAAGGAATTCATGGAGAAGGAGGAAACGGGGTGGGGCACCAAAAAGACTGTTGCACCGTGTGCGACCAGTGTTAGGACCAGCCCTGGCTGGGAGTGTTAAAGGTGAAGTGAGAGGTTGAATGGGGAGAGTTCAGAAGTTGTAAAAGGGGTGAAAGAAAATGGCCTGCAAAGTGAGAGAGGGATCTGGGGTTAGGAGAGGACAGAGGGATGGAAGGGAGGGGTGAGAGGAAAGCTGCATGGGTAAACTGCTTAACTCTGCACAAAACCGCCAGGGTTTTAAGGGACCCCTGCTTCTCCCGGCCAGGGCCAAGTGAGCTTCTAATGTGGCAGCACGTATTCCTGCGGAGTGGAAGGCCCTTCACAAAGGTTGACTAGAAATCTTTCTGATGTTAATTGCTGTATTTTGGTTATACACTGGTACTGATGGGGTGAAATCTTTCCTCAGTGTTACTGTGTACGCGGCATCACATAACATCATTTACCTTTTCTTCCCACACAATTTAGTCAAGCCTGTCACGTAATTTGGTCCTCACCTGCCTCATAATTTCAGTAGCCCTGCCTACAGGTTTAGAAATTTTTGTCAGGAGGGGGTCCTTACGCCTCAAAATGTTGACAGGGGGGTCTCGGCATCCAAAAGTTTGAAGACCTCTGGTCTAGAGTGACATTACACAGGAATCTGATACCAAAATGAGTGGTCCTAGTGGCTTTTTCTATGTGGTAGATGTAGAGCTTGTAAAAATATCCCCAGCAAGTTAGTATATGAAATACCATATGGTTGTGGCACTAGGAAAATCACAAAATTCCTCACATGCACATCGCGATTTGTGGCCCTTGCACAGGAATGTCCCTGTAATGAGATATATTGGTAGCACGATACACCCTGCTAAGAAAAGGATCCTAGAACATATATGTGCTACAGATATTGGTGACCCACATTTTACAATGGCGAGACATTTCAAGGAGAAATATTACAGTGAAAAGATCAAACTGACTTATTTTGCCATTGAGCAAGTTCCCCGGAACACCAGGGGAGGTAATAGAGTACCAGTGGTGGCTGGTATGTGAAGGCGGTGGGGGGCTGGGGGACTGGTCGCGGGGGCTAAAGGGAGGGGAGGAGGGAATGAAATTTAAAAAAAATACACACTCACCTGTCTGTCGCTGCCACCCGCCGTCGCCGCCGCCGCCTCCTCTCGGTCCTCTTCCCCGCTTCCAGGGCAGGAAACAGGAAGCAGGATGCACCCGGCTCCCAGCCTCCCGATAGCCAATCACAACGCTGCAATAAACGTTGTGATTGGTCTGAGCGCCATGGATCGGCACTCAGCCAGAGAATGGGAGACTGGGCATGTTTTCCATGCAGGCTGTAATGCAGCCTGCATGGAGAACATGCAAAGTGTTCATGAATGTTTGGCCGGCCCCAGAGGGCCAGCCAAACATTCATTTGCACTTTAGGGAGTAAAAACCACTCCTCCCCTCCCCTGCTCTGTCAGCAGAGTAGCCCCGCCCTGTCCCGCCTGCAAAGCTGCTGCAACTAAGGGCAGGCAGAGAACTCCGCTCCGCCAGCGTAGTGCGCAGAGTTTTGCTCTACTCCACGCTCCGCTGAGAACATGGAGTTTAGGCAAAACTCTGACTCCGCAGCGGAGCAGAGTTAGCCAGCACCCCCTGACAAAAATAGGCTCCCCGGCTCCACCCCCCCCCTAATAAATAATATATATAAAAAAAGAAAAAAGGCACCTACCTCTACTGTGGCACCTCGGGCTGCCCTCCTCCTCCTCGCAATGGTCTCTCTCCCGCAAACCCCTACGTCGGACGTGCATCTTGGTAGGACTGCGCACGCGTGCGCGCATGCGCAGTTCTCGCATGACGTTCTGCCACTTTGTCCATTATTCATTAAGCTCCTACAGTGGCAACTGGTCACTTTTTACACGCGGTTGGGGGATTTTTTATGTGTTTTGTTCCCTTGCACACTTGATTTAATGGTGGCTTGTTGATTTTTCCATTTGCAACTAGGACATGTCAGTTTACAGCCACTATGGCAGTACTAGCAACTTTCAGCAGGTCTAGGTTTCTGTATACCTCTATTTACTTTTCTTCCTTTGAATTGATTTATATTTGGACACTTCTCTTGTGTCTTTCCATCACGGTCTGATATGCAGTTTGCATTTGAATGGCTGTAATATAAATTATCCTTTTTCTTCAGCACTGTAGATTTGTATATCTGTGCATGTATAGTTGGGGATCATCTAGAACGCTGACAGTTTCTATATTGTCAGGCAGTTTCCTGCTTCAGAAGATCTGTATGTTGTCGCTTGTATACAAGTCATGCCATTTATATACATCGACATGTCGCCCACATGTATATGATAGTGTTTTTCACGGTGTGTGCCCAATGGTGTTTATTTTCTACCCTGTGGAATTTGAGCCATTTCTGATGTATACTTGGGCCTTGAGGATGTTTACTTTATACTCAACTATGACTTACTCAAGTTATACCTGATTTTCAGACTTGTTTTCGATGTGCACCTGGGTCCATTCCTAGATGGCACTCATTCCACAGTCCACTTTCTATGTCTAAACACTATTTGTTGGTGCCACAGGGTCTGTCATCATGTGATCAAGGCCAAAGAGCTGAAATGACCCTGAGTTTGGAACACAATAAAGGAATTTCTTGCACACAACTATCCTGAGTGAGTGCCTCATCTTGGATTGTATTTGGATTTCGTTGACTGGTGCGCTCCTCCAGGCTTTGCACTGCATCCCTACAGAGCTTAGGATAGATCGAGAGCCCATCTGTGCATATGAAATTTTCTATGTACTTACCTTTTTTTCACGATATTCTGTTGTGTGATATTTTTGACTCAATATTTTGATAGTTTACACTCAAAGTAGGCAAACTATATTTTTTTCGACAAAATGTTTGACAAGATGTGATGGTAATTCATTATTGTTGTTATTGATATTCTGTCATACAACAATTTTAATGCACAATAAGTGTAAGAATATTATTTTAGAAATCAATTCAATTGCAGTTGACGCAAAAGCAAAGAATGTGAACATTATAAAAATAGTCAACTCATTCCATAGTGCATTCTAAGGAGTCCTACATGCCTTTTCTTAGCATCAAGCATTTGTTTATCATATGCTTTAAATACCATCCACCACTGCCATCCTGTGGAAAACACAGGTTGTCTCCATAAAAAGGATGCATCACCATAGAGACAGGATTCTCAGGGCCACAGGAGGGAAGCCTATACCATAGTTATTTGCTGCTCTTCCTTCATTTTTAAGTGCCTCCATCATATTGCCCAATATCATCATAACACTGTTCACTATGTCTTAAAAGTTCTGAGCTTGTCTGTCCAATCGGACTGTCCTGGTCTGCAGTTGACTCATCCTGGTGTCCAGGAACTTCACTACTACCGCACTCCGGCAACTCTGGGATCCCTTGTTTCCAGTTGTGTCTCAACAGCAGAAAACGTCTTCTCCACCTTTTCTAGTTTGCTCAGTATGGTGTCCAGTACACCCATCATTTCACTGTCTCTGGCTAAGTCTTCCACTGATGATAAAGATCACTTCACAAGAGCCTTTTCCATCCTTCACTTGTCCACAGTCCTCCAGCTGACTCCAGGTCACACCACTTAGGCCAACCCAGTTCAGCTGGCATGTCTCAGTAGTTTTGGGAGGTCACTGCTCCAATATACAGTCGATGAGTAGTGCCTCCAGAGAAATTGGAACTGTGGTGTCACCCACAGCACCCCTCCCAAGGGCACTACAACATCCACACACTCGCAATTTTGCTTTACTTCATCATCTAGGAGTTTTCCTCCTACCACTGAGTTTGACATTGCTGCAGGGTTTTGCTGCCGTTAGACAGAACCAGCTGCCCCTCCTGCAATTTGAAAGGAACTGTGGTCACTAAGCAGCTTTAGAAGCCATGGGACATGGAAGCAAGATAATCTTTCGGAGGTCATAGGCAATGCCACTATCTCGCTCACCGCCTCACTCCATCACTATGCTAATCTCTATATCAATGATCAAGATCCAAGTACAGTCTGTTTTAAGGTCTCACTTAAGACACAGCACGCGCTGTTGCTTACAAGTCTCCTGTAAATTAAAAAAACATTAATGAGGACTTAGAGCCACCCATTATTTACTATTACTTACCGTGGTTAGCTTCGACATCACTCTTATTTCCTTGCTTCTCACTGGTCAGCACCTCCTGCTTTCACTTCATCTTTCTGAGTTTGTCCGTTCTGTGCCCTATTGGTGCTTGCCCGGTCCTCCTCCTGACCTCCTCCTGCTGTCCGTGCTGTTACTTGCTCTGTCCCTCCCTCCTTCTGCTGTCTGTGTTGTAGCTTGCCCATCCCCCGCCGTTCGTGGTCTTGCTTACCCCCACCTCCTTTGTGTTGCTTGCCCTTCCTGCCCTCCTCTCGCTGTCTGCCGTTTTGTGCGGCTGGCCGTTTGACGCAGCCAATGCTTACTGTGTCATGCTTCATTTTTTTATTTTACTTTTATTCATCTTGCACAGCAGTCACTCTGCTGTGCAACATGTTTAAAAACACATTGACAAGGCCAATAGCTCTCATATAGGTGAGCCTTATTGGCGTTGCGGATGCTTCTTTTAGATAAGGTCATCTCCTTGAGTTATCAGTAGATGCTAGAATTCATTTAGAAGATAAATACAATAGCTATGAAAATGGACAAATTGATATCATTTCTTCTGTAGCCTAAAAGTGCCATATTAGAATAGATACGTCATTCATTTTTTGAAGCGGCCATGTATCTGGTACCGCTAGAGTTGATTGTGATCGGTGTTGTGCCTGAACCGGGAAAAAGCCCTCAAATATTAAATTGTAGAACAATTCCCCAGATTATACAGGTCTGTGAGATAAATGCTAAACTGTTGTTGTCCCATCCCCTCGGGTTGTAGAGATAGTTCTATATCATGAACAGTCGAGTTGGATGTCCATCATCACATGCCCTGATGCTGGCAAGCCCTGTATTCTCATCTTGATTTTGGGTGTAGGTTCCATGTGGGCTGCCACCTTAGGATTTGAAAGCCTCTATGACAGTGGGACACGGGACTCTTTTAAGTGATAGCTGTGGTTCATTTTGGATGGACTTTGAACAAAATGCCCTTGTTTTCGGTAGCACTCCAACTGCTTCTGCTGATGGAAGTAACCTTTCCTCCCCTCTTTCGATTATATTGTGGTCAGTCTTCTTTTCAACTGTGTTGCTTTTCTTGTTGGCCCTAGAACCACTCTTGCCTACTCATCACAAATACACACATCTCATTAGGTTACTTATGAAGCAAGCTGTCACTTTATGCTGACAAAAGTTTTATATGTTCCACAACCGGATCTTTCGGTGCTACTGTAACTAGAATTCTGGAATATTTCCTAGCTTTCACTTATTGCTTAATCTTTCCAAACTGAAATGTTTCGCTTAAACTCCGCCTAAATTGCACATTATTTGATATTCTTTTAGTAAATGATTTGGTTGAAAGGGATAATCTACTTTCCGACAAAATACTATCTTACATTGATGCTACTCTGACGAGACGATCTCCTCTGTAGATTGCTCCATGCAGAAGAATTGGTGAAAGCTGCACCTTTATAATTCCCACATATTACATTACATAAAGTACATTGCCAATGCTTCTTCTTCCTTACTTCTCTAAAAATGGATGCTCTCACTTAGGACTCCACAGGAAAAGGTAAAGGCGTACATAGCTGTGCATAAGCTCACAGCTCATACAATAAGAAGTGGCCTCAATTTAGCATATTTTTAGCTTTATCATTATTGAGTGAATTCAGTGCTTGGTAGATTTAGGAAAGAGGGGACTCTGATTCCTGTGGATATTGAAACCATTACCTCAGGTTAAAGATTCTCAGCCATACCATCAGCTCATGATTGGTCGAGATGTGTGAATTTCACAAAAAGAGGTTTATTGCTTTTAAAGTCCGCCATGGAATTGCTAATTTATTAGAATCCTTTCGAGTATTATATAAATGGAGCTGTGTGTTTGCATGTGTAGACATGATTGGTCACATTTTTGTTATAATTTTGTAAGCACTCGAACTGATGTTTTATGGTAAAATACAGGAAGTGCTGTGATTGATGTTTATTTTGTATTGGGATTTGGGTTTCAATTCCTCCTCTATTTCATTCTCATCCATTCTTGCCTTTGAATATTCAATTGTAATATGCCTGGTGAATAAGGATATTTGTGTCAATGGTGACTTGTGCATTTACCATTCTTAAGCCGATTAAAGTTGTTATTCATGATTGACTGTACTCAACTTCTAGTTTTTCAGTGTTACGACATGCAGAAATCTTCTTCTGGCTAGCCTTGCTATATATTTATGAATTTGTTGAGTGTGTGTTCATTCTCAATATTTATATTTTTCTTCTGTATTGTTATTCTATTAAACCATCAATAAAAATGTTTTGACCAATCAAACGAAGACAGGCTTTTTCACAGGGAGCATTGGGCATGCCACTTCAGTCAGCTGACGCACTGTTTCGCCAGCCTGACCCATGCAGTTGGACCAGCTCTCCCCTCTACCAGTTTGAGTGTACTGATTTCTATGAATGATTCCAAAGTGGTGTAACCATTGCTCTGTCCTTTGCAGTTGTGTCACTGCCTGTAAGCCTGCTCAGAAGCATCCAAGCCCTGTGGTTAATGAGTCCGTGATAATCATTAGATGGTCCCCAGCTCAAGAATACTCCACTTTTAGTAGGGCACTAAGAGAACTAAGTGTGTTGAGCACCTGCTGCAAAGACTGTGTAAATAAGCATTGGCACCTATCCGCTTTGCCAATGGCTTATTACCATACTCTACAGCATCGAGGAAAAGGCAAGATGTGCAATATTTGTTAAAAAAAATGGAAAAAGGCGAATGATACGACCAGTCGTGTCTTTCCGCTGGTGCACACATGCATAAAAACACATGCGCATGCCAGCAGAATTATGTGGATGACATTTTCCTTGGTTTTTATTTGCCGAGCCAAGGTGGGAGACACCACTTGGGTCAGTAAATGAAATATTAAAGATTGTTTTGTGCAAAAATGCACTTAAAAAAAAAAAAAGGACGGAGGAGCGGGGCGAGCAAAGTAGGATCGCATTTCTAAGAGGGTGGGGGTAGAAGGAGAAGAACAGTGCATGAGGGAGAGAGCAGCATACGGATGGGAGAGAAATCAACATGGGGAGAAGCACACGATGAAGAGTGGAGCAGGGGAAGAATAACACGGAGCATAGGTTGGAGGGAGATACATTTGAGAAAGCAAGCAGCACACAAAGAAGACAGCACACAATGGTGACAGCACACAATGGTGACAGAAACACGAAGAGCGGGGGGAGAAGCACATGAAGGCATGAACACAGAGTGTGAGGGAGAAGTACATATGAGAGAAAGACCAAGCACAAAGGGGAACTTGAGGGGGTACTTGAGGTTGAGAGGTGGAAAACACATGCACTCTGATGGAATGCATAATCACAAAGAAAAACTTTGTTCCCTAAAAGTGAGCAGTGGAAGGACAAAAGTCAGCCAAGAGGATTGTACAAAGTCTTTGTTCCAGGGCAGGGACAAGTACGAGATGGAGCAAGATGGTCAAGGCAATTCATCCAATAAGAAGCAAGGAAATGCAAGTGACAATAAAGCCAAACAATGGTAAGCTTTAAGCCCACTGTAAATTCTTGGTAAACCCACAATAGGTCTTTTTCAGCATCAGTGTTCAACAGATTATCCATCTGAAACAATATGTCCTGAAATGGAAAAGAGTATCTAGGAATAACATTACAAAATGTGTTCCCTTAAAACTGGCACTGGGTGCATGGAATAGCCTCACAACAGTAGTAGTGGAGAATAAGGGGGCCATTTAGAGGGGTGATATCGGACATCTGCCATAAACAATAGGTGTCGGTGTGCCTACCTCTGCATCCCATGCTTCATTTAAAGTGTGGGGGAAGGTGGTGCTCCAAATTACTGAGCCTGCTGTGCCAACGGGAATACTCTTCCAGCTGTCCTTTTGTTGACAGTATTGGCATCAAAGTAGCTACCCAGACAGGGATGCCCATCTAATGCCATTTCCACTGATATTTCATCTCTTTAGAGCCTTATTAAAATCATGATGCTCAAGGACACAAAAACATTTGCCATGTCCATCCTAGAAATGGACCCCCACTTTGGGGGTGGGCGGGTATCTCTTCAAGACTAATATACATGACATAGCTAACCTGCTTCCATACCTCCCTCCCCCCATGCATGGAGGGGCTGCTTCAGGGAAAATCTACATCTGCTAAAATATCGGCATCTTAATATCTGGCTGCGTCTGCATGGCCAAACCTAATACTGTTGCTCTAAAATACTACAGTCAAGATTTACTAACACTTTGCTTCAATCAATCGTTCAATCTGGATTTGTAGAGCGCTGCTAATCACCTATGTGGGTATCCAGGAGCTAGGACCCTGCTGCAATCCATCAAAAAGCCTGGTGTTGAGTCCTTTTTTGAATTCCGTGAAAGACGGTGCTGTTAGGAGGTGGAGGGTAGGGTTGTTCCAGGACTTGGCTGTGAGGTAGGAGAACTGTCCTCCGCTGTAGCTTCGGCAGATGAGGGGAGTGTGATCAGGGCCGGACTGGCCGTAGCGGGCACCGAGCATTTCCCCGGTGGGCCGCTATGGTGGGGGCCGGTTTTGGTCCCCTGGGGGGCCGTTTTTTAGGTCTCGGCCTGCACAAGCGGTTGCGCTGGTCTGGCCGAGAGTTTTAGTAAGCGGGTTTTGGAAGTGCAAACACTGGCTTTCGGCTGGCGACCAGCTTGAGTTCACGATGGCGTGCACGTGCAACTGGCATCTGGGTTTCCTATCTCTTCCTCATTTCCTCGTCATGGCTCATTAACTCTCTGGACTCTGATGTTTCAATCGCAGCAGCAGCTCACATTACCAACTGAGGGCCCTGGACTACAGTCACATGAAAAACAACAGCGATTAGCATTGAAATGCCAGCTTTTTTTTGTCTAGTTAGAAATATTGCTTCGGTGGGTTGATTTCACCTTATATCGCTATTTGTTTTATATTGGGAGTCACAGCCTAATTACCAGTATTTTTGTCTCTCACTGTTTTTTTTTTAATATTTATTCGCGCAAAGCTATATTTAAGGTTACTTTTTCTGCGTCACTTCTTCACTCTATTTAAACTCCACACCCCCCACTCTTATTGTCTCTCTCCTTCTCTCTCTCTCCCCTCTCTAATTCTCTCTCTACTTAATTAACTCTCCCCTCTCTATCTTTTTTAGCCTTTCATTCTCTCTCACCCCTTTATCTGTTTCTCTTTCAAACTCCTTCATTCACTCTCTCTCCCCTTCTTTTTCTCTCTCTATCCCGCTCCACTCTTTATTCTATGTACACCCTATCTCTCTCTTTCTCTCTCACCACCCTCTCTAATTGGGCATTATATCTTCACTCTATCTCTCACTCGGCAAAACCACAGCATCACTCAGCATCACCACAGCATCACTCAGAGCCAGCACAGCATCAATCAGAGCCAGCACAGCATCACTCAGCACCAACACAACATCTCTCAACGCCATCACAGCATCACTCAACGCCATCACAGCATCACTCAACGCAACCACAGCATCACTCAGCGCCACCACAGCATCACTCAGCGCCACCACAGCATCACTCAGCGCCACCACAGCATCACTCAGAGCCACCACAGCATCGCTCAGCGCCACCACAGCATCAATCAGAGCCAGCACAGCATCAATCAGAGCCAGCACAGCATCACTCAACGCCATCACAGCATCACTCAACGCCATCACAGCATCACTCAGTGCAACCACAGCATCACTCAGTGCAACCACAGCATCACTCAGCACACCCACAGCATTACTCAGCACAACCACAGCATCACTTAGCGCCACAACAGCATCACTCAGCGCCACCACAACATCACTCCGCGCCACCACAGCATCACTCAGCACCACCATAGCTTTACTCAGCGACACCACATCATCACTCAGGGCCAACACTGCATCGATCAGCACCACCACAGGATGACTCAGCACCACCACAGCATCGCTCAGCACCACCACAGCATCGCTCAGCACCACCACAGCATCGCTCAGCACCACCACAGCATCGCTCAGCGCCACCACAGCATCGCTCAGCGCCACCACAGCATCGCTCAGCGCCACCACAGCATCGCTCAGCGCCACCACAGCATCGCTCAGCCCCAGCTCAGCATCGCTCAGCGCCGCCACAGCATCGCTCAGCACTGCCACTGCATCGCTCAGCACCGCCACTGCATCGCTCAGCACCGCCACTGCATCGCTCAGGGCCGCCACAGCATCACTCAGCGCCGCCACAGCATCACTCAGTGCCGCCACAGCATCACTCAGCGCCAAGACAATATCACTCAGCACCACCACAGCATCACTCAGCGCCAAGACAATATCACTCAGCACCACCACAGCATCACTCAGCACCACAGCAGTATCACTCAGCAACACCTGAGTATCATTCAGCATCACCTCAGCATCGTCTCCGCAACAGTCACCACCACCACCACTACCACCTCAGCATCACTCAGCACCACCTCAGCCTGCTCTCGGAATCTGGCATCTGTTGATTCTCCCCTAGCGTCTGGCCGCTGCTAGTGTTATAATACAGGTACTAGTTCCCAACCTTCACCCTCCGATTGTTTATGCCCCCTCAAAAAAAAGCTTTAACAAACAACCATTGCAAAAGGCAGAAACAAGTTGCCAGCATTGCAAGAACAAAAGAAAACTGAGGACATTTTTTATTGTAAATACTTTTTTAATATGGTCGTTCAGTTTTACATAATGCCTTCTTGGTCATATATAAAGTAACAAAAATGCTTCTGACACTTTTTTATTATAACTTTTCAGCATGCCGCACAGCAGCCACACTTCTCTACAGCACAGCTTGAAGACATTGGCAAAGTCAATAGCTCTGGCTAAACACTTATAAGGCCCCAAAGGCGAGACCTATTGGCTATGTCAATGCTTGTGTTACAGGGGGTCGGCAATATCGGCCCCCTGTAACAGAATCGGCCGAAACCGACCCTCGCAAACTGCTCGGCTGCACCCCCCCTCACCCCAGGGGGGGGGGCGGCCGAGCAGTTTGCCAGGGCTGGTTTCGGTTCCCAGTCCGGCCCTGAGTGTGATCGAGGGAGGAGGAGCGCAGGTGTCTGTAGAGTTGGTGGTAGTTCATGCGGTGATTGATGTATGCTGGTCCATGGTTATGGAGGGCCTTGTACATGTGTATCAGCATCTTGAATTGCCATCTTTCTGGACAGGGAGCCAGTGGGGGTTCCTGAGGTGGGGGGTGATGTGAGGCTGTGTTTACATCAAAAAACTGATGCAAACCCAGTGCAAAGTGTTGTGGTGGGATTTACTTTCCAATACAAATCATGATGTGTGTTGGAAAGTTGCCTAAAGTAATGTAAAGTAGTGCTATGCACTACTGTGCATCAAAGGGCTATACCATGGGTGGTACATGGGCATTCCTATAGAACCACCCATAGGTTTCGACGCAAATCTCTATTTACTAACACTTGTACATAGTGATCTGCACCCAAATAAATATGCCTCCTTGAGGCAGGCATAAGGGTGAAGAATCATTTGCACATTTTTTCCAACTTTGCATGAGTGCTGCACTGTACAGCACACATGCAAAGTGGGAGAAGTATTAAAGCATAGTTTTTGTGCTGGAAGTGTCCCCTTCCACTGCAAAACGTATGCTTGACAGCCTGGCAGCCTCAAGTGCGCCAGTGTTGTGGGAGAGAGAAACAGCGCCATTTCATAGTAGATATGGCGCTGCTCTGCTTTGGCTGCTGCGCTGCATGAAAAGTTAGTGAATCTGTCCCTACATAAATTCAGAAAGACAAATGGCAGGCAGCCACATTGATGCAATACTATTGGAAAAGCATAAGACAGGCTGGAGCCCGTACATGCTAAGAGCAAGTAGGGAAAGGTGCGGGAGACTTGAGGTGCAAAGACCATACACCTGCTCTCTGGTAAGTTTGACTTCTCAGGTTTATATAAAGGTCAACTCAGTCTCTGCCCCTCCCTAACATTACTGCTGAGAGGAACCCGCTTTGTTGTGCTCGACATTACATTCTTCCCTTTCAGCCTGACATCACCCGCTCGTGACCACACCAGTGATGGCAGCGGGGAGGGAAACAAGTTGGCAGCTGAGTGATCAGTGCTGGCAGAGCCCTAGAAGTGGGTGTGGAATCAAGAGCAGAGCATGCAGGCTGGATCAGGCGCTGTCGACCCATGCATCTGCAGTCTGGCAACACCTCGCACATGAAAAACCACACACAGTAAACACATGAATGACTTAAAAACACATCAAAGGGCAGTGAGGTGCTGAGGAAAACGGGAGCTGTAGCACAGATGCGTCGTTGCCTGTTAAGAAAGCCGAGCCATAGTCAGGGAGGAAGGCCACGTATTTTGAATTGCTTAGAGCTACCGTTCTACAGCTTTATATAACTGAGTTGCCTCCGGCCCTACTGGCTTTTCACAGCTACCCGCATGTTTTTTGATGCGATTGAACCTACCATCTTTTTAGACATAATAGCAAATTAATCTCTAGGCCTTTTCCCTCACATCCACCCCCCCTCCCTCCACCTCCTTGCTTGGAAAAGGACCGCACACCACCTTTCCAGGACACGGCCTCCGCCTGCTCGGACACAGAAAGGCGCCAATGAGACGACTGGTTTCCCAGCACCGACTTCCCAAAAACAATGACACTTTTTGCCTTACATAGCAAAACCACTGCTGAGATGGAGCAGAAGGAGGGTTGGTACAGCTCCTCTGCCCATTGGCTAAGAGCAGGATGAGTCAGGAGCGCAGCCAAGACAATGGTGGGGAAGCAGAGATGTAAACATCTCATGATGCCTTGGAGCCCGGACAAGTAGCATGTGCCATGGCCATATTAGGATGGGAAGACGGCGAAGCCAGCAACCTTGACAAGCAGGACACCTCTAGGACCCAGTGGTGCAGCTTTTTCAGGAGGCAGTGAGCTGTTAGAGGGGGGAGGGGTCTAACGAACGACCCTGACACTAGCTGTTTCCAGAGGCGCAGTCTGTGGGGGCAGTCGGCTGTCTGCCCCTATTCCTTTTCTCAAAATAGTTATTGGGACTGGGGAATGAGGGTGGTGGAAATGTAAATGGGTTTGGAGGGGGTAAGAGAGGAGATAAGAAGTGAGGGAGGGGTAATAGGGCGTTGGCACAAATAGGGAGGAAGGGGAATGGAGTAACAGAGGGCGAGAAATAGGTGAAAGGAGGAGAAACTGGAAACGAGTGAAAGGAGGGGAGAAGGTGGTGAAAGGAGAGAGGCTTAAGAAGCGACGTGGTAAGACAGGGAGAGTAAACGAGGCGCTAGGAGACACGTGTAAGTTTGGGGGAGGAGGAAGACAAAGATGTGCCGATAAATATCTGAAGCTCTCCCGAACAGGTGCCTTTTGATTACCTCTTGCCATTGTAGTTTCCCTTTGCATTATGGTATCTGTAGTTTTGGGCATTAAATATATAAAACTACAAATACCAGAAATAAAAGAAAAACAAGCATGGATGAATCTCTTACACCTGACAGTGGGTTAGAAGGATGAGCGAAAAGGGGGTCGAGGGTTGAAATGTAGGAGAGAGGTAGGGGAAGGACAGAAGTGCTGTCGGGCAGGGAGGAGGCAGGAGAGTGCCAGAAGAAGGGAGAGGCAAGGAACAGCGATCTGACATTCTTCCAAGCCAAGTGTGAAGAGCTGATCAGGTCCAGTTTTCACGTTTTTAGTTGAATGAGACGTGTTTAGTGGTACTCATTGAACTCAGAGGGCCAAAGGGTTGAGGGAAAGTTCCAGGATACAGACCTGTGACTTTGAGGTCAAATAAAGGTCGTTGGAGTTGATGCATTAGTCGACTGATCAGACCCAACAGGAATAGATGAGTGTCTTGCAATCCTGGTGTTAGGGCGCGACACAGGTAAAGTGAAAAAGAGAGACAGACAGAGAGCCTGGGGCTAGCGGGAGAAAAGGATAGAGTGAGAGCAAATGAAGAGTAGAAACATAGGGCCAGATGCATCAAAAAATGTTTTGCGATTCCCTAATTGCGAATCTTTGCGATTCGCAACTAAGGAATCGCAAAACGGCATGCATGAAAGTGTGCAGTACACTTTCTGCGATTCCTAAGGGGTCGCAAATGACCTACCTCATGAATATTAATGAGGTAGGTCGCAATTTGCGACCCCCTAGGAATCGCAAAAATCACAGGGATGGTGGCCTGCTGAGATCAGCAGACCACCATGTCTGTGATTGCTTTTAAATAAAGCAATCTTTTTTTTTGTAAAGCAGCCCGTTTTCCTTAAAGGAAAACGAGATGCTTTACAAAAAGAAAAATGAAAAGTTTTCTTTTCATTTTTTAAGAGCAGGCAGTGGTCTGTGGGACCACTGCCTGCTCTTAAAAATGGTTTTACAAACATTCACAAAGGGGAAGGGGTCCCTTGGGCACCCCTTCCCATTTGCGAATGTCTTACCACCTACTTTAAGTAGGTGGTAATATGCGAATGTTTTGCGACCGCATTCACGGTCACAAAACATTCATGCATACTTTTAGGATTCGCTATTTGGAAGGGACGCCCTAAACACGCCCCTTCCAAATAGCGAATCCCAAACCCATTTTGCGATTCAGTAACAGTTTACCGAATCACAAAATTGGGTTTGATGCATCGCAAAAGCATTTTTTGCGATCGCAAACGGGCCGATTCTGAGAATCGGCCCGTTTACGAGGAGAAAAATGCTTGATGCATCTGGCCCATAGAGGGATGTCAGGAGAAGAAAAATATGGAGAGTTAGGAAATGGCCAGAGGAGGAGAGTAAGTGGGAAAGTGGATGCCCTGAGGGAGAAGAGATACAATATTAGTGAACTGCTGTCGTGTTACAATATTGAAAACACACATCACTATCCCTCAATATGAGGCGTAAAAACATTTAGAATTTGGAGGAGTGTTCCTGTGCACTGTCAGTGACCTGGCCACAGAGGGCATGAAAGAGCTGAAATTGGATCATGAATTCAAAGCTATTCTGCCCCTAATATACATTTGGCCCTTGGACCTCAAAATCCATAATATGTTCCTGCACACACTGCACACCCTATCGGCCTCCCTGCATTTTCTCCCGTCAGAAATCTTCCACTACCACACTCCATGCATCCTCACCTGCCCCAGTCTGAGTAAGAATCCCCACCTACTGCAATAAGCCTTTGTACTCACTCCCACTTCTGCGTGCCCAGTCTCTTCCTCAAAATGTCACAATGCCACTTCCTGTGATCTCACGGCTTCCGATTTCATTTCTGTGATACCACTTCCTAATATGTCACTTGAGTTCGCGGTCGTGCCTTAAGGCTGCCATTTACATGAAATTCGGATGCAAACGCTTCCGGAGGATTATATGCACCCATAGAGAACTGCGTGCAGTCATCAGACATGTCATGCACTCACGAGAGCTGCATGAAAGCAAAGGACGTTTCACGTCATGCATGCTGAAAGAAATGCATGTCATCACAGTGCATGCAGCACAGGGTGCTACATTGAGGTATATGGTACATGCAGGCACAGAGTGGTGCTTGCATCCATGCAGGAAAATGGTGGTGCAGGAAAGTCCCGAAAGTTCAGCAGGCCCTGGCTGATCCAGGGAAGTGCAGGGCAATAGATGCCTGCATAGGATTTTGCATACTGCCAAATACTAGATCATTGAGGCAGAATGTACCGAACATAGAAAAATATAGTGTAAGAAGGGACAGGGTGGTGCATGGAGGGCAATGATGGGGTACGCAGGGACAACACAGTGCTTGGAGACCCAGGCCAGAACATGCCAGGACAGGATGGTGCAGGCAATGCTTGCACAGACACACGTGGAAGATATAAAGCCATGACCCTGTGCCCCTTGCAGCCACACGTACGCCCTGAAGACTTATGCGGTCCAGAAGGCCCACGGGGATTTGATAAAATCTTTGATCCAATTCCTTGAAAATGACTGGTGGACAAGCCGTGAACCCTAGGGGCGAGATCTGGGTCCGCTACAAGATTAGCAGCAGGCTGGTCCGGGGGTGCTGATCCCTTGTATGCATTCATCAATAAAGTTGCCCAGGGGCAGTCGGGCATTATTAAGAGTAATTCTCCTCCTATGTTGCTGCTCTAGACTCGTGTGGAGTACTCTACGAAATTAGGTGGCAAATCTGACTGGCGCAGAGTTTTCCATACGGAGTGTTCTGAAAAATAATGTGAAATGGCCTATCATTGGAATCGACAGCCGACTGTCATGGGACGTTTGTTATCAAGAATATCGAGGACCAAATATTGAAAATTCACAGTATAGTGGCCAGTATATCGATGGCCATTATACATAAGATTTAGGGATAGAAACTGTATACAAATTGACCTTTCAATATTTTGTCCCTTGATATTCTGGCCACAATACTGTGATCTTTCAATATTTGGTCCTCGATATTTCTGACCTGCACTACCCTTAGTCTAGCCTGCGTTGATCTTAAGGTGGGGTTGTTCTATGTGACCTACATAGATATTTCCATTGGCTGTTTGCTGGTAAAGTAGGTTTCACCCCTCCCACATTGGGCCCTCTGTGACGCGACACTTGCATGAAGGGGAAAAGTGGAACAGATTCAGAGAGCGCATATAGATTTATACCTAAAAACAAAGGTTAAAGTAACATTATAGTTAGGTGGAAATTTAAGTGATAAGGTAACGTTTTAAACATACAAAGCCAGTTGTGGTTATCTCAACTAACTATAGCTCATGCCCGAAGGTAACTATAACTCTCACCTCCGCCATGCACAATTTTATCATCAATAATTTCATTGCAAATGTTGCAGTGATATTATCAATGATGTCATAGAAGGTGTCATTGAGAAATGTAATATGTTGGGTAATTGGCAGTGCATGGCGAGGGCGCGTGTTACAGTTACTTGAGATGACTATAAATGGTGAATTTCAGTGGTTTTATGAAGATTCGTCAAACGGAGCCAAAGTTGTTAGGAAAACTCATGAAAACTTATGAAAACTCAGACCTAACTATACCTACCCAGTGGCGACTGGGTCATATATATATATTCACTTAAAAAACCCACAGGTTACTGGGTCATTGTAGTTAAAAAATAGAATTAAAAAAACCTTAGAAATTTACTGAAAAAAACAAAGGTTACAGGGACGTTATAGTTGGGCTGTGTTGAGAGGCTGTATGGGTGAGTGAGTGGTTGTATGAGTGTGTAGGTAAAAAGTGGGTGCGTGAGTAGCCGTATGGGTGAGTGTGTTGCTATGTGAGTAGCTGTACAGGAGATTGACTGGTTGTATGAGTGGTTGTATGGATGAGTGAATGGTTGTGTGAGTGACTGTACGAATGAGTGGGTTTGTGAGTGTCTCTATGGAGGAGTGTGTGGGTGTGTGAGTACTGGTATGGGTTTGCGAATGGGTATGTGAGCAGTTGTGTAGGAGTAGGCATACAAGAGGTTTTATGGGGGTGTGATTGGGTGTGTGAGTGGGTCTGTGGATGATGTCATCAGTGATGTCATTTGAGATGTCATCAGTGATGTCACTGACCATGTCATGAGTGATGTAATATGTGAGGTCATAAGCAGTGCATTGCGGGGGCGTAAGTTATAACTAACTCAGGTAACTATAACTGCTGAATTTCACTGGTTTTGTATGAGTGAAATTTGAGCCTAACTATAATGTCCCTATAACCTTTGTTTTTTTCAGTGAATTTCTAAGGTTTTTAATTCTATTTTCTGAACTATAATGACCCTGTAACCTTTGGTTTTCTAAGTGAATTTCTAAGGTTTTTCAAATTCTATTTCCTAACTATAACGTCCCTGTAACCTTTGGTTTTTGTAAGTGAATTTCTGTGGTTTTTTAACTAGTAGTCACGTTTGCAGAGTGGTGGAGAAAGGGGGCGGGGCCTTCAACCAGCTCTCAGGAATCCTGCTGTGTCGGACTTACTGGAGGTAACAGGAGGGCTTCTGGGATCCCAAGAGCCTTCTGCATCCATGAGGACTTCAGCCCCCAACCAGCAGTGCCCAAGCAGGCGTGTTTGAAGAGTGGTGGAGAAAGTGGGCGTGGCCTCCGAAGACCTCTCAGCAATTCCGCTGTGTGGGACTTACTGCAGGTAACAGGAGGGCTTGTTGGCCCCCAGGACACTCTAGAGCCAAGGGGATTTCATCTCCCAACCAGCAATGAGCCAGGAGGCACGTTTGCACAGTGGTGGAGAAAGGGGCGTGGCCTCCGAAGTCCTCTCTGCAATTGAGCTCTGCTGGACTTACTGGAGGTAACAGGAGGCCTTGTTGGCCCCCAAGGACTCTCTGGAGCCAAGGGGACATCATCCCCCAAACAGCAGTGCGCCAGGAGGCCTGTTTGCAGAGTGGTGGAGAAAGGGGGCATGGCCTCCAACAACCTCTCAGCAATCCTGCTGTGTGGGACTTACTGGAGGAAACAGGAGGGGTAGTTGGCCCCCAAGGACCCTCAAGAGCCAAGGGGTCTTCATCCCCCAACTAGTAATGCGCAAGGAGGTGCGTTTGCAGAGTGTGGATAAAGGGGGCATGGCCTCCAACAACCTCTTAGCAATCCCAATTTGTGACACTTACTCGAGGTAACAGCAAGGGTTGTTGGATCCTTAGGACCCTTTGGAGTCAAGGGGACTTCATCCCCCAACTAGTAGTGCACCAGGAGGCAAATTTGCAGACGGGTGGTAAAAGGGGGTGGAGCCTCCAGTGACTTGCTGTCTGGCTTTTTAGGTCGAGCCTGGGGAGCGCATGCGCTGCTCTATAGCATGCTGCATTGAAGTATTTAATAGAAGCTCTCTGTCCATATTTGTCATTGGCTTGTGTCATTGTCCTTCTTAAATGCTGGCTTCTGATTCGTTAATAGACTTGTTAGTCCCTCCTTAGTACTGCCTTGTCTTCATTTGTAATCTCCCATGAAGACTGGCCCTTTTACTTCGGCTGTTACACGGTATGTCTTTTTTAGTCTGTAAGCACTATTTTCTCTAATGAGTTTCTCCTACTGCAAGCATGACATGGTTTTCTGCAGTATTCAGTATGCCATGCGCACTTTCACTTTCCAACCAGCCGGGACAATGGCGGCCGCTTCTTTGAATAGGTCTCGCATTTACAAGAGTTTAAGCTATTGGCATTATAAATGACAATTCCTTTTATTTATGTGTTAATGAGCAAAACAGATAAATAAAAGGCATTGTCATTTACAATGTCAATAGCTTAAACTCTTGCAAATGCTAGACCTAATGCATTGCAAAGGCTTGTTTTTATTTATTAGGGGAGGAGGGCCCGTCCCCCCCCTTCCTTGTGCCAATTTGGGCCCCAAAGATCCCATCCCCCAGGGCCAGGCCTTTTTTGAATGAGGGAGGGGGCCACGTGACCCCCTCCCTGTATGATTTAGGCGCCGGGAACCCTGGGGCCCGGCCTTTTTTGGCGGATTTTTATTACAAATTAAAGTGATGGGGCCAAGCAGCCCCCCTCCCGGGCCGATTTTGGCCCCATGGTCCCATCCCCCGGGGCCCGGCCTTTTTATTTATTTATTTTTAATAAACACTAAGGAGAGGGGGGCCACGCGGCTCCTCTCCCAGGCCGATTTTGACGCCGGGGACCACATGTCCCGGGGCCCGGCCTCCCTTCTGGGTGCCCTGGTCCCACCCGGGGCACCCAGTTAGTTTTGTTGGGGGCTGCAGGGAGCCTCAGGGCCCCTGCAGTCCCTGCTGGCTCCCCGCCTCCTGTAGGAGCCAGCATTGCTTTTACAGAGAGGGAGCTGCTAACATGCAGCTCCCTCTCTATAAAAGCAATTTTGCTCTGCTTCTTGCAAGCGAGACCATTTTTTATGCTTTCACTTGCTAGAATGGACACGGTTTGCTATGGCTTGACGGGAGCAATGGCCGCCGAGCCATAGCAAACAGTTTTGTCCTGGGGTGATAGGTATTACAATGTGTTCTGTTGGGCCATTCAATTGCTTAGTTTAAATGATAATAGTTCCACCGGACACTTTCACTTTCTTCAGCAGCGGCACTTTCCTGAAGTCCTCCATTGGCTTCGACTGCGGTTTCCGATGCCACTTCACACCTATGCACCCGGCTCCCCTGTGGCAGGTATCCTGGTTCCTAAGGTATCCATGGGTGGGGTGGCTCTCCAACCTTCTGTCTTCCACGGCGTTTCTTCAGGGTCTGCTAGGAAGGGTCCTTCTTCTTTAAAATTGCAACCGCGACTTACCCATTGGCTTGCATTGATCCCGCGGACTTGTTCCCACTCTGCCCACGGCCTCCATGGCGCTCCTGGTTACTTACCTTGGGTGGTTTCTTGGGTCCCCGACACTTCTACGTCTTCTGGGTATAGTCTTGACTTGAGCCGTGGTTCGCATACCACTATTTTAGTATATGGTTTGGTCTCCTCCTGGGGACCACTGTGTATTACATGCTACTTACCTGTTTCTATTAAAAAGTATTGTGTGCATTGTGTGTATCTCCGGCTAGGAGATACCTGTATGTGTTAGTGAGTGTTATATAATAAATACCTATTTTTATAAATACACTGTGTGGTTTTTTTTCACATAATCTATATCAATAAGATTATGTTCTGGTAAAACAAGCTGCTTTACACTCCTTCTGGACTAAGCCTGAAGGTTGCTCTCCATAGCTATGACTTAGAGAGCTTACGAAGGTTGTCTAAGGCCAATAAAATCATCATAAGAGTTGTCTGGATTGGTGCAAGGTGCCCACTTACATAAGTGTACACCATATACCAAGCCAGCTTCTCACAGTGAGTAAGTATGGTGAGTTTAAAAAAGGGACATAATTGTGAATGTGGTGGCCTAATAGGACAACTCACCAAAGCGGAAAAATACTCCTCCTGGTCTGGATGGAGTACGCAACCAATTATTCAGTTAGATCCTTAGTCAGGTTTGAGTTCTCCGAGGTTCGGAGGGTGCTACACGATTAAATATCCTCTGTATACAAATCTAAAGGGATGCATTGGATTCAGGCATTAATTATACCAAAAATGATCTTATAAAAACCACTTAGGTGAAACCCAGGGGGATTTAACTCACCCATGTTGTAAATTTAATCAGGCAAGGATTGCAAAAAAGGTCTGGGCTCAGTTATTTAGCCTAAAGATGACCAGGTAAAAAAGCGGGAATAAGTCAGTGAACACGTCTAACGGACCCCTCATATGAAGTTGCAGGAGCGCGTTAAAAAAGACTCACCCATATTGTGGATATAATCATAGAAGGAAGTGTCCGGGCTCAATTAATTAGCATGAAAGTAACCTGGTGAGAAATGCGAGGATAAGTCAATTTCAACATCTAGCGATCCCTACATCAAAGTTGCAGGAGCGCATTGGGAGCTAACTCACCCTTTATTGGTCTGGCAGTGAATTCAAGCGACAAACCTATCAACTATACCCAGGTTCTGAGGGACACAGGGTTGCCCCATTATACTTAAAATGTCCTGGGGGTGGGCACCCCGGTACATAGCAAGAGTCAGCCATAGGGTGTGGCAGTCCCCAGGACCATGTATGGCTCCAGGTGGGGGCACCCCTCCTTTCTTAGAATTTGCCCCGGGGTGGTAGTGGGTGTGAGGGCTGCGGGGGGGCTGTGCACCCCGCCCGCATTCAAATGAACAAAAGCCCTGGGGAAGTCACGGTCCAGGGGCTGCGGGGGGGTCCGCTTGCCCCCGTGTTATTTGTAATTTCAGGCCAGGGAGGTGGCGCCCTCCGGGGCCCAAATAACCCCCGCATTACTTTCAGGTTAAATCCCGGGGAGGTGGCAGTCCCCAGGGCTGGGGGGGGGGTCCGAGACCCCCCCATGTAAAAAATAGATAAGCCCCGGGGCAGTGGGGGAGGCCGTATGGACCTCCCCCACTTTCATTTTTAAAGAAGCCCGGGGGGGGTTAGGAGTGGTGGTCCCCAGGGCAATATTCTGCACCAGGAGGCGGGCCCATGCACCCCCTCCTTCATTAAGCAAATGCTCCCGGGACCTGGCCCACCCGGGGGCCAACAATTAATGAAGAGCTGGAGCCTGTGCTTCGTTATTTCTTAAAATGTTTGCAAAAAAAATGCATTTTTGAGTCTACAGGGTCCCTGTGGGACCCCCACTAGAGGCCTAGGTGTTCAGGATGTTTCTACCCTGCCGCCTTTTCTTTTTTTAAAAAGTTTTTTCTGGGACTCAGTTCAACCCGAGTCCCAAGATGGCTGCCAGCCAACATTTCCTTGTTTGAAGTGTTGGCAGCCAATCAGATATCTTCACGATATCAGAAGGACTCCCGGATCCTCGGTGCCCCTATATATACAACTGGACATTTCTTTAAATTACTCCACAACTACTGAATGGATTTACACCAATTTACAAGCATTTGCAATGCATTAACGAGAGTTTAAGCTATTGGCAATGCAATAGCTTAAACTCTCACAAATGCGAGACCTATTGCATTGCAAATATTTTTTTTTAACTAGTGCCCATGCAGCGCTTTCACATTCATAGAGGCCGCACCCCTTTCTTTACACAAACCGTGTCTAAAGAAAGGGGTGTGTCCGACATTAAAGTAAAACCGCAGCATAGGGGCATTGACACAAAAAAGCATCTGTCTGTCAAGTTGACCAACAGATGTTTTTTTTTGTTAAAAGCGCCCATGCCACGCTTTTACTTTAATGTCGGCCGGGTACCTTTCTTTAGATGCGGTTTGTGTAAAGAAAGGGGCGCGGCCTCTATGAATGTGAAAGCACGGCATGGGCGCTAGTAAACAAAATAAATACATAAATAAGTAAGCGCGGCTGCTTAATGCGGACCGCTCTGGTAAAATAAATAAATAAAAATGCGGCCGCTGTAGTTAAAGTGGACCACCATTAGTAAAAAATAAAAGTAGGCTGCGTGGTGCGAGGTAGTGGGTGAAATAGGGGAAGAGCATTGAAGAAAATAGTGCTCACCAACTTATAAAGCAGACCATTTATCAACACCAGTAAAAGGTCCAGTCGTTATGGGAGGTAACAAATGCAGACAAGGCGGTACCAAGGAGGGACTAACAAGCCTAATAACGACTCGGAAGCCAGCGTTTATGAAGGACAATGACACAAGTCAATTAAAAATATGGGCGGAGAGTGAGTGGGGCTTCAAAGCCATACTCCACTACTGCATGCCTTGCAGCAGCGCATGCGCTGCCCAGGCTCGACCTAAAAAGGGCGTTTTCTGGACTAACAGCTACCTTTCTGCCAAATTTGGTGTTATTCCGTTCAGCAGTTCTGACTGTAGACATGTCTAAAGATCCTATGGAAATTAACATGGGTAAAACACGTTTTTGGACCCTCCCTCCTTTTTATATATATATATCTTCAATGTATGTATGTAGATGGGTAGTTAAGAATAGTAAATCCTTACCTCCGTCTTTGCCCTTACCTGGTCAATATTTTGTTCCTCAATATTTAGTCACAATATTGTGACCTTTTGATATTTTACCCTGGATATCCCCTACACCATTTGCCAAAGGTCAGGTGTCATAAGCAGGCATGCAAAGAGCAAAGGCAATTGAGGACATTTAAGGGGAGGGAGAGTGTGACTTAGTCGAACATATGCTCGTTGGGAGTGTAATGAATGTTGTGTAGAGACAGAAGGCAGGAATGTGGCAGGGACGAGAGTTATATCCGAGTAATTTGTTGCCCTTTAACACAATAGGGCATTCTCAGTTGAGCATTCATGTAGGAAGTACATTAGAAGTTGAAGGTGGACTCAGACTGGAACTGTGAATAAATATACAACTCGGCGATACTGGGCTGATTACGGGCTGTGTTCCATGTTAGGGTAAAGAGGCAGGATGTGAAGACATACAACACATTTTATATATCTAATATTTGTGCGTGCGTAACCAGCCCGTCAAAGTTATGCTCAATATACATAACCCAGTGCTTGTGCAACACAATTACACATCCAGATGAAACCTGGTTGTATGTTTGTCTGTGTTGTGATCGTTGCAGGAATGGTGAGATTGGTGTTTGATTGGAGGAAATGCATGCGTGACATTGATCTCACCCCAATGGATTATATGGTTGTGAGTAAACACACTGTGTTCTGTACGTTGTAATTTTATTTTGTTTGGGGCATGTATTTACAATTTCCAAATAGTAGTAAACACCTTCTTACAGCAACCCCAACAAGGTATCTTAGCACTATAATTTAATCTTAGCGTTAGGAGACAGCTCAAAGGACACAAGGGGTGTTCAGGCAGGGGCGACTCCTCCATAATGGCGGAGGAGCGTCGCCTTATTGCCAACAGATGATAAATAAAGCGATAATAACACGTTGTTATTATTGTTTTATTTATCTCTGTCTGAGTTACTTCTGTCCAACAGGAGGGGCCTTGCCAGGCCATGGCAGGCAGGTTTCCTGTGCACTTATAAGCGCGCATGTGTGTTTGGCCGGGCCGTCTTAGGCTGGCCAAACACACATGCGCACTTATGTTTCTCCAACCCAGCTGTATTGTACAGCCGAGTTGGAGAAACCCCACAGGCTCCGGCACCGTCTGAGCAGCAAGCAAGGCTGCTCAGACCAATCCTGGTGCTGCTCTCGTGCTAGAGAGCAGCGTCTGGATTTGGTGGGGAGCATGTGCTTTTAGGCCCATCCACTTCCGGGATGAGAGGAGCAGGAGGAACAAGGAGTCCGGCAGCGAGAGCGGAGCAGAGCGGCAGGTAAGGTTTTTTTTTTTTTATATCCGAACCTCTCCTCTCCCCCCCTGCCGCCCTACCAGTTTTGATTGGTGGCAGCCGCCACTATGTTCAGGTTAAGGTAAGTGGTAAGATAGTAAAGTTAGGACTTCTGATGAGTGACAGAAAAGAGCTACAGTCAGTGGGGGCACTCTTTTGAATAAATAGCAGGGTGTGTGAAATTCACATAATATTTATAAAAAAGTTTGCAAAAAACTGCACAACATTACGAGTAATTAGGGGAAGTGCAAATAAATCTTTTGTGTAAAATGTGTCATTTGATGCTAGAAATAGCTACAAATAGAGTAAAAACATAATTGCCATAAACAGCTACTAGAATGCATTTTTTGCATTGTTCCCACGCTCCTGCGCTATACTTTTGCCATGTATGGCAGCATAATTATGCAACTTGGCATCATTTTGGGAATTTTGTTTAGCAAGCATAACGTGAAAGCCCCAAAATTACATGAATTACACCTGCATTATTTACATTTTGCCAGGGTATAATAAATAATTTGTCAGACCCTCAAAATGTGATGAGAGGAATGCTTGCAATCTAACCACTAGTAATAACTCAGGGCAGCATTCCAATTCATCATTCTTTTGCGCACTATGCCACCTCAGTTTAGACCCAACCATATGCAAATCAGTCTTGGTCCTGCTTCAATGGGAACTGTCCAGCCAGAACTGCCAAGCCAGGTCCTCTTTGAACCAAAACACTAGCAACCTAAGACGGGTTTCATCCTGATTGGGACTCTTCAGTCGAAAGTAGTTTTGTTCCAGTGGCACAGCGAGCAAGAGATCCATGTCTGGGCATATGGGTGGGTCCAAACTAGGGAGTTCAGGTTAGGGTAAGTGGCAGGATAATAATGTTAGGAGTTCTGATGATGGACGGGGATGTGGTCCTGAGTAGCTGAATTTAATTCAAGCATTCCACCCATCACTTTTTTGTATACTTCAGTGCGACCCCCTAAGTGTGATGGGTATGCCCATGCGTGGGGCCCAAGCTCACTGGGCCACTGGAACCAATATGTAAACTATGAGGCTTATCAAGCCTGTTTCCAGTAATTTACTGGGTGAGAGTAACAGGGCACAACCATACAGGAACGGCAGTCACATCCACTCCTATACACATAAACTGACCATTAAAGTTAGTTCCAATATCTCCTAGGTAGCCAGATAGAATCAGCTGAGGAAACACTCCAGGAACCCAACACATCTTTCCCCTAATAATACAAAACATAATGAAACATTATAAACTCAGTAACAAAATAAATAATTCAAAAATAGGAAGGGAACGTATGAATTAGACAATGAGCTAAAATCAACCATCAAAAGAACAAGAAACAATGCAACAATGCCGGAAAACCACTGTAGTACAATAATATAGTACACAACTGAAACACGAAATACCATGTCAGTACTTTGTCTTAGAAATGGTATAGTTTACATCTGACACAAGAATGACTAATAGTACAAAGCAGTCATTGATTCTATGTCAGTGCATAATCCTTAAGATAGGTTGTTTTACATCTGACCCATAAAAGAGACCCCCTTCACAAGAGAACAATCTTGCTGGGAGGATAACCAGCCTCCAAGTTCTTCAGTACCTTTGTTTTTGTTCATTTCCATCATTTTTGCAGAAGAGCCTCCATGTTCTTCAGTACCTATGTTTTCGTCACTTTTGCCCACCTAGACATACTCCAAACTCCTCCATCACTCAAAACAACCACATTTTTCCTGACCTCAATGATTTTCCTGGGACCAAAGTGCTGGAGAGAGAATTACATTTAAACTTTAATAACACAAAAAAACGATTATGACACTTCCTGAGAGAAAAATAATAAACATGCATCAATTACACATTCAAGAAAACATGACAAGATAAAAGAATTCTTAGTTACTGCTTTGTAAAAGCATGCAGAAGAGATGTAACCTAGAAGATGTTATTAGTTTAAATAATATAGGCTGTGATTTCATAATTGACAAAGTACTATATTTTATTAATGTGTGCTAGAAACGTGTAAATAGTGAACTCTCACGTTATGGACTTTACCTCTAATTACGTTCAATATGTGTGGCTAACTAATGAGGATTGACCGAATATTATGATTAAACCTGATTAGGATAGTGAAATTTTATTAAAATCTAATCTTGGGTGTGTAAATGTGTGCATCGAAAATGACAAAAGGAAAGTAGGTGTTACACATTTCCAATTAATGATGCATCCATGAAACGTTCGGTGATTGTATTTCACATGTATTAGATAATGAAGAACAGAGGGGCAGACGGCATGCAACCAACCGAAGCACGAGGAGAGACCGCATACTAGAGAACCTATGCTGGACATATGCACAGTACCCGAAAGTGACTGAGAACGTAGCAACCAGTTGGGGTTTCATCGGCTCTAATTCAAACCTGTATCAATACAGGAATTAAACAACAGCTATGAGAAAGAGTCAAACATGAGACATTGATGACATATATGAGAACCATATTTTAATCAAAAACATCGTGGTGAATTTTTTGAGCCGCTGCCCTATATTGGATATTCAAGTTGGGAAGCTCTCTTTTCGTAAGACTGGAAGTCCACCTCTAGGAGGACTTGATATAGCTAAAGTGAAGGAACTACATGACTCTCGAACTTAGATCCCACCAGAGGTACAAGCAATATGTGATTTTGAGCACCGCCTTCACTTTCCTACACTCCGGCTGGAGTGTTGTTCCGCAGTCTATCAAGATCAGTGTTAGTAGATTCCCATCCATCCACTCAAACAAATTAATGAATTATTGGTCCTGATGAAGATGGAGCTCATCAGTTACTTCCATTGAAACGTACGTCGACCGGATAGTGTGACATCCCAGTTATCAGCACAGCTACTGAGGGTTGATGTTTCACCCCTTTTGATTCCATCTGTGCATGCCGTGTTGTACTGGGGTGTGTATGAGTGTGTGTAGTATGTGTCAGTGATACGATCGACGAGGATATGAATGAAGTGTGAGTATGGGGGTGTTATTATTTTTTGTCTGTTTTTTGATAAGAGTGGATTTTAGTCTTCTAAAATGATATGTTATTTGCTTATTGGATCTATATCTAATGCACTGATGATGTTTGTCACATAACAAAATTGAACCAGTCACAGAATTGAACCAACTATGTACATATAATGTTTTGTTAAATGAGGAACACTGTCTTAAACTATGTATCGCAATGAAGAAATGGTTTCTATTTTTTAAACTAAATGATAAAAGAAAAATAAATGAATTTTGAAATATGAATAATGCTTGGAGACATGTTCTGTAACAGTAGATGACCCACTGTATTGCTAAATGGTAGCTAGCAGGAAAGAAATATAGGTCAAGTGGGAGGTTCTTCATTATCTAATTGTCTATTTCCCCTTACTCCCAGACCTGTTCAGTTATCTTTTTAGGGGGCGCCTTTCTTATTCATATGTATTTCACATGTATACTAATGTTATTCACTTAAAATGACATTCTGAATTTATACTTTAAAATATAATTATGCATTAGCACTTTTGAACAACAGTAGTGCACTATTCTGACACATCTTATTTGTAACCATACTATATGACTTCAAGTGCATCAGAGTTATACTAGAATCATGACATCTTTATATTTCCTTTGAATGTATGCTTAATAACTTTATATATTTTATGTTGTATTAGCCAAAATTAATGTAGGCCTGACTGCATACGTGAAGTCCCCTGACTTGCATAATCCACTGCTCGTGAGAGAATTCCTCAGTATAACCAATAACATGAAACAGTGTTTCCTTTTCTGTATCCTCATGTATTGCACAGAGAGATTTTGCTACATTTTCTGTTACAGTCCGGAACATCTGCTTGGTAAGCTGTCCTCTTGAGATCACTTATGTGCTCTTGCTAAAGGAGCATTGTTCAGCGTTTCATATACTGGATTTCTTAAGGACTGCGTAATGGTTCCACCTAGTTCTCCACATTTTGTGTATTCTTTATGTCGTCTGACACTCATTCTATACTAACTGACCAATGAACTAAGTGGCCTGACCAATGAGGTGACCCCAGGAGGTGTCATCCCCGGAACTTGTGGAGTATAATATTGCTTGATTTAACCGAATGGGGGGTCTATGATTGTGGATTTGCGGACTGGTCGGTATCCTGAGACAGAGACACTCGAATTAGATCTCTGGAACTTTGCGAACTTTCTTGGCAGTCTTGACTTGCCTGATGCAGACTCACCTTGCTTCCTTTCTGAAATGATGCATACGCTGTGTGCACTTGGCAGTCTTTTCCTTTTAGGAGACTGCTGAACTGGCATGTTTCATATCCCTTCCTGAACTCTTGAACTTTTGGTAACTTGTTAGAATCCGAACTATTTGTTCTATAATCTGATGCTAATTTACTGATGTATTTTCCTTTCCTCAAATTTTGATAAATGTTGAAATGTAAATGTTATGCACTCGTTTTGCTTGCATATTGCTCTATGTAAAGTTAGCATTCGCGGCACCATTTTAAGTTGAGCCGCCATTTTGAACCATGATTGAAACTAACCCTAGCTTGCTGAGAAATGTCTCCATTCGTTTTTTTCCCTCATTTTCTTCAAGGTTTAACGCTGTCTCGCTGAGTACATTGTCCTCATTAGCACATACCTTTCCCACTAGATAGAGGCCTTCTCCCACCAGCCCAGCTGCAGGCACGGGCATGATGACCTTCATTTATAGATAGCGTGTACCCAGCCTTAAAGTTGAAACTTATCCTACTGTACCTCTTTGTTTTAGCTGTGTGAGCCTGGAATTTTCCACCCTGGGCGGTGCTTTCATTGGTTTGAGATGTACTCAATGTAACTCCATGTTGGCTGAAGTCAGTCCCTCTGCAGCAATCCAAGGAGGCTGGTTAGACCGGACTCCACTCAAGTGTACTTCTAATAAATACCTTTGGTTTGTATTCTCTACTGCCTGACCGACTCGTCATTTGTGAGGAAGGCTGAAAGGTGGTCGCCAGTGACCCGAGTGACCCTAATCGGGTCACTTCCTTCATTTGGCGCCCGAACAGGGACTCCATCGGGTGACCCATCCTCGCCCGCGGACGGGTGAGGAGGACGTGCCACGTCGGGTCGGATGGGCGGACCGGGGATCCCTGCACGAGAGAGTCTTGTACTCGCAGCTGCCCCGTCTGTCTGACCGGGCGGTGCCTCGTCCAGCCATCTTCCCGACTGGGGTCCTGAATGGCGAAACCCTTAGATCTGACAGTTTGGTCTGAAGAGTCGGCAGTGGAGAATAAACTCGTTTGACCTGTGTGCACCAGGTGAGTTTGCTTTGGTTCTTTGTGGATATGGCGCCATTTTGATTTGTATTTGACGCGGTCTGAGGACCGTCTTTGGACAATCGCTTGAATTTGTTTGAGTTCTTTATGAACATGGTACCACTTTGATTTGTATTTGATGAGGTCTGAGGACCAACTTTGGTAAAGATATTTGCAAATATCTGTTAGGCATAAGTAGTGAACTTGTTTTCTCTGAAAATGCCTTGTTTGAGTAAGTTGTTTTGTTTGGGCTGTCGTTGTTGTTCTACTGATGCTCGATTGGAAGAAAGTCAGCTGGCACCTCCAGAAGGTACTCCGAATTTCAACATGTACGTAAAACATGGCCTTGGCCCTATTATGTTTAGTACGTTATGGCACAAATATATGAGGGACAATGCTGAGTTGCAGTGGCCGTTGACGGGCACTTTGATGAACAGAAAATTAATTTCCTGCAGGAAAAATTGTTTGCGAAAAGGAGTAGGCAGTCGATGTTTGATTCCCTCAGAACATGGCAAAAGAAGGCTAAACAGAGACGAATGAAAGCAGAGAAAGAGGCCCGGAAGGGGAGAATGCAGACATTGACTCAAAAAGCTGTAGCGCATGATAGAGAGGAAATAGAAAAAGGAATAGAGTGTGCTGATAGGAAATTTCGATTACAATGTGAAAAGTCTTATTTTGCCCGAGAAGAAAATGATACATTTGTGGAGGAATTGTTAGATACTCGACCTCCACCCCATACGCCCCACAGAGAATATACCCTGCCATGCCCCAGCCTCAGTAATCCGTTTCCTCTGTCTCTGCTGTTTCTGTTTCTTCTGCTATTAATCATGCTGCTTCGGCCACAGCGCCTCCTGCCCTTTCTTTGACTTCGCCTTCTGCGGCTACGATGACTGCCAGTCTCCCTGCTACGCCTATTGTTTCGGCATCCCTCTCTCCAGCCCTTACACCTATGTCGCAGCTGGCAGCGACGTTGGTGCCTGTTGCGTCTGTCGCTACTCCTTCCCTGTTCCTACATCCCCCGACATTACTGAGCAGCGGAACGCCGGTACGTGGACTAGAGGACGGAGACTGGGCAACTGCTAGGGAACGACTGGGGCGGATATTGATACGATCAGATGTGGGAGACGAAGAGAAAAAGATAGTAGCCGATCAGGCTGCCCAGTTGGCTCGTAACCCCATTTACAGTGTGGAAGATGTGTGGAGAGTGATGAAAGATTATGAGCCTTTTGTGCAGCAGCATATGTCGGCTACTTTGATTGGATTGTGGGAACAGGGTTTCAATGATGTAGCACCCCAGATCGGTGTTGGTCGCTTATCGAGGTAGGTTGCTTGAGAAGAGCCCAACGACAGTATCCCAGTTTCCGATGAGGGAAGTCCACCCCATATATCACCCTGAAATACCAGAGCTACGGGATCAGCATAACGTTGTTACTAGACCACGGGTAGAGGCCCGATTCCAAGAACAGTGGGTTTAAACTCCATGGAAAAGGAGTGAAGTTTTATCCTTTAAGACTCAGTTGCCTGACCCTAGGAAAAACCCAACTGCATATTATAAGGAATTGACTGAGGCCGCTTCATCAACAGTGATGACGCTTGCAGATATTGAGATGTTCTTTGGTTTACTGGTGCCCGTTGATATTTGGAGACAGGTGCACACACAGGACCATGTTGTGGAATTGGGTGGTACCTGGGATCAGATTAAAGCATGGGACCAGGAGAGGAAGCCTGGTGAGAAGCCTAAGGCCGAGATACTAGCTTTGCCTGGCCGAATTATTACGTATATGCATTCTCTTATTCCACCGAGAAGGGTAGATTGGGACAAGTTAACGGCATGTCGTCAGAAGAAGGATGAGAGTGTGTCTGATTTTTTCACTAGGTTTGAAAGCGTGTTTTGGGATTTTAGCGGCCAGGATTTTTCGGTGGAGGGGGGTGTCCGATTGTTCGTCAATAGATTTGTTACGAACCTGCTTCCTGAGATCCCGACTCGGTTACAGGCCTCGGAGAGCACTTGGACTACCTCCTCCCCTTCTGTAATTTTGAGTATGGCACAGTACTATGAGCACAGGGAAAATGAGGAGAAGGTGGAGAAAAAGCATAAAGAATTGAAGACGAAGGTGTTGTTGCAGCAGGCTTCTCGAGGGAATGGTAGAGGACGTGGTGGTATGGCCCGACAGCTTCCTCGTACTTGCCGGAATACTACACCTGTAGGGCCGAATCAGTGTGCGTATTGTAAAGAGGGGGGACATTGGCGTAGCGAGTGTCCCGTGTTGTTGCAGAAAGTCGTGGCCCCTAGAGGCCGAGGTTCTCGCGGCCGGGGTCGTGGAGCTAGTGGACAGGACGGAGCTCAGCATACTGCAACGTTACAGGATCGCCCGGATAGTAACTACTTCGATGACAATAGGGGCGGCCAGTATTATCATGATGACTATGATATAGACAAGATGACAGGTATGTCTCACAGCTAGGACAGCCAGGGACAGGGTGAGGGACCCGTTCGGATACCTGCAGATCAGCGCGGTCCTTATGTTACTGCAGATTTGCAGGGCTCAGCTAAGGAATTTTTGGTGGATACAGGTGCAATGAATAGCTCTATTTCTCATTCACTGGTCCCCGGGGCAGCTCTGTCTGGTCATAATAATGTTTTGGTAGGATTTTCTGGTGTACCGGTTGTGAGCCCCATTTCCAACCCTCTTACACTGACTATAGGTCCTTTTACTGTGGATTCACCATTTTTGTTGACATCGAATTGCGGAGAAAATCTGATGGGCTTAGATTTATTAAAGAAGTTGCATGCTACTATTTATTGTTCCTCGGAAGGTGTTTACATGACGATGGGCCCGAAAGTGGTCAGTACTAAGCAATGTCTGTCCAAAGATGCGCCCCTCCCTGTTGAATTTAAGGAAGTGCCGCCCACGTTGTGGGCAATGGGTGACACGGATGTAGGACTATTGCAGATACCCCAAATTTCTATCAAAATTAAAAACAATGCCATTTTGCCTCGTATTCCTCAGTACAAAATACCGCAGGCAGGGGAGCGAGTCTTGTTACAAATTATACAGGATTTGATTAAGTCAGGAATTGTTGAGGAGACGACTGCTAATGTGTGCAATAGCCCTATTCTTCCCATTCCTAAGAGGGCACCTTCGGGCTCCTCTGATGATCATCCAGATGTTTATCGTTTTGTGATTGACTTGCGCGCAACAAATAAAATAGTAGTTCCACAGTTCCCGGTGGTCCCTGACATTACTGCACTTTTGACGATGATTCCTTCTACTGCTAAATTCTTCTCTGTCATTGACTTAAAAAATGCATTCTTTAGTATTCCGATCCATCTAGATAGCAGGTACTTGTTCGGTTTTACCATAGCTTGCAGAAGTTTTAGATTCTTTCGAGCTCCTCAGGGCTATACTGAGAACCCCAGTATATATAGTGAAGCTTTAAAAACTCAATTGGACTCCCTTACGCTTCCTCCAGGTAATGTATTGCTCCAATATGTAGACGACCTTCTCATCGCTTCTGACACTGAAAAGGGTTATGAAGACAGTACGGTTAAATTGTTGTTGCATTTGGCACACCACGGACATAAAGTGTCCCTTTCCAAATTTCAATATTGTCGACAGGAGGTCACCTACTTGGGTCACCTACTGTTGAAGGAGGGTAGGGGATTGACCCCTGAGCGCATCAGCGCCATTGTTAAAATGCCTATCCCTAAAACTCAAAGGGATGTGCGCGCTTTTATTGGCATTACTTCCTATTGTCGTCAGTGGATCCCTAACTATTTGTTATTAACAAAACCCCTGCTCGCACTAACCACTAATGATGTGCATGAATCCTTGCCTTGGACACCTGAATGTCAGCAGTCTTTTGAGCAATTAAAAGTTGTGCTTTGCACTGTGCCTGTGCTTGGTACGCCTGACTGACTGATACACTTATAAAGCGCGCGAATGCCGAGGCGTCTTGGCGCTGAGGTGAATGAATACCGATGCCCAGGCTCGCTCGCCTATTCACTTACGGGGAAAAGCCAGGTCTTTACCAATTTCCTGAAGAGAGCTCTATTTGGTTGTAGCCTAATCATGGGCGGGAGGGAATTCCACAGTTTGACCGCTCCGTAGGAGAAGCTCCTGCCACCCCATCTGGCTTTATTTATGTTCGGGACCAATAACAGTCCTGTTTTGGCTGACCTGAGATTGCGACGCAGCGTGTACCAGAAGAACAAGTGTTGCATGTCTGTGGCTCCCCCTCCATATAAAGCCTGATGCGTTAGACAGAGGGTTTTGAAATACACTCGCTGCTGAACTGGCAGCCAATGGAGCTTTTTGATACTGGCAGACGTAGGGTGATGTTTAGGGAGACCCAACAGTAGACGAGCTGCCGCATTCTGTAATGACTGCAATTTAGCGATCTGGCCTTTGTTTATTCCCAGATACAGGGCGTTGCCATATTCAATTCTTGAGAGGACAAGAGCTCCAACCACCGTTTTCCTAAGGGTTAGTGGGATAAACGGCAGAATTTTGCGTAACACTTTCAAAGTGAAGAAACAGGCAGAGGATACCTGATTGATTTGTTTTGCGAATTGATCTCATTATCGAACACAAATCCGAGGTTTCTAGCCTTAGTCACAGGGACCGGACAGTTCCCAGCCTCTGAGGGCCACCATAGTTGACTCCATACAGACGGGCTCTGCCCGAACTCAATGACCTCAGTCTTTTCGGTATTGAGTTTTAGAAAGTTTGTACTCATCCAGGCCATGACTGCATTTAGACAGTTACAGAACCTGGCTGCTATATGGTCCACCCTTTGCGTGACCGAAACCACTATCTGGGTATCGTCTGCATAAGAGACTAAGGTGAGCCCATGATCTTTTATTAACCTTGCCAAAGGAGTGACATATATGTTAAACAGCGTAGGTGACAAAGCTGACCCCTGTGGGACTGCGCAGGGGAGGCATAGGTTACCTGACTTGAGGCCTTCCCAATGAATCACCTGTTCCCTGGATGATATAAAGGATGTAAGTAGGGTCAGAGCCGTCTCTCTGATACCTGCTGCCTTCAGCCGGCGTACCAATACCGCATGGTTTACGGTATCGAATGCTGCTGACAGGGCAAGCAGGATGAGGACGGCTCTGCCCCCCGGTCCATCACCTTCCTGACCTCTTCCGTAGCCATGATCAGGGCCGATTCGGTCGAGTGTCAAGTTCTGAATGCATGTTGAGTAGGATCTAAGATGTTATTATGGTCTACGTAGTCAGTACTCAGCTGATTATGCAAAGCCGTTTGTGCTGTACGTACACGAGATGGCTGGTTGTGCGCTTTCTGTTTTAACACTGGCCTTTGGAGGTAAGCAACGGCCATGTGCTTATTTTTCTGTCCTTCTTGACCCTGTCGCAAGAGCCCTCCCGAGCTGTCTACGAGCAGTCGCGGCTGTGGCCGTCTCTATAAGGCAATTGGCTGGGCTCGTACTTGATACTAATCTCACAGTCACGGCGCCCCATGCTGTGGATACTCTTTTGAATAAGACCAAGACACAGCACCTCACCAGTGCATGTCTGACCGGTTATGAGCTAACTCTCTTTGCACCACATGTCACGATTAAAAGATGTGCCACTCTGAACCAAGTCACTTTACTGCCCCTCCCTTCTGAGAGTGAGCAAATTGACATACATGATTGTGTCTTCCGGACGGAGGAAGAGAGGAAAGGAACGCGTAGACTTGACTGATGTTCCCTTATCTGACCCCCAAGGGGAACTATATGTTGATAGCTCTTGCTTTAAGCTACCAGATGGCACTACAGCAGCTGCATATGCAATCACAACACTGTCCACTGTAGTTGAGACGTCACGAGTTTCCTATCAGTCGGCCCAAGCTGCAGAGCTCGTTGCCCTTATTCGAGCCTGCGAGTTGAGTGAGGGACTATCTGTCAATATCTATACTGACAGTCAGTATGCCTTCGGAGTCGCCCATAATTTTGGGCGGCTATGGGCAGAGAGAGGGTTTCTCACTTCCCATGGGATGAAGATCCAACATGGCCCCCTTATACATTGTCTTCGAGATGGTATAGTTTACATCTGACACAAGAATGACTAATAGTACAAAGCAGAGTCATTGATTCTATGTCAGTACATAATCCTTGAGATAGGTTGTTTTACATCTGACCCATAAAGTAGATCCGTTCGCAAGAGAACAATCTTGCTGCCAGGATAACCAGCCTCCAAGTTCTTCAGTACCTTTGTTTTTGTTCATTTTCATAATACTTTTTGCGGGAGAGCCTCCATGTTCTTCAGTACATTTTTTTGTCATCCTAGACATAATCCAAACTCCTCCATCACTCAAAACAACCACATTTTTCCTGACCTCAATGATTTTCTTGGGACCAAAGTATTCTGTTCTCCCCTTTTGTGACCACCCTGGATTACAGCACATAAACCATATCCCCTACACTCCATCTCCTTCCACAAGTCGCATGCTTTTCATCAAAATACCTTTTGTACCTCTTTTGATACTCACAATTTCTTGTGATGACTTCCCTTTCTAACGGCCAATCCCATAATTCCTAAGCCACAACAGATTCAATTTGGAGCCAGCCACCCTCCCCATGAGACATACAAAGGGGGAAATATCTGTCACACTACTGGGAGTACAATGATGAGCCCAAAACTTCTACCTCAACACTCCCTTAAGGGATACACTCTTCTCAATGGCAACCAAAGCACACTCTTTGACCAACCTGTTCATGCGCTCCACAAGACCATTTGCCTGCTCTGCTTAAAGAGCAGTATGATGGTGAAAAATAGATAGTTCACTTAAAAACTCCTTAATTTCCTGTGAAACAAATTGCACACCATTATCGGTAATGAGGATTTTAGGTACATCTTCACGTGTAAAAACATCACACAAAAATTCTAAAACACTCATCGTAGTAACAGAATTCATGCAAGAAGCTGTAACCCATTTTGAAGTATAACCTATCAATACTAACACAAACCTTTTAACACAAACCTTTCACTCTGTGGCAACAAATGAAAAGGTCTCAGAAAGTCTAGGCCTAACTTGCTCTGTGGTTCATTATGTACTTCCACCGGTGACAATTGAGCTGTCCTGATCAACTTAGATTTGTCACTGCCAATCATTCACAACCATTTCTGCCTCTCTGTCAAGTCCAGGCCACCAGTAATGTCCATTCACCCTGGCCTTAGTTAAACATCTGCTCAAATGCACCTCATGAGCCAAATTTATGATCTTGCTTCATAAACCAGAGGGAGGAATTAACTTTTAACCACGACAAATTACCCCACCAACAATGTTCAGTTCATCTCTAGCATTCCAAAACCCTCTATCTCCTCTGGCATCAGTTTCCATGCAGGCCATATCTTGACAACATAATCAGATACTTGTTTCCACACCACATCTTTGGCCACCTCCGACTCTCATTTTCCTTTATTTAAAGCTGAAAAATGTGAATAAAACTGTCCATGATCAGTTCTCAAAACAAAAGGTAGACCCCACAGGAAAATTTGAAATGGTGGACTGCCCACATATGATCTAATGACTCTCTCTCAATCACTGAGTATCACTACTCTGCCCCCTTGAGCCACCGTGAGGCAAAAGCTATGTTTTTTTCCTCACCATCCACCACTCGGGAAAGTACCACCCGCAGACCCTTCAAACTGGCATCAGTAGTAAGTATAGTTTATTTTGTTACATCTAAATGCCCTAAGGCATCTTCTCAATCTCCATCTGCATCTTCTCAAAAGCTTGTTTGCATTCACCAGACCACAAAAAACTCATATTTTTCTTTAATAGTAATTTAATGGGTCGCACAAAACTAGTGAAATTTTGTACAAATTTAGAATAGTAATCCGCCAACCCAAAAAATTATTTCACTTGGTCTTTATCAGTAGGCGATGGTGCGAACACAGTGAAATTGGAAATTTCCAACTTAGGATAAATCCCAGGCATGGTATGGCGCAAATACGTAACTGAGCTTACTCTGAACTTGCATGTTTCTCTTTTGACCAAGAGCCCATTGTCTTTAAGCCTGGCTAAAACGTGTTTCAATGTGATAGCATGACTTTCCTTATTCCTGCCATAGACTAGGATACCATCCTGGAAGAATATGACACAACTGATTACCCTTGAGTACCTTCTTCATCACTCTTTGGAAACAAGCCACTGCAGAGGCCAATCCAAAAGGCATTCTTATAAACCTGAAGACCTCTCCAGGAGTGACAAAAGAGGTGAGGGCAGTAGAATCATAATGGTATGCTGCTGAGGGACCCAACACAGTAAAGACACTGGTTCCATTCAACTTTGCCAATGCCTTAGGTATAAGTTGACGATCAATCTAAATACATTGATTGAGATCCTTGAGATCTACGGACAGCCTAATTTCGGTGCCATTGTCTTTTGGGGCAAGAACCACAGGCACCAGCCATTCTGATGCCTCTACTTCTTCTATAACCCCCATGCATAACAATCTGTTTAATTCCTCTTGTATTGGTTGCATCATTATTATTATTATTATTATTATTAGTATTTGTATGGCGCGACGAATCATCCCCAGGGGGATCTCTCGGCGCCTGGGTAGCAGACAACATAGATGGAGAGTGCTCATTAAAATAGCCAGGTTTTAAGACGTTTCTTGAATTGTGCCAGGTTGGTACATGCCCAACAGTCTCCCTTCCCTTAAAATTGATGTTCAAAACAGTATAGCCATCGAGGTCAATCTTCATTCCACCATATCCCTGAGGACTGATATCTGGTGGAAAAAGAGTGATCTTATTACATCCAAAAATCTTTTTCCAGTTTTTGTCCCCCACTAATGTGTAAGGAGGCCCCGAATCTGCAAGCACAGGTAGAACCTTACCTCCAATGTGAACATCATGCACATGTATTTTACAACAATCCTTATCCATAGAATGGCTTTGACACTGTCATCTGGAATCCCCTCCAACATAAAATGTACTATAGAATTCTTACAGATACAAGCAAAATTGCCTTTTTTCCCACAATGTCTGCATAAAGAACTGTGGGCATAGCAATCTGAACTATCAGACAAATGGTTGGAGCTGTCACATTTGAAACACCTTAACCTGGAATCTTCGTTCACACTTAAATTCAATCTAGAGGTTATGTCGTAAAAAATGAGGCATCGCAAGCTCCGTGGTTCTAGTAATTTATTGGTTGAATGTAACAGGGCGCAACCATACAGGAAAGCCAGCCACATCCACTACCAGCCACATCAACTGATCATGAGAGATAGTTCTAATATCTCCTAGGTAGTCAGATGGAATCAGCTGAGAAAACTTTCCAGGGACCCAAGACATGGACCACTACACTATACCCGAATGGAAAGCCCCAATCAAGGCGAAACCAGTCTTGGGTTGCTTGTGTTCCAGTTCACTGATGACCTGGTCTGGCAGTACAGGCTGGACTGTCCCTATTGAAGCGGTGTCGAAGCTGATTTGCACATGGTTGGGTCAAAACTGAGGTGGCATGTTGTGCAAAATAACAATGTACTGGGATGCAGCGCCGAGTAATTAACAGTGGCTGAGATAAATTCAAGCTTTCCATCCATCACTTTAATAAATAATTTGAACATAAATATTTTATGCAGCATGCTATTCACAAGTAAAGTATAACATTGTTATGCAGGTCCATTCAGCCGTAAGTACTGATGTCGTCTGTGATGGCAGCTGCATTATCCATTTGTCGATGTTAATAATGTCCCCTCGTGCATAATCATAATTGGCACATGTGTAATCTGCATCCTTCTCCTCCTTTGGTTCTTCCAGCACGCCACAATGGAATATAAAATGCAGTACAGATTATTGTATTGTATTGTTATTGCATTTATAAAGTGCTTACTACCCCTGATGAGGCGTCGAAGTGCTTTTTGTCTAGTAGCACGCTACTCCAGTACCCAAAAAAGATTAGTGGTGAATTAGCATAGGGAGATATGAAATTAATTTAAGAGGTGAACATGTGAGTTTGTTATTTGGATTGAAAAAGGATAGTGGAGGGATAGAAAAGGGAAGGGTTTGCATTTATATAGCGCATGCCAGCCCTGATGAGGTGTCGAAGCGCTTTTGGCATGTAGCACGCTACTCCAGCAGCCTCGAAAATCTTGGAAAAGGTGGTGAACCAACAGCTTATCACCTTTCTGGCTGAGAACAATTTGTTGCACCCGTCCTAATCGGGTTTTAGAGCATGCCATAGCATATCTTGCTTGTACACCAAAGCTCCACAGATGAGGTGCCGATACGAGAATAGGGGCCCAAGTATTTCCATTTCTCCGCTACTGTCAGTTTGAAAAGATATTTTGTTCTGTTATTCCCAGCCTCCTCTTCTTGGTGGCTGATCCAACAGGAATGTTCATTGAATGCAGCCATTCGTGCTGTGTTCTTCGCAGAGCCTAATTATTTAAAAATGTCAGTGCACACTGATGCCACACAAATATCTGTTATGGGTCAGCAAATAAAACCTGAGTAGAAGAACCTAAATCCATGCAGTGTGCTACCATTTCTGTGCACATGTGTGCCAAAAAGTATTCTAAAGTTAGCCCTCCTTTTTAGGTTATTGAACTTTAGGTATAGTAAGGATGCAATACTATTTGTACTAAAAATATCATGGAAAGCACGCAGAAACTACAAGATAGGTGCCTGAATCCAGAGCTCTGCTGACCCTCCTCACTGACAAAATGTTTTGCTCAACGTAAGAAATGAAGAAGAATGTATGTACAGTGAGTAGTGGAATCATTTTGGAGTAAAGACATTTCGATTGGATACCAATCACTGATATCAAGGAACAAGACTCAGGAGGTGAAACTTATTAAGCTGACTGGACAGAATCTCAGTGATCCTCTGAGTCATGTAAGTTTGAAGGCTTTCAGATGGTGAATCGGCCATCATCATTGATATGGGTCAGAAAGGTACCTGTACCACTGAGGTGGATCCCGTAGGGACTAGGTGGAGGGCTGTCAAATTCAATGGTGAGCTACCTGTCACCATAGGGTCCCTTATCTCCCACGCTGTGAACAGGGAGGAGGCCTTGTTTCCTGGTCTGGGGGTTAGGGGAGTGGCGCCAGCTACCTGTCATCTTTGCCCAGAAAGTCTGCCTGGTTGTGTGATGGTGCCTGTACTATAGGCAGAAGCCCACCAAGTTTCATTATGGGCCTGCCGGAGGAAGAAGAGGGAAGACTCAAGGCAAGTGCATTCCAGAGAGAGGTTTAGGGTAGGTTTTGCTCTGTCACCTCTCCTACACTTTCAGTCATGGCTAATAAGAGGCATGGAGTCCATTAGGTACAATGTGGCTAAATTGAGGAATAGTGTTAACTCAGTTCAATTATATGTACGTAAATATTGAAAATACTATGGCAAATACGTTGTAGAGTAAATATATTGTGCTTCCCTCATGGTGAGTTTGTTCTGTGACACACATATCACTATTTTGTTTTTAAAGTGTAATTTAATTCTTAAGTAGCTTTGGCACACAATTCCACCCCAAAAAGTATTTTTTTTGTTGGTGATGGTAGAATTTACACAGAGAAGGAAGCTACTGCTAGGGATCACATAGAATCCGTGATCAATTTGAGCCGGTGGTTGCAAGTGGGCCCTACCGCTACTCGTTTTAGGGTGCGCAGCACTTACTTTTCCTCAGCAGACTCTGACCCAAAGCAAGAGAGTAAATAACCCACAACTGGGGAAGGAAAGAGGAAAAGACGGAAAAACTGTGAGAAAGGGCAAAAACAGGGATGAGTGCAAGAGTGAAATACAGGAGCAGGGAGTATATGGTGGTGGAAGAAAGAGACATAAGGTGCAATAAAGACTCTGCAGCGTTGGTAGTTGGTAATTCCCATGCTTGTCATCACCGGCTGTGGACTTTTGAGAAAAACGCTGGAGACCGCCACTTGTTAAATTACAAATTAAGAACTGCACAGAATGGCATAAATATATACTGCCACAATGATCGATTATTTTGGAAAGAAACACTATAAGGAGTCATTCTATAATATCAGGACTGAATTTCTGGACATGCAATCAAAAATGAATACTTTACTTACAACACAACATCAACCTATTATAGTGCCTAGCCTGATATTAAATGCTACTTAAGCAGAAAAGTTTTTCCAGCACAAGTGTTCTTCAAGTCAAAACAGGAATCTCATAATTCCTAGGAATAATCAGCACCTAAAAGGAGCACTCGGGAGTTTGTAACAACAGATTGAAAATCAGCAGTCGGAGCTCTACACTACAGCAATGCAACGGAAATATGAAAAACATTAGGCTTTAGGAGCCTGGTGAGTGAAATGAAGCAATTCTCTTGAAGTCCAGAGATCTATATTCTTGAAGACCAGCTAAAATATTTACAATAGCTACAAAATAGAGTGATGAAGCTAGCAGCTGCCAACTTTGACAATAAAGACTGACAGGAAGATAGAAAGTAGAAAGAACCATGTACATTCATTTGAGGCATTGGAACAATTGTAAGACAAGAAACTCATACAGCTTATAGAGAACTGGATCCCCAAATGACCAATCGGAACATTTAAGCCATAGCTCGAGAAACAAAGAACCCACAGGATAGGACCATTTTATTCAGGGGTTTTGGATGGTGTGAAACCCTTTATAACATGCTTACTGCAACATCGATTTGTAAGACTGATTTTACAAGGTTCAACAGTTTTAATATCAGTAGGGTTTCAAACAAATTTCAGAGAGATTTAGGACTTCTGTCTCAGTGGAATGCTTGTCACCATGCAAAATGGTATACCAAAAACTGTCCAGATCCAGAGGATCTCAATGTATTTTAGTGCACCTCAATTTCGAAGACTGACAACTTAATGCCTGGAATGTTTTCCGTATCAGAAAAGAAGCATTTATTGGATACACAATGAATATTTACATTAAAGTCATTTGAGATAGTCAGGACATAAATCTATGTGTCAGATTAAGTCCTGGGACGCATGGTTAAGAGTCCATGGAAATCGGGAAGGACAATAGATATCGACAAATGACAAACGACATTGCATTGCCTATGAAAGACGCTATAAATGATGGCTCTTTCTATGAATTCTGTACAAAGGAGGAACATAGGCGGGGGAATAAAGTTCCCCACATTCCACGTAATAGTTGTATGCATTGCTTTGTTCAGTGGCACATATTATAAGCATTATCAATGTCATAGAAGAAAGAGTGCAGATATACTGTACGGTTTGGTGTTTATTGTTGAACCCCTTTGGTAGCCATTAGTCGGACAGCTAGCCTCCGAATACATTTGTTCTTCAGTAGAACATGCGTCAGCACTGACAGGCTTTTAGAGCAGTACCTCAAAGTGCAGGTTGACCAGCATCTGTTTAGCGACTGGAAAAGGAAAACCTATTGTCTTATTACATAATAGATGTCTTGGCACATCTATTATATTAAGAGGTGTCTGCTTGGAGAACAGTTACTATGACAGCGAACGGTATAATTCATTATGTGAAATGCAGGCGCGTCCTTCATTATCTGAAAACAATGAATCTTGAATAGGGCTTCAGCAAGAAACTGATATGTCCCAGAAGAAAGTGACAAACTCTAAGAGTGAGTCAGCAAACTATATCACAATAGCGGGCAAATAGAAAAAATGTGAGGTACGCATCCTGAATAATGCATCTGGTTTGTAGGGTGGCTAAGATATAAAAGTATCATCAAGGGAGAATTGTTGTGATATAATTGCATGTAGGTGACAAAACGACAATTCTCCATTCCACCTAAGAACCCAGTGATGATAGGTCTGGCTTCCTGTCATGCCTGAAGAGACTAATTTTAGAGACATGACATACACCTGTGAATTTTGGAGATAATTGGAATTTAGTACTAGATCCAGCCCTGCCCGCCTATTTAGTAATTTTAGTTTGCCAGAGATAAGCAGATAATGAGGAACATACTTGTTGACGTTTTGGGTCATCACGTGAATGCATAACATAGCAACACTGTTAATGGCCCATTTTTTTACAATCTATTGCTTAACTCTTTAAACTTTGCTACTCATAATTTCCAAATGTGAAACATTAGAAGATGATATACCAGGTCATTCACCGGTGGTAATGTGAAGAAGTAATGCTGTACATACAGGAAGAGGCCACTTTTCAAAATGCAATGAGGTACTGTGTAGAACTAACACAAAATCAGTCTAACATTCAGACCTCTTATGGGCAGCAGAGAAGGGAGTCATCAGGCGAAATTCCTTCAGAGAGTGGCAGTGTTAAACTGAAGATCCATAACAGTATTCTTCAAGGGTGGAGTTCTCTTTTTAGAAACAATTGGAAAATGCAGTGTGTTTATTGATTCCACAACTGTAGCACAGAGAATGCTCATGGGAGGGGTTCAGGGGGTTGCTTCAATGTTGCAAAAACATTTGAATATGATAACCAACATGTTAGAAGCCCCCAGAATCTCAGACTTTTTTATCTGATGCTTTAGATAAATCAGAAACCTCAAAAATAATACTGCAGAATTAGAATGTATGAGTAGGTTCGCTGTTCTTAGAATAGATTGAAAGGACAGAGGATCATTAGAGCTTCTTTAAATGGAGGAGGAAATCGGAACTGCACTGCAGAGAATACTTAAGAATTCTATAAAATTTGTGAGTCAACATTGTTCTCTACTGAAAAAAAGTTTTCAGTTACTTGATGATAAAGGATTGATAAGAACTGAATTTCGGCAGTCATTAATCTCGCTAATACCAAAACCTGGCAGGGATCCCAGCAGACTTATTATTTATATGCCAGTTGTATTGTTCATCACTGACATGAAGGTCTTGACTACGGAGTGTGTGTGTGTGTGTGTGTGTCCCCCGCCCCTCTCCATGTTGTACTCACCGGCTGCCACTGCATGCATATTCCAAAACATAAACGTAAGTGTGGGTGTTATGTTTAAGATTGTACCCTTTTTTATTTTATTTTAAGCACTATTTTGAAGAACAGATTGCATCAATTTTCTCATTTGGTGAAGTATATATAGTAATCATTCAAAACGTTTGTGGTTAGTTATACCATGTATTTACATCTTTAACATTCGTGCCCCTTTTACTGTTTCTTGACCAATTAGGATGAATTTAATTTCTCTGATAGCTAAGACAGAAAATATGGGTATTAAGCTGGCAGTAGGAAAAGTATCACTAAAGCTCTGTTGACATGATATAATGGCCACCAGAACCAGCCACCAAGAATCCCTTAAACATTTATAAAAAGTGATAAATGATTTTCATTTTTTTACATAATTAGATGAACATGGTATGAATGGGGATCTTTCTTCATTGTGAGTTACCTCTAAAAAAAATACACAGTATTATAAATGTTCATGGGTAGGCCACAGTCTCAACAAATTGTAAATTATGCTGAATAAAGGACAAGAATATTTGATGACAGCTAATATACACCCATTATGGGAGCATATGAAGCCAGATTTCACAAAACGGAAAACACTCGATCTGGTGCTGTGCAGTTAGCCTGATTCCTCTCCTACGGGAGATTAATTTTTGATACACATATCAAATGACATCTCAGTGTTTATGGGAAAAGAAATGCATATGCTTGGGTAAACCAAAAATATTTGCTCATTGAATCAGGAAGCTTAAGACTTCCAAACAGAGAGACATATTTTGTGGCAAGGCAAATGTGTCAACATTTTTGGATTTCGAGATCAGGCTGTAGCCAGTCACGGACACACTTTGAAAATACCCTCACCAGTAAACAAAAGTATCCATGTCCCTCCTAATCAATGTCCGCACTAATGAGTATTATTGACTAAAGGCACATAGGAAGTGCTTAGTTTGCACAAGTGTTTGCAGGTGGTGGGCACCAGCAGGAGGGACTCCTTTTTCATCTTTGGACTTTGACACAGAGCAAGGAAGAAACAAGCTTTAGCAAAGCCAGTAGGACGCCGATGGGAAAACTATTGGCTTTGCCAATATCTTATACCCATGTTGTACAGGCATGTGGCTATGCAACATGGTTAAGGGTAAAGTTAGAATACAAGTGCTGGCATCGTCATCGCGCTTTAGCTTTATAACTTTGCTTTTAGCCATGCTGCAAAGCCACACTGCTGTATAATAACACGGCAAAAAGACATTGGCAAAGCACCCAAAACCCCTCCTTGAAATATGACTCTCACGTTATTTTACATTTAATTAGATTATAGTTCTTAAATAAGATTTACATTGCCTGCATTTATGGAGGACTGTACTGTCCCGAAACCTGGAGCAATGTTTCAGCCTGCCTGTGATATATGAAATGTATTTATGATATGTGCATACATATTACGTAATTCAGAGGGCACCGGGCTCAATTATTTTATTAAAGGGGTTTAGGCATAAAAATGTTTGATCACTGATCTGCAGACAGTGCCCATCTCACATGTACTTGACAGCCACGCTCTCTCTTGAAGCAAACTGATTGCAAGCTGAGCTGGCCAAAGGCATCAAGAGCCTTGTGTGATCATCTGAAGCTCCGCGCATCACCCTAGAGCAGACCTGTCACCCAGGCTCACACACCGACAGCAGCACCCTGGTAAACCAAGCAAAGTTAGACTGAGATGATGTGTGCATGGGCATTACCTGGATATCTGCTGACTCAGGAAAGAAATAATTATTATCAGTTCAAAAAACATAGCCCACCTGAGGCGCCCGATGGCATCCCATTGTGGTCTTGCTGATATGTGCAGCAGGTATATAAAACTGCTTAGCTTTAATTAGGGCAGTAATCAGGACTTAAATGGAAAAATAGAAGTGCAGGTACCCTATACCAGAATACCTGCATGGTTCTGAGAAGTGCCGGTACTCTCCAGTTAAAAACATTGCACCTCTGCTGAGAAGTGCAGGTACTGCCCCTCTCAAAATAATGAAGTGCAGGTATTCAGTACCTGACAGTACCGGCCCATATAAAGCACTGGCAGTAAAGCCCCTTTCAGCAACACCAGCACACATGCGCACAAGCCAAGCACTGTAAGACACAAGGGGAATGCATTGAAAACTGCCCTCAAAAATGCAGCTGCAAATGACAATCATGCATGTACCCCCTGACAGGGCTACACGGAAGAATGTACTGTAGTAGGCAGGCGGCATGCACTGACAGGAGCACAATGGGCGCTAACTGTGTGCCGCGGTCTATGAGTGCACTTTAAGCATATTCTTCTGTGCTGCTGTCGGTATGTGTGGGTTTCAGTTGAATCACCTGTGCACCTGCCTTTTGATCCCCTTGTGCTACTGTCAGTGTGTGCTGCCTACAGTGCATTCTTCTGTGCTGCTGACGGTGGGTTTCAGTTGAATCACCTGTGCACCTGCCTTTTGATCCCCTTGTGCTACTGTCAGTGTGTGCTGCCTACAGTGCATTCTTCTGTGCTGCTGACGGTGGGTTTCAGTTGAATCACCTGTGCACCTGCCTTTTGATCCCGTTGTGCTACTGTCAGTGTGTGCTGCCTACAGTGCATTCTTCTGTGCTGCTGACGGTATGTGTGGGTTTCAGTTGAATCACCTGTGCACCTGCCTTTTGATCCCCTTGTGCTACTGTCAGTGTGTGCTGCCTACAGTGCATTTTTCTGTGCTGCTGACGGTGGGTTTCAGTTGAATCACCTGTGCACCTGCCTTTTGATCCCGTTGTGCTACTGTCAGTGTGTGCTGCCTACAGTGCATTCTTCTGTGCTGCTGTCGGTATGTGTGGGTTCCCGTTGTGCTACTGTCAGTGTGTGCTGCCTACAGTGCATTCTTCTGTGCTGCTGACGGTATGTGTGGGTTTCAGTTGAATCACCTGTGCACCTGCCTTTTGATCCCGTTGTGCTACTGTCAGTGTGTGCTGCCTACAGTGCATTCTTCTGTGCTGCTGTCGGTATGTGTGGGTTTCAGTTGAATCACCTGTGCACCTGCCTTTTGATCCCGTTGTGCTACTGTCAGTGTGTGCTGCCTACAGTGCATTCTTCTGTGCTGCTGACGGTATGTGTGGGTTTCAGTTGAATCACCTGTGCACCTGCCTTTTGATCCCCTTGTGCTACTGTCAGTGTGTGCTGCCTACAGTGCATTCTTCTGTGCTGCTGTCGGTATGTGTGGGTTTCAGTTGAATCACCTGTGCACCTGCCTTTTGATCCCCTTGTGCTACTGTCAGTGTGTGCTGCCTACAGTGCATTCTTCTGTGCTGCTGACGGTATGTGTGGGTTTCAGTTGAATCACCTGTGCACCTGCCTTTTGATCCCCTTGTGCTACTGTCAGTGTGTGCTGCCTACAGTGCATTCTTCTGTGCTGCTGACGGTGGGTTTCAGTTGAATCACCTGTGCACCTGCCTTTTGATCCCGTTGTGCTACTGTCAGTGTGTGCTGCCTACAGTGCATTCTTCTGTGCTGCTGACGGTATGTGTGGGTTTCAGTTGAATCACCTGTGCACCTGCCTTTTGATCCCCTTGTGCTACTGTCAGTGTGTGCTGCCTACAGTGCATTTTTCTGTGCTGCTGACGGTGGGTTTCAGTTGAATCACCTGTGCACCTGCCTTTTGATCCCGTTGTGCTACTGTCAGTGTGTGCTGCCTACAGTGCATTCTTCTGTGCTGCTGTCGGTATGTGTGGGTTCCCGTTGTGCTACTGTCAGTGTGTGCTGCCTACAGTGCATTCTTCTGTGCTGCTGACGGTATGTGTGGGTTTCAGTTGAATCACCTGTGCACCTGCCTTTTGATCCCGTTGTGCTACTGTCAGTGTGTGCTGCCTACAGTGCATTCTTCTGTGCTGCTGTCGGTATGTGTGGGTTTCAGTTGAATCACCTGTGCACCTGCCTTTTGATCCCGTTGTGCTACTGTCAGTGTGTGCTGCCTACAGTGCATTCTTCTGTGCTGCTGACGGTATGTGTGGGTTTCAGTTGAATCACCTGTGCACCTGCCTTTTGATCCCCTTGTGCTACTGTCAGTGTGTGCTGCCTACAGTGCATTCTTCTGTGCTGCTGTCGGTATGTGTGGGTTTCAGTTGAATCACCTGTGCACCTGCCTTTTGATCCCCTTGTGCTACTGTCAGTGTGTGCTGCCTACAGTGCATTCTTCTGTGCTGCTGACGGTATGTGTGGGTTTCAGTTGAATCACCTGTGCACCTGCCTTTTGATCCCCTTGTGCTACTGTCAGTGTGTGCTGCCTACAGTGCATTCTTCTGTGCTGCTGACGGTGGGTTTCAGTTGAATCACCTGTGCACCTGCCTTTTGATCCCGTTGTGCTACTGTCAGTGTGTGCTGCCTACAGTGCATTCTTCTGTGCTGCTGACGGTATGTGTGGGTTTCAGTTGAATCACCTGTGCACCTGCCTTTTGATCCCGTTGTGCTACTGTCAGTGTGTGCTGCTACAGTGCATTCTTCTGTGCTGCTGACGGTATGTGTGGGTTTCAGTTGAATCACCTGTGCACCTGCCTTTTGATCCCGTTGTGCTACTGTCAGTGTGTGCTGCTACAGTGCATTCTTCTGTGCTGCTGTCGGTATGTGTGGGTTTCAGTTGAATCACCTGTGCACCTGCCTTTTGATCCCCTTGTGCTACTGTCAGTGTGTGCTGCCTACAGTGCATTCTTCTGTGCTGCTGCTCTTGTGCTCTACCGTACTTGGGACCCACTGTTCTTGGCAGCATGCACTCAAATCAGAAAATGTGACCGCGCACATGAATTTACAGTGAATTCGGGAATTTTTTAGAAGTGAGAAGGTTCAGTGGATAAAATACACATGCGACCTGCGCGAGGAAGCTTTGAATATCTGCTGCGCTGATTTGGCCTTTCATTCTATTGAAGGTTTCGTGTGAGCTGTGTGGGCGGTGTGTAGTGCTTCTACGGGCTTTCAACTCTGTTCGTTGTCTCGCTGTAAATTCACGCCTTGTTACTTACATATTGCCCTGAAACCCTGCCACTTAGTCACCAAGTAGAAGCATGCTTGCATGCAGGGGAGGAAGTCCCCAACCTTCCCAGCATTAGCGTCTATTGAACCGAGTCTCAGCATCAGATCGACATCCTGTGATTTTGGACAAATCACTTAATCTCCCAGTGACTGTGCACAATGGTCTGAAACACGGGCCGACTGTAACCTCCTCCCTCGCTTTGGCTCTTGATAACAACCAATGTATGTGCTTACAATGTTTCAGATAAAAGCTAGGAGGGCATCCTTTATCATCGATAAAAATAGGCAAAAAATTAAATGTGATAAGTAATCTGGTGTGCGTGTAAAACGCTGCAGTGTCCTCGGTCCGATTTTGAGCTATTTATAAAAAAACAGGATGGGGTGGGCGGGGGCGAAAAAACTGGATCCAGGCAGCTGGAGTGGAAGAAGAAATTGGTGGAGGTGGGGAGAAAGTAAAAGTAAACCAAGGGAGCAGAGCGCACCATCATAGATAAAACGCTCACTTCCCTCTCACTGCACTGTATTTAATGGCCAATTGATAGGCAAGGACACAGCTTTTCCACGTGGACCTTTGGCCACCTTCACCCTGAGGAAACCGGGAAGACCGCTCCCAAGAGCCCGTGGCATGAAAGGCCTGCTGACAACGGCGCGTGGGCATCGGATTCGGAGGATGCAACTTTTTGAGGTCTAGCTACCGGCAGGACCTCCGGGATGCTAAGCATGCCAAGCCACCGCTTTTCGTGGCTTAGTGGAGAGCAAAGGACCCTAGCAAGTTGCCCCACCCGCCTCAGCGCCACTTTCAAACCCACTCCCCGCTACAACATGCTCCCAAGAATGGGATATCAGCCTCCTGCTGGCCGCCCTCTTGGATTCTGGATATATCAAACGGGCACGATCACATGCGGGCAAGCCAAGGAGGCAGTAACATGAGCAGGGGGTGGAGAGCGAGTATCTGCAAAAGATAAGGCGTGGTGTCCATGAAGCGGGCACTGCGCTGAGCCAGGGAAACGCTCACAGGGGAAGGAGAGCAAGGTCTGTAAAAGATAAAATGCAGCGGCGCTGCGCTAAGCCAGGGAAATTCTCATTGAACTTTAAAAAGTCCCTGAACAGAAAGTAAAAAAAAAGCTGAAGCCTCCAAGTCCTGGGGCAATACTCCAGGGGAGTCAACAACTTGGAAAAAGGAGGGACCAGGAAGCCAAATTACCCCCTAGCAAGCAAGGATTTTTACAGGACAACCGACTAGACAAATCCAAAGCAATGGGAGGAGTCAAAGCCCACACAGTACGTACAAAAGATCATCCCGACAGCGGAAGCGCTGTCTAGGCTTGACCTAAAAAGAGAAAGAAGGAGGAAGAAAAAAACTGAAAAACAGTAACAACGAGAAAAGGGGAGGATAAAAAAACATTCAAGAGTGAGATAAAGAAACAGGCTGTGTAGGGTGGTGGAGAAAGAGTCAGAGGGTTGTAGCAACCATTAATTTATTTACAAATTAGCACTGTACATGAGGGTGGATTTCTGTAGTCGTATTAAAGCTCCACTGTGGTAGAACATGGGATGCATAAAAACTGGGAATACATCATTTATTTTGAGTTTAAAATAGGAGAGGGGTATTTGCAGGAATAGGGGCAAATCTATATCCACATTTAATCAGTTGTAAAGAAAATACTGTTTACCTCAGTTTGAGAAAGTCAGGTTTAAACAAGAGAAAACATAATTTGAAAGGGCTCATTTCAAAGCCATTGGAACAAATTCTGCTTCCATACTAGCATAGGGTACTGAACAATAGAGCAATCATTCGGGTCTAATGTTGATTTGCACTCCTTCATCTTAGAAGAGTCTTTTTCAAAGAAGGTTATTCCACCTATCAAGTTCAGGTAGGAATTATACCTGGGGTGTAATTTGTTAGATGCTTAATGGAGTAAAATTATTAATATTCCCACTGAGGGTGCTAGGGAGGCTGGTACACACAACGTCTTCACTGTAAGACTCTCCAAAATTCGTAGTGGTCCCCAGATAAGTTGAACAAAGTGAGTCTTAAAACATACGGCACCTGCACATGATCACAGTTAGTATACCCTGTATACATTATACAGAAGTGCCCAACTCTGGAAATGCATTGGTCTCAGTAGGAGAGACAGTTATAACTCTCACCTGCAATGTCTTGCCTAACAATTAAAGTGGCTATGTTGCATAAATTATCAGGTGCTGGAAACAATCACAAAAGTGTTTGGCCTTTATTATGATTGTGGATAAATTGTGGTCCCTGTGCAAACAACAGTTTGTTCAGGGATACGAAGTCTGAGTTGTGCTGTTTTCACCTGACATATTTTGCCAGTTAAATCCTAGTAAACGTTTTTGGAGGAAAGACCCAGTGAAAAGGCATAACAAGCAGATTTAGCTACGATAAATACTAAATTTGCAAGGCATGTCTTATTATAAGGACAACACAACGCAGTAACAATACACTAACCAGCTGCCTCTCCTATCACTTATTAACTGTATGCTTGCCTTTGACCCTGTAGGGTTCCTTTTCAGCTAGGTCTGCGCTATACAACATACATACATACATATATGCATACATACAAAGACCAAAACTTGAAAGCATTTACATAAGTATCCGTAGGATAGCGATATTTACTGGGTGAGGTAAGTACCTCACCTCACTCTTCCACACTTGTAGGTGGCTCAGAGCAACCACCAGCATGGGCTCTAAACAGGTATCTTACCTACAAGGGAAAAAAACTTCCAGCCCATTGCATGGTACTTGGCTGACTAATATGGCAATGCGGCTAGCTTTTTATAACTTGATTTACAGATCAAATGATCAAGAAGACATGTTTACTAGATATAGCCTTTTTTTATTAGGCATTGAAATCCTGCTCACACAGATAGAAAATCTGAATAAATCTCGGGGTATGGTGGTACGTTAAATACTGTTGATATTACATTTGGGATTTGCATTGTTTTCTGATGCTCACTGAGATTTGCATAAGATATTTTTTATATCTCTTGTAGTAGTTCTGCTTTTCTTTTAAAATTTTCATCTATATAGCCTGCTACGAGGGCAACAGCGATTGTTTAAAGGCCCCAAATAGTGTGGGCCTCTTGTATGGGTGAGGGCCTTTAACAACCATTATAGCCCCAGCGGCAGAAGGGCTATAATTCAAGAAGAACATTCCACCCACTGGGGGTAGAATGTTAAAAGTAAAAAAAAAGAAACAAAAAGACAAGCATTGCAACGTTGGCACAGAAGGTGTCTCAACCAGTCATTGTGGACGATGACGCAATTCATTGTCTTCAGTGCAGCTCTCAACATTCCAATGTTCAAATGTTATATAGATCACTTTTAATAGACCATATATTTGGTGTTATTAGTTACTTTTCATGGGATGTAATGATATAATTTACACTTCAGTCGCTTCTGGGCACTTCTAATTTTCGAATAAGCATATAAGGCTAATACCATGACATCTTTTCTAAAGATTCAGACAAGCTAAGATACACAGCTGGGACTCAATCACAGAATTTCTGACACTAGGTCAGACTCATGGCTGTTGTGAAGTATTGTGCTCTAAATAAAAAATAAAAAAATTAGTTTTTGCCATCCACTTTGTACTCTAGTGGCTGGCACGGGGTACTCCACCCCCACACATGGCAAATATGCTCATCAGAATGGTGCATGTGCAAGCCATGCAACTCATCCTGCTTTAGGCGAGAAAAGTTGAAATCAGCTAGTGTCTCTGAAAGAACGGTTGGACGGGGGAGCGTATGGGGTTGAGGGATCAGTTACAGGACTATTTTCCAGCCCTACCTACAGCTCCTTCGGGACAACATCCAATAAGAAACTTAACGATTTTCCTTAAAGACAGGTTTGCCTTTATACATCACAAAGTGTCAGATTCCGTGATGAATAAAATTTGATAACGGGTGACTTCTGCTCATAAAGCAATGGCAAAGGAATTTCAATGCAAGGGAATTTCTCTCAGCACCTGGGCAGGTCCTTGGACTAGTACCTAATGTCTGTGCGCCCGTACCTCAAACCCGCCCCTTCACCTTGAGACCACACCTGCCTCCGGGTATTCTGAGCCCGGGGCTCACCTCCTCCTCCGTTGACCAGACCTAGCCTAGCTGTGAACTAGAGGTGTTAACAGCCCATTTTCTGGTTGCTCCAGGGACAGACATGATTAGAAGCTCTTGTGCTCCTTTTCAACCAGGATCGTGCAAATTCCTCCCTTCAAGTATAGTGGATGTGGCATCCACTCATCTGTTCTTTCTAAGATTTACCATGTATTACAAAGAGCCACGGAATCAACAAGGGACGAATACAACTGGTCATAGAGAGTTTATTACAAAAGTACAGTCGTTCAATGAAAAGAGACATTCTGATCTCTGCCCAGTTGAGCTGCACACACACATCTCCCAAGCACTGAGGGCATTCGCACAGCAGGGATCACAGTACATACAAGCATCTCTAAAGCCATTCAACGCACTTGAAGACGACCTCTGCCCCACTGCACCTAAACTCTCTCCACAGTCTTATTTGCTTTTTCTCAGTTGCCACCATAACAGTCCAAAGCCACAGGGCCAGCGTTTCAGAAATGGTTGTGATTGCAGCACCGGCGCCTGTCTTCCTTAGTTGGGCTCCAGTTATAGCTCAATGTGGCAGCCCGGCATCAGCTATGCAGGCCTCGCCTCTGGGGTTCTCTGAAGCTCCTGCCCTTTGTGTTCTAAATTTCATACCCCAAAGGGCGTTGTCTACTGAGCACTAGGTCTATGCCCCCCAAACACATGGCTACAATCGTCCGGCATCTTCAATACTCCCACAAGGTGGCATAGTCTACCAAATCTGCATCAGCTTTCAGAGTACCTGCCTGGTCACCGCGTAGGTACTTGCCATTCTTGCCCTTGATGGCAATGCGGCCGTGCTCTCGGAACTCGAAAAAAAAGTCCTCTGACATGTCCCCGTCGCAGAAGATGGTGCCATTGCCTGCGATGTACCAGAATTTGCCATCCAGCCCTGAGAGGAAGAGACATCAAAGAAGGAGGTTAGTACTGTAATTGGTAAAACCCACCTGTATCCTTCGGAAGCCCTCTAAGGATTTTGGGAAATCCCAGTTGTCGGTGGTGTGTCTTTTGTTTGCTGTTTGGAAACGGATTGGTCTTCCTGGAAGCCGCAAGATTAGTCAACAGACCTGTGCCCATAGACGGCTAGAAGTGCTGGGAAGAGCTACATGTCAGACAGATATGAGACTTGCTCTTCACAAGGCCTGTCTTCCAGAGGCAGCAGAATCTTGGGGATCGGGGGGAATCACTGAGTTCCAGTTAGCCAAGTATGCCTCTTCATAATGACAATTGGGTTCCAGTTTTACATTTGTCTAGTGTACATTCACTGTCAACAGCATTACATTTCTTTGTGAGTTGCTGCTGCCCAGGGATCTCTGCTAGGGTATCATCTGATCCCAAAAGAATAAATGCATGAAATCTGGTCTAATAAGATGCACACAATTGCACAATCCTCTGGAATTATGCAATGCCTAAGAGCAGCATGTCCACTGCCCGGTGCTTTGCTGCAGAGGGATAATAACGTATCAGGCCTGCACCGTTTGACCAAAGGAAATAGCCACAAGCTTAAGGATCCGGCCAATGAAGGGCCACAATCTATTAATTAATCAATCAATGTTGTGACACACAATCTTGAGCGCTTTGGTAGTTGGAACTCAGAAACAAGGCCATGCGCTAGACTCCTCATGTAAACATTGAGAACCTTAAATGGAAAAAGACCCAAACATTCCTAATGAAATCAGAAGTATCCCTGGACCCTAGAATGTGTGCCACAGTGTTACAATGGTGGATAGACTAGGATACCCCCTCCCTTAGATGAGCAGATCTGTCCTTGAGGTGCCATGTGGCACAACGCAGGAAACTAGTGAAGCAGCATCAAGCCACACACGATTCCTTCTGGTAATGGCTGTTCTTCAAGAGCGTTTGGGCCAGTAATTGACACTGTGGTTGGAAAGACTGGATGTACCTCTTATGACAGATTATATGTGTGGTGCGTGGGGGGGGGACAAGTTGCCCTTGACAGTCCGAAAGTGAAGAAGTGAAGTGCAATGTGCTCATGTGGGCAATCTGAGGTCCCTTATATTTGTCATCTCCAACTCTAAGAGTGCTGGTTCAAACTCAGTGAGATAATCAGAGCCCTCACAGGTAGTTAGGTCGAAGAAATGTTACTGAAATCAATGGTGCTCACTTAATCAACATCAGAAAGATGGTTGAAAGGGCCGTGATAAAAATTATACTTGTGTGCTGGAGGTTATGTGGGGTTTGCAACTGCAGGTGCATTGCCCCACTGAGCTTTTTAACACAGCTAATGCTTGTGAAGGTTCTTATTTCAAGTCAAGACGGCAATATGCAGCCTTATCACAATACTCAGCATTGTGGATGGTGATGAACCAGGAATGAGAAAAGTGAAATCCATTGTGTTCTACAAGGTAGGTGTGGAGCACTTTTAAGGGGCAAGACAACTTGCTCTGCTGTGGTCAACTCTCTTTAGAGAAAGCGTAAACACTTTGTTTGCCAGTGGTCAACCCAGCTGAGCCATCCTCCAAAGCTCTAAACTGGGGGTGAAAGTCTGTTTCTGAGCATAAGCCAAAACATCTACAATGTCTCTCACTATGTCTGTGCCTCACCTCTCTATGAAAAGCTAGTAACTTATCAATCAGTGCCCAAGTGCCACTCGGAGGTCCATAGGGCCCTGTTTCCCAACACCAGTAGCAATGGCCTGTCACAGATGCAGCCAGCCAGAGGTTGCCAGCTGTGCCCGGATCCTGTTTACCTTTAATCTGGTAGGCCCCATCATGAAATACAATCTGGAAGACATCATAGGTGGAGCGGTTGGCATCCAATGTGCTGGAACTCTTATGGTAGCAGACGAATCCAAGGTCACCACGCAGGACCAGGATTGGCCGATTGATTAGCTTCATGATAAACTCCTCATCCTCACCTATGGGGAAGAAGCACAAAGGCTGGTTGAAGACCTCTGTTTTTCTAAACCGAAGGCTGCTTGTAAGGAAGGGTTCCTGTGACCAGGGTCATCTATATCCGGGCAGCGGACTCATCCTGAGCAATTTACACTAAAGCAGTTAGTACAGTTACTTAGATAGTAATGTTACACAATTAGTAAGTATACGCGGTATAATTAAACAGCTGGTATGGTTAAGTAGTTAGTATAGTTGCAATTAGAATGGTATAGTCAGTTGAACAATTGCACTGTGGTGTACCTTTGCATTATCCTGGACAACAAAGATGATGTAAGAAGGCATGTAGCTGGTGTGTGCAAAGACTGGTCTCTTAGATTCCCTATTAGAAAGGGCAGATGTCCAATGTGAAGTAGCCAGAGGATCATGTTTCCTGAGTTCATTAATTAGCCTGTATTCCCAGAAGAGAACCTTCCTCTCTCTTCAAATCCACCCCACTACAGTTGTATAAAATGTTGTGTTATGCTGGGGACCTCAGCCTCACAGAAATCATATAAAATGAGATACTTTGAAAATAGCTTCACAGCTTTGGTAACTATTCTACACATTTGAGGATCTCTTCTCCATACGCTGGGTGCTTAGAATAAATAGGGATTTTATGGAATGCATGTGTAGCTGAGTTGGTGTATATATTTTCAGTTTCCTGTATGGCTACATGCTTTGGAAGAGACCTCGGGGGATTTTTACAATAAAATGTTGGAGCGCGGTGTTACTCCAAAATTGGTAATGCTAGGTTCCGACATTTTTTAAACGCAGGGATGCGCCATGTTTACAAAAATATGCCACACCCGTGTTTCCCCTGGCACTGGCGCTAAAAAAGCTGCCTAGCGCCAGCTCAGGCACCCTTGCGCCATGTTGCAAGGGTGCCTGCGCTGCAGCGGCAATTGTTTGTGTGCAGGAAGGGACATTTTCCTGCACATAAACAATCTTTAAAGGCGATTTGCTGTTTCTATGTGTGCTGCATAATGCAGCACACATAGAAAAAGCAAAATACGAGGAGAAATTAATAATTTCTCCTCATATCGGCATCCTAAGACCAGGCTTTACCTGGTCTTCGTTTTTGGCGCTGCCCCATCCTTGTAAAGATGGGGCAGCGCCAAAAAGCAATGGGTGTTGCGGTGGAACGCCCACAGCAACACCTATTGACCGCCCCTTTGCCGCAGTGGACTGCTGTGGTAAGGGGCATATTTACAAGTTGGCGTTAAGCCACATTAAATGGCTTAACGCCACCTTGTAAATATGGGGTAGAGAGCAACGCTGTCGGAGCGTCAGAAAAAGTGACGCTCCGGTGGCGTTAGGGGCTTGTAAATATGCCCCCACGTTTTCTAAGTTGCTGATCGAGAGCAAGAGAGAGAACTTAAATTTCAATGCAGAGAACAGCGCGACTAAACATAGTAAGAATACTTTTTATGTTGTTCTCTAAAAAAGACCTAAGATCTTCTTGGTCCAATCAAACTTTTACTAATTTAAGATGTAGAATGTGTGATTATCAAAATGAATCAATACTCCACTTACTTTGCTGCCTCCCTGGGGCTACAAAAGAACAGCCAATATGCATCAGACAGATTTTTATTGCTAACAGAACAACTAGATGTACAGATGCTCTAAAATACTGCTTTAATACAGGGAATATTTCAGAACTATGTTGGGATGCTAAATTGTTTTCAGCCTGGATTTAAAAAACTTTTATCAGTTTCTAATTTAAGTGCTAGTCTTTTATAGTATTTATATTTACATATACTTAGAATAGTAGTTTTATTATAGACAAACTGTTCTTAGTCTACTTTGTTTCTTTCCTGAATTGTAATGGTTTTAATTAATCAAATGCAATAAATGTAATCATGCATTTCATGCCACTTACTGCAAAAAGGACAAGCAGCTTTTAAATGGAGAAATATGGAGGTCGGTTGGTTTAGGGGTGAGAAATAAACTAACTTATCAATCCTGCAGAGAAACACTAGATTGGAAGGGCTGATTGAGCAAGTTCCCCTTGTGTATGTGTGTGGAGGGAGCAGGGCCGGGGGACACCATCTCCAGGAGGAGGGCACTTTAGCCAGAGAAAGTCACCTTAGTCCCATTCCCCTGTCATGAAGGTGGCCACCCTCGATCCAGTCCTGGGGGCCTGAGGTTCACTGATCTTAAGACAAAAGACTCATGGTGCCCTCTCCATGAAACACTTAAACCCTCACTCTTCTGGCTTTTTCACTATACCCAAAGGTAGATGTCAGCAGACACGTCCCTTCCGTCTGTATGGTAAATGTGTTGGTCCAGAAGGAAGGAATATGTACCCCAATTCTACACTGATATAAACTTTAGGCGCCCAGGGCTCCACTGACAGCGATTAAGATTTCTTTCCAAGGGCAGTGAATGGGCATTATTGACACTCAGGGCCACTGGAATTATGAGGCAGGGGAGGACCAAATTGTTTAGCAGGGTTGACTAAATTATGCAGCAAGAAAATGCAAATTATGAGGCGTAGTGCAGCATATTTCTTGATAATATTACTTCATTATTTTGGCATTTTTAAAGTGTAACACTGTATGGGCAAAGGTTTCATTGCATTAGTATCAGAATAACACCCAAATACACCAAAAAGACAACTTAAAGTGACCAGTCAACCTTTGAGACGGGCCTTCCACCAAACGTCAACATGTGCTGCTGCGTTTTTTTAGTAATATTTGATCTTTTTGAGCTAGAAACAATTTTTTGTTAGAATCTGCAAATTATGCAGCAGAAAGATTACGTGGTAAACGCGATAAATGCATTATTATGCGGAAAAATCCATGGCCACAGAATCACGTCATTTCAGTGGCCCTTGTGACCTTCACCTACCCAGATCTCAGTAACTCATTGTGCAATCTTGGGTACTGTACATTCCATCAAAAGAAACAACGAAGGAAGAATTAAAGAATTGACAGATGTTGAGGGAAATGAAGCCTATGAAAGAAAGAAGGAACGCCGGGGTAGACGTGGGCTGGGAAAAAGATCAAGGTATAAATCTCTGTTTCTCCTGTTAGCTTTACTTGTCCGGCTGGAACGGGCAGGTGCTATTGCACTAATGCAAACACAAAAAGGCTGCCCCTCACGTGGGTTCCTACAGTTTCCTACAGAGTTATGCTGAGATGTAACACCAGTGGGGGCATCTCATAAAAAGTTTCGGACTGGCCTCACACACCGCCCGGTGTCATGCTTCATCATAGGCTGTCCTCGCCCTCTAAAAACTTCGTTTGATAGAGGGCGGGCATACACCTGGAGACAGGGATGCACTTCTACAACTAAGTGATGGCCGTGTGAAAGTGAAAGGTGATTTAAAAACCATCACACCTGTCACTCAACTGTGTTTTATTCAGGGAACAGATGTATGGTATTAAAATAGGTGTACGGTGATCTGGGACATTATTCTCCCTTCACCGTATTAAGTGCGGTCAACAAGTTTCTGCGTTCGTATCCCCGTAGGGTACGTCGCATTCGTCAGGACCAAAGGGTTTATCCTTTTTGCCTCTAATGCAAAAAGGTGCTGCTAATCTGGGGACGGGGATAAAAGATAAATAAAATAAAATCGCCCGTCTGGTCTAGTACCACTTTGAAAGATTCTGTAGGAAACAAGGAAACAAAGAAAACAAACAAACCAGACGTGTAAGTATGTTTATAAATAGACAATTGTTGTCATCCAACCCAGGTCACACCTATAGCGCGCGTGGTGTGGTCTGTATGAGACACGTGGCACACGTACGTGTCATCAAATGGTCAATTGCATAATCCATTTCTTACCCTAAAATACTATCCTCTATACTCCATGGGAGGGCGAGGGTGGGAGGGCCTACTTGTGACTTTCTGTAGGGGAGAAATGCTGATTTAGAAAGTGGTAATAATCTCATAATGTATCCATAGATTAAAACACAAAAAGCTAAAATGCATGGAACTGTAATAACCAAAATGGTCATCCAGTAATAGTGATTGACACCCAATCTCTCCGAGAAAACTGGGATCAAGCTTACATTCTCACCATCATACATTACACTCATACGCTTACTGTCTGACTTCAGCGCTCCCATCGGTTCTCTCTACAGGCGTCCTCTCGGTCTCCCCGTCGATGGAGACTGATGTTCCCTAGGTGGTATATATATCCCCTAGATAATTGGTTAATTGTTTAATCGTGCGAAGTAATTGAAACAGCGCCTGGGGCGCTTAGAGCGCTTCCTGTGTCCCAATACGGGCGTGGCTAGGCGCCTGGCAAGGGGCGTGTGTGAATCTACGTGCTCCTACTGGATAAAAGAGGTTGCCTCTGTACAATCGTAAGTGTACCTCTTGCGCGCACGCGCTATTGAGTGAGAGACGCGTTGAACTCATACAGCAGTAGCCACGCGTAGAGACCCGTGGACTGCGCGTGTGCAGATGAAGAAAGTCTCTATTGTCCGTCTACACTTTATACCTCTATGTGGCACCATCATCACCTGTGAACTGGAGCTCTCTGTTCATAACTTAACGTGTTTCAAGCGCGCATGCGCTATCAATTGGGAGACGCACAAAATCATACAACATAAGCCAAGTGGTTGAAGACGTGGATAGCGCATGCGTAGAATTAGTGTATTCTTGTGATCCGTCTGCGCATCATATTGCTATGTGGAAACATCACCCCTTATCGGTGGAAGCTCGTCATAACCGGGAGGTGCTCTGGGCGATATCCGTGCTATTATTGGGAAATGCAACCCAGTGATATTTAAAACGTGTATTGACGTGCGCGAGAGAACATACTCATTTGTATGTGTATTTAGCCTTAATAGGTTGGTAATCTATCCTATAGGTAAAGTACTCTATACTATAAAATAAAATAGAGATTTAGATAATATACAGCCAGAGTGTCGTCATTCTGGGTTAACTGGTTTCCAAAGTTACACAATGTGTTTGATCTCTGGTGATGACTGTGGTGTGATCGTAGGGCATGAAACTCATTCTCTCCCCTAAAATGTATTAGACCCTGGGTTAGGGGGCTAAATATATATGATGGTCAACCAGTATCTATGTACTCGTATTTAATCTATGTTGTAATCGTGGCGTATACTACTCTATTGATCCCCTGAAATGTGATGGACATAAGGCAGTGGGACTAAGTACATTACTAACACTGGTCACACTGTGTAATAATTGCCATTATCTACTGCTAGGGGTTGATAAGTCTATACTCGCATAGGCTGCCCATTTATGGTCTAATTTCGTCACTTGATTACACGGTCTCGGATCACCTTCTATAGTAGTGTGCAACTATCTCAATCAATGATTGATCCATGTATTAAGGTTGGCTAGGTCACTTTGCCAGCTGTAGCCATGGTATATCATCGTTCAGGCCTCGCTCCCATGTATGTAACCTGTACACCCACCGTTGTTCCCGGATGTGTAACTGTCTAGAAATGTCATTTTTCCTTTTTTCATTACTTCAAAGATGATCCACCGTAGATCAGAATCACTATGGTGTTTCTCGGTAAAATGTTTTGTCAACTTAGTGTTTGTTTTTTGCACCTGATGGTGCTACGGTGTTCATTAATCCTCGTTTTACTCTCCTTGTCGTCATCCCCACATATTTCAGATTGCAAGGACAGGTCAGTAGGTAAACTACATTTTCTGTATTGCAATTGCTGAAATTCTTGAGTCTCCAGGGATTGTCTGTTCCAATATCTACCTCCTTAGTAGTGGTAGTCAGGGGGCAGCAAACACAGTTACCGCACAGATAGTGCCCTATTGGTTTTGGTTGGCTCCATAAGGTCAACTGGTTTTCTGTGTCATCGTTAGTGATCTTCGAGTGTACCAATTCATCTCTCAAGTTTCTACTCCGTTTAAACGCAAAAAGTGGGGGTTCCCACTTCCGGTTTCCACTGTTCAAAATTGCCCATTTCTTCTTGATGATGTTCTGTACTCTATTTGAAACAGGGGTGTATGTGGTAACGCATACCAGCCGGTCCGTTTTACCTTTCGGGATGGTCTCTAATAGGGCTTCCCGATTATTGTTCTTCGCCCTTTTCTTTGCACGCTTCCCAGATCTCAGTAACTCATTGTGCAATCTTGGGTACTGTACATTCCATCAAAAGAAACAACGAAGCAAGAATTAAAGAATTGACAGATGTTGAGGGAAATGAAACCTATGAAAGAAAGAAGGAACGCCGGGGTAGACGTGGGCTGGGAAAAAGATCAAGGTATAAATCTCTGTTTCTCCTGTTAGCTTTACTTGTCCGGCTGGAACGGGCAGGTGCTATTGCACTAATACCATCTGCCTCCATATTACCATTGCTGAATATCGAGGTACCAGTACCTCCACCAGCTTGTCTCTACTGGCAATGGTTTCACTAGGGTGGATGCCTGTGACCACTCTTCAGTCTATAGGGATGAGCTCCCCTGCACTTGCTACCCAATGTCAAGTGCACACTCCAGCTTTACTGTTGGCGAGGAACTCATGCTGGTTACTCAAGGTCAAATTTCCACTCCTGCTTCGCTATGGAGATGAGGGGGGAGATTTACTAAGCTTTTGCGCCGTGTTTGCGTTACAAAAGTGACGCAAAACGACGCAAAATCTGTTTTTTGTAATTTACTTTCCAGCGCTAAACTTGTTTAGCGCTGGAAATAACGTAAAAGTAATGCGAAGGGGCGCATTGCGCTGTTTCGCGTTACTTAGCGTCATGGGGGCGTACCAAGGGTGGTGCATGGGCGTTCCCATGCAACCACCCAAGATTTCTCATGCTAAACCCAATTTACTAAAAACAGTAGATTGGGTTTAGCGTGAGAAAACTGCGCCCTTTTCAACTAGGCGCAAGGAAGGAGAAATGCTTTCATTTCTCCTTCCTTTTCCGACTTTGCATGCGTGCTACACTGTGTAGCATGCATACAAAGTGGGAAAAGATTTCCCTTGGGTCTAGCATAGTATTTTGTACAGGAAGGGTAACCTTCCTGTACAAAACTATGCTGGACTCATGCACACACCCTAGCGCTGCGGCGCTAAGGTGTGTGCATAGCGCACGGCAGCTGTAATCAGCACTGGCGCAAGGGAAAGGGGAGGAGATAGCCATATCTTTGAAGATATGGCGCTCTCCTGCTCCCTCCCTGTCACGCAACACAGCGCAGCCTCGCGGGGGCTGCGCTGCGTGACTTTTTCGTAAATCTCCCCCTTGGTGTCTTAGACATACATATTTGAGCACTTCGTAGTATGTCAGCCTGCTTGCTACTCAAAGTTACTTGCTCACATTTTAGTGAGTGTGCATATGAGGTCTGTGCTTGTTACTTACTGGCATGTGCCCACTCCCTAATGCCAAATGGATAGGAAACACCTGGTTGATATGGTCATGGACCTGTGTGAATGGAACCCATGCTAATAACACATGAGCACATGTCTGCTCCTTGACCTCAGTGGGTATGAAGCCACTGTTCATCATTCTTTCCCACATGCCCACTCCTAACTCTTTACCTGCCCCATCTCCTTCCTGCCTGGTAACCTGCCAACCTTCTGTCTGCCAGGAACCTGGGCTTACAATTCAATATCAGCACATGGTTAGGGTAGTTTAGCACTACCACACCCTCCGCTGTCAGGTACCAGTTGCTTAAACATACATTAAATGCACCCACTGCTCCACTTCCACGCCACCAACACATTTATCAATCCCAGTTGTGAGCTAGATCGACTATTGCAATAACCTACTAGTGGGATAACCACTAACCAGTCCTCCTTCTCCATCAGCAAAGTCATTCATTGTGCAGTTGGATCCTATACAACCATCTCTGACATGGAACCATGTCTCATCACTGGAATCAGGTGGACTGACAGCCAAAACACAGCAACAAATATGTGCTGCTCATCTGATTGTTTACGGATATTTATGGTACTGCGCTCTCACAGCTTATTATTGTATAATCACCACGGCATTCATTATGCTCAGGCATACCTGCTCAACGTCCCATGTGCCACCACGTGTCACCTCAAGATTCAGCGCCTTCGAATTGTCTTGGCCTTCCCTCTAAATACCCTTCATAGTCAACTTCATGCAACCACAGGAGTTCTTTCCAAAGGTCCATCTCTTATGTTATAGAGAATGCTTACAACCAAACTCCCTAGCTTCTCTGCTCTACCGCTTGCATCCACTGCGAACCCCAAGCTGCAACCCCAAGCTGTAACCCCCTGCCGTAACCCCATGCTGTAACCCCAAGCTGCATGTGTAAATATTGAAGACTCTGTAGTGTGCAAATATGCTCTACGCGTGACAGCCTCCTCTCTGCTTACGCTCTCACTGCCTGCCAGTGCCATCACTGCATCCCCACCTTCTCGCTGTTGCAGACCGTCTCTCCGGCAGTGACGTCATGCGCCGCTTCCTGTTGCCATGTACAGTCCTTCTTCAGGAAGTGCTTCTCAAACACTCGTAAATAAATAAGTAACCTGCGTGGTGTTGATGCCGCTGCCTGTTCGCTAGGGAGTGACGGCTTTGTCCTGACTCCGAAGGGCTGTCACCTTGTAGGTTGTTATTAAAAGAACAACAAGGGAACCCTACTCACTGGGAGCCTGGGTGAATAATTTGGAAGCGTAACAGTGGCTCCTGTGAACTAGTAAAAATAGTAATAATAAAGATGCACACAATGGCAAACTATTGTTTTCCTAACATAAACATTTTTGTATTTTTAGTTTATATACTTTGTATTTTACATACCAAAAATTTATAAAAGCAGTTATACACCTACACTTCTGTGTCTGTGGTTAGCTTCTCTCTCTGACATCAACAAGACTCTGTACATTGCCATTGTGTCCACCTTGTAGGTTGTGGCCTAGTGGGGCGCAGTGTTCGGGAGCGATGGCCATGTACTCTAGAGCATGTACTCTCTCCACTGTGAGTATGAAACTCACGCTTGGCCTGCGTGCCCGTGACCTCTCTCAAAGGGTGTATTCTGGAATATTACTGTCAGAAATATTATCTGACATAATATCGTGTCCTAATTATCGTTTACTAAAATATTGTTCCCTTCGGTGTAGATTTCCTCATATTATTTCCAATGGGGTGATTTCTGGGTAAGTTATAATAAGTATACGCTATTTTCGTAAACTATAGTTAGGACGCGATATTTATGTCAGATGACATCCCGACAAGGGTATTCGGGTTTCATACCCTCCCCAGATGCCCCTGCTCTTTACTGGGGTCGCCTCCCCAGTTTTTAGCAGCCTGGCGCTGGTGTCGAATACTCCCGGTTCGTTCCCAGCCCCAGCCCCCCGGGCATTACAAGACGGACGTGAAAGCCTGGCAGATCTTGATATGATGCTCACCCACGCTGCAATGCAGCGGTCGCTTAGCAACCCCAGGCTTTACTAGTTGCATTACTGATAACGCTGTCTATCGACGCTCACATCTTCCACTCCGATTGCATTACAGGAAGTCACTCCACCGCACGCCAGGCTTCCTTTACTTAAAATAACCTTTTAGAGTTACAGAATGTTTATCCAATTTTATAGGTAACGTCGGCAAGACAGCCAGGCTACTCAACATGTAATACGAAGCAAGAGAGTAACATTCCTGTGCCTACGGTACATGGCAAAGAGCCCTCCTCACTGGATGGAGCATTTATAGAACACAAAACCTCAGACTGGGATCTCACTGAAGCCAACATATTTGTGCGCACATGATTGATTCCGCACATGCATGTGTGTGTTGTTACTTCATGTTCTGACTCCAGGACTGCATGGCTGGGCAGGCTTACAAATGAGAGGCTGGCTTTTGGGGGATGGGGGGGGGAGATCTGGCAAGGGCACCCCTCTGCTTCCCCTTCCTGGAATCTATGCTGGTGTTGAAATCTAGATCATATTGTAACAGTGTATTTTTATGAACCGTCTTCTACAGCACTCTTGCACTGAGTCTGGGGTATGTCCTACGTTCTAAGGAACATCATAGGAAACAGATACATACATTAACTCAAGAGTATGTTGACTTATCCTGAGAACCAAAGGAGCCTGTTTGGCGGAAGCCTTACCCACAGCGTCAGAGACGGCGGCCAGCTGCCCGTTTTTCTTGGTGCACACGTACTTCCCATTACTGGCCCTGAGGGCCACTCTTCGGCCACGCCACTCGATGTCAAACATTGTGTTGGCAGCGCTGGAGAAAAATGGAGACCGGAAGTTCATCTTTGAGCTAATTTACAGATGTCCCCAACTTCCTCGTGAACCACCCACCTCAGCGCTATAATCAACGATTGACACAGGACTGCATAGGGAAAGGGTCTATAAGGAAAATGGGAAGTTTCAGACACAGTAGTGTCCTCAACAGCCTTTCCTGCCGGAGTTTTGTGTCTCGTTTTTAGAATCACGAGCCTGTCTGAGTCCTCCCCACTCCCTTGAGGTCCAGCACCCTCTGAGGACTCTGTGGTAGAGCTCTTCAACATATACAAGCCTGTCTGAGTCCTCCCCACTCCCTTGAGGTCCAACACCCTCTGAGGACTCTGTGGTAGAGCTCTTCAACATATACAAGCCTGTCTGAGTCCTCCCCACTCCCTTGAGGTCCAACATCCTCTGAGGACTCTGTGGTAGAGCTCTTCAACATATACAAGCCTGTCTGAGTCCTCCCCACTCTCTTGAGGTCCAACACCCTCTGAGGACTCTGTGGTAGAGCTCTTCAACATATACAAGCCTGTCTGAGTCCTCTCCAGCACCCTCTGAGGACTCTGTGGTAGAGCTCTTCAACATATACAAGCCTGTCTGAGTCCTCCCCACTCCCTTGAGGTCCAACACCCTCTGAGGACTCTGTGGTAGAGCTCTTCAACATATACAAGCCTGTCTGAGTCCTCCCCACTCCCTTGAGGTCCAACACCCTCTGAGGACTCTGTGGTAGAGCTCTTCAACATATACAAGCCTGTCTGAGTCCTCCCCACTCCCTTGAGGTCCAACACCCTCTGAGGACTCTGTGGTAGAGCTCTTCAACATATACAAGCCTGTCTGAGTCCTCCCCACTCCCTTGAGGTCCAACACCCTCTGAGGACTCTGTGGTAGAGCTCTTCAACATATACAAGCCTGTCTGAGTCCTCCCCACTCCCTTGAGGTCCAACACCCTCTGAGGACTCTGTGGTAGAGCTCTTCAACATATACAAGCCTGTCTGAGTCCTCCCCACTCCCTTGAGGTCCAGCACCCTCTGAGGACTCTGTGGTAGAGCTCTTCAACATATACAAGCCTGTCTGAGTCCTCCCCACTCCCTTGAGGTCCAGCACCCTCTGAGGACTCTGTGGTAGAGCTCTTCAACATATACAAGCCTGTCTGAGTCCTCCCCACTCCCTTGAGGTCCAGCACCCTCTGAGGACTCTGTGGTAGAGCTCTTCAACATATACAAGCCTGTCTGAGTCCTCCCCACTCCCTTGAGGTCCAACACCCTCTGAGGACTCTGTGGTAGAGCTCTTCAACATATACAAGCCTGTCTGAGTCCTCCCCACTCCCTTGAGGTCCAACACCCTCTGAGGACTCTGTGGTAGAGCTCTTCAACATATACAAGCCTGTCTGAGTCCTCCCCACTCCCTTGAGGTCCAGCACCCTCTGAGGACTCTGTGGTAGAGCTCTTCAACATATACAATCCTGTCTGAGTCCTCCCCACTCCCTTGAGGTCCAGCACCCTCTGAGGACTCTGTGGTAGAGCTCTTCAACATATACAAGCCTGTCTGAATCCTCCCCACTCCCTTGAGGTCCAGCACCCTCTGAGGACTCTGTGGTAGAGCTCTTCAACATATACAAGCCTGTCTGAGTCCTCCCCACTCCCTTGAGGTCCAGCACCCTCTGAGGACTCTGTGGTAGAGCTCTTCAACATATACAAGCCTGTCTGAGTCCTCCCCACTCCCTTGAGGTCCAGCACCCTCTGAGGACTCTGTGGTAGAGCTCTTCAACATATACAAGCCTGTCTGAGTCCTCCCCACTCCCTTGAGGTCCAGCACCCTCTGAGGACTCTGTGGTAGAGCTCTTCAACATATACAAGCCTGTCTGAGTCCTCCCCACTCCCTTGAGGTCCAGCACCCTCTGAGGACTCTATGATAGAGCTCTTCAACATATATAGGTGCCGCGAGTGAGGAGCGTCTCCACCTACATTTCTGTGGCCGTGGACTGAATGCCACCGTGGGTGACCAGACACCAGTAGTTGCCGGCACTCGTGTAGAATATGCACTTCCGTGACTCTTTGTCAATTTGCATCTGGAACGTTTCAAAATCTGTCTCGTCATCTTGATTGGCAGACACATTGATCCCTGTAGGTGAAAGAAAGTGGATGACAGATCTGTTATTGTGTTTGTTATGGTAAAGACACAAACAGTGCTACTCCGTTAAGGATAACCAAACACTTCCCCTGGGCAGCATCTTTACATTCCTCTATCTCCAGGTCTGTAGTGATGACCTCCACATGAGCATAGGGGCTGACTCACCACCTGGGGAATCTATCAGTCACACCCCATGTTCTTTGAAGTCTCATGACCCTTGGGCCCATTTTTAAAGCCCATAGGTCTCACCTCTGGGATATATTGAATTTGCCAATGGCTTTTCGTGATGCCGTACAGCATGGGAAGAAAAGCAAAATGCTTTTTCATGATGCTGTGCAACATTGGTTAAAAAAAGCAATAGAAAAAAAGGCGCAACAACACTTCATTCCACGCTGGCGTGCACATACATCATAACTCATGCGCACCAGCAGAATTACAGAAGCTCCATTTTCTTTTTTACTAACAAATTGCCACTCAGTAAATAAAAATCAGCATGTGAGAGCAACTTGGAGGGCAAAAACACCATTGAGGAGAAGCACACAATGGAGTGGTGGCAGGGGAGAAGAACACTAAGCACGGGTGTGGGACAGAACCACTCAACAGAGTGAGCAGCACACAAGGGTGACAACAACACAGGGAGCGGAGGGAGAAGAATTGAGCGGGGAGAAGTATAGGAGGCATTTGGGGCAGGCACATGAGGGAGAGAGCTTGAAAACACATGCACTCTCATGGAGTGCTTAATCAAAGGAAAAAAGTAGTTCCCTAAAAGTGAGCAGTGGAAGGGCACAAGTCAGTCAAATCAAGTGGATGGTTATGTTATGTGATGTTATATTCGTAAAGCAACACTATCACCTGCCAGGGTATCCTAGCGCTGAGCAGGTGTGTGAGCCTAGCCCTACCTATGGTAGGTTGGTTAAGTGAAAAGCAAGGTCTTCAGCTAATTGCGGAATTCAAGAAGAGAGGAGGAGGCTCTGGAGGGAGGTTGTTCCATTTTTTAGGAGTGATGTAAGGGAACACTTGTCCTCCTGATCTGGCTCTGTTTATGAGGGGGATGTTGGCGAGTAGGAGTCCTGCGCTGAGGTGTCTGGATGGTTGGTGGGAGAGATGCGACTGTTCAGGTAGGTGGGGCCTGAGTTGTGGATTTCCTTGAATGTGTGTGTGAGGAGTTTGAATTGAGCACATTTGTGTATTGAAAGCCAGTGTAGTTCCCTGTGATGTGGTGTAATATGAGTTCTGTGTGGGAGGTTGTGGATGAGTCTACCATCCGACCTTTTGGGATGGTTGTTAGTCTTCTAGTGAGTTGCTTGGTGATCCCAGCATAAGAGGTGTTCACATAGTCCAACCTGCAGGTGACTAGGGTGTGAGTGACAGTTTTTTGTGTGTTACTTGGGAGCCCTTTGCAGATCTTCCTCACCACCTCCAGGGTATGGAAGCAGGATGCAGTGATGCCGTTGACTTGTGCAGTCATGTCCAATTTCCTGTCAATGATTCCGAGGTTCCTGGTGTTGGTACTGGGTGTCGGTCCGAGTTCAGCCGACCACCAGTTGCAGTCCTTTGGTGAGGTGTTCTTGCTGAAGATCACTATTTCTGTCTTGTCTGTTTTAAGCTTGAGACAGTTGGCTTTCATCCAGCTAGCGACTTCGGTCATGCAGGAGATTAATTTGTTTCTTGTGTTGGGCATCTTGTCTAAGAGGAGTATGAGTTGCCTATCATCATTGCAGGAGAGGATGCTAATGTTGTGTGCAGATGACATTTGCCTGAGCGATCATGTATGCATTGAAGAGGTTGGGGCTGAGAGATTAACATTGTGGGACTCTGCAGATGAATTTGCAGGCTTCCGAGGAGTAGGATGACAGGCTTGTGTTCTATCCGTTAAGAAGGAGCAGATACAGCAAAGAGCTGGTCCTTGGACGCCAATCTCGTGCAGGCGCCTGATGAGCATGGGGTGTGAGACCATGTCAAATGCCACAGAGAGGTCCAGGAGAATGAGGGCTGCTGGGTCTCCTCTATCAAGGATCATGCAGATGTCATCTGTGGCGGCAATGAGTGCTGTATCTGTATTGTGGTTGGGTCTGAATCCAGACTGCGTGGCATCAAGGAGCAGGTGGTAGCAGAGGTGATTGGTGATGATAAAGAGGCTAGGCTCCAGGAGAGGGACAAACACAAGACGGAACAAAATGGACAAGGCAAACCATCAAATAAGAAGCAAGAGAATGAGAGTGACAACAAAGCCAGGCAATGGTATGCAATGTATGGGTTTTAAGCCCACTGTAAGTTCTTGGTAAACCCACACTAGGTCTTTTCAAAAACAGACAGCTGTGCTGCCCGGTCGGCTTGACCTAAAAAATGATAAATTTACAAATTACACCCATAGTTTTGCTCTTAAGTTTTAAGTAAATTTACATTTTTTTGGACTCCATTAAAAAACTCCAGGCATACTTCTCTGAAGCTGAGACAGTCACAGCTTTCCATGAGTACTTACATGTGTAGGCATTTATGTATGTATAAATGTAGTAAGTATACATTTACGCTTGTTTGCATGCTCCATAAACACACATTTGCACTTTACAACTTTTCTTTCTTCACAGGTAAAAGACGGGTAGAGCATGAGCATTTGTGCAAGTTTCTCTGCCTCACAAAACAGGTACAACATATACATCAGCAATGCAGGCTTCATTCCATTGCAGAAGAGGTGAAGAATGGTATCAACAGTGCAAGTTTCACTCACAGGACAGGTAAAGCTTGCATATCAAATGAACAAGCTTCTCTTCCTCACAGATCGGATAGAGCGCAGCAGTAATAGTGCATTAGCAGTGCATGCTGAACATTGAGAAATGCAAAAGAACTAACAAGTAAAAAATAAAAAGAATGGGATAAAAGGGGAATTAAGAATGTGTGTGTGCATGCACGTGTGTTACAGATCCTACAAGCACCCTGATTGTTTGAGCTACCACATGGAATCCTGTCACTAGGCAACAATAGTAGGGAGTGACTGATTACCGTTAAGCAGTCCTTGGGTAATTTCCTCTGTTATGTTTCCCCCTTAAGTAGTCTTTTTTAGAAGGGTTTAAACCCTGTCAAGGACGTCTGGGCAGCCCAGCTCTTTTGCTACTGCGGGTTGAGCATGTTGAGTTTAAGTATGGAGTCAGGAGCTCTGATTTAGAGCTTGGCTTGGAAGGTGTGGACTGCGTGCTTAGTATTGGAGCAGCAGATCTGTCTGTGCTTCATAGGAAGGTCACGTTAAGTAGTAATGGTGCCATACACTTGGAGTAGACATGGGCTCTGGTGATCCCAGTTGGGTCACTTGATTGCACAGCCATAGCCGGGAGTCAGAGGATGTCCATTGTGTAGGGCAGTACCTGTCCAGAGGGACATCTGGAAGGGAAGTCAGTCTTAGCTCTGGTCCCTTCCCCTGTGTTTTACAACAAAACCTCTACCTATGTAGGTGGGATATGCTAACAGGAGCACTTAATTTCAGACCATTTTTCCCAGCTAATCAGGATCTCTCTAAATTTTTAGGATGAATGTGGTTGTGGCCTATTTTAACCCAAGCAATGGGTTTGCTTGGTTCTTGTGTCTTTTCACAGGTTCTTCTTTGTCTTCAGCTTATGTGTGCTTTGATGTTGTAAGTGCTGGGGAGAGCACAGTGCAGTTGGTGGGTCTTTGTGAGCCTGTTCTCATTCTTACTGCAATAGCTGACACAGCGCCTGATTTAAAGACTGGCAGGGGGCCTGCCATATCTAGAGATTACCACCGGCCCAGCAGTGATACCTGTACCTTCAGAGGAACCACCATAACAGCAGTTCCTCTGAATGTACTGCAAATTTGACGCATGGCTGCTGTCGTTCAGGCAGCCGCACAACCAACTTTTTTTGTTTTTCAAAAACAAAAAAATGAATGAACCCTACACCATGGAGGATTTCTGCCAGGGTGTGGGGGTCATTTTTTTTATTTTTCTCTGTTTAGGACTACCAGGATTTTTCTGGTGGCAAAGGACAGAAACAAAATACATCAGACCGTCTGCTCTAAATAGGGTGGGTGGTCTGAGGTACTTACTCCTACAGCCCTTACTCTGTCGAGTTGGCGGAGTAAGATTTCTGATGGCCGAACCAGCAGAATACCACCATCTGAATGATAACAGTCTACCCAACTCACAAAAGAGCAGCAGACCGAGGGTTTGATGGAGAGAGTACACCACCACATTTGTGCCGAAGTACACTGCCCGCCAAACTCTAAATCAGACCAATAATTCTGTGGGAGGTTCTTAATTACACCTGATTTGGTGGGATCGCTGCTGTAATGTCATTAACATGTTGTGCTTTTCGGGTGCAAAGAGGCAGATATCTTTGCCCTCTATGTGATACTAGCAGGTTGAGGGAAAGCTCCACTCTGAACTCAAAGGTGAATTTACAATAAAATAGTAACTTAGGTGAGTGCAAGTGAACACAGGGAAGAGGAAAATAAAGAATATCAAGGCATTCGAACTGAACATAACAGAATTTAATGATGTAGAAAAAATAAGAAAACGTCCAATAGAAGTTCACCAACTCTTACAATAACGCTTGCGAGAGCGAGCTGTGCAGCTACGGAGGGACCAAAGAAGAAAACATCAGTAAACCTCAACTCGAACTGTATTCCTGGGCCACTTGTTACTTTACTTCTTAGTAACTGTAGACTCCTTCCCAAGCACTCACGGCGAAGTCACCACTAGGCACTTACCATGAACAAATAAATTCAGAGTAGTGAAACACTCTAAGTAGATACATGTTTGGCAGCAAAGTAGACAACTGTTGTAGCCCAACGACTCAGGCTAATCCTGCCCATATTTCAGGTGTCCCCTACTTCAGTCGCTGCCGGCATGACTTGCGGGTGGGGGCGGGGAGTCGCACGGGGAGGGAGTCGCGCAGGGGGGATTTTATTTTAAATACATTTTAAAAATGTAACTTACCTTCGCTGCCCGTTCCGGTCTGGTCCCGCGTCATCCTGCGTGTCTCTGCTCCACACCGGAAACAGGCAGCCTCCATCCCCTCCCCTCCCCTAAGCCAATCAAAACGTTGTGATTGGTTGGGACGCCGACCGCACTGGCGTCTATGGGGAGGCCATTCTCTCCATGTAGGCTGCATGCAGCCTACATGGAGAAAAGGGCAGAGTGCGTATGACTACTTTGGTCGGCCCTGGTGCCGACCAAACAGTCAGCGCCCACAACAGTGGACAAGCCACTCCTCCCCTGTCCTGGAGCAGGACTGCCCACCCGCCCGCCCCCAACAAAACCCTTCTGCTTTCTCGCAGTGCGAGAAGCAGAAACATAAAATGGTATTGATAATACCATTTTATGTTTCTGCTTCTCGCACTGCGAGAAAGCAGTGGGGCGACGCTCCTCCGCCCACGTGGAGGAGCCGCCCCTGCCTTCCTTTGTCTGTTTGCATCTTTGGATGTCAAGTGTCCCAAAGTGCTCCAGAGGACCTCACAGGTAGCACTCTGGCGTGATGTTTAATACAAAATAAGTCCCCATGGTCCCAAAGGATGCAGAAGATTCCCCGTGAAGGCAAGGTACATGGGCAACCTGTTGGGATTAGGGTGACCAGTTCCATCCAGGTCATTACGTACACTGTTTCCAGTCCTGGACGTTTGTGTGACAGCCTTATGCATTCTGACTGTTGTTTTGTTTTGCTTCCATTTAACTAATTAGATTAACACCCCAGTAATCAGTAATTTGTAGGTGAAAAGTTCAGGAGTGGAAATAGTGTTGCTAAAGACCTGGAGGGAGGTGGTCATCCTAGAGGAAGCATCAACTTCTATTTTGTGGGTCAAGGTTCTGGGGAGAAGGTCGGCAATGGAAGGTTTCAATGAAGGGGGGGTACTTGATGGGAAGTAACGCCCAAAAGTCAACCAACCGTACACATACAAAAGCAATGGATGAAAGGCTTGCAGTCTACACTTTTCACAAAACAAATAGTGTAAGCCTGAAAGTTGCAAACCTGCCTTCCTTCCACTGACCGCAATAATAATGTCCTGCCAAGTCCAAGACAGGCACCCGAGAAACAATCTCTACATCAGTTCTACACTGTTCTACACAGTTCCTTTGACTAGAACGTCAGGCTCTACAAAAACCGGAAGTGAAAATGTGTGCAGTGGAGTGAAGGAGGGCCACGGCCACCTCGCTATTTACTCAGTGCAAGTTAGGGGTTCTCCATGATCATCATTTGGGGTAATCAGGGGTAACAACTGCTATCCCTGACTTGCACTATGTTGGCATTGCCATCTGACCGCTATTTTCCCGACATGGCTGGTGGGAAAGTGTGAAAAGCAGCAAAAACAGGCACTTCTTCCTCATTGAAATATAATCTTGGAACAAGCAATCCAAAGAGAAATCACTGCAAATGTATTTTAAAGCTGTCTAAGCTGTTACCAAATGGTCAATAAAGTAAAAAGTGGAAGGTTAACCATATTAAGAAAAAATTTAGAGGATTTTACACAATTTCTTATTCAAATACCCGCTCTTGGCCAATCCATATAATTTTATAAACATGTACAAAAGGCTGGTATTTTCTCTGAATATGGTGGCAATCTTATTGTTGGTGTCACCAGCACTGCTCTTGCTGCTCCTGCTCCTAGAGGTATGAAGGCTGCAGCAAAGGGAGGAGCTCACTTTCCAAGGTAATGCGTGGTCGCATTGCGTATCTATTGATCCCTAGTGATTTTGGAAAAGAACTGCCTCCGTTTTGTTTTCCAATACATGCATCCCCTTAGGCACTCATGAATTTTGCAGGCATCTTGATTTGCCACAAATGGCAGTTTGTACTTAAATAGGTATTCCTAATTTCTTGACATTTATTGCACCTGCAATTTTTCACACTTTGTTTTACGGGTTAAACTTGGTGGAATTTGTTTGGGGGGGGGACCTCATCATTCTGAGTTTTCCTATCTTGAAACAGGGAACTCCCCTTTTTAAGGGGCAGAACTGAATGATGCTGCAACATCCCAGGTGGTAAATTCCACACCCAGCAGACTCGGGGGCAGATTTACTATAAAGTCATGCAATGCAACGCAGCAAGACAACTTGCTGCGCTGCGCAACAGGGTGAGAGCAGGAATGCTCCATATTTACTAAGATATAACACATTCCTGCTCTTTCCCTGTACTGGCGCACTGAGTGCAGCTTAGCGCCAGCACAGACACCCTTGCACCATGCACCATAATGCAAGGGTGTCTGCGTTACAGCCAGGATTATCTTGTGCAGGAAGGGATACCTTGCTGCACAAAAACAATCCTCTGAGGTTTTTTTGCTCTTTCTGTGTGTGCTACACACTTAGAAAGAGGAAATAACAAGGGGAAATAAACATAGTTCTCTTTGTTTCGCCTCACCCATGGACGTCATTTGGGCAGGGGCGTAGCTTGGTCAGTATGATTGGGGGTGTGTGAGCTTCGAATTTCCCAAGAATCACGCTAGGACATCTTGTTAAAGCACATTATATGAGAAGCAAGACATGAGGGGGGCTAAGGGGCAGAGGAAAGAGCGAGGAGTCTGGATTGTTAGGGGTACACAATATACTCAAACATAGAAGAGAGAAAGTGTGTCTGTTTTTGTCAGTGTGAGCATGTAAAAGTCCCAGGTGAAATCTGACAGACACTTCACAATACCTGACTGAAAGCACTTGTACCCAACTATTTACTACAGAATACATTTTTTAGGGGGTGTAACACCCCAAACCCCCCCTCCCTGGAGCTAAGTCCCTGCATTTGGGAGTAGTCAGGGGTCACAGCTGTGACCTCTAGCGTGCTCCCTGCTACTCCTGGCTCTTCCTTTGCAACCCCTGGCCTTGGAGAGGGCAAAGGTTTTGCCCTCTCCGAGGCCAGGGGTTGCAAAGGAAGTGCCAGGAGTAGCAGGGAGCACTCTAGAGGTCACAACTGCGACCCCTGACTACTCCCAAATGATGTCCATGGCCTCACCTGGGAAGGCGTGCCCTTTTTTACACATTTTCAGGTTTGCTAGAGTTAGTACATCTGGGAACGCCTTCCCGGCGCACAGTAACGCAAGGCAGCAATGTGCACTGTCTTGCGTTACTCCAGATGTACTATGCCATGCAGAGCCACGCAAGGCGGCCCTAAGTTGCATAGTAAATCTGATTTAAGGGCTTGCTTTGACTCGTGTGACGCAAGGGCAACGCAAGCCCGTCGTAAATCTGGCCTCAGTACTTACCAGGTGTGGTGTTACCTCACCAAAGAGCTGCAAGACTCAGAATGAGCCCCTTAATGGGTGCATGTGGCCTAACTTGTGCGGGACTCGCAATCCAAAATCATCACCCCTCGTCTGCAAATTCGACCCCATGTGGCAGTAGAATCCTTCATGTACCTGCGCCCACTGGGCTTCTTTTTAACTTGCTTGCCTAGCCTCACGCACCTCAATAAGAAGGCTCCCATGCTCTGATCCGCACAAATTCCCACTGATAACCCCTTTAATCTTGACAGGCACTGGCTGATCTCTGCAATCATAAAAAAAGTGTGACAGTTTTCATCGCAGGGCCACACCCTCCACTCGACTTGTTTCATATCTTGAGGCATTAGGCAATCCGGCCTGCGTGCTGGTCTGCGTCACCGGCCCCCTGACGCTTCCCCCAGAGCCAAGGTGTCTGTGAGCTTTCCTCAGCCGTACCCTCAGCATGCATCCAGTTTCCTGTGAGTGAAGCAACGTTGCTGATACAGGGGGTGTCCCTCTTCCCCTCCCCCCTTCCCCCAGGGGAGCGTGCCCACCTTAAAGGAAGCCCTTTGTAGATCATTCACAATCCTTTCCCTTTCACTCCTCTCGTTATCGAGGTTACTAGCCCAGTTCAATGAGGGATAAGTGCGCATTTGGAAGAGAAAGTGATGTCTTAGGAGTCCTGGCACTTTTCCAGTCAAAATATGCTTGGGTGGCATTTTAAACCCAACGACCAATACACTATTCTGAGTATGAATTACTATTATCAATGTAAGCAAACTTACTCTCAGAAAAGAATATTCCAATTATCTAAATATTATTAATTTACACGTTCATTTCTTCTGTGATTTTAGTACACGGGACTAAAAACCGCCACCACAAGAAAGGCAATTTATGTAAAGATGTAGGGATAACTGGTTTCAGGTTTAGGTTTAATCGTACAGTAATAGTGGCCCCGTGCCAAGGAAATAAAACTCCAAAGTCACAGTGCAGTGTTTGCATTAGTCCATTTGAAATGGATTTGAAATAATTGAGGAACAATTATTTCACTTTGCATGCTTGTTATTTTTTATTCATAGGCCAAGGCTTATGGCACAACAATACCAGAACAAGCATTTGCAATGCAATAGATCTCGCATTTACGCGAGTTTAAGCTATTGGCATTGTAAATGACAATGCCTTTTATTTATGTTTTAAAAACTAAAACATAAATAAAAGGCATTGTCATTTATAATGCTAATAGCTCAAACTCGCGTAATTGCGAGACCTATTGCATTGCATATGTTTTTTTTTTGTCTCCTGACTCCTGCCTGCAGAGAGGAATCCTGAGTATATCAGAGTATCTGAGAGCTCTAAATGAAAGGGGGGAAGAGAGCAAGTGGTGTTCCTGAGGTGTGGGTAGGACCTGGTAGTAACAGACCACTCAGCAGGGACTGCATGCACGGGCGCGCGCACACTCTAAACAGAGATCCCTCCCGACCTCTCCTCAGGCACACCGTACCGTCGGCATCATGCAGAGCTGCAGGCCATACCCGCCACCACCCATTCTGTGGCCTGGGCACAGCGAGACAGCCCTAAGCCCCCGCCAAAGCCCTGGGAGCAACAGGCCCCACCGCGCCCTGCACTCCACAAACACAGACGCCCGACACCAGTGTTGACCAATTAGCTGCCCCCAAGCATGGTAGAATGTTTTTTTAATGAGCGTCGCAGGATGCTGACCCTCCACAAAAAGGCCTCCTCGACAATCTATGCACACACGTCAGATCTGAAATCGATGAAAATTCCCCATCTGACGTATAAGGGCAGCCTTCAGAGAGTTGTTGAAGCTAATATCGTTCGATGAACAAGTAGATCTACATTTGGCTTCTTTGGCAAGACAAGCGTTTTTCACATCATGGTGAGGGGAGTTTAGCATGTTTCCACGGATCCCTGTGCTGAGACTGGTGACATGAACGGGCGCTACCAGTTTGTCCTGCTTACTCGTTCCAGTCCTACTGCATGACGTTTGGATGGGGTCAAGGATGAGACATGTTCTATATAATAAACTTAATCAACAAATAATACATGCCTTAACCGACAAAAAATTCTCCAACGACCGCATTGCTGCTCATTTGTCCCCCCCCCCCTGCTCCGATCGCTCTTTAGAACGGCCAGACTGGAGGCCGTAATAACAAGCCTCAGCAAGAAGTTGTAACTCCCCCCCCCCAACCGCTCCGATTGCTCTTTAGAACGGCCAGACTGGAGGCCGTAATAACAAGCCTCAGCGAGAAGTTGTAACTCACCACGATGAACCCGACGCCTGCGGTACCTCCGCACCCAGGGACGCAATACGGCTGGACAGAGTGTCTTATTGGGTAAAGAGGTACATATGGGGAAGGGGTGGGGGTCTTTATTAATAAATGCAGTGCCCAGTCGGTGGTACCGAGATGTCTTGACAGTACACGCCCCAGCTGCACGCCTGCACCAGCCTGGTGGCTCTGATCACCAGAATGATTTGCAGGTGACATTTACTGACACGTTTCTATGTTTCGGTTCGGATAGCAATGCCGATTGTAAAGGGTACTTAGTCAGGCTTCTTTGGGAACCCTCAGTTAAGCGCCCCCCACCCCAATCTTCATCCTACTTAAAGGACTGCGCGAGGCCATAATACCAATGTTAAACCAGCACGACCAGCGCTGACCGCCATCTGTTTCCAATTAACGCGACCGCGAGACGCGGGCGTGATAATTGGAAACAGATGGCGCTGCTGCTCGCTCCCGAGCACCCTAGGCCAGGGGACAGAGAAGGCGGGACATGCACCTGCCTTGGACCAATTGCGTGCTGTCTTTCTTAGAAAGACGCATGCAAAGGCCAATTGCGGGTGATAAAAAAAAAAGCACACGCACGAGCGTGTGTTTAGAGTTTAAAAGCCCTTACTAAAAGCCTCGCAGGGCAGCGCATGCGCGCTTGTTCAGGCGAGACCTAAAAAGGTCGGGTTAATGCAGAATTTGCAGCTACAAATGACTGGGACTGCCAGGGCACTCCGCAGTTACAGTAGGCACGTCCACCAGCCATGCAGAAGTAGTGATCCAAGATCCAAGATGGCCGCAGCACCAGCTCACTGCCTTCAAGAGAGAGACTGCGCACTGGCAGTTTATGGTGCCGGTTGCTCCTTGTTGCACTTTGTGTGGTGAATAACATCATGGAGGAGTAGCAAGCTCTGCACGGCTCCATGGCACCAGGCATGCATGTGGACTCTAGCCCATCTTAGAGCAAAGGTCCGCCTACCTTGCAATGGTGGAGCTGGGGATACTGCAGGATGCAGGCGCAGAAGCCTGAGCCCGAGGGGACAGATAATCAAGTGAGCACCAGCAATTAGCAGATGTCACCAGCAGCAGCAAGTAGGAAGACAGGGACCTATCTACTGGCCCATGACACACGGCTGACAACAGCAGGAGATCCTGGGAATGGATCCGAAGAGAAAGTGAGCTAAGTGGAGAGTCCCCCACCCTATGAGAACAAGGAAGAAAATGCATCTAGTGTCTCTACAAGCCTCCTCCATCGGCTGAAGTGCAGCACAATTCAAGAAGACATTCAGCTCGACTGAGGTGTCCTGCCTTGAAACTGCACCCTACAGGACTGTCCTGGTGCAGAGAGAGACCGGGAGACGTCTTCAGGCACGCGCACACATTACGTCATAGAGAGAAGTGGAACCCTTGGGCCTTTGCAACAGCGGCCTTGCACCTCAAGGGGAAAAATAGGGTTCACAACATGGCATCTCTTTCTGATTCTGACAGCTTGGCCTAAAGTGAGACAGAGTGCAGCAGACTCTTAACCTCAGGAAGACTCCAGACATATCCACCAAACAGACTGAGGGCAGCAGGAGAGACCTCACCCTGCTGCCCAGGAAGACTAAAAACCGGAGGAATGTCTTCACTCAAGATCTACCGGACCCAGACATAGATACCACTGTGCGTAAATGGTTTCATGTGAAAAGGCTGCTGTAACCAGGCCAGCAGGAGATCTGGTTGTGGAAACAAAATCCAAGTAGATAAGAAGGAGGAGCTTTAGAGATAAGATCTTTACGGAAAAGGCAGAAAGACTGTTTTATAATATTTTCTGCTGTATTCATAACTATCAGTAATGTTCCTGCGCTGAATGTAATACTTTTTTTTAAATTCTTTACTTACGTGGGGCTACTTCCTCCTTGTGTCATCCTCGTCTTCCTGCAGGGCTCTATGTTACCCTAGTGTACGATAAACCCTCTTCTCATTTTTTGCGCCTGTTTATGTTGCCTCTCAGCTGCTTCGCTGTGGTTCGACCCCACTGTTCTCACCTCTCCCTAGGAACCTGCTATTAGTTGCGTCTTGTTTTCGGGACGCACCATTCCTCATTGCTGCTCACCTGAAATCAAAACACAGGGGATTCCAAGCTTCGGACTGCCTGACCCGTCCCATCCCTCCTTTGTTTCCGAACTGTTTTGGTCCGCGGGCTCTGTTCTGTAAGGAAGGAAGCCATATGGAGCTTTACCCAATGTCTATTTAAACACCCATCGGTGGGAGAGACAATTCCACCCTCCAAATAGTTTCTCATGATCAGCTTCTTTGTCCTTTTACGTTTTATAGTAGATTATTACTACTAGTCTTAGCTCCATTTAGTCTTGCCTGCTTATGTTTTTTTCTCAGTTTCCATAGTCTTTTTTAACAAAGGTGATATTTCTTCAACCTTTTCACGATTCCTTATAAATGTAGAGTACAATATTCACTCACACAACACACACTAGCTTCCCTGGAGACACTCGGCCAGCCTGTAAGGAGCAGCAGACGAATCAGTTGTGCCTTGAAAAGAAATGCATGTAATTAGTGGCACTATGCAACAGAGAATGGGGTATGATCCCAAAAAAAAAACTAAATCTTTCTCAATAACCCAGAGAAACGGTTCAAAGTTTCAGAATAGGTTAAGCAAACAAAAAGCAATGTGACCCTTCTTTAGGTAAGAGGAAACTCACTTGACGAGGAAGAGAGAAGAAAGCTAAGAAAGAAGCAGAAGGGTAGAGTCTTATGTAAATGTCCGGTCAGAGAAAACATGGTGAGTGAGTGACCACCTTGATTCATCACCAGGTTCGTGAACCATGTGGTGTTAGACCAAGATAGCCACTGGGTGGAAGCTGGTAGAATAGCATGAGGTGTTTGATTGTCATGCCAGCCCACGGCCTAAAGAACCATACTAAATGGTGTCCTCCTTGTATGGACATATACTTGTTAGAATAAGGTTCTCGATCTGTCCTGGATAGTTGGGTACAGCAAGGATTCTCAACTCCCCAGTGCCTTGGGAATTTCAGCTCCTTATTTGGATGCAGAACTCACTCAATGCTTGGAGGCCGCTGCAATGTAAAGAACAAGACTATACAATCCAGTGCCCCCAAACATTTAACCATTCCTGGATTTACAGCATTCTTGCCCCAAAAGCTCATACACAGGGTCTTTTTGAAGCAAATATCCTTGCTCTGGGAATACCTATTGTTGCTCCTGTTTCCATATTATTAACAATGGCGAGATATTCAATAGCACTGAAGAACTTGAAATATTAAATATTTATCTTTCAAAACAAGCAGGACGTAGCCACAGCCAGGGCAGAAATAACCTGTTGGACCACTTTAGGCTGAGCGAGGTAGAAGGAGCCACAGTTCAAATATTGGTCGAAGGAGCAGCTAACACTTTCTTATGGTAATAGAATTACTCTGAAATAAAGAGGAATAACCACTTCAAAGCGCTAGAACAGAGGTGGAATGCTCAAAGAAACCATGGCATAATAGGGTGGAATGCTCAAAGAAACCATGGCATAATAGGGTGGAATGCTCAAAGAAACCATGGCATAATAGGGTGGAATGCTCAAAGAAACCATGGCATAATAGGGTGGAATGCTAAAAAAACACATACACTTACCTCAATAAAAATAAACAAGCATGGGCAATGCCAATAGATCTCACATTTGCGAGAGTTAGAGCTATTGCCGTTGAAAATGACATTGTCTTTTACCCATGCGTTTTGTTTTGGAGTGGAGCGGATGTATGTGGCGTGGAGTGGAATTATGTGGGTTGGATTGGAATTGTTAGTTGTGGAATTGTGTGGTGTGGAGTGGAGTGGATCTGTGTAGTGGAATTATTTGGTATGGTGGATAGATAGGGATGAGAGCTGCACAGAATAGACAGGAAGACAGGGAGGGATAGGTAGTTTGTGCACAAAGTGCTGAATGAACTCCAGACAGAGGAGCAGAGAGAGTGTGCAAGAAAGACAGACTGGGTTAGTATGAGAGGAGAGCAATAGAATAGAAAGAATATACCCAAATGAAGGACAAAGGGTGACAAAGAAAGAAGAGAGAGAAACAGCAAGAAATTCTGTGTATGTGTGTATGTGCTTGAGAGAGATAGAGGAAGTTAGAGAGAGAATGAGTGAATCTGAGAGAGGGGGAACAGACAGTGTGTGTTAGAATGAGAGTGACCACAGGAAAGATTAAAAGAAATAGATGATGTGAGCCTGGGTGAATGTTAGACAGATAAATAGAGAAAGCAGAAGACTAAAGATGGAGAGAAAAAAAAGCAGCATAGAGGACAAGAAAAAGAGGCGAGGTGAAATGCTGAGAGGAAGAGTGGAAAGAGATAGAGGAGAGAAAGAGAAAGAAGAGACAGGGTGACAGAGGAAGTGTGAAAGGGTGAGAAATACATATATGGGAAAGGTGAAATTTGAGGAAAATACATGGAAACCAGGGTGAAAAAGCAAAGGAGTGAAGGGGAGAAAGTGAAAACTGACTGAGAAACAAAATGTGAACTGGTGTTTGTCAATGAAAAAAAGAGAACGCTTGAGAATTAAAAGGTTAGGTAATGTTAGAAATAAAAAGTAGAAAGACAAGAGGAATAAGATGGAAGATATGAAAGAAGGAACGTTAAGAGGGGAGTACATATAGATATTAGCAAAATGAGAGAAACCTATAGAAAGAGTGATATGACCGAGGGCAAGAAAGAGAGGGGGGAAAATAAACGAGAGTGTAGGAGAGAGGCAGAAAGAGAGATGAAGGATTAAGAGGGCAGATGAAGAAGACAGGAAAAAGAGAATGAGAAATGCGTAACATAGAAGCCAGCCGACTACTCAGTATTTTTAAAGGTACGCCAACGAAATGCAGAAGAAGACCCATGCACCGTCTAAAGAACACCATTTGGTGAAAACAGAACAAAGGATTCATTTTTAAAAGGGATTAGTGCAGAGATTAGTGATTAGTAGCAGACCCCACAACCAAAAGAAAAGCGTTATACTGTCTTACTACCAATCAGCAAGGTATGTTGTTAATGGTCACACAAATGAAAAAATAGAGTAAAGCAGTAAGTGCCGCAAATGTAACTTAATAGAACAGTCACTTACATTAAGAACACAGGTAAATCACAAGAAGCCGTCGTGGCGGCTTCGAGAACTAGAAACTTGAAAAAGATTAAACCATGGAGCAATTAAATACATCAGAATCCTGTGTAAAATACAATCAACATGTATTATTGGAAGAAATGAAACCAAGATCCGATTTCGATAAATAATTCAAACCAGGATAAGGTCACATTTTTATTCTGCAATTTATTCCAAAAGGCATAAAATCGACTTCTAAAATCCAATACCTGTTGCGCGATTGCCTGTTATGTGGACTAACAATCCTCAAGCACGTTGAGGCTGACACACTAGATTTGTTTACTCTGAAGGAAGCATGCGCCCAGTTTCATATCTGGCCTACAATCAGTGAGATAGGAATTTGAGTGCACCGTTTTGATCCAGGCCAGTCCTCTGAAAACAGGGACTACAAGTGCAAGCCTCTGTATAGCTTGCAGAAACATACTAGTAGCAACTAAGGGGTGCAGATTTAGCAATTAACCTACTGTCGTGTAGTTCCTAGGAATCCCCCAGGACCTGCACGTTTTGGATGACCTAAACTGAGGGCTTGGTGTCCAAACCCACTCTGGACAGCCCCACAGGATATGTCAGCCGTTAGACCAGCTAGCTCTACAGTGCCACTACCACCCCTCTGTATCTTACAGTGGTGTAGGTAGTTTCTGGCAACCACTGAACATGACAACCCTGATTCCCCAGGGATCCTGGAAAACAGTACAGTACTCTTCGCTCAGTCACTCGTGCTCACTTATTCTCTCAGGAAATACACAAGATGGCGATTGGGACGTTTTCAATAAGTATTTATTGGTTCAGCGACAGTCTTGTGTAAAACATATGTGCTGCGACAATTAGGAGACAGAAGCATACAAAAGAGATTGCTAGTACTAATATAGTAAAAAGTAGATACATTTCTACCATAGTGCTAATAAGATGAACATAAGCAATTCAGATAAAAACAGAAGCACTTGCACATTCCTAAAATGCGCGCCCTAAGTAATTTGCCTAAATGTACCTAGCCTAGATCTATATGTGTAGCATGTATGTATGTATGTAGCCAAGAAACCCCTAGGGAAGCTCCAACCCCTTCACCTGATGGTTGAGAATGAAGGACCCCGTCTCTGCTTCGAGGATGACACCCGCAAGGGATGGCAGACTGCCGCGTGTCAGAAATTCAGCATGCAGGACCCCGTCTCAGTTTGGAACGAATTCTCCTCTAATTTGTAGGGGGGAGTGAGGGTCTGTTATACTAAAGTGGTCACTCCAGGGTTTTTTCTAGAAGCGATATGATTTTAAAACAATCATAAATGTTTTGAAAACAATCACCGATGTTTTTCCAAACAAATGTGATCATGCACAGCTGGCTGTTGGCCAAGGATGAAAAAAGTGGTGACCCTTATACAGAATAATTCTGCCGTGCCTGGGGACATGTTTATGTAAGTCAGGTACAGGGATTATGATAGAATACTAAGAGCCTGGTGTCGAAGAGACAGAAGTAAGCTACTAGGTAAAAGGTCACCTGTTTGTAATCGCTATTGTCGTGTGGATAGGACAATGCATGTAAAAAGGGGTATACATGGCAGGACTAGTCTAAAGGACATGACACTACTTTCCCATACAAAGCACTTCCTAACCCGAAATCAAAGCAAAGCATGGACAAAACAGAGGCCTGCAGAATGTAGGCCGAATGGAAGTAAGAGATTTAGGGGGATGGCTGAGAAGGCAACACAAACATCATTGAAGTATTTTTTAAACAGTAGATTTATTTAATAATGCTGCTTTTATTAGTGTCGGCTGATATGCTCAAAATAAGTTTATAGCTCAAAACGAATAACAACTGTTTTCTAATGGAGGATACACAAGATTAACATAACCCTTTTCCCCTCAGTCAGCAACAAAAACACATCGGCGGCTCCCCCGCTAAGGTGGAGGAGCGTCGCCCCACTTGTAAAAAGAAAAAAAGAAAATGATAATAACGCAATGTTATTATCATTTTATTCTTCTGTACTGCACCAGTTTGGTTTTTAGTACTGGGTGGGGTGGGGCAGGGCTTGGCTGTGTCACAAGGAGGAGTGGTTGATGGACCATAAGTGCGCATGACGGTTTGGCCTGCCGGCCGTCTTGGGCCGGCCATTTAGCATTTCTCCACCCTGCTGTGTTGCACAGCCGGGTAGAGAACTGTCCCAGGCTCCCATCCCTGTCTGAGAGGTGAACCATGCCGCTCAGACCAATCACAACACTGCTGTCATGCTGGTGACAGCAGCTTTGTGATTGGCTAGTGGAGTCTGGGAGCCTGTGTGCTTCCTGCTTCCGTGCATCGTGGACAGAAGGACGGAGGAGAGGAGTTATTTGTTTTTCTACCCTCCACCCATACTATTCAGTAGCAGCTGCCACAGCAAAAACACCTCACCATGATGGGAATGTGCATTTTCCTTTACTCACTGAATGAAAAGGAATAAATGCATACTATCGATGTTTATAGCTACAATGTGCATTTATTTCTGAATGTCCTGTAAAGCAAAACTCCTCTCATGTTCTTCCCAGGATATGATAGAGGGTGCATCGGGCCCTGTTCACCCTTTAAAGTTGGATTTCTGTTCCTGAACAAGGGGGTTTACTTGTTTGCATTAAGACCCAAAGAACCCCAGTATAACGTGAACTGCTCATGGTGCGCTGTCCCGGGGGCCCTCGATTATAGCATGAGGGGTTAATCATGCAAACCGGAGCTTCTTTCCATACCACCAGTCCCTGAAGGGAACATTCAAAAAGATAGCAGATGCAGGTAAGTGCTCCTTACCGTCTATCCCCTGAGGGATTCAGACAGCAACAGGGACAGAGCCAGCAGGCGCCTGATGTAACCAGTTCCTTTAAGCTGTAAACAACAAAGAGCCAGTTTCCAAAGGATCACTGACTGCGAGCAGTAAGTTCGACATTGAGTGACCCAACACAATGCCCAACAATCCGACTGGGGGTCATATTTACAAGAACTGACACAGCTGCATCGATGAATCAGATTTCTTGTACATGCCCTAACGATGCCATGGATGTGCTGTATATACAAGACAGTGCTCCATGGCGCAAGGATTCACGGACCCGTCAGAAATTCAGATGCATCTTTTGGTGCTAAAGTGACGCATTGCTGGAGTTGGTCGTAAGACTGACGCAACGCCAGAAATGCGTCAGAACACAGAGGCGAGCCCCATGTTAAAAGCCCTGTGTCAATCCTTACACCTGTTTTGAGAAGGCGTAGGGATTTTGACACAGTCAAGTCGTAGAGTGACGAAGTGAAAAGTTATAAATTTCATTGTGTCAGTTCTACGTGGCTTTTAATGTGGGAACGCCTACCCTGCATACATTATACCTGGCGCAGGTATAATGTGACGCAGGACTCTATAAACTGATGAATTGGGCCCAATGTGTCAGTTTGTAAATATGGAGCAGTGTGGAGCACTGATTGCGCCGCCATTGCATACAAAAAAATGATGCTGTGGCGGCGCTATCTCCTTGTAATTATGCCCCTGGGTGACTTGCAGCCTAGCAAGCTCATGCAACCCCGAGAGATATGACCCCGGAAGAGCTAGGGCATTTAAGGACAGACGTAGGAGAAATACATTTGTTTTAACAGCAACATTCACAAGAAAAGGGTACGTTTAATAAAGTATGCACGTGTTATTACAGAAGCAGCAGTGTCTTACGACCAAAATATGTAAAAAATGGTTCATACAGTATTAGTTGAACTGTGTGGTGAAGTAAAAGCGCAATGCTGACATCACAGCTTAGAGCATTACTTACACTGTGGGAGGGTGTGTGCAGAGTGCTTCTGAACACTGACATAAAACAACGAGCAAACGGCAAACAAGCCGATGCCGAGAAACACCATAAAAAAAAATTAACACGTAGCCCAGCGAAATGACACAGGGCATTGAGTGGCACTTGAGAGACACTTTGATGTGCGAGATGGTGCTCTGAATATTTAATGAAATCATGCTCAAGGAACAAAAGGGCAAATTCCGTCTGCGTGAGCTTGGGGACCATTGTCCTGCTCAAACAGAAGCTGCACCTGCTGAGTTAACAAAAGCTGCGTGGACTAAAAAAGCATTTAATTGTAGAAACTTTGTTTACACACGCATACATACAACCCCCGCTCCTCCAAACCATGTGAGGGCCGTTGTGCTGCTCAAACAGAAGCCGCGTGTGCTGATCCAACAAAAGCCACGTGGGCTACAAAAGCCTTTAATTGTAGAAACTTTGTTTACACACGCATACATACAAGTTTCGCTCCTAAAACCGTTTGGGTCCGTTGTGCTGCTCAAATAGAAGCTGCGCGTGCTGATCCTACAAAAGCCGCGTGGGCTACAAAAGCATTTAATTGTAGAAACTTGCTTTACACACACACACATACATACAAGCTCCGCTCCTCCCAACCGTCGTCCCCGCTCACCCACGTTCTAATGCCGCCAGCTGAGTGCGTTTCACTCACCAAGCACAGAAACACCACATTCCTAAAACACGAGCTCAGAGGAAAAACAAAAACAGTGCGCCACAATGAGCATAAATCAACAGGCGAGAAGAGTACATGTAATAGGGACAGCCGCCATGGGAGGGAACCAAACACACAAAGGAGGCACAAATACAAGCAATTTACCAATGAAAAGCCAGCATTTCAGAATGGCACACAAAATAACAAATGGAAATCGATGGGCGTGCCAAAATCCCACAGAGGAGATACAGCATGTCTCGAAGACATCACATGCACACTGCTTAGGCTCAATCTAAAAATCAAGTACACGGAGATGTTTATGTCAACAACATTATTTCTCTATAGGAAAGTGGGCAGCACTTTTTACAGACAGGACAACAAAACAGGGCACCTTTAAGCAATCCTTATAAAGCTTTAGCAACCCATCAAACCTGAAAAAGGCCATCAGGGAGGAAGGGAATAACTTAACCACACACATAATGACTTCCTGCTCCAGGACTGCTCTTGAGTGTGGCACCAGGAAGCAGGAAATTGTCATAAAGACGACTTCTTGCCTGCAGCTTGTATAGGCTGAAAGGTAAGTAGTAGATATCTGCGAAAGTTGGTGGGGTGCAGGGACAGCAGTTGGAATTTGCATGGGGGTGTGGGGAAGGGTACACGAGCAACTGAACTTTGCAGGTGGAGAGAATGGTAGCAGCAGAACTTTGCCTTTAGTGTTAGAGACTGTGGAAGGATGGCAGAAGCACCAGGTTTACCTGGAGACACCGTGGTGGGAAAATGGTGGCAGAGGTATTAAATTCTTGGAGGAGGGGGGCTCAGTGAAGATGGGGATAGCTGCCAAGCAGGGCTAGACCCCCTCATCCTCCTTCTACCCAGAACGGCATCTTGAGGCAGTGGGAATTTTTTCTGTTACTGGAATGAGTCACTCAAACTATCCCTTTTTATAAACTTCAAAGCTTATAAACTTTTAAAAAAATCAAGAAGTTATGAGTCAGAAGACTTTGCAATTTCGCACAACTCTAATCAGAGGATAAGGTAGAGAGTGCAGAGGGCTCAGACAAAGATAGTGATAGTGATTCTAGTGATGACTTTCTGTATGTGTTATTATCAAGCCGTCCACTGCCTTATAATGTGACCCAATCTGAAGGGATGAGTGGTGTTGTTACAGGTGGAGACTCTGAGAAAGCCGCCGCCCCAGTGAATACGAGTCAGAACCTTACAGGAGAGAGTTCAGGGATCCGTGTCCCTGTTAACTCTACTGTTTCTAATGCCCCAGCAGCAATAACTGCACTATTGGTCCCACAGATACTTTGTATAAACCTGAGTCATCAGAAGCCGCGACACACGCTTTGATGGTTCCTACTGGAGTAAATATGTCAACTATCGTTCATGTTGGAAGAATTCCTTTGGTCCTGAAAAGGGTGACTCCACCTTATTTCGCTCCTGCACCATCGACAATGAATCAGACAGGAATCACCCCCTGTAGAGGAACCAGCTCAGAGGTCACAAAATTCTCACTTGTCCATTTGTAACTCACCTCAGTGTATTTCAAGCTGTAATCCTCGAGAAGGGATAACGTCCAATACTCTGGAGTCCAAAATGGTGTTAATTCATGGGAGTTATAGGATTTGATTAGGTTTTCCAATGGGTATCCATGAGAAGGTGAGGGTTCAGGATAGAGCAGAGAACTCCAGTCTTTAGGAAGGGAGAAAACAGTGGATGTGGTTAAATTACAATTACAATTGGATGAGATGATATCAGGAAATCTTGATCTTTCCAGATTAGATACCTATCAAGAAAAGGGACACGTATACATGTGCAAAGATGTTACTAAGCATGCAGAACAAGCTCATGATAAGCTGTCTGAATTAGCTTGAGTGTATGATGTAGATTTCCTTGCAGAAAAGTTACCACGTATGTTTTGATGAAAATGGCATAACCAGTATGATGACGTCAGGAATGAAAATGCAAACTAGGGAGTTACTTGGTAGCATCCAGAAATGGAGTGAATTGGACAAGTGGGAAGGCAGATGGGCCAAGAAGAAAGATCAGAAGAAAGCGAACGGAGAGCCGCCTCCGTCTTTGATAGATGGAGAAGGTGCTTCAAATTTCCCATTGACAAAAGTACCTGGTGGAGGTTACTTTCATGTACCGTGGAGTAGGAGTGATCTTCCATCATTTACGAATGATTTCCCCAAATTGAGAGATAAGCCAGTGGAGTGGTACACCCAGGCTGATTGATTTGTGAAGATTTCACAGGTATTGTGGATAGATTTAAGTACCCTTTTAGACATTGTGGTACAGAGTTATTTGTGGGCAGAATGTAAAGTGCCTGTACAGTGGCCAGAGAAGGAGCCAGAGAGAAATCTAATATCTCATGCCCCGTCGCCTTTGGTGATGAAAAAGTATCAACTGGTGATCACCTTTCTGAAAGGAAAGATACCGGCCAAGGACATTGGGTTCAGATTGACAGAATGACTCAAGAGCCTAGAGAGACTGTGCATTCTCTTTCTGAGAAATTGTTACGAGTGTTTAGACAGCACAGCGGGATGGGAAATCCCAAAACCAAAGATATGGAAGGTTTGTGTCTCAGTTTGTGACAGGATTGAGACATAAGGTAGCATGATGATTCAACACCATTTAATTTGTTGGCAGAATAAGTCAACTGGTGAGATTTTGAGATATGCAAAATATTGCAGTGATGAATTGGAATGAAACAGAAGCGGTTGAAAGAAAAGCTCATTGTGGCCCAAATGAAAGCAACACAGATAGGAAATCAGAGTCAAACGTATGTAGGGAATGTTGGTGCTATGCAAGGTTTGTATCCGCAGGGAGCGCCTGTGATGCAGGATGAAGATGGTTACCTGCAACTGGGTAGAGGACGTGGTGTCCAGTTTGACCCAAGTACTGGGATTGATGTGGCAACGTTGAAGAATTCGAATCCATGTCATTATTGTAACAATTTAGGATATTGGAAGTGGGAATGTCGTCTTAATCCCAACAGAGTAATGAATGAGAATCAGGTTCAGTGTTTGTACAGACACAGGTTAACATCTCCGTACAGCCACAAAAAGTGCAGAGACAAAGGACGCAAAGCACTAATGTACAACAAGTTCCAGTGATATAAGTTCCTATAGCCCCGACTCAACAGCAACATATAAATGGCCCTATATTTAATTCTAACCAGGTCCCAATTTTTAATCAGAATTCCTTCCAGAACCGAAATCTGTTCCAGCAATTTTCTGTGTTTGACACACTAGAGGGCTACGGCTCTGATTTGTCACAATGACGGTGCCTGAGGCAGAAGGAAGATTGTGTGCTTGGTGCAGTCTTAGTAGTAGACCAGAATGGTCCATTCATGGAAGGTGAAGTGAATGGCCACCCAGTGTCATTTTTGATTGGCACTGGTGCTACCCATTCCACTGTTAGAACAGTTGAAGTTCCAAACCTACCCCTCTTGGGAAAAATAATCCAAGTTATGGGAAGTGCAAATAAAAGAATGACAAACCCAGTAACACAAGAAGTGCCTGTTAAAATAGGGTTCTTTGAAGAGAGCTGTCAATTTGTGGTGTGTGATTCTAGTCCTGTAAATCTTTTGGGAGGCGATTTGCTGTGTAAGCTAAATTGCACCATTTATTGCACGCCAAAAAGTGTGGAGTTTCAGACTCATGACAAAGATGTTGATTTCAAATCGGCGAGTCAAGGGCCAAACATTGGATTGTACCCTTTGATGACAAATGATGATTTGCCACCGGATCTCAGAGATATGGTTAAGTCTGAAGTCTGGGACTAGTCAGAAAAGGACATATGTTTTATAAAAGGAGTTGAACCTGTCTGTATAAATGTTAAAACTAATGCTGAATTTCTATGAACTCCTCATTACACTTTGACTCCCGAAATGATTGCTGGGATTATTATGGTGATTGAGTCAAAGATACAACAAGGCATTTTGAAAGAGATGATGGGGAGTCCATGTAACTCACCCATCGTGGGCCTGCAGAAGCCTAGTGGTAAGTACCACATCGTGCAGGACCTGAGAAAGTTTAATAACATCATTGTTCCCTGTTGTCCTGTGGTGCTGAATCCAGCTGTGATTTTATTTCAGATTCCATGTGAGGCTGAGTGGTTTACAGTGATCAATTTGTGCCAGGCCTTTCTCTCTATACACTTGCATGAGGACAGCCAATACCTCTTTGCTTTCTGGTTCCATAACCGTGTTTTGGCATGGTGCCGAGACCCACAGAAGTATACAGAAAGTCCTCAATCTTTAACTAGGTCCTTAAAAAAAAACATTGAGTCCCTAATGATGCCCTGCAACTCTGCCCTTAGTGCAGCATATCGAAGATCTGCTAGTAGCATCAGATACCCAGGAAGCATGTAAACGAGACACCATTGCACCTTTAAACCACTTGGCTGAGAATGGACATAAAGTGTTCCCAAGTAAATTACAGTATTGTCTAAGTGAGGTTCTGTATCTCAGACATCACATTGAGAAGGGAGCAAGGAAGGTGTCACAAGAGAGAAGCTTGGCGATTCTGAAAATGAATTCATCAACCACCCAGAGAGAAATCAGGAATGGTAGGCTACTGTCGACAGTGGAAACCCAACTTTTCCCTAGTGGCCAAGCCTGTACAGAGGCTGACACACAAGTATGTGTTGGATCCGGTACCATGGGATAATGATTGCTAGGTTGCCTTCTTACAGCTGAGAGAAAGTCTCTGTAATACCCGGCACTGGGAATGCCTCAGTATAACAAAGCTTTTACGCTTTTCTGCAGTAAGAGAGAGGGCTGCGCCCTCTCAGTGCTTACACAGATGCATGGAAATGCAAGGAGACCTGTGGCTTTTTTTTCTGCTACTCCTGATCCCATAGCAGCAGGACTGCCCGGATGCCTGAAAGCTGTAGCAGCAGTAGGTGTCAGCATAGAACAGTGTGAACGTATTGTCATGGGATATCCTCTTTCTGTGTTAATTCCCCCTTCTGTGGGGATCTTGTTGACGTGAACATGCACTCAACATTTGACCAACAGTCGCTTGACCAAATATTAACTGATTATACTATCTGCAGATAACATTACTCTTAAAAGATGTGCTTCTATGAATCCTGCTACACTGTCACCTTTACCTGAAAATGAAAATTATGATGGGGAAGTAGAGCATGACTGTCTCGATGTCACTGAATTATGCACCAAGCCAAGACCAGATATACAAGATGAGCCATTGACAGAGCCCGATCTCATACTGTTTGTTGATGGATCCTGCCTGAGAGCCGATGGGGGAACCCTGAGAGCTGTCTACGCAGTCTGTGCCATCACAGGGGAAGTGGAAGCCTTCTGACTTCGAGGGGTGTCATCTGCACAAGTGCCTGAATTGATCGCTCTTACTAGAGCTTGTTGTGTTTCTGAACAGCTGAAAGTGAACATTTTTACTGACAGTCAGTATGGCTGTGGTGTTGTTCACGACTTTAGTCAGTTATGGTCACAGAGGGGATTCATGACGCCTTCAGGATCACCTATACACAATGGAGAACATATCATAAGATTGTTGGAGGCATTGCAATTGCGTACCAAAATTGCTGTTGTGAAGTGTTCAGCCCACAGAAGCGGAAATGACTACGTGACAGTTGGCAACTGATATGCTGATAAGGTTTTGCTATATTGTGCTCATGGGTCCCGAACCTTTAATGGAGACAATGAAATGAACAATCACTAAGGGGTAACTGTTCCTATAAGGCAGATAGCAACCTATTCTGGTTGCGTATAAAGGAAAGGAAAAAGGGAAAGAATAAGTTGTAGTCTCTATGCATGCAGTTGGAACTTGATGAAGGTGGGGGAATTTCTCCTTTTGGAAATAGTGCCCTCACACACTCTTGCGAGTGTCATGCTTCATAATCGGGCATTGCTCCTCGTGGGGGTGGCACTGCTGTCCCCCACGGGCCCCGCGAGAGGGCTCTTTGTCGGAGATCTTTTAGGAGACGCCGCAGTTGTGCATGTGGGTGTGTGGGCCTAAAAGATGTGGATGTGAGTTAAAATTACCTCGGCGGTACCTAGAAGCCAAATTTTGTCCGAGGGTCCGGGCGGTAAGAGTAAAAAATTTGGGGGGAAATGGAGAACCTCTAATAAACAAATATAGTAGAGGGGAGAGTATTATTCTGCTGCTCTCATTATCCGTGCGTGTGTGCGAAAGTGAGATCTGGTCAACATGTTTCGCGCTTGGTAAAGGTCCCTAGTGGATCCTGGTGCGCTTCTTCAGGACTGTGATGTGCAAATAAAACAATAAAAATAGGAATCAGGGAAGGCGGCACCCTCTATTCCTATGGTACCTATATTAAGGTGTAGATGCGTCAAGACGCTCATGGGAACATCTCAATCGTGTTCCATTCAACAGGATGCAGCTGGACTTCATCAAGATGCCTGTGTACAACAGCTGAGATATGTCCTGAAGATTTTGTGTATCTTCTCGCGTTGGGTTGAGGCATACCCAACCAGGAGAAACAAAAGCCTCACAGTAGCTAAGTTGTTGTTGAGGGAACTGATCCCTAGGTTTGGTTTCTCGACTTCGCTGAAGTCAGACCGAGTAACTCATTTCAATAATGAGGTCCTGAAAATGTTGTCTGCAGCATTACATTTGGAGCAAAGACTACATAAGTGGCCTGATGCTTTGCCCCTTGTGTTAATGAATCTTTGAAGCATTCGTGATGGACGACAGGGCTGTTCTCACATGAAATCATCATGGGTCAAGCAATGAGACTGCCAGCAGTGCCTGCAAATGTGCCTGTTAACATTACAGAGGATATGATTCTTGATTACACCAAGGGACTAGCTGTTGTGGTACATTCTGTGTCTCACCAGGTTGGAGCTGCTACCACCCCACCGCATCAGGAGCAATGCCATGACCTCAGTCCTGGGCACATGATCTTGGTGAAGAAGCACGTTCGGAAGACGTGTCTGGAACCTCGATCGAAAGGACCTTTTCAAGTAATCCTTGTGACAAACACTGCTGTCAAGTGTGGCGGTCTCCCCAATTGGTTCCACACTGCCTATACTTGCAGAGTGGAGTATCCCCTTGATGATGTGACTGTACCTCTCCCAGAAGTGCAGACCGCAACTGTAAGGCAGTGGGAAGAGGTTGAAAAAAATACAGAAAATCACAGAGAACCTGAAACAGCACATCTTCTGCCTGAGGGAGGTCTTGATCAGTCGACATCTGAGGTTGAGACAGGATAGTCTTGGCCTGTGGTGTTGACTGAGCCAGATTCAAATTCTGATGAAGGGTTTAGTGCTGTGGCAAGCTGAGTGGAAGCTGGAGACGGCTGGCTGAGAAGGCAGGGGCGAGAGAGACTAAGTCTGCCTGCAGAGCGTGTGCCCCGCACTATCCCAAAGAATACTGATGATTCTGATCTGAGTGACAGTGAAGATGAACGATCCGTACTCAAGAGATCAAAAAGAGTTAGGGTGCCCTGAATGGACATACTTTGTGGCAAATGACAGCGGGAGAGGATCTTGGTATTTTGAGGATAACAGTTAAATAACAATTGAACCTCTGTGAATTTAACTTGTGGCTGAACTGCGCTTTTCATTTGTTTTGCTTTGAACAGACTGCCACAATTTGTCACTGGCTTGATCTCTAAATTTAACTTTGATCTGTGCTTAATTGAATGAACTTTGTTTTAAAAGAATTAAGAAGAATCCCTAGACCCAAGGCTGCAGAAGGAGCGTAAGGGTGTCATTTAGAAGATGGGGTAGAATTATGGAAGACTTACAAAGACTTTGTAAATAATTTCATCATACGATTTATGGACTATGTTTTGTCATTTACACCAGTAGAAACGTACGGAAGAAATCCAAAGTCATGGAAACTAGTAACCATAATAAACATAGCCTTATATTAGCTGGTATATTAATAGCTATAATTGTAGGACTAGTTGTTTTGCTTTTAGGATTGTAGTCACCCACAATTCCCAATTCAGGTGAACATAGATCTAAGACAGAGGTCTTCAAACCTTCTTTCTCTGAGCCCCCCCGTAAGCAAAATGTTTTGAAGTTCGGCCCCCCTCCAAAACTATATGGCAAGGATTTGGGGAGTGGGCGGGTGAGGGTGAGGGATGATCGCAGGGGACAGGGATCATGAGATCATTTAAGGTTGCTTTTCGGTAGCTCGTAACTCTTATTAAATGTGAGACTTATATCAAAGCAACAGCATCAAACAAGAACAGAATTGACCAAAAAAGACTACTGCAAAATTGGGATGTTGTGGGCCCCAGTGCACTCCCCCTGCTGCACTAATGATGGCTGTAGCCTTGAGAAGCAGGCTATCTCCTCTTCGTTCACTTCTTCCCTACCATGTCTGACCATCACTTCAATCTCAAAACAAATCAGGTCTCTTTCTGAAAGAAAATGAGGTACTGCATGCTGCTCCCCTTTTTGTGCCAAGGACACCATCTGCCCTAATGCTAGCACAGAAAATGAGCTCCCATGCCCACTTTCTATTGTAAAACATTCATAATTGTGATGCAGTAGGCCCCTGGGCAAAAGTGGGTTCCCATCTCACACCATCCCACTTCCTCCCATCTCTCATCATCACACTTATCTCTTTGATACCCCCAAATCAAGGTGTCTCCTCTGCTTCATTTCCCCCACTCTTGGGCCAAGGCTCAAAGAAACACTGGCACAGGAAGTAGGCCCTGGAACTCTAATGCTGCTGCAGCACCAATGATACCTACAGCTCTGCAAAGCAGGCTGCCTACTCTGCCCACTCAGCAGGGCCATTGCTTCTAGGCCAGGTGCCCAAAGCAGGCTTTCTGCTGCTTGTGTAAAAAATAAGAACAAAAAAATACCAATTTAGTCCACTCTCCTCCCCTGTTGCTTGGACCCTGTTCCATGTGCAACAATGGTGACCTGGGCTCTAATGCCAGGAAGGAAAAGGCAGCACGTGTTCTTTTTCATTGTCAGACTGCCATAACTGGGGTCCAGTGCCCACTCACAGAGGGTGGGAGGGGCTCCTGGGCTGTGAAACAGATAGTAGAGTCCTAAAGTAGAAACATGCCTTTTCACCAAGATGCCCGCTACCTGAAAGAAATGTAAATGTATGCAATGGTTAGTCACCAAATATAAAGGCTGCTTTGGGGCCAGTGTAGGTTTTAATTAATGGAGTCACTCAGCTTCATGGTGGAAAATATTTATTCTTTTTGAGAAGTAATATATGTGTTCAATAAAAGAAGTGCACCCTTTTAATGGGCACATAAAAAATATTTACTCTAGATATAGTCTGAATGCTTATCACTAAAATGTAAATTTTTAAAGCATTTGTTTTATCTTAAACAGTATTTTGTAGTAGCCTGTTTTATACATTGTAATACAATTGTAAAATAATGACATTCACAGTGCTTTCTGTCACAGACTGGGATGTCGTAGCACTATAAACAATTCACTATTCCTCACTGCACCAATCTGGATTTAATTCAGTGATCACTTTAGCCAACTGATGTTTCATAAGGTAAAAGAGTATACTTCACTTTGATTAGTTTAACTTGCATTTATTTTTCATTTGAGGTGCCTGCATGTTTTTATATACAGTTACCTGAAGATGAAAAAAACAATAAATGCTGAATGTTTTCTTCTTTTTAGCCATGTGTTTGACCCCGAGTGCATACTCACTGACCCTGCCCCATGCCACTCAGTAGTACTGTCCTCACACTTTTGTTATGGCCTTTAACTGCTGCATGTAAATGAAGACAGCCTAGAAATGCGCCTTTCGTGCTTCAAGGCTATGTTCATTTACATGTAATTGCAGACTCATTTGCGCTTTCCCGGGAACACATCCACGGCCCCCCAAGGGGACGCGCACCACAGTGTGAAGACCTCTGATCTAAGACTACCCCTAGAACCTAGATTCCTACTGACAGTAATTTACATACATTTGACTTTAAGACACTGCATGTAGATTCATTGAGGGTAGACTTCTCCTCAAACGCTTATTTTAAGTTGCTTTATGAATATATTAACACCATGGACACTAAGGACTGTTACGTATGTACACAGTTACCTGCTTCAGCTGCAGAAGAAATTACCTATCATCATATTCCTCTTACATATGGTACTACAGTTAGCCTTTTAATGAGTCTTTTGTATGGAAAGGGTCATTTCAGTGTTATATTTCGAATTATGATTTGTGCTTCCTGAAGTCCTCATGTTTAAACATTTGAATTGTCACCTCACAGCCAAAGATATGGATACAGCTGATTGCCTCTTTAAACCCATTTTAATGCTAGACACTGCTTATGCTCATATTCACAATTTGACTTGTTACCTAACTGATGTTGGAAAGAAAGTTCTAGATTTGGTAAAAGACAGGAGGAGGGCAATGGATGCTAGATTGAAGACAGGAAGGATCAAAAGTATAGAAATAAGTGGGCTAAAGAGGAAGAAGAACGTCAAGAATCAGGAGTTATGCCTGCACTAACTTTAGATTGGAAACACAAGGGAAAATTATGTGTGCTTAGAGGTAAATCCGTAGTTCACACTAAATTTATGTGAAAGAGTGATTGTGATCACATTTTTGAACATGGGGAAAATTGGCCATTATTCATGGGAGGCCAGGATCTTGTTATGCCTGGAGTTTATTATGTTTGTGGGATCATGCATATTTTACAATGCCCATATCGGTGGTATGGTATCTTCCTGAAGATTTATCATGTAGAACATTTGGATGATCCTGCTGTTAAAAGCAAAACGATAATCATGAACATTACCTGCGCCATCTTGTCTGGTGGAATTCTATGTGCACATAAGTTGCAGTCATTTTGATCTATCACAGCCATTTTGTACTCTGTTGGTCACCTTTGTTTCACCCTGCCCTTACTAGCATCCCTCTGGCCCTCTGACCGACCTGGTATGTGTGCTGGGGGCTATAAACTCTATTGCCACAACAAACCTCAGCGCCACTTGCTGCCACAAACTCATTTTTCCTCTCATCTCTGTTTTCAGGCAAACCTTTGGACACTCTACCCCTCACTGCACCTAGTTACACAAACAGGTTCCAAACACCAAAAAGACTCTTGCAACATGATTTATTGCACTGCAAACAGCAAGACTTGTTGTTACCAACAATGGGACCTGTTTTTATCAACAGAACGGACTCTTAGATCTGGCCGGTCTCACATGTTTTAGACCCTGAAGCAAGGTCCGGCTGCAAGATAAGATTGTCTGTTTGACCTGGGTGGGAAGAGAATTACTGTTGGGCTTGTGTGACAACCTGCCCGGGGCGGGGACCCCAAGCTTGTGTAACCATGGTAATGAAACAAATGCATTGTGTCAAACCTGTATAAAAGGAAGAGCCAAAGGAGTATCAGCAGAGCACTTCCCTCAGACATCCCGGTGTCTGCAGTTGACGTGATCTCCTCATGAGAAATAAACCTTTTTCTTGTCTTCCAGTTTCCAGCGCTTGCCTCATTATTTTGATAGCGAACCCAAAGTGAATTAGAGGTGGAACCCTGCACCGGGCAGCATTGAGGGTCTTAGAAGACTCGCTGCCTTTCACAAATTGGCGCCCAAGCGTAGGGGCCCATCAGCGACGCGTGGGTCCGGTAGAGAGGTCCTAACGACGGAATGAACGACTAAACAATTGGGGTATACCTGCCTGAGAAAACCCTTGTCTGGCTGCCGATCGACTGAACTTCACCGGTTCCGAACGGACCTCTCTTGAGTGACCTGCGGTCCTGACTGGGACCTTAGAGGAACGCCGCATTGATTGTTGGAGTGAGAGGACAACCAGGCGCTGGAAGGGGAAGACGAAGAACTGTCCATACGGTCCGGGTAAGGTCGTGAAAAAACGACTTAAATTGATTGATTGATTGAATAGTTTGATTGAAATACTAGTATTCCTTTTTTTTGATATTGAGTTATTTGCGACATTTCCCTGCTTGCAAACAACGAAGAATAGGAATATTCTCTCTCTTTGCAGGCAGCGAAGGACAGGTAGTGCAGACTTTTTGTCTAAATTGATTGATTGAGATATTCATTTTTGACCGATAAATACGTCATGCCTGTTTTCTCTAGATTGTTTGATTGTAATTGTTTTGGACCCGACCGTTCGTTAGAGGTCAGTCAGCCGGCACCGCCGGAAGGCACCCCTAGCAAGGACATGTACGTAAAGTATGGATTAGCCACCGTAGCTTATAGCAAACTATGGCATAAATACACTAGGAAGGACCGGGTAAATCAGTGGCCACTGACGGGATCTTTCGATCCCGCTAAAATAGAAACGTTAGAATTAGCTCTCCACAAAAAGAAAACTAGACCAGCCATGTTTGACAGTTTTGGTTTATGGCGAAAAGAGGCAGCTCAAAGAAAGAAAAGGGACGAAGCTAGACAAGATCAAGAAACGCGAAAATCAGCTTACCAAGCCTGTAAAAGATTAGAAGAAAAACTAAAAGAAAAGGAAATCGATAAAAGGAACAGGAATCAAAAATATCAGGTCAATGCCCTGTTAGAACGCCCTCGACTCTTTACCCCAAGTTACCAGCAAAACAAAGGGTAGATGATGATTTATTGTTAGGTCCCCCAATCATATACATGCCACCCCCTTACGCCCCTACTCATCCCGTAGTACAACGCCAGGACCACCAAAGAATAGCCGGAGATGGCACGATCGCCTCAGTCTCCACCGCCTCTGCTCCCACCGAGTCACCCACACCAAATGCCTCATCAAAGGATACAGTAGTAGAGGTAGGATCAAAAGAAAAAGGAGCGCCCAGGGTCCCGCGATTAAGTAAAAATGAGCGAGCAGGCATTGATAAAATAGTTAAATCCCTCATAGATAGGAAGGAGACAGAAGAGTATGTAACTGACATATGCAACTCCTATGTTGAAAACCGCAAACGATACTTTATTGTACGTCTCTGTTACCACACTCTTACTGCATATGAAGAGAAGTACCAAGATGTAGGGCCCGAGCGGCTAGTGGCTCTCTATAGGAAGGTAGACACCGGAGATGAAGGCGACAACGATGTTACAGAACTCTTTTCATCCACACTGGAGGTATTCCGTCACCTCGTGGAACAAGGACGGATAGATAAGGACAGGACATCTAAGATAGCAGGACCCCCGGTGGAAAAACCAGATAGCATGATGCCGATAAAAGAAGCTGCCCCTTATTGGGTACCTCCTAGAGGACAAGGGACTCATGACGATATGAACCATCAAGACGCTAGAGGAAGGGTGGTCTACAATTGGGTGTATCAACCATGGGACAGACAGGACATTTTGACGTTCCGTAAATCTTTACCGGATTTACGAAAGAACCCCACCGCCTTTTACACCGAGCTAGGTACCGCTCTGGGATCAACAATAATGACACTTGCCGACATAGACTTGTTCTTCGGGTTATGTTTGCCAGCAGATGTGTGGAAACAGATTAGGAAAATAGACCATACCGAACTGCTTGGTCATACCTGGGAACAACTCAACACATTAGATAAACAGCGGAACCCTGGTAAAAAACCGGTTAAAGCAAAATTGGACCTCCCTGACAAAATAGTGCAGAAAGTGAAAACGCTGATCCCAGAGAAAAAGATAGACTGGTCCACAGTAACCGCGTGCCGCCAGAAACCACAAGAGGATGTCTCAGAGTATTTCTCCAGATTTGAAACGGTGTTCTCCGATTACAGTGGACAAGACATGTCCATCGCAACCGGACACCACTTATTTGTGCAGAACTATGTCAAAGGACTACTGCCAGATGTATCCCAGAAATTACAAGCCAGCGAAAGTAGTTGGGCAGCATCTAAACCGGCGGCCATTCTCCAAATGGCCCAGTACTATGAGCATCAGAAAAACGAAAATGACAGGGCTACAGAAAGGAAAAAGAAGGACTTGAAGGAAAGGGTAATGGTAGCACAACTCCAGGGGGCGAATACAGGAAGGGAGCAATATAGGGGAGGATACCAGCAGAATACCCCTAGAGTACAGCCACCTAGAAACAATTCATCGACATCATATGTAGGACGCCAAGACCTAGGACAGGATCAATGTGCATTTTGCAAAGAATATGGACACTGGAAAACCCAATGCCCGGCTTTGTTAGGAGCTGGTAGGGGCAGAGGGGCGAGGGAAATAGCAAGTGGACAGAGAGGAAGAGGACGTGGGAGAGGGTACGCGAGTGAAGCAAGCGAGGAAAGGCCATGAAGAGTGAACACATTTGACCATCCCAAACAGAATCAGTACCAACAGACAGATTATGACAATACGTACGACTTTGCATAGGACAGCCAGGGGCAAGGGAGGGATCCAGTCGAGCTCTATGTTGATCAGCAAGGACCTTATGTTACCGCTGAGGTCCTGGGCACAAAGTCGCCATTTCTGGTAGACACGGGAGCAACACCTAGTGCACTATCCAAACGACTGATTCCAAGGGCACCCTTGTCAGGCTCACATGTGACCTCATTAGGATTTGACGGTATGCCCTCCACCAACCCTTTGTCCCGACCGATCCCTTTTAACCTTGACAACAATAGCATCGAAACGACATTCCTCCTGTCTTCCAACACCCCAGACGCCATTATGGGTCTCGACCTTTTGAAACACTTCCATGCGACTATCAGATGCTCACCAGACGGAGTGCGTGTCGTCCTGTATGACAATCCCCAGCGCCATAGAGAGAACCCTTCTCAGCACATGTTTCCCATCTCCGAGACTGACGCATCCCTACTGGACACTTTGCCATCACACTTATGGGCTAGGGCTGATTCAGACGTAGGACGAATGATGATTGACCCAGTACACGTAACAATACGACAGGACGCAACCCTACCGAAAGTACCGCAGTACAAAATATCGCCAGGGGTGAGAAGGCACTGACAGAGATTATACACTCTTTGGTAGAGGCAGGGGTGGTAGAGGAAGTAGTGAGCAACGTTTGTAACAGTCCCATACTACCGATTGTAAAGAGACAGGGAGAGGGAGACGGAAAAGCCTACCGCTTCATCATTGACCTGCGGGAGATAAACAAAATCGTAGTGCCACAATACCCAGTAGTTTCCACCATCACGACAATTTTGACTTTAATCCCCTCCACTGCCACCACCTTCACTGTAATTGACCTCAAAAACGCATTCTTTTCCATACCTATACACAAGGACAGCCGCTATCTATTTGGATTCTCCCTAAACTCCCGTTCGTACAGATTTTGCAGAGCACCTCAGGGGTACACTGAGAGCCCAAGCATCTATAGCCAGGCGCTTAAAAGACAGTTAGACGCCATACAATTGCCAGATGGAGTGGCACTAATACAATATGTAGACGACATCCTTCTAGCAGCGGACACCATACCAATAGCCGTCACAGCCACCATCAAACTACTCCATTTTCTTGCTGAGAATGGTCAGAAGGTCTCCCGAAAGAAATTGCAGTTCTGTAAATCACAAGTGACCTATTTGGGTCACCTTTTATCCAAAGAAGGGAGGAAACTCACGCCTGACAGGATCCAGACAATTCTAGACACCCCTGTCCCCAAAGATCAGAAACAAGTCCGCTCTTTGATAGGTCTCACTTCATTTTGCCGACAGTGGTTGCCGACAGTGGTTACCGAACTTTAGCCTCATTGTCAAACCCCTTCTCTCCCTCCTAGCTAAAGACATCCCCTCACCTCTCCCCTGGACCCCCGAATGCCAGTCAGCCTTTAAAGAACTACGCAATGCCCTTTGTTCAGCGCCTGTCCTAGGAACCCTGGATTACTCCAAACCATTCTTCCTCTACACGCACGAGAGGGAAGGATGTGCATTGTCTGTCCTAACACAATCAATTGGTCACAAACAACGCCCTTGTGCATATTTCTCTGCCACCCTCGATCCAGTAGCCAGAGCACTGCCAGCGTGCCTGCGCGCTGTGGCAGCTGCAGCAGTATCGATACGCCAGAGCGAAGGAATAGTACTCTCCAATCCAGTCACTGTTTTAGTACCCCATGCAGTCGACACACTACTAAACCAGACCAAAACCCAACACTTGACTAGCGCCCAACTGACAGGATATGAGTTGACCCTGCTTGCACCGCACATTACCCTAAAGCGATGCACCACCCTCAATCCAGCCACACTGTTACCCCTACCCGAAAATGATCCTAGCGTGACTCCACTACACGACTGTGTGACACTAACCGATGAACAAACAAAGAGTAGAATAGATCTCAGAGACACCGCCTTTCTAGAACCAGATGGAGAACTATGGGTGGATGGTTCGTGCATCAAACTCCCCGACGGCACCACCTCAGCTGCATACGCTGTCACCACAGCCCGAACCGTTCTGGAAACAGCTCGTATTCCCCAACGTTCAGCCCAGGCTGCAGAACTCATTGCCCTCACACGAGCATGTATCTTAGCGACTGACACGACAGTTAACATATACACCGACAGCCAATATGCCTTCGGGATGGTTCACCATTTTGGGATCTTATGGAAAGAAAGAGGGTTCCTGACTTCACACGGTACACCCATCCTGCATGGAGATTTAGTCTCCGCCTTGACGCAAGCAGTCCTCCTCCTCAAGAAGTTAGCAGTGATAAAATGCCAAGCACATAGGAAAGTGACTGATCTCATAGGACAGGGAAATGCACTAGCAGACGTTACTGCCCGAGCCACGGCAGGAGACAGAACTACGACACGAATGTATGTGACCAGGTCACAAGCTGAACGATGGACTGACGCTAGGACCACTGTAAGGGACATACAGACTACAGGCACACAAGACGAATTGACCGAGTGGGAAAAGGTGGGACTAAAAGACGAGGAAGATTGCTGGAGAACTAAAGACGGAAATAAATGGCTGTTACCCAATGCCTACCTCATCCCCATATTGACCATGGCACATTTACCAGCACACATAGGCTCCACCCCCATGATTGAACTAATCACCAGAGTATGGCATAACGTCAAGATAGCAGAATCTGCAAAACGCCTAGTACAACAATGTATAGTCTGCCTACAACACAACCCAGGGAAGGGGACAGTAGTACCATGGGGAGGGTTTGGAGTCCCTGACCACCCCTTTGAAATCCTTCAAATGGATTACATTCAACTAGAGAGATGCCTTGGTCTAAAATATGTCCTGGTGGTTGTGTGCGCTTTTAGCAAATGGGTGGAGGCATATCCCACCCGCGACAATACCGCCTTAGCCACTGCAAAAGTATTGCTGAAAGAATTCTTCCCCGATACGGCCTTTGCAGAATTTTATGGAGCAACAACGGCCCCCACTTCGTAGCCGAGGTGATACAGAACATACTGAGAGGGTTGGGGGTAAAACAAAAGTTCCATGCCGTCTTCCACCCCCAATCAGCGGGCCTGGTAGAGAGACACAATGCAACGTTGAAACTAAAACTAGCCAAAATAGTTGCCACGACCGGGTTGAAATGGCCCGACGCCCTCCCATTGGCATTGTTATCGATGCGCTCCACCCCAACCAAACACCGACTGACCCCGTATGAGGTGGTCTTCGGCAGGCCTTTGAGCATTTGGGCGGCACCAAGACCCACCTCCATTAACGATGTCCCGAACATATTAATGTCGGATTACTTGCATAAGTTGACAAACGAGCTAACAATTATCCACCAACAGGTGCAGCAAGCCTTTGCTGATGTATCCAGGGGCCCGGGACATGAAATAAAGCCAGGCGACCATGTATTGATTCGCAACTTCCAAAGAACAAAGAATCTGGAGCCTAGGTGGACGGGCCCCTGGCAAGTCCTGATCACCACCCGAACTGCCCTCCGAGTGGAAGGAAAACGAAACTGGCTGCATGCCCACCACTGCAAACGAGTCCCTCCAACCCTGGCAACCTGTGAAGGGGTGGAGGTGCAAGAGGAAGTACTCGCGAGAGACCGACCAGCTCTGAGTTGCTACCCACAAGAAGACACCCTCGAACTATCAGAATTTCCCGACCCCACGGTGGCATCCAGGAAAGGGTACAACCTAAGATCGACGAAAGGAGGGAGCTCCAACGACCAGGCCACTAACTAAGTCAAGGCCTCAGATCGGTAGCACAGTCAAACAACGCTACCAGGAAAGCGCCAGACAAAAGTCTGTGGTGCTAACAGTTGTTGAGCTCCTCGAAGATGATGTAAGAAACTGAACACCTGCAAAACCACCGCAAAGACACCAAGACTGCTAACCTGCACAGCACAAAGACAATTGCACTTGTAGCCGCATTTCTCACCTGTCTCCTGCTAATGGTCGCACTCTGGATCATTGAAGAGAATGCACCTGCATACAGAACATTGTCACCCACCATGCAACCAACCCCCAAGAAAGAACACTACCTGGTATCACTACCGCCACATCTCCGAGAACGACGCAAAGAATTCTGTAATAATTCTTTCGTGCAGATGTTGCACCAGCACAATCTTGCCACCAATGCTACCAACTGTTGGGTCTGTGGGCTGTTACCACATGCCACTGAACATTCCATCCCTTTCATCCCTTCGCCCTTTTCTATTCACGGATCTTACCTTGCCTGGATGATGCTCCTACAAGAAAGTTACAAAGACAATGCCACTTCCGACGGAACAATCGCCCAGTTCTACAACGAGTTCTGGCGAAACAAAACAGGAAGGACAGCCGCCCCCTTCTGCCCTCACACCTTCAATGCGACATTCCAGATTAATGTCCCCTCCAAAGAACGAGTGGAAATGCAAGTGTTCAATAATCCTAACAGAGCCACATTTTCCTACCTGAAGAAAAGAACTGCTGCAACACTGACTGTGGCCCTATCTGTGGTGAACGTCTCTGGCTTTGTATGCATTGAAGGCCGTGGGACTAAGAATGTGGGTCACAGCACCTGTAGCATTGTAAGGACTTTGAACACTGCCAACCCCCCAGCGCTTGTTGCATCACCCAATATGTACTTTGTTTGTGGAACCAAAGCCTACACCTGGCTCCCAAGAAACTGGGGGGGTACGTGCTACATCGCCTTTGTTTTGCCACCAACTTACACAGCCCCTGCAGAGCATCATCGAGAAAAGCGTTCTAAAGACATTGATCAAGCAGACTCTGCCTCATCACAGTTCCTCGACGCAGCAAAAGGGCTCGTCCTGCTCTGGGGTCCGATGGCAAACAGCTAAGCCATCAGACATCTGTCCCAAGCGGTAGAGACCGCCCTGAACGTCACTGCTGGCATCCTCACCAACAGCACTGCTGAGCTCCAAGCGATCCGTCTGGTTTCCCTGCAAAATCGCATGGTCCTGGACGTGGTACTAGCGGACCGTGGAGGAGCATGCCGCATCATCGGTGCCAGCTGCTGTGTATACATTCCTGATAATTCACCTTCTGTCTATGAAGCAATCGAACATCTCCATAGACTATCTTCAGAAATTCATCAAGGATCAGAGACTTGGACAATTGGAAGTTGGCTTTGGGGCATCTTGAAGGAGTGGGGTTGGAAAATATCAATGATTCTCTTGGTCCCAGTATTGACAATATGTGGTTGTTGTTTGGGTATACACTGTATACCACCTTTGTGTTCTCTTTGCATAACTACCTTGCACCCTAAGACTATGGACACTCAGCTAACAAAAATGAGAGTAATGTATGATCAAGAGATACAGGACATTATGGAGATCGAAATAGACTGACAAGCTGGCTAGTTATGTTCAAAGGGGCCACTGTTAAAAGCAAAACGATAATCATGAACATTACCTGCGCCATCTTGTCTGGTGGAATTCTATGTGCACATAAGTTGCAGTCATTTTGATCTATCACAGCCATTTTGTACTCTGTTGGTCACCTTTGTTTCACCCTGCCCTTACTAGCATCCCTCTGACCCTCTGACCGACCTGATATGTGTGCTGGGGGCTATAAACTCTATTGCCACAACAAACCTCAGCGCCACTTGCTGCCACAAACTCGTTTTTCCTCTCATCTCTGTTTTCAGGCAAACCTTTGGACACTCTACCCCTCACTGCACCTAGTTACACAAACAGGTTCCAAACACCAAAAAGACTCTTGCAACATGATTTATTGCACTGCAAACAGCAAGACTTGTTGTTACCAACAATGGGACCTGTTTTTATCAACAGAACGGACTCTTAGATCTGGCCGGTCTCACATGTTTTAGACCCTGAAGCAAGGTCCAGCTGCAAGATAAGATTGTCTGTTTGACCTGGGTGGGAAGAGAATTACTGTTGGGCTTGTGTGACAACCTGCCCGGGCGGGGACCCCAAGCTTGTGTAACCATGGTAATGAAACAAATGCATTGTGTCAAACCTGTATAAAAGGAAGAGCCAAAGGAGTATCAGCAGAGCACTTCCCTCAGACATCCCGGTGTCTGCAGTTGACGTGATCTCCTCATGAGAAATAAACCTTTTTCTTGTCTTCCAGTTTCCAGCGCTTGCCTCATTATTTTGATAGCGAACCCAAAGTGAATTAGAGGTGGAACCCTGCACCGGGCAGCATTGAGGGTCTTAGAAGACTCGCTGCCTTTCACACTGCATGGGAAATGGAATCACAAGTTAGAACCAAAAGAAGCAGCAGTGGTTCTGAAATAGTTGGAGACATATTTGTTCATTGATTCCTTCTGTAGGAGTTGTTTTGAATGATCTCAAAATTAGAAACTTGTCCACGCTAGTTGATAAGTTAGCTACTAGTACCGCAAATTAAATCTTAATGTGGACACTGAAATGATAGCTATAAGGTTTGTGGTAATGGAGAATCGCCTTGCGTTAAACATCCTTCTTGCTTAGGAAGGCGGAGTCTGCAAGATGTTGCAGGTTCAGCAATACTGCACCTATATTCCGGACAAGAGTGAGAAGGTGAAGAGATACATTAAGAATATTATAGATTTAAAGGGAGATTTAAAGAAGTTGGAAGCTACAGCTGCTTGGGAAGCAATTGGAAATAGATGTTCTGCAATAGGCAAATGGTTCAGAAACCTTGGGTGTGGGATATTGGGTTCTATTTTGAAACCCTTTCTCACAGTTGAATTTGTGCAATCTGCTTGTTTGCAATCTTTAAGGGGTACAAGTGAAAAAAGCTAAAGGAAAGGAGCAGGAAAGAAGGGGAATAAGACGAAAGAGAAAAGATGTGGAACTAGAGTAGAATCAGTGCAGATTTTAAGATGAAATGAACTCCTGGAAAACTCTAGATGAAAAATGTTGAAAAAATCAGGGTTTTGAGCTGGTCTCATCTGATAAAATTCATATATTGAGTGTGATGGATAACATTGCCATCAGAGTGGGAGCAGCGCAATCTTTTTTTTTTTAACTTTATTTATACTTTTTTAGTTATAACAGCCAGTCAAGCAGTACATATCATACATTGCTATCAGTGCAGTTACTATTTCTGAAATTAAACAGTCCAACACATTTGAGATAATTTTAATTATGTAGGAGCAGCACAATTTAGGCTCCACCCTTACACATCACAATTATGCAATTATATACTTGTAACTGACATTAAATTCAGTATGTGCCTTAACTTCATTAACATGTGTGAAGCATTAAAATGCAATAACGAAATGTAATTATTGTAGAGATTAGAGACTTATACACGTATACATTAATGTTCTTTTGAAACGTATAAACATGTACTCTTTTACTCACATTTTACATTTATTCTTCAAGTTACACATGCACATGTATAACCATTTTACTCGAAGTGCATTAAATTCTTAATTAAACTTATCCTGACTACAGGCCTCAATTGAAATGCATTTTGCTTTGCCAGCATGTTCTCTCTTTCTTTGCAGGTGTATTATCATGATTCTCGTTAGTTAGAAGAAAGGCTTGTTGTTGGTATTAGACTGCTGATAGTGAGGCTTGGAGGAAAGAACTTGGCAGTGAAAGTGGAGAATTAATGGTCGAAATAGGCCTTCTGTTCATCATGTAGCAGGATGGAGAGATGTTCAAGGTTGAGAACTGCAGAAAAAGTTTGATGTGACGGGAAACTGAAGGGATGTTGCAGATGCACTTGAGTAATGATTTGGTTGGTTCCTGGTGGTGTGAAAGGAGATAAGGATGTTTCTGAATCTACTGTTACTTTTAAATTGGTTTTCTCACAACTGGAAGACATGACATTCCATTTAGACTTCAAGAGGTACAAACCTCTCGGCTTGCCCTATTCTTGCAAGTTTGAAGCGTTAAGCTAAACACTTATTTCCTTTTTCCAAGACTTCTACTGAAGTCTGACCATGCTGCACCTTCTATGCTCCCAAATTAGAGACCCTTGGTAGATGATTCTATATTTGACCTATGTTTAGAAGAGAGAAGGGGAGTTTCTTCATGGAACACCGGTTTGTGTTAATCTTTTTCTTTTGTTGTTATGGCTATCACTATTCTGTTTCTCATTTTATTGTGTCTCAAATTACTGATTTATTTCAGCTTATCTGCTGTAGTGCAAAGCTTTTGAAATTATTATTGGTTTGCTTATATACTGGATTGATTGGAATCCAAACTAAAATCCTTTAACCATATTTGGCGATTCCTAGTCCTTATTGTGGAGTCACATTGGCTTCACAAGTTAGAAATGTATTGTTGATGTCTTCTCCCTTTCAGTGTTTCATGTGAAACAACAAAGCTCCATTCTACTAATGGGGAAAATCTTTAATGACTTGACTAAGAGCCAGGGACTGTTCACAGAGGGTCGAGGATGGGTGTCCCTTAGGATAACAAGGTGGTGAAACTAAAGGAGGATCTCCACAATCTCAGGGAACAACAAAGGTGTTTTACAGTAGCACAAAATTTGCAGTTTGAGGTGTTTCTTCGATAATGGGCCTCACAAACTTTGCCAAACAGAAGAAAATCAAAGAGAACCTCTGGACAAATAGAAAATGGGAGGGATGGCACAGAGGCACAGATGACTGAAGAATGCCACCTTTACAGATGGGCAGATAAAACTGATCATGGCAGACCTTTCCATACCATGCAAGTACTTTCTTCCCCACAGATGGCAATCAAGTTAGCTCCAGAATCAGCGATTTTCTCCCCAGAATGTGTGATCTCCCTCACCCTGTTGTACATTTAATTTCCTTTTGCTTGCGATCATTCACCCCTGATGCAAACTGGTAATTCCTAGGCACCCACCTCAAGCCTCTTAGGCAGGGCTGACGCGAATGACTGCAGTATAAATAGATCTGTCTGTGCTGGAATTGCTGGCTGAATGGAAACAACAGCAATCAGATTAAGCAGCTCAATTAGGCACAATTGTTTAGGTGGATTTGGTACATAATGGGATTGAGTGCAGACCACCCACAGAGGGGATGCAGGCTTTCAGATCACCTTCTCATACAGAGAGGATAACGAGAATGGAGACTGCGGAGAGAAAACTGCACACTGGAAAATGAATCGTCTCATGGCGCTTAAATTAGATTGTACTTTAACCCAACTCAGTGGTGTCCACTTTATATGTTATTTTTTAACCATTCAAACACCATACATTATGTGGATTTGATTCAGTTACACAACAACAAATAAAATATGAATGATTAGCATGAAGAATTTATGTGAAAAAAGGAAAATGCAGAGAATAAACATAAGAAAAAAATGGACATGAAATTCAGCTCCTGAGAGGTGGAGCAAAAGGTATCGGATGAGTGTGGTTATACCTCCAGCCTTCGGTGGTTTAGGAAAGTGGAGGCAATACAAGTCAGTTCTCAGTTCCACGGGTAACATTATCCAAAAAGCCACATTGAAATCGCAAGTATTCGCCTCAAAAGCATGAAATGCTGAGTCAGCAAATCCTTAATGTAAATCTGTGACCCATTGGTTATACACAAATCTCTGCAACATGCGCGTAACCCACTGAGCCAATTTACCAGATTACTGCGTCAAACAGTCTGTCCACAGGCACAGTCTGTAAGAGGCTGATAGGCATTTAAGGAGATAGACTCAGTGATTTTCAGAGAAGCCAGGAGAGCTGCCATGCAACATAAACTCCTCTTGCCCTACTGACCTTCCAGAGGACCCAAACCTGTCAGTTATTCCCCTAGAAACCAGTCCACTGGCAAACTCTAAAATACCAAACCTCTTGCCCACTTCAGACATCTTCCTTGCCACCTCTTGCATCAAGTATAAGAATTTTAAGGGCATTATTTAGTGTTCGGCAGATGCAGCATATCCACGACAAAGCGGTGAATGTCCCATCCACCCTATTTAGAGGGTATAGAGGGCCAAACACTCTAAGCAGAGCGGTCCACAGCATTTGGCGGATGTCCAATATCTGCCAAACTCTAAAGAAGGCCCAAAGCTATTATGCACTTATAAATATATAAATATTTAGTTCAAAATCCTTTGAAATGGGAAAATCTCTTGTTCTGTACTGTCCTGCACACCTAATGCCAAATGAAGGGTCATTTATGTACTATTAAGTTGCTCTAAGCATTTATATACCATTAAGTTGCTTTACACTTAGAGCCTGAACCTGACTTTGGCGGGAGTCTCGCTGTCCTGTAGGGTGTCGGAGGACATTATGTCTATTTAGAGATCATCACTGGCCCAGCAGTCAACTCTGTACCTTCAGGTTCCTCTGAAAGCACTGCAAGTTTGATGCACAGCCCTTGTCTTTCAGGCAGTCAGGCACCAAACTTTTTTGTTTCTCAAAAATAAACAGGAGCTGTTATTGAAAAACAAAATAAAACTAATGAACCTTCACACCCTGGAAGTTTGCTCCCAGGGTGTAAGGATTATTTTTCATTTTTTTTCTGTCTGGCTCTGCCAGGTTTTTCCTGATGGTGACAGACAGAATAAAAAAAAACATCAGACTTCTCGGTCTGAATTGGATGGGCAGTCTCATAGCTTCACTCCTATGGTAGAGCGAGCAGGGGCAACAACATCAGAAATATAATGGTCCGCCTAACCCTAAATATGGCACTCAGAGCGTCAGTCTGACAGGCAGGGTACTCTGCTGCTTTTATGATGGAATACCCTGTCGGCCAAATTCAGAATTGGGCCCATAGTCATAGAATGCGGGTGTGTCACCAACCAGGAGACTGGCAGCCATGTCTGCCACCTTAGGAATAAAGAAAATAATACCTTTAGCCTCACTCCTTGGAAGAGGTTTTCCACTTCACCTTGAACCTGCCTGTGAAAATACCCAAGCAGGCGTTGTTCAGCTAAAGGGAGAGAGAACCACTGAACTATGTAGGATACCACATTTGTGGATGCAACTGTGATTGCTTGATTATTATGCTACTGACTGGTCTCACTGGGTTGTAGGTGAGATAACGTAAAAGGTAGAGATGCGCACTAATAAACTCACATGCTGTGGAAAAAGCTACTCAAATTTGATGGCGTACTGTTTGTGTATCTGTCGTCATGTGTATGACATGTCCTAACATGTGTAAGAAAGTTATTGGCTCTTCTTGGCAAAGCCGGACGAAATGGGTTAGTTCTTACAGTCTTGATGATCTGCACTGGATACAGCAGTCACGTAAAAAGCAGCAGATGCTTTGGTGGCAAAACCAGTGGACTCTGGGGGGCATATGTACAAGTCCCTATCGCCATGGGAACATCACTTTTTGTGACGTTCCCGTGGTGATAGGGGCCTTGCCTTATGTACAAGGCAGCATTAAGCCACTTAACGTGGCTTAACGCTGCCTTGTACATAAGGCACCCTTTCACGCTATGGTTAGCGTGAAAGGGGCGTGCAGTGGGTGTTGCAGTGGGCGTTCCACTGCAGCTCCCATTGTATTTGACGCTGCCCCCTATGTACAAGGGTGGCGTACATAGGAGGCAGCGCCAAAATGAAGACCAGGAAAATCCTGGTCTTAACTTGGCGAAACGAGGATAAATGCATTATTTCTCCTCATTTTTGCTTTTTCCATGTGTGCTGCACTTTTTCCATGTGTGCTGCCTTGTGCAGCACACATGGAGAAAGCAAAATGCCATGGTTTGTTTATGTACACGAAGGTGTCCCTTCCTGTACATAAACAAACCTTTTAAAAAAATGCCATTTTGTAGCTTTCATGTGTGCTGCATGAAGCAGCACACATGAAAGTTACAAAATGGCATTTTAGGATTGTTTATGTGCAGGAAGGGACACCTTCCTACACATAAACAATCCTCCCCTGCACGCAGACACCCTTGCACTCTGGTGCAAGGGTGCCTGCGTTGGCGCTAAGTTGTTAAACTAAGCGCCATCGCAGGAGGAAACACACAAGGCTGCACCACATTCTTGTAAATATGGTGCAGCTTTGCGTTTTTGAAGTGGCGGAGCGTGTCGTTAAGCCCAGGAGTCTAACGACACGCTCCGCCACTTCATTGTACATATCCCCCTGGGTTTTCAAGTATTTGCAAAACCAGTGCGTCTGGCTTGCACCTTGTAAAGAGAATTGCAGTTTGGTACCCAGTGACACCTGCCTTCTGCATGAGGGGCTGGGCGAGTCAGCTAACCTCCGATGCTCTGGCCAGGACTGCTGACAAATCTGCACTGACTGTGTATGAGGTGAGGAGCTACTATGCCATATCAACAAAACCATTAAGTAAAGTCAAAGGCAAAATTTAACCATCGACAAAATGCAATAGCCCTGTTCTGATCGCATGAATACTTGCAACAGATAGCTTAAACTGTCTGTAGCCAGACACTAAGAAAACAATCTCTGCTTAAAAAGCTACAAGAGCAACCCTTAAACCCATGAGAACCTGGGCTTGATACAAAATTATGCAACAAGGGTTCTTACAGGTATCATTCAAGCCAACATATGTATTTTGAGGTTAGATGTCCTCATGCACTCAAGGCTTTAGTGACAATAGGTAAACAGAAAACCACCATAAAATAAAAAAGAAGTTGAATTACCTGAATTATTCCAATGTGACCTGGGGTCACATTACACTCATTTCTGGATTACTTGATGTACATATCCTTGTGGTTTTTATATGTCATTGTGATTGGTTGATAATTAAGATAATTAAACTAGCACCAATACAAGCAAAACTCTTCTAGGTCCAGGAACTAAGCACAACTGCAGAAAGCTACCACGAAGAGGCACCTTTTGTGGCCTTCTGATTCAAGCTGCCAAAGAGGCCCCCGTTTCTGGGAAAAATCTTCCTGGTTGTAATCCAACAAAGTGTTGGCACAGCTGCCAGGCACTCTATGGATTGCTGTGAGGAGGGCACCTTTAAAGGTTGTATGACGTTACAACGCATGCCATTACCCCCGCATGCCGTTGCAACGCAAATCTTTACCGCGACTTGCTGTCGGGGGTGCGCTGGAAGTTGGAATAGTATAATTTACTATTCCAACTCCAGTGTGTGCAACAGTAGGGAAGGTGTTGGAGTTAAATCCAACACCTTCTACCCCCTGCAACAAGCCTTTCGCGTTGCAACGGCATGCGGGGTAATGGAATGCGTTGTAACGTATGCGGTGTAACGGTTGTTTCCCCCTCTAAACCATAGAGGTCTTTCCAGAGGGAGCCTAGCATAAACCCTGTGTGATCACAGTTGAGGTCTCACACAGTCAGTTCTTTGGAACACTCTGGCAAGGTGGGCAGCTCTGGACAAAGTGAAGTCATTTTAGCCATTTCATCAGAAAAAGTTAACTCTGTGTTAAATAGGCAACATAGGAGAGGAAAATGAGGTTCCTTAGAATCTTTAAAACTCTCCAGTCCAGGATTACCTCCAACGATCTGAAGGAATGTGCAGAGCATGGCAAAGAACAAAAAATACAGTTGAATTTATTTATTTAAGGAGTTTTCTATAGTGCTGGCAAGACCCAAGGGTATCAGAGCGCTTTACATACATTGTCCAAGGCAGTGTTGGATAACATTGATTACAAAATAAATCTTGTAGAAAAATCAGTCAAAGTATAACCTGTAGAGGAATAAACATAATGTACAGCTCAAGGGAGAGGTTCCAGATGAGATATGTTATGTTAAAGCAATTTATAGAGCGCTTGAATACCCGGAGGTGTCTTGGCGCTAACTTTGCTCGAGCACAACAAGGATAGGACCCTTAATTATTAAAAAGCCATGTTTTCAGACCCTTTCTAAAGGATAGGAGGGAGGGCAAGGCCCTGATGTGGGGGGAAAGAAGATTCCAAATCTTTGTCGTGCCTGTAATGAAGCTTCTTCCTCCTCAATTCGGCCTCTGGAATCTGGGGATCACTGTGTTTTTTGGCCCCAGATGATCACAGATTTCTGCTGGGTTCGTACCATTCAAATGCCTACCTCAGAAACTTGGTGCCAATGTCATGCAGTGCCTTATAGGCTATGCAGAGAACCTTAAATTTGATACAGTTCCTGACTGGCAGTCAGTGTAACTTGTAGTTTGTCAAGGAGACTGACTGAAATTTGGGAATGTCCAAGAGCAATCTGACTGCCGCATTTTGCAAGGTCTGTAGATTATTAAAATATTCTTCTTGCATATTTAAATACAAACTATTGCAATAGTCAATTTTTGATAGGACTAGAGCTGTAATGACAGTTTTTTAGCATCTGATGGGATGTACGGAAGAATGTATATAATCATCCTCAGGGTGTAGAACTAGGATGAAACAACTGAATTGATCTGATTTCCAAAGTTCAGTTTATAATCAATGACAACTCCTATGTTCTAAGCCTTTCTCACAGGAGTAGGAAGTGGTTCCAGACCCTCTGGCCACCAGGATGGGGACCAAACCGAGAAATGGTTTTCAAATAAGATAACCTCAGTTTTTCCTGAATTTAGCTTTATACAGTGTTTGCTCATCCATTCACTGATTACTCACATGCAATCGTGAAACCTAATGCCAATGATGTTCCCATTATTAAATGCTGACACCACAATTTGTGTGTCATCGGCATAGGAGGTAAGGGTGAAACTGAAGGATCCTTGTGCGACCCCGCATAGCAGGGAAAACGGTTTGGAAACAAACTGATCCAGGGCCACAGTTTGCTCTCTTCCTTCCAGAAACAAAATCAGCAGGGCGAGTGTCTACTCTTTGATCCCGATCTCCCCTAGGCAGTCGATCATAACCTTATGGTCGACTGTATCAATGGCCACCGACAAATCGAGGAGAATAATGGCTGCAGTTCCTCCCTTATTCAATGCTGCCCTTATCTCCTCCATGGCCTTTATTAAGGCAAACTCAGTGCTGTGTCCAGGTCTGAACCCAAACTGCGTTGGGTCTAGAAGATGGTTCTCTTGAATGAATTGAGCAAGCTGTTGGTTCATCACTTTCTCAGCAACTTTTGTAGGTAGAGGTAGGTGAGAGATAGGACAATATTTGTTTGGGTCTGCAGGGTTCAGGCTAGGTTTTTTTATAAGGGCAAGAATAGAGGCCTTTTTCCACTGTGAAGGAAAGTGTCCAACTTTGAACATTGAATTAAAGATGTTAGTAAGCTTGGAAGTTATCAGCTCTGGAACAAGCTTCACCACCAAATGAGGACAGGGGTCCCTAATGGTCAGCGAGATTTAGGAGATTGAATCAAATTGACAACCTGTTCTGGAGTAGCCGCGAAGAATTCTGAAAAGGTCAACTGTTCTAGATCTTCCTGAGGATTTATTATTCAAATTGGAGTTGAATCTTATTTGCATCAAATTTCAAATAGATTTGATCAACTTTGTCCGGGAAACAATGGGCAAGTGAGTCACAAAAGGACTGACTACTGCTTACTACTTTGTTACCTGGTAGTGTAGTTAATTTTGTAACTACCTAGAATAATTCTTTGGACAAGTTTTTTGAAGACTGAATTTGCTGCTTGTAATAGGTACTTTTTTCTTTTGTCAATAAGAGTTTGTGCGTTCACCTTTTTCTTTCCTGTCTTCTACAGTTTTGTTTTTCCTTTCTAAGCGCTTCAGTAAACCAAGGCGCAGAGGGTTTTTTCCTATGAGTATTAGTAGTCTTAAATGGGACGAGGGTTGAAAAGGCTCAGATTAGCCAGTTAACATAGTCCGATATAGCTTGTTTAGGATCTTGCAAATGTAATGGCTGAGACTGTGATAGCTGCTGGGTGAGTTGGTCTCTATTAATTATATTACAGGCTCGAAAGCTGGTTGACCCATCATGCACGTTGTTAGGTTGGGATATCTGTAGAATATACATTTTGAACATGACTGCATGAAGACCTATCTGTCATAGCTGCCTGGATGGGAATGAATTGCCTCCAGCTTAACTCATCTAAAACAGAGATACTCCTATTAGGTAAAGATTCTCATCTCTGGGCGACAAGTGGCGGCCGCCAATGCTGGGCGCTCCTCCTGTGCCAAAAACCGTCGTAAATAACCTTAGCGTTTGGTTCGACAACACCCTCTCTTTTGAGGACCAGGCTAAGTCCATGGCAGGGACTTGTTTTGGCCTACTGCGTGGTTGGACTACTGCAATAGTCTACTGCTTCGATCTAATAAGTTCGTAATCAACAGGCTACAGGGCACTATGAACTCGGCAGCCTGAACACTGTTTGCCCTGCCTAGATATAGTTCGGTCTACGCTCTGCTGCGTCGCCTTCATTGGCAGCCCGTAGTACAAAGAATCCAGTTCAAAGCGCTCTGCACTACACATAAAATTCTTGCAGGCGCCGGCCCGGCGATTCTGAGCAATCTATGTCACCCTTACACTCTGACCCACGTTCTTCGCTCCGCTGACCTACATCTGATATGCGTGCCGCGGTTCTGTAGGTCCAGAGCAGGGGGTTGCTCATTCAAGGTGCTTGCACCTGCTCTGTGGAACTCTCTGCCGCTTTCTATCAGAAACACAACCAATCTCCTGTCCTTTAGAAGGGCTGTGAAGGCCTGGCTTTTTCAAATGATCTAGTAGCGCCTCTCGCATCCTCACCTCTGGCTTTTAGCGCTGGGACATCCCCTTGCCGGGACAGCCATGCGCTCTACAAATCTTATAACATAACATAACATGATCTGGCCAGATCAAAGGCAAGACATCCTTAACAAAGATTTGAGGATTATTTGACAATATTCCATCCAATTTGTGGCCTGCCTGATGGGTAGGATTATGAATTAGTTGCGAGAGGCCTAAAGTAGTCATAATTTCCATGAAAGTCCCGGTGTCTTTGTCAGTGGAGGCATCAAGGTGAAATCTTTTGAGCATAAATCGGCTTCCAGCTGTGATTAAAAAATTGCTCCTAGGGCCAGGTGGGCGATATATGAGCATACCATTAAATGATTGTTATTTTAGTGAGTTCAATACTAAAAGAAAGTGCTTCACAATCTGGGAATTAAGCTATGTCAAATTTGGCAGTAAAGCATTCTCGATAAATAATGGCTATGTCGCCATCCCTTTTAAGAGATCTATCTAATCTATGGATAGAATATCCTAAGGGGACTGCAATTGCCAGGTTGGGACTCGAAGACGCATCCGCCCAGGTTTCGGTTATAAAAACAATATCGGGTTAATGACTGCCTATAAAACCAGTGAATTCAAACCTGCATTTGACTAATGAGAGCGATTTTATAAGCGAACACAGCATTTTCGTAGTAGGACCCTTGGTGATAGGTGAAACGTCAAATGGCAGGTTTGCCAACTTCGTTGCGTTGATAGAGGACTCATGCTCCTTTATTTGAAAGCCACATTTGTGACAAATTAAATTGGTCGGGAGAGGAAGTGCAACGAGATTAAAACATGTACAGCCCGAAGTGTGGCCTAAGAGATTAAATGCTCGAAGTTCCCTACCAGAATAGCATCTTCTGACTGCATGATGTGAGGCAGAACTGCCAGGGGTTCTGGCATTCGGCGCAATCTGGGCGCGGACGGGACAGGTTGTGTTATAAGCGTTGATAAAGGCAGTGTTAGATAACATTGGTAGCATTTCCTGTAGGGGAATGAACATAATATACGGCTCTGGGAAGAGATGCCGGATGAGATTTGAGATGTGTGCTAAGTATTGGAGCCAGAAGGGTTAAGGTGCTGATTTAAGAGAAAATCTTTTAATTGTCTTTTAAATCTCATGATGGAGGGATTCATCCTGATATATACTGGGAAGGAGTTCCAGATTTTGGGGGCATTGACAAAGAAAGAGCGTGCTAGGGCTTTTTATTTATGTTTTTTGGGGGAGAATGTTCCAGTTAAGCTGGTGTACTTTAATAAAAGGTTATAGAAAGAAAATTGGATCCACCCATTGGAAGTCTCTCTGCTGCCTAAGTGAATATGGTTCCTTAAACTGTTTCCTGTGTACAAGAGTTCTCTTATTACAATTCTTAGTGAGACATTATCGCAGTTCTCAGTTTGTTTTTACCTTGTGAGCTGAGTCTCCATCCATTACGGTGAGAATGTTGAAAGGCATTAAGAACTGGTCTGAGCAATCTAGTGAGATAAAGTTGGAGCTTCATAACAAATATCAGGTCCAGTGTAGAGCCTTTACTGTAGATAGGGTAGGTACAATGGTAGAGTAGGTGCTTGTGATAGGTAGAATTTGAGGAGGGATGCAAGAGTCTCTTTGACTTTTCCCCAGAGGAGGTGGAAACTACCCAGGAAAATATGGTCACAAGAGGTGAGTTGATCAGTGGTATATTCAATAAAACCACCGGTAAAACTATTTTTGTGCTAGATGGGTTGCATAACTTAATTTAGGTTTAGGTGGTAGGTTAGTAATCTCCTTTGAGGTACTGAACACAAAAGAAATTTTGAGTTAATTAGTTGCATTTAAGGAATACATTGTGTGTAAATGCAACCACCACCAGTAGTTTCTGCTCTATCAGGTTGGAGGTTGTTGCATCCTAGTTGAACCAGCTTTCCATGAGTGCATTGGTGATGTGTAGCAAATAGCTGTGTTGACTGAAAAGAAGTGAGTTTTCTGAGGCTATTTGGGCAGATTGATATTTGATTGCTTTAAGGATGTCAAGGTCAGTGACTAAGATTATAGGATGTTTTGTGGAATCTATTATTACAGGTTATTCAGGAACGTGTTTGTGGTAATATGCATGGGCAATTGTACCAAAGTATTGGCATTGGTTTGCATGGTGCGTTCCTCCAAAGATGGCGTGTCAAGTGAGGTGTAACAGGGGGAGGGTTATAACAGAGGAAGGGTTAGAACAGCAGCCCCTGAGAGGAGAGTGCTTGTTGGATTGAGGAATGGAAAGTGTGGTTTGCAGACTTTATATTCTACAATAGTAAGTAGGTGTGATGAAGTAGGATGTGAGTAATCACACCTCTCATGTGAATCATGGAGTGAGTCATTTTGTGGAGAGTTAGTTTGTGTTTGTTGTTTGGTGTAGATGAGATGGACCAGGAGATTGGTTGACGTAAGAAGATTGCATTGAGGGGCAGTGGTAGCTACTTGGAGGACAGAAGGCCCCAAGATTGGTCCTTGACAGTGTTTCGGTCTGTGTGAGTTTAACAGAAGATTTGTTCCAGGTTATAGTCTATCTTGATTTATGCTCACATTATTCTGTCAGGCACCATTTCACAAGGGAAATGTAGGCAATAGTAGGGAGTAGTAGGAAAGTGGAGGAGGGTGGTAGGCATGGTAACAGCATTAACATTCCTAGCCATGGAGACTGCTAGAGACTGGAGGGTATCAATCAATGTGGTGGACATATTGGCATGGTTGATATCAAAAAGGCTGGATCATGACCAAATCATTTTCATACAGAGTGATATATATCTAACATTTCTGGTTGTGGAAACCAAAGAAAATACATTTTGTCCTGTAAGAAATTTTTGAGACTAAGAAGAAAAAGCATAGTGTATCATTTTTGGACCGCATGTCCTTATCAGTAGGTCAGTTTTAATGAAGTCCAGTCTGAGACAACGGTGTTTGGCACTAAAGTTTGGTTAGATCAGAAAGGCATAGGATATCTCAGATGATGTTATACATTCTGGTCTTTGGTCTGATATATAGCGCTCTTTATTTTGAAGTTCATAAGAAAATTGTGCAAAAAAAACATGTAAGCTATCGATCCTGAGAACCAGACTAAGGTCCTTTATTTAGAGTTTGGTGAACAGGTTACTCCTTCACAAACATTACAGATATCCCGTTCACTTTATTACAAGTGCCATGGCATACAATGCACTTGTATTAAGGCAGACAGGATAACTGGCCAATTTGTTAATCAAGCCTTAGTATCGGAGAGCTGCAATATGCAGTGGTGGGGTATTATTCTGTAGAAAAAACTATTTAGCTTTAAGAGTAATAAGATGTTCCTTTAGGAGTCAAATATGTGTGTCAGTAGGATCTCAAGTGTGGTTGAGGCACATTAAGTTGCAAACACACACTTAGGTAAAAATCGCCTTTGCTGCAACGTTAACAGGGTGTGGGGACACTTTTGAGTGAAAAAACACATTTAGCAAGAATAACACATTTAGGTGATAAATCACATGTGAGTGAAAAATCACTCTTGGTGCAATATCAACAAGAGTGTGGACACACATCTAGGAGCAAAAATCACATATTAAGAGCAAATACGTATTTAGGCATAAAACTCATTAAACCTAGATACACATGTGATTAATACTAACTAGCTGTACTTAGTTTACATGCTGTTAGCATCAAGATAGTACCAGTTCTCCAACAGATGAAAACTATCGTTCAAAAATGTCAAAGCCCAAGACCAACATCCTCCCTTTCACATTACATTCTATCTAATACATAAATTCAGAACCCATTTAGAAATAAACTCTCTCTACGCTACTGTACCAGAATCTATTACAACACATAGAGCCTCTGTCTGCTAAACACGCTAGATTATCAGAACCAACCCTATCCCCTAAATACAACTATAACATAAGTAGACATGCACATACTACTTTGGTTACCTAATCCCAAATAAGGAACATATCTGTATAAGTAATATACAAGAGTAAGAGACAACCAAAAGTAAGGTTTTCAATTAGTGGATTAATCAAATAAATAACCAACCAGCATTGCACAAGCCATTGTTGCTTCTTCAAAATAGATACATAAGTGCCACGCTGTTCTCATCTCAGCAGGCTAGTGGTTTCTCCCCCATACAGCAAGCTCCTTGATCTGAACAGAAACCCACCTTCATTGATGGCAAAATACATCTATTACAGCAAAACTATCAATCAAAAATTCAACCACCACCACTCTCAGACTTACTGAAGCTTTGTAAAAATGTAAATACTGCCACAATATGCTGGTGGCTGAAATCTAGACCCCTGAACCCAACTCTTAAGAAACTCACAAAAATACCATCAGAACGAAAACACGTTTCAACCCACAACCTCATATTCGGATCACAGAACAAGAACACTAACAAAATTAGTGAATACCTCAAGCAAAAATGCCGGACCAACAGACTCAAGACAACCAAACTGAAGTAGACAGTGGCCCTAAGAAGGATTCTCTAACACACTATCAAATCAGCCCAAACCCAAAAGGCTTTGCAATCAACAGTGGAAGCTAATCTTCCTCCACATAGATAGTCATTAACAAATCTGAGACGATAAGAATCCTGCTATAATAAGTAAGCTAACCCCTTGAGATTATGCTACACAGATCATGCAGTGGCAAGACACTTAAAACATGATAGGAAATAAAAGCAAAGGCATTCAAATGCTTCAATACACGAACAGGGCCCCCTAATTGTCACACAAACACACAAGCAAGATAAAACTGAGCACACCCACCATCAACACAGTCAACGTTCAAAACAGCAAACACAGTTGAAGCCCAAATATCCCTCCTCAGTAGAAACATTTAGCCTCCACATAAGGAAAGCTCACTGGGTCCTCTCCACAGCACATTCGGCCACACCACAAAGCTCAAAGAAATACTTATTAAAACTCCAAGTAAATGTTGATGACACGTGTACCTCCAAGCCCTTCGAACCTGAATCTCACACAAACAGAAGTCCTTCCCCTCCACATCCTAACCACATGCCTCTGGTTCAGCTAAGCCGACATTCAGGTAAAAAAACAACAAAGACTACCTTCCATGTTTCACACATCACAAATAATAAACATCCACATCAAAGCAGATCAAGATTGGCCCAAATTTGGAAGCACCTCTTCACACAACCTCATCCAAGTCTCCCTAGCGCACATTACCAAAAGATAGGTACAACCACCTTCGTTGATCTGATTACCCTGCGCTGTTTTGTACCATGGCCCCATCCTACCCAGAACACCAGAAAGCCCCAAAGAAACAGTCAAAGCTGAGAAACATAAACAATAACTCAACTGTCAGCTAATCAATGCTAAATCAGTCTCTACAGTCCCCCGAAATTCATGACCTACTGCTAGGAAACCAAATAGAATTCTTATGCACCACAGAATCCTGGTTCTTCGACAACTGTGCACCATTTATACAAAACACAATTCCAGAAGGCTAGAAAGTTGCCATGAAAAATCGTCAAAGAAGCAGACTGTTTAGCCATTGTTTACAAAAAATAAATACTAACTACCTTACACTCTAACTCAAAAATCAAAAATTGCGAAATTCTCCACAAATGGAACTATACCCCAAACCTAAGCCACAAGCATCTGATATGCAGACTCCAGCCCATTACCACAAGTTTGGAGATACCTTTAGCAATGTGGTAGCTTCCATAATATTTGACAACCAGATCCTTCTAGGAGTCTTCAACATGTTGTATGACGAATATAACAAATATTGTATCCAACTGATGTCTGAGAACATGAAATCCCTACACTCACCCTTAGAATAAAAGGAAGCACTTACATAGTGGCACACAACCTTGGTACCATCTTCAGCTCCCAAAGCATTATCAAACCCAACGCCCTCTACCCACTAACCTTCAGAGACCACTTTGCCTTTCATTTTTCCCTTCTCAACATACAGAAAATCAATGCAACAAAATGCCCTAAACTCTTGCAAGGTCAAGTCCATGAACACAACCAAGAAAAACTATTTGAACACAACCCCTTCGCACCTGAACATCAAACCCCTTTACAATATCACAAGAACTCAAGACACTAATTAAAAGCCATCAATGCTCTGGTGCCCTCCACCACCTTCCACAAGAACCAAAGGAGATAACCGAATAACTGGTTCAGCAGTGACCTGAGAAAAATTAAAATAACTAACAGGAACACAGTACAGAAACGGAGGAAAATAAATAATGCAACAACTAGGATAAATTATACACTTTAGATTGTACCATACTATATTATGAAAAGTCCAAACAAATTCTACTCTGACAGGATATTGAATGCCAAATGGCAAAGCAAATAAGTCTTCAAACTTATCCATGAAATGAAAACCCAGCTGCCTGATCATCAACAATCCAATCTTTTCAAGAATTTTTAAACAATCTTCTCTTCTATAATCTCATTAATGTATGAGCACATCAAATCTAAAATGAACCTAAATACTTATCACCAGCTACCATCTCACGGATCTCCCACTGAGCACTCATCCAAACTCTAGAGAGACTCCTCTCCAGCTCCCTACAACTTCTCATGACACAAAGCAATAACCCTACCACTTCACAAACCTATGCCTTCCTTACATTTTCAAAGAAATCATGGCCTTCCCTTGAATCTCCGATGCTTACCAGGACATCTTCAACATCTCCCTGGAGGATGCAGTGGTGCTTCCACAGTTTAAAATCACACATATCAAACCATTACTGAAAACAAAGCTCTTTAGACCACAGTGATACCAAAGGGGAAGATGGACGGAGCGTTAGAGCAAATCAAACACTCACCCCCAGTCAACTGATCTGGGTTTAATCCATCATCATTCTTTAGCTCACTCCACCACCCCAGTTCAGACATGGCCATATGCAAATCAGTCTGACCCTGTGCCTCATGGGAACAGTCCAGCCCGAACTGCCAAGCCATGTCTTCCCTGGACCGGAAACAAGCATCCTGGGACCGGTTTCGGGTTCAAAACCCTCATCAGCCAGGCTATCTTGAATCCAGTGGCAAAGTGAGCAAGGGACCCACGTCTGGGCATACCCTGCCAACTTAGGGCGAACAAAGCGATACCAAAGGGGAAGATGGACGGAGCGTTAGAGAAAATCAAACACTCACCCCCAGTCAACTGATCTGGGTTTAATCCATCATCATTCTTTAGCTCACTCCACCACCCCAGTTCAGACATGGCCATATGCAAATCAGTCTGACCCTGTGCCTCATGGGAACAGTCCAGCCCAAACTGCACACAGTGACACAAACAAAACTAGGACAATCTCAAACTTACCATTTCCAGGAAAAGTACCAGCATGCTTGGTATATCATTAACTCTAAATCTTCCTGGAATAAAACAGGCGACTCAAATGGGTACACAAATGGGTTGAAACCCTGCAAAACATTCGGCCTAGTTTCTATATGGGATGGCCTGAAAGTGCAAGCAGATAAAGATAGTGCGGTCAGCTTTATGCTACTACATCTTTATGTGGCCTTACATACCGTCAAGCACAACATTCTAATCAAAAGACTCCAAGATATGGGAATCAACAACCTAGCACTAAAAGGGTTCCAGTTCTTCTTATTAAATAAAACAGAAAATGTCTCTGGGTCAAATCTCCTCTTCCTCTCAAGCCCTATCATTTGGAGTGCCAGAAGGATCTGCCATCACTGCCTCAAAAAAACACATTTATCTGAGCCTTGTACAACTACACTATCTGTTCAATCACTCACACTACAGTATGCTGACAAAACACAGATCACATTTAAAATTGGAAAAATATGCACACTCAATCTCAAAAACATAAACAATTGCACAACAAAATAGAAATAATGGCAGCTGGCAACATAACTCCACTACCCTCTTCCATCCTCTGTCTCCTTCGCTAGGATCCACTCCTTACTCCACACAAGGAGTGAAGAACTGGCATCACCATGGTCCAATCCCTCCTTAATCCTGGAAATAAACAAGGGAATCCAAAAGTGCTTCTACCAACTGTGAATTTTCCAAAGGATCTCCCTCTTGTTCTTAAACAAAGATCCATGGCAATTCTAGCTATAATAATGTCACGACTGAGATGTCCCTATCTAATCAAAGGACTCCAACGAGTGCGTGCAGAATGCAGCACCTAGACTCCTATTCCATCTAGATGATAGATGTGCTGTATCGGTTACCGATCAAGTGACTTAATATCTTCAAATCACTCTGTATTGTAAACAAAGCAGAAAACAAACTGGGACCAAAGTTCCTACAAACAAAACTCAAGAGATGCCAACCAAGCGAACCTTTAAACCCCTCTTTAGAGCTGCAGCTTGCTGTTCCCATTTCAACAAAGCAAACATAATAGGACTTAGCTTTGCAGCAAAACCTACCAAACTATGGGACACAACCCCAAGACATGTTCTGCCACCTGCAAACACTCCTCCTTCCAGAAACTGCTCAAAACCCGCCTCTATCCCAAAGCAAAAGTTGAGCGACCTCGACCTAGAAAATTATCTCTCCACCTCTCAGCCTAATCGCGAGCCCATTGATCCAAGGAATAATCCACACTTCTACAACATCTAATATAATCTGATAACCTTCAGTGAGCAACTAGAAACAAGCTTGCAGGTACCATTCATACACCTTAAGCGGATTCAACATCAAACAAACATCTACAAAATAGCCGGAAGCACTTGCAATTCATAAAATAGAGAAGGAAGGCAAAGAAGTGCAGCCTATTAAAACAACCAAGCCAAAGTAAGCCCAGATGTATTTTGTCACCAAAGCACCCAGTACATATGGCAGATAATTCTAAATTGTTATAATTACTGCACAAACACGTACTACCTACCTTACAACAAACGTAGTTCTCATACTTACGTTGACATTACTGAAACAGCAGACTACTGCCCAAGATCAAACAAGACCTTTTTAATTATTGGGAAATCCTGTGAAATATATGGACTTATGTCAAGGCACTAACAATACTAATAATTTTTATGTGCTGGAAGAGTATTGTAGCTGCATCACGATTCATATTTTGATAATATCACTGTTTTATATCCAAGTCATTTTTATTATGCAGTTCGGTTAACCAAACCTTTTAGGCAAAGAGCCAGGTTCTGCATTAAGTATGCCATTTTTTCTGTTTCAATAGCGTATCTTGTAGTTCTTAATAGTAAACAATCAGAACTAAAGTCTCTGTTATCTCATTTACAAAGCTCAAGGTAGGTAATGCACGCACCAGTCCCTCAGATGGCACATATCTGAATTGGAAAATACCTCTTGCTGCAAACACCATATTGCACTACATAAAAAATGTAAGCCCAATATATTTACCACGTCCACACTACTGATGACACTACTCAAACTTAAAACAGACTCCAGTCTATGACAGTTTCCTTGAGAATTTGGTGCACATGTACCTAAACCCAAAGTGCTGCGAGGCCTCACTGTCATTTTCAAGAATTTATTGTTTAGTAAGTAAAAACCATAACAATTTTACAATAAAACAATTATTAAAAAGATAAGAAAGAGCACCTTTATTGTCCATGTGCAAAGATGAGATTGTACAATAACAAGAAAATGTCATAATTGCAGTCTGTATATAAGTGTCTAAAACCCAGCGACCTGACCGATCTTTGAGGCAGTGAGAAAAACGATTAAAGTGCCAAGTGCAAATATTGATGCCCCCGAAGGGCGTTGGGGAGTTAAAAATAAGTTAGACTGGACCTATTCGGTATGCATATTGGGGGTGAGAGTCGTGGGGGGTCAGCAAGGGGGCGCCACTTTCCCTCTTAGTGTGTTGTAGTTAACGAGTGAGACCTTTGCCGCACCATTACCTAATTCTGGATCTTGCGGTGAAGTAGTCCGTTATCAGTCTTTGAGAGAAGGTAACAGAGTGCGGATCTGCAGGATGGGGTCGGAGTAGGCCTCAAGCTTCTCGACATATTTACCACACCTCGATAGGGTTCTAGTGTCAGTATGGGAGAAGCAGAGTGACAAAGCCTCCAGGGAAGAGCGAATTTCCTTCTTTGGGTAAATTGGTTTTAGGACAGAGCTCCTGGGGTTGTCGAGCATGGGACAACAGCACAGAAGTTGTAACCATGACTCTTTCTTATAATTGTAGAATCTGCAGGCCACCTCCTTGCCCTGTTGGGCCCATGGGTTAAAGTCAGCCACCGGAAGGCCTAACAAGCGCATCAAAAAAATGTCTCTGCAGATTTATAGCACTGTAAAATTCCCAATAAATCTTATAAAGTGCTTTTGTTGTAGCGCATTGACACCTCCCTTCACCATCCATGCTCTGTAATGGAAAGCACTCTTTAGTCAGGTGGACCGACACACCTAATAGCCAATAGCTAAAGGTGAGACTTAAATATTCCTCTGGCCTGATCAAAAATGTGTATGACTTTTTCAGGCAGAGCGGCTGAGGGCTGACCTGAATGGCCCCGTGGCTGAAGAGGGCTTACACAAAGCCCCTCTCTGTGTTTGTTTTTGGTATTAATGGCATGAGCTCTAGCAGACAACTGTAGCCAGAGTTTAAAAGGGATGAGTGCTTGGGCCTGAGGAATGACTGGCTCAAGGCTGATGGTAAGCGGCCTTTCGGTATAAGGGTGAGATACTCGTGGCGTGTATATGCCACAGTCGAGGCAGTTCTCATCTCTGATGAATTCTGATCCCTGATTCCAGGGTTAGAGGTGGAAAAAAAATGGATGTTAAAACAGAACATTTCTGTGGCTGAATAGCAGAAACAGTTACTGGAAACAAGAATGGAATGTCAGGAGCGGGATAGAATTTGTAATGGGGGTGCAAAGGGAAAACATCATTCTAATTTGCATCTGATTCAGCAAAAGTGCTATATAGGCAATACTGGATGCACGTCGGTAGGAGACTTGGTGTTGAATAATGACTCCAAGAAGTACAAAAGGTAAGACGTTTATTCACTGCTAGATCCTCTACAACCCGACCGTTCAGGTGGCGAACACCAACACTCTAACTTGAGCTTCACCTGCAGGTTCCATGGAGGGGAAAGGGAAGGGAAAGGGGGGAGAATGTGAAAGAAAGCAGAGGAAGGAATATACCATTGTGCTAAATTACAACACTTGCCACTGTCTTATTCTGAACATTTGTTTGGCCTGTGGACTGGGACCACGACCACTGAAGTATATGTTGTGGGACTGTAGGAGGATGGCTACATTTGTGATGTTTTTTAAATTGTTTAAAATTATTTTTGCTTACAGGCTGGCCTCTTCTCTACTTTTGGTCATTCTCCACAATGTAGGCCACGCAAGTGTTCGACGTGGGTCCACGAGGACCTGATCTGTGCTGGATATTCAGGACATCCACAAAAGCTAAATTTACTTACAATGAATTAATTTTAACTAATTTAAAGTGGTTACTCTGACAACCTGCAAGTGTCCAGCCCTTCTGGACCTACCTTAGACAGATACCATTTTGTAAGGGGTACTCATGGCCTTATTTCATCTAAGACGATGTGGCAATCATGACAGCCAAACAGGGAATCTAAGAACAGCGCATACCCTGCATCGTCGCAATAGCGGAGGATTTGATCATAGATTTAATAGTATTGCTAAATATGAGGTTATGTGTCGCAGAATAAAACTTCAGAAAGATTAGTTTCATAAGGGCCTAACTTTCAACAAATTATGCGTGGCTTATTTTTTCCGCAGAAGGCTGTGTCTTGCTTTTTAGGTTTTTTTCTGAAAAAAAAGTGTGTTTTCGTTGCTGCTAATGACATACGAAGATGTTATATGTGTTATTGAATATGGTGTTTTGGGACTCATGTATTGATTCATAAATTCTCAATAACATGTTTTCATTATGTTTTTTTAAAGTAAGGAAAAGCTGTGGATTATGCCTCATTATATGTGGATTTTTGTGTACCTGTGTTTCCAAATTGATGAGCATGATGGTCTGCTGGGCCTGGAGGGCGTATAGGCCTGATGCTGTAGTGGGCTTGATGGTACCCTCTTCTTGGTGGTCCAAAGGGCCTGGTGGCACAGAGTGCTTGGTGGTCTGATGGTACACTCTTCTTGGTGGTCCTGTGGACCTGCTGGCACAGAGTGCTTGGTGGTCTGATGGTACACTCTTCTTGGTGGTCCTGTGGACCTGCTGGCACAGAGTGCTTGGTGGTCTGATGGTACACTCTTCTTGGTGGTCCTGTGGACCTGGTGGCACAGAGTGCTTGGTGGTCGGACGGGTCTGATGGTACACTCTTCTTGGTGGTCCTGTGGACCTGGTGGCACAGAGTGCTTGGTGGTCTGATGGTACACTCTTCTTGGTGGTCCTGTGGACCTGCTGGCACAGAGTGCTTGGTGGTCTGATGGTACACTCTTCTTGGTGGTCCTGTGGACCTGGTGGCACAGAGTGCTTGGTGGTCGGACGGGTCTGATGGTACACTCTTCTTGGTGGTCCTGTGGACCTGGTGGCACAGAGTGCTTGGTGGTCTGATGGTACACTCTTCTTGGTGGTCCTGTGGACCTGATGGCACAGAGTGCTTGGTGGTCTAATGGTACACTCTTCTTGGTGGTCCTGTGGACCTGGTGGCACAGAGTGCTTGGTGGTCGGACGGGTCTGATGGTACACTCTTCTTGGTGGTACTGTGGACCTGGTGGTACAGAGTGCTTGGTGGTCGGACAGGTCTGATGGTACAGCGTTCTTGGTGGGCCAGTGTGCCTGGTGGAACAGAGTGTATGGTGGTCCCAAGGGCCTGGCAGTACAGTGGGTCTAGTGCAGCAAACTTTCTGGTGATTTAACGAGTTAGGTGGCCCAATGGGCCCTGTGGCCCCTATCTGCCTGCCATAGACTACCAGGCGGGTATTCTTAGGGCACTGGATTAGCCAGTGTGATCGTTTAGGAATTGTATGTATTTGTGAACGGGTAGTGACGCTCTTGTTAAGCAATGACTGACTGGTGAGCGGCGGTCTATGCTGGCGTGGATGGTTTTCGGAAGGGATGTAGTGATTGCAGATGCCTTATAAAATGAGAGCTGCGATATACGCCTGTCCTGATAGGCGTGTACACTGGGTAACCGCAGTGGCTTCAGACAAGCAACTTGCTTTCTCACTGGCTGTCCGAACAGCTGTGCATTACAGGTGTGTACATGACAATGCATTCTTCATTCAGGGGACTTTCTCTCCATTTGTGTTAAAGGTGCCTGCATAGTTTTCATTGTCGTGCACAGAAACAAACAACCCTCCCACCTGTCAACCAATGCCCCACACCAGTTTCAGAGTTTTCTTTGAACTGAAGCAATATTCGAAAAAAAATTCCCCACACAGACAATCATAAATGTTCTGAAAAATAGTTTTGAAATGTGTCTACAGCAGCAAGACGTCCTTGTTGACTAGTGTTAAAGGCCAAGCCTGAAAAACAGCAGATAGGAGTAAATATGGAAATAAATAAAACCCTTTGTGTTGGTCATTGTACAAACTCCTGCATAATGGAGTGTGCATGGGTGACCAGCACCAGGCTCGTCTGATGAAAGAACCTCTTACTGGACCCATTCCAGTTAATCGTCCCAGGTGCCCAGCGGGGAGCTCAGGTGACCTCAAGCCGCATCTTGGCAGTAGCTTACTTTGGTGTTCTGATCCTCTTACACTTAGCTGCGGCATGTTGCACGCTACTTGCGGTCTCCTTACAGTGCCCTGGGTGGGGAGGTCTCGCTCAGGGACAACTGCCATATTTTGCATGGCCATGTCGGCAGGAATTAGATCATAATCCCCAGCTCTATTTAAAAATGAGTACCCCGAGGCCCTCACCTTTTCCCAAGGACACTCGGCTTCTCTTTTTACATGACCTTCTGTTGTTACTTGAAAGGGTTCGCTATTCACTGAACCAGGGACATCTTAAGGATTTTGGGGGCCCTGGGCCAAACGTATTTTGGGGGCTCCTGTTCCGAACAGCTTTTAGTTTCTGATCAGGTTTCAGCTCCTTCATGCCTTCTTTGGCCACATCACTGACAGTACTCAGACACACTCTTCCAAATTCTAGATGTGTTTACATCTAATATTTAGGGATAGTGACCAGTGTTTTCAATATTGAAACACAGCAGCAGCTCACTAATATTACTGCAAATAATCTCTGATAATCTCTGTGACACCCTCTCGATTCTGAAATGTGAGGTCCTGTTTTCATTAAAAGAAACATTTTTTATGGATATTGCATGAAACATAAACAACATTTCTCTGCTAACTGTCTCTAATAGACTCTCACACATCACCCACATTACAAATAAATTGAAGCAAATCAGTATTTAAAACAATCTGTTTATGAATTATTCAAGATTATCAGGGCAAGACTCTCTGCAAGACAGAGCTGGCTCAATTAGGGGCCCCCCTGAAAGGCTGGGGCCCTGGGCCAGAGCCCAATTCGCCCATGCCTTAAAACGTCTCTGCTCTGAACTCCAGTACAACAATTTTGCAGACTAATAATCAGTGCTGCAGAGAGCTCTGGGGTGCAGAAGGGCCCTTTCCCTGAAGCAACTCAGACGCGCCGTGGGTCCTGATGCTGTACCTTGAGACAAGGTCTGGGAGATGAACGGAGGTAAGAAGGCTGTGAACCATACCCCGCTGCATGTCTTACGGCTGGATTCGCCATCAAGGTAACAGCTGTGTGCAGTTCACTTTAGCCCAATAAATGAACAACCCTGCACCTTTGCCTCTGGCACAGGTTTACTTTACTGGGGGTAGGGAACGCCCAAGCGTTCATATCAATAATGCTCTCTGTACATCATTTTCATTGTCGACTATTTAACAGCGAGATCTTGTCCTTGAGAATTGAGGCCTTAGCCCCATCTGGTCGCCAGGCTCTTTCTAGAATCGCACATCTCTGTCTGCAGCCAATATCTCTAGGGCACTACAGGTGATCTTACAACCCGGTGGGAAAATTAGATGTTGTCTAGTTGTTGTTTCACACAGATAAAACAAGAAACCATAGTTCAAATCCCAGCTTCCTGGTGAGGACAAATGTGTGACGATGGGCATATCACTTTATTTCTAGCGTCAAGGTTCCCTTATGTCTTCACAATGTGAGCGTTTAGCAATAAACCAAATGGTGATATTAACTGGTCAATGAAAAACCTGAAACCTTACTCAGTAACAATGTGGTTTTATAGCTTTGGAATATTTTCATCTTTTAAGCCCTGCTTTTTCAAGAAAGGAAGAAACTTCCAAGTGGCAAGAAAGGCAGGAAAGATCCGCGAGAGGTGAGGGGAGACAAGAGGGATCAAGTAAAATATTTGAGAAACGACTTTCAGCATTTAATGAGGCATCATTAGATGATGAGTTTCAGCACTGCCAGAACGAGTGACGTACTCAGCACTCCCACCCATGCTAGGAGCCCTAGGCATACGCATGACATACATGCTGGCAATACGTTACTAGTACCTCAAATGTTAGGGTTCATTTTACGATCAAGGGATACAGCCATTCAAGGAATCACTGGAGAGGCCATGGCAGGGGCGTGAATGGGGGGCCCAAACATTCAGGGGGCCCCCATTAAGCCTAAGGCCATTGAACACCTGTGAGTTATGGTATACTCAGGGGTCTGTCTTCACATTCTACAGGGGGACGAGTGGGACATCATTTTGCGTTACGCCACTGGTTCATGGCTGTAATGGCTGGAGAAACTCTGATGGGAGGTTTGCTGCCAGAGCCTTTGGTGGTTCTGGTAGGTTGTTAACACGTGCTCACCATATCACCTAGGAGCAGTCAATTTACATAAGCACAGAGCGATTGTTGTTACATAGGAACCACTACAAAATAAAAGCAAGGATGAGGTAATCCAGATAGTGGTGTAAATTATAGAAAAAGGGACTCGTAAATTGTGTGGCAAACGAATGAAACCGCCTTCCACGAGGAGTGGTATGGACAAAATCAAAAATAGAGTTTTAAAAGACATTAACAATAACACGACAGAGCAGACTAAGCTCAAAACTATGTAGTAACAACTGACTCTACAGAGGAGAATTTGGAGATCAATTGGGTTGGGATGTCTTTGTCTGCCATCACAATCATCTATGCTATGTTATATTGTTGATTTTAATGACATTAGTGGGGCTATGACTCATGCCTATCTAAGAACTTTGTGAAAACACTGACCCTTTACCTTGCCGTATGGAAACAAATCTTCCATTGGAAGCCACAAACACCACCTGCGGGTGGCTCTCCTCCAGGTCGAAAAGTTCGTCCTTGCCGGGCTTGGAGCTCCTCCCTGATCGCAGAGTCCCTGTTGGGCCCATGGGAGTCAAATACTTGCCGACACAGTCCTTGAAGGCTAGTTTGCCAGACTTGAACTCCAGGGTGTAGCGGGTCGCCTCATCAGGCTCTTTGACCAGCCGCCCATCGTTCCGCAGGTACCTGTTGTCACAGGTCTTCAGACAGTAGCGTTTATCCAGGAAGATGAGTGTGATCAGGGAATCCACCCCCCATGGGATGTTGCTGTCGGTAGAGATTTCGTCCTCCTGGGAGCTGAGGTGCGCATACCTTCTCCGGCTGACGCTCAACAGATTGGCTTGGGGGTGGATCGCCAGGTGCACTGCCCACAGCTCACTCTCCGTAATGGTCTGGGCAAAGCAGGAGAGCTTGTCTTGGGAGCCTCCAAAGAACCGCTTGTGGGGCTCCGATTGTAAGGCCCACCGTCCATCGGACTGGGCCGTAATTGTGAACCGACAGTCTGCTTCAGGCTTCTCGGCCTCACAAGATACTCTACCATCTTTGTCAGCAGTCAGGTACCTGCCCAGATGGCTCTTCAAGTAGACAGTGGCATTGTCGACCTCATCTTGCTCCAGTGACCAGATCTGCTTCCTCTTTAGGCTTGATGCCGAAGCGTAGACCTTGAAGCCGAAGGCTTCAGCGGTCAGATACCGGCTCTCAGAGTTCAGCAAGCCAAACTGAATCTTCAAGACCTGGTGTATTCCGTTGGATGGCATCTTTCACCCAAAGAAGCCGTCGTATGTATTGCGACCAATCGCCCAATATGTGTTGCTTTCACTGCAACCCTCCGGAATGCCCGCACCGGAATGCGAGGCACCTGTCAAGCAGCGGGGTCAGGGAATATCTGGATTAGTGGGACTAAACTCTGGTACTCCTCAGCCCCGCAGCTGATGACGTGGCCTTGATCCGCCGGCTGGCACCCCGCCGTTCGGAACTCGGTACCGCCTGCATTTAAGCTGCAGGTTGTTGACGAGTGCGCAGACCGGTCATGCGACCTCCTGCCCCCAACAGACCTAATGTTCAGGAGAGGGACTAATGCGTCCCATGGTTTTACTCCGACGGGGGCCCGGCTGCGGCTGGTTGGGTCTGTGGTCCGTTTAATTAAGTGCCTCTAGGATTACCAGAATTCTCTCCAAGATCCTATTGAGCTGGCGTCTGTGGGCAGCCAATCGCTGTGGACGTCTGCTTAAGACACAAAGGAAATGTTGCGCACAATGTGGCACAAAGGACCCTTTGTGAGTGCCCTATTCACGTGCCCAGGTCCTCAGCATAAACGCCGTCGATGCTTTTAAGTGCCCCTTCCACAGGTACCTTTGTTCCCTTTGCCACCATAGAGCGACGGCTCTCTCTCTGTGGACGCTGCCTCCGAGGCTCCTCTTACCACCGCAGCTCTCCACGCAACCAGCGACCCAGCGGCAGGTGGAAAGAAAGAAATAGGGCCGGTAACCGGAGCCCAACAACCGACCTGCCCCCACCATGCGCCGAGTTCTCTCGGCGCGTATCCCTTCCTTTTGCACTTGTATAAAGTTACCTGGTTCTCTGATTCCCCCGGTGTGGCACTAGGTCACTTCCACCCACCTCCCCCCACCTCCCGGCACTCTCTATTCCAACAGCTAATCTCTTTAGCAGTGGGTCTGACGCTCCATCCGTGTAATCCAGTTAGGCTTCTTGGAGGCACCCCGTGGCGCAGCCTCCATCTGTTCCCGGACGCCCGGTGAGCTCTAAATAAGTGCCCCAGTGCTCCCCTGCCGGGAGGTACCACGTGCAGCCATCAGGAGGAGGGCACGTCTTTGCAAGGCACGCGTCAACCGCTAACAACGTGCCGCACGACCAGGCCAAAAAGCCTAAGTGCCAATATCGGCAACACATCCCTCCCGCAATACAGCAATACCATAATAAAGAACACACAAGACACGTTGGTTGTTGGAGAAAACATTGTTGCAGGTTTTTTTGCATAACAAATATGCCAACATGGTGGGTGAATTTACGGACGATCCAAGGGCAGGCAGCCCCTATGCTGCCCTGCCCTCTTGAAGAGCCAAATTGCACGTGGCCTAACCCATCGGTGCTAACCATTTTGGGGGATTACCCCTTACATCCTGTGGACCACCAGTCCATCCATTTACTCACGCCCCTTGAGGGGGGCGGAGCGTATCCAGGCAAGCCCCCGGTTGCTCAGGTTTACAACCGCCCGAAGGACTAACGGGGCACCGTCGTTCCTCCAGGATCCTGCCTTAAGGACTTCCTGGGGTTGTTTGGCATTTACACCCTTCTTGTGCTCCTGAAGAGGGTACCCCTATGTACCATTCAGCCTCTGGATCGCCCTGTAACTCCGCCTGCAACACAAAATAACAAGTTAACAGCCTTCCTACCCTAGCCACCCTTCCAGCTGCCATGCCAGGTAAGCTGTAGGGAGGGAAACAGCGTGAAGTCCCGGCGTGCAAAAGGATCGCCAGATGGGTGGAGGAGGTCTATATACCTGCCTCCCCGCCCACTAGCGCGCCGGAAATGAAATCGAGGTAGCGCCGGACCCCGAGTGGGTCCAAACACTAGCCTGCCGGGTTGTGCCCTCATGTGGCACTAAGGTGGCCGCCCTCCTATGGGGGCCCCCTGCGTGGGCCGCGGGCAGCCTCAGTTGCAGAGAGGGGCCGTGGTGGAAACAGAGCTGAGTTTTATTAGAGCTGCGCGCAACGCATCTGTAAATGCGGCGTGGCCGGGGCAGTCACTTCAAGGCAAAAGCTGAGCTCAATTGGAAATTGTTGAGTGTCGCCCGGCCTCTACAATACTTTATTGCGGCCATGGGGATAAATAAAGGGCGGAGTGGTCGCTCGTGGCCACTCCGGGGAGTTCTGTGCTATACCTTCATGTGCATGTGGTTTGTGCCCAGAGCGGGTACAGCCAAACTGGGTCTGCACGAGGCAAACCTTACACTGTGAACGAGGATGGTGGCGACCTTTTCGTGCCACCATCGCCGCTTAGCCCATATGCTCATGCGGCTGTGAGTGGCGTGACTCCCTCTGCATGGCAGTTGACCGGTTTTAGAGCGCTCCTTCTTGGTCTTGCAAGCCGCACCTGCTGTGTGACGAAAGGGTGAGCCGCTTCTCCCCTTGCAATCACTGACCTGTATGTATTCGGCCTAGCCACGCAGCATCACTGGAGCAGCGATACCCCCTCACACCTGGGCCTGCCGCCTACACGAAGCCCGGTGAGGGGAGGAAAGCAGTGGCTGATCCCCGTGGACACACGCAGTCAGCTGAAGAGAGGCCCGACACGGCACAGGAGCGTGACTGCTCCACCTACAGGCGAGTGCGAGTACCACACTTCCATAGAGCATCCAGAGGTGGTGGGGGGATAATTCCCACATTTGCAACTTTGGAGCTCATGCCCCGGTTCCCATTCCTCACTTACGGCGCGACCGCCGTTCAGTGAGTTGGTGCACCTAGCCACAGTGGCCCCACGTTGGCGCTCTTGGGTTGGACACCTGCAACAACCGCAAAATGGATAGGGTGGTAAAGAGGTCGCTGTAGCTTCATTTCGGAGGGGCAGAGCTGTATGACGTTTGGAAACCTTCCCAACATAAGGGGGGGGACACTGACTTTGATGCTGTGGTGGCAGCCCTGAACCGGCATTTCAACCCTCAGCTCAACCCAGATTATGAGCGGTTCAAGCTGCAGCAGGCCTGAAGATCATCTGAAGATGAGTCGGTGGAAGATCATCTGAAGATGAGTCGGTGGATGTATTTTACGTGTGACTCAGAACGCTGGCGAGCATGTGCGTCAAAATCAACCAGCCCGATGAGATCAGAGCCCAGCTGATACAGGGTTGCAGGTCAGTGGGCCTGAGGAGACATACTGCACCAGCCAGTGATCTCGCTGGATGCAATATTAGTCCTGGCGCAGTCACAGAAACTGGTGAACAGCCGGGCCGATAACATGGCGGTGGCGTTGGTGAGAAGAGCGGCCCGACAGGGGAAGCCCGCGTTGTGAAGGAAGAACAGGTGAATGCCATCCAGAGACAGCTTGCTTGTCCCTATACCCCCAATGTGCCAAAGCCACGAGAAGGCAAATGAGGCAACTGCAGCCTGGCACATCGAACACCAAACATCTTCCCAGCATGAGGGTGGTCATGCCCCGGATATGGGCGAATGAATCACTTCGCAAAAGTGTGCCGAAGCGAAGGATAGGGTGCTGGTGTAGGGTACAGAGTAAAATCGAAAGCTTTTGGTCGAGGAGGAAGAGAACGACGGCCCATCGGCAAGGGGTGATACGAGAGCCTACCCCGACGACAATTAAGTATTCACCATCTCTTTCATAGACAAAGAGGACAGTCGGAAGCGACCACCACTGATGTACACCTTGGAATTAGAGGGCACGTTTGTGAAGGCACTAATCGACACTGGTGACTCTATCAACATTATGAAGTCTACTCAGTTCAACAAGTCCAAAGATGGTTCCTATAAAATGAGGATGTACACCTATGGTGGCACTGAGTTATTACCTTTGCTGGGAGTGGTGGAGGTTGTGGTGGTGAGCGAGGGAAGATCGACGCAAGCTCGATTCCACATTACAAAAGGGGACACCGGCACCCTTCTAGGCTGCCATACAGCAGATGACTTGGAGCTCATTTTCTTTGCAAGGCAGGTCCATGAGTCACATGCAGCCACTATTATGTAGGAGTTTCCCCAGCTGTTCGAGGGGCTTGGACGTTTGAAAGGCACCACGGTACACATCTATGAAACAGTGAGGCCCACGGCGGATCACTGACAGAATATCGATTACAAGAATATCGACCTACAACAATATCGAAGTAAAAATATAGAATGCCAAAATATCGAATGCCTATCTACAAACAGGTAAGTACAAAAATATCGAATCCAAAATATAGTTGTAAAAAATATAGTTAGTCAAAATATCGCATTTTTTAAATATCTTAAAAGTAATGTAAAATTAATGAAATAATATATATAATTAACTAAAACATACTTAAAAATACTTAAATAACTTTAAAATTAATAAATAATTAATGTAAGTTAAAAAAAATAAACATACATTTTTATTTTTTAATACATATATATATTAACGTAATATTTATAAAAAATATTCAATATTTTTAGCGTAGGATAGCGGGAGGGTAAAATTTACTATTACCACTCCAGTGAGTGCAACAGTAGGGAAAGCATTGGATAGCGGGAGGGTAAAAATTACTATTCCCACTCCAGTGAGTGCAACAGTAGGGAAAACGTTGGATAGCGTAGGGGTAAAAATTACTATTCCCACTCCAGAGAGTGCAACAGTAGGGAAAACGTTGGATAGCGTAGGGGTAAAAATTACTATTCCCACTCCAGAGAGTGCAACAGTAGGGAAAACGTTGGATAGCGGGAGGGTAAAAATTACTATTCCCACTCCAGAGAGTGCAACAGTAGGGAAAGCGTTGGATAGCGGGAGGGTAAAAATTACTATTCCCACTCCAGTGAGTGCAACAGTAGGGAAAGCGTTGGATAGCGGGAGGGTAAAAATTACTATTCCCACTCCAGAGAGTGCAACAGTAGGGAAAACGTTGGATAGCGTAGGGGTAAAAATTACTATTCCCACTCCAGAGAGTGGAACAGTAGGGAAAGCGTTGGATAGCGTAGGGGTATAAATTACTATTCCCACTCCAGAGAGTGCAACAGTAGGGAAAGAGTTGGATAGCGTAGGGGTAAAAATTACTATTCCCACTCCAGTGAGTGCAACAGTAGGGAAAGCGTTGGATAGCGTAGGGGTAAAAATTACTATTCTCACTCCAAAGAGTGCAACAGTAGGGAAAATAATGATTTAATATTTTAATAAAAATAAAATAATTATCAATACCAATAAAAAATTAATTAAAATGACTTACCAATTACAAAATATTTAATTATTAATTCTAAATACCAATAAATATTATTTCTTAAAAATTAATTACCTATTAATAAAAAGTAATTACCAATTAATAAAAATTAATTACCAAATAAGAATTAATTAACAATAAATTAATAATTAATACCAATAAATAAAAATTAATAATTACTGATTTACAATTAAATTACTTCCCACCCTATTCCCCTATAAACCCACAACCCGCTCTGAATAATAAATTAATACAATTAATATAATTATCAATTAAAAAATTAATAAAAAGTAACTACCAATTAATAAAAATTAATTACCAATGAATAAAAAGTAATTACCAATTATTAAAAATTAATTACCAATTAATAAAAATTCATTACCAATTAATAAAAATTAATTACCAAAAAAGAATTAATTAACAATTAATTAATACTTAATACCAATAAATACAAATAAATAATTACTGATTTACAATTAAATTACTTCCCACCCTATTCCCCTATAAACCCACAACCCGCTCTGAATAATAAATTAATACAATTAATATAATTATCAATTAAAAAATTAATAAAAATTAATTACCAATTAATAAAAATTAATTGCCAATTATAAAAATTTATTACCAATTAATAAAAATTAATTACCAATTAATAATTAATTAACAATGAATTATTTATCAATACCAATAAATAAAATTTAATAATTACTTAATTAAATTTAAATTACTTCCCACCCTATTCCCCCATAAACCCACAACCCGCTACAGAACTAAAACGCACAATTAAATTAAATATAATTAATAATTCCTAAAAATTAATATTTAATTTACTATAATTAAATTACTTCCCACCCTATTCCCCTATAAACCCACAACCCGCTACAGAATTAAATTACGCAAAAATTAAATAACATAAAATTCATTACTTTAAAAAAATTAAAACATACATTACAAAAATAATACATACTTTTAACACATATACTAACACTTAAAACACTATAAAAAAATTCGATATTTTTAACAACTATATTATGACTGTCGATATTTTGACAATAGATATTTCTTACCTGAATTTCGATATTCTTAACCACTATATTTTGGCAATTCGATATTCTGTCCATTCTATATTTACAACTCGATATTTTGGCAATTCGATATTTACAATTCGATATTATGTCTGTTTACCGCCCACGGCACTTCACCACTGAAGGGTTCCTTTCTATCTACGGCCATTAGTAGAGAAAGAGCCGTGGAACCTGGAGCAACAACGGGTAATCAAGAAAGTCACTGTCCCCAATGCCTGGGTTTCGCCTCTAGTGATTGCGCCTAATCCCAAACAACCGGGAGCCATCAGGCTGTGTGTGGATATGTGGCTCCCAAACAAAGTCATCCGAAGGGAGTGACACATTACCCACAGAGTAGGTGACATAGTGGGATACCTATACGGTGGTCAATGGTTCTCAAAATTGGACCTTAATGCCGGCCACCACCAGCTGGAGCTTGAACCAGCCAGACACTACATTACAATTGTTTTGACCTACATAGGGCCCCGGAGGTACCGGAGACTGAACTTTGAAATATCAGCAGCAGAGGTGTTTCAGAACACCCTCCTCAAAAGCCTCTCTGGCTTGGTGGGTGTACTGAACGTTAGTGATGATATTTTGATCTTCTCCAGCACCCTTGAGGAGCACCATGTGTGGCTCAGGGCGATGCCCAAAATGAATGGCAGGCTGTGAGTTGACATTACACCGACAGAAGTGCTCGTTCTATGAGAACTCAATAGAGTTTTTTGGATACGCATTCTCAAGAGAAGGATTGCAAGTAGACCCGAAGAAACTGGAAGTGATAACGAGAGCGTCGATCCCCCGAAGCACCACAGAAGTGAGGCATTTCCTCAGATTGGCAATGTACTATGGCCAGTTCATCCCGAACCTGCCCACCCTGACGGAACCGCTGAGAGCCCTAAGAAAGAACGACATTCCATGGGAGTGGGACCCCCACACTGACCTGGTGTTCTGCTAAGTGAAAGAGGTGCTGCTGGTGGACTCCACCATGGCCTACTTCAACCCAAGGCACCGGACAGAGATGGTGGTTGACCCTTGTCCTGTGGGACTTGGGGCGGTCATCCTGCAGGAGAAGGGCGAAGGGTCATGGGACCCCACTGTCTACGTGAGCAGAGCATTGTCACATGTTGAAACAAGGTATGCCCAAATTGTACCTGAGGTGCTGGCAATCAGATGGTCCTGTTGCCACCTTCATCTTAACCACTGTGGGCAGCAATTCCTAGTGATAACAGACCTCAAGCCACCGGTCCTGCTATTTGCGGGGACATCTCAACACGCTCCTCCCCACACCGAGAGGTGGGCTGTGCAGCCACAGCCATAATCTTTTGATGAGGTATACCGCCCTGGGGTGAACAACCCGGCTGACTATCTGTCGCGACATCCACAAGTACAGCCTGGCCTTGGTGAAGCTGAAGAAGATGAAGTGGCCGAAGAATTCATAAAGATGGTTGTGCACGACGCATGCCCCCGATGCTGTCCATAGAGGACATCAAGGTAGCAACTTTGTCTGACGCGAGTCTGTCGAAAACCAAGGAAGCACTTCTCAAGAACCAATGGCGCAACATCCTGGATGGAGCCAAGTCGTTAGCGCTCACTGAACAGTCGACAATGGGCCAACTCTGGAGGGTCCGAGATGAGCTGAGCACCAGCAGTGTTGGTCTGCTGCTCAGGGGATGGCAGATAGCGATACCTCAGGTTCCACGGCCACCAAGGCATAGTGAAGACAAAAGCGAGGCTGAGGGACAAAGTATGTTTCCCCGGTATAAACACTTAGGGAGATGATAAGGTTAGCAGCTGTCATTCCTGCATGATCACCAGCAGGGAACCCCCACCCATCCCAATAATCACAGAGGAGCCATGTTTGACACCGTAGTCCAGGATCAGCATGGGTTTTTGGGAGTTTCCCAGTTAGCCGACTCACAGCAGTGATCTCTGACAGCCACACAAAGTATCCCATTTTGGAGCTAGTGCATTCTCCAAAGTGAAACCCGTACTGGAGATGGTGTTTGTATTGCTGGGGGTCCCTCAGGAGGTAAAAACTGACAATGGGACCCCATTCAGGGACAGGAGTTCCAAGACTGCCTGAGATCTCCCAACATTAGACATCGGAAAATGATTCAGCAGAGGTAACAAGCCAATGGAGAAGTGGAGCACTTTATGCGCTCGCTGAACAGGGCTCTTTGCATCAGCGTTGAGCAGGGGGAGGATGCAGAGTGTTGCCTCCATAAGTCCCTGCGAGCATACAGACAAATGCAGCATAGCACCACAAATTGTGCCCAAATGGATCTACTGCTGCAAAGGCCCACTAGAGAAATCATCCTGGTGGGGCCAAATCGGGAGCCCGCTATCCTGGACATGCAAGTGGCACGGTAAAAGTGGAAGAACACTAACAACCAGGTGAACCAAGCCCAAAGAGCAGTGACCCATGATCTGTCAGTGGAATCAAAGTAATCATGTGGGATTGATTCGCACGATGGAAGTTACGCATGCCATTCGAGAAGGAGGTGTGAAAAGCACAAACGTTGAAGGAACTATGATCACCATCCAGCGTGGTCACTTCATGGTAGACTGGAACATCTCTTGGTTCAAGCGAGCAACTACCCCGGCTGGGGAGCAAGGTGACAGCCCAGAGGGGTTGGACGACATGCCGTGGGTAGAGACTTCAACACCAGGTCCATGAGGTGTAATTGCCTACCGGTGCATTGAGCATTCTGGAGCCAAGTTGGAGGCGGAGGGACCCGTGAGTGCAACGGCTCCACGCATGGGTGCCAGTGCCAGGGCAACCAAGGTGACCATCCCCGCAACTGGGGAGGAAGGAGCTGGAGGCAGGAGCCAGAAGTATGAACTCCGTCCCCATCCCGTGCTACATCAGAGACTGAGAGACTATGCATGCAGTCTGCAAATAAGCAAAAGGAATTGAATTTTCATTTGTAAAAAAGTTGGACGAATGTAGAGTGCCACCCGGCCTCTGCAATACTTTGTATTGCTTCCACACCCGAGGGCCGGGCGTGGCCCGAGGGGATAAATAAAGGGAAGAGTAGTTGCTCATGGCCACTCCGTGAAGTTCTGTACCATACCTTTGTGTGCGTGTGGTTTGTGCTCAGAGCGGCTGCGGCCTATACCAGGTCTGCACGAGGCAGACCTCACAGAGGCAGAGACCTCACGTTAGCCTTGACCTTTTGTGATTGTGGCAACATGATGGCTTAATTTCACCAAGGATGCAGTGGTCAACTCCTAAATGAACAGTGAAGGTAGTCATTTTGGTGCCAAGGGCATAATGCAGGCTTCACAGCAGTCTTTACATTTGCAGATGAACCAAATGCGCATATTTACATTTCTTTCAAACAGCAGGCACCCTGCAAGAAGCCTCATTTCTTGTTCAGTTGTCTGCTCCTCCCCTGACTTCACAGCACAGGAGACTCACTCTCCCCTTCCTTTCCAGCTGAGGCATCTCAAATGATAGATTGACCGCCTGGGACGGTTGCCTTTTAATATACAGTAGGGAAACTGTTTTTGTCAAATGTAAAAGGTATGAGCACGCCATGCCCCTCAAATCCCACCCACTTCGACCTCTGCGTAACGCACACCTCTGTGGTGGCCATGCTGCATATTACGCAATGATAAATACACAAAGAACCCACGGGTCCGGAGAAGCAATCAAGTAAGAAATGTAAACCAGAAAGACAATGTCAATTAAAAATGGTGGTGGGAATATCCCTTTTAAAAGACAACTCCCCTCACACACCCGGGGGTGTCATGCTTCATCATAGGGGTGCCTCCTCGTGTCGGGACCTAGTCACGGCACGGGCTACAACCCCCTCTCTGCGAGGAGGGAGCTCAGGGATGTTTTAATTTGTTAGCACATGGGTTATCCTAAAAACCCTATGTGAGCGTGGTGTGTGGGCAAATAAAGTGCAGTGCGAAAAGTGTGAGTGGATTAAAACTGCCTACAGGGTTAGCAATAGACTTTATTAGGCTACCCTCTGACAGGATTAAAATACTGTGAACAAGCCTATCAAGATTTGTAAGAGGCTTCGTAAGCTAGATCGACATGTTTCAGCCACAATGACCTATTTAAGTATCTTGGCTTTCTTCAGGATCTTAGTGAGCAGCTACTGCTAAATGAAAAATACTAATATTGTCAAAACAATCATAAACGTCAATGTGTTTATACTGAACCAGATCATTGCATGTTCAATCTGGTCCATCAATTGAATCTAATTAGTATAAAAAGTTGCCACAACTGTCCGGTGCTAATTTAGCAAGTGGTACAGGCGCCAACCGCTCTGATGGAGCGTTTCTCTCTCATGGCGTCTGTCCTACCGGCAGGGGAGACTATTACGCAATGATCCCAAAAAGAATTGATTCAGAAGGTCAAAGTGCCACATTTGTCACAACTTGCTCTGCATTTTGGGAACATGTTCTTCATATGGAAATATACAGGGTGTCAAGCTCCAAAATTGCAAGCAATTCCTTAGACATCTAAGCTGGGCTAAGTAGAAAAGAGAGTATCCTTTCCACACAGGAAATGCTTTTTAGTAAAGGCTATATTATGGCCAGGTACTACCTAGACCCCCTCCTCCCTTATCAATATCAAGATAATAACATGAGAAGGTTTTGGATTAGGGGTCGTAAACCCCGACCGTATTTATTTACATAAAAATTTAAAACAAAAATGAATATACAATATTTACACAATACGCAGAAAACCATTACATTACATTGATTCATTGATAAGTTCAGATGGCTAACCTTAACATATCTCTAATACAAAGGTATTCGTATCCGAATCTAAACATATCATAATCAATAATCATACTAATAACATTTCATATTTCATTTTCTGCGTATCCCTATTTTGAGCCTACGGCAAGGTCAATAACTGGCGCCAGACACTTAGCAAATTATGCACGCCCTCCAAACGGAGTGCGCATGCGCAGGGGCCCGTTCACCGTGAGGGTACTTCCCCCCAGGTCACCCCCCGTACGCCCTTATGCCCGCCCTCCAACCGGAGTGCGCATGCGCAGAGGGCCCGTTCCCCGTGAGGGTACTTCCCCCAGGTCACCCCCGTACGCCCTGTAGATTATCTCCATAATGGGGCCCTTGCAGTTTTGCGCCGTTTACTTGCGCCATTGTGCACGTGCGGGGTGGCCAAGCAGCCTACTGGAAAGCGTAACTCCCACTCCCCCGCACCCATCCAGCCAACCGGCTGTAACTGCCCTGGCGTTCTATGAGAGACCACTTGTCCCTCCCCCTTGGGCGACCCCATTCAAGAATGGCGCCGCCCTCTAAGGACCTTAAATTTACTGCTCACCAATCATGACCTTACCGCCTGACCAAGGAATAGCACTAAAATACGACAATAAACATAACCTGTATATGGAAAACCTCCTAACACAATGGGAAAGAAAATCATCACACATATGATAAACATAACCATGTCAACCTGAAAAGGAAAAAACCTGAACATTAAATTCCTAACAATACACCCTGTACAACCCTGCTTTTAGGGGACGGTGGGTGGGGAAATTAAAAATCCAGCCTCCTAGCGAGGCTGGCGTGACTACTGGCAGGCTGAGGGAGCGGCGAGCAAAGAGGCAACTTCCGCCGCTCCCCAGCCTTTTATTGCCAAGATGCCAGCCAGGCCAGTTCTAACCGGCCTGGCGTTAGCTCAAACGCGTGACCCGGAAGTGTTTTCAATCACTTCCGGGTCACGCCCGACTCCGACCAATTAATGGTGAGGCGCGCCTGTCGCGTCATCACTGCGCGCGACAGGCCCGCCCCGGATGGTCATCGGGGGCCGGCACGACCGCCATACCTTCGGCGTGGCCGATGCCGGCCCCGCCTTTCTATATGGCCAGGTACTACCTAGACCCCCTCCTCCCTTATCAATATCAAGATAATAACATGAGAAGGTTTTGGATTAGGGGTCGTAAACCCTGACCGTATTTATTTACATAAAAATTTAAAACAAAAATGAATATACAATATTTACACAATACGCAGAAAACCATTACATTACATTGATTCATTGATAAGTTCAGATGGCTAACCTTAACATATCTCTAATACAAAGGTATTCCTATCCGAATCTAAACATATCATAATCAATAATCATACTAATAACATTTCATATTTCATTTTCTGCGTATCCCTATTTTGAGCCTACGGCAAGGTCAATAACTGGCGCCAGACACTTAGCAAATTATGCACGCCCTCCAAACGGAGTGCGCATGCGCAGGGGGCCCGTTCACCGTGAGGGTACTTCCCCCCAGGTCACCCCCGTACGCCCTTATGCCCGCCCTCCAACCGGAGTGCGCATGCGCAGAGGGCCCGTTCCCCGTGAGGGTACTTCCCCCAGGTCACCCCCGTACGCCCTGTAGATTATCTCCATAATGGGGCCCTTGCAGTTTTGCGCCGTTTACTTGCGCCATTGTGCACGTGCGGGGTGGCCAAGCAGCCTACTGGAAAGCGTAACTCCCACTCCCCGCACCCATCCAGCCAACCGGCTGTAACTGCCCCTGGCGTTCTATGAGAGACCACTTGTCCCTCCCCTTGGGCGACCCCATTCAAGAATGGCGCCGCCCTCTAAGGACCTTAAATTTACTGCTCACCAATCATGACCTTACCGCCACAGGCCTGCATAGTTGACCGACTATCAGGCCCCCCAAAAAGCTCGCTGAAAGGTCATGCCCTGTCGCTATACACAACTAATTAGCCAGAATATTCTCCATGAAGATTTCCTTCCCTGATTTGGACAAATAGACGCCGTCTTATTAGGAAGCATGACTCCCCCGATGCACCCATGGGTTATAGTCTGTAGGTGTAGAGCCCTAGCTAGCCACACCCGTTTGTTAATAATTCTTTTACTGAGTGGCTCCATGCCCTCACAAACTCACTTCCCCCATTGGAATCCCTGCAGTCTCTGTACCATGGTGTACCCCGGATATAGACATGTCGACCAACCCACTTCAGTGATTAGTGTTTCGACCAGCCCCTCTTCTACCCAGGCGTACCCAGTCATTCCCCCCGAACCGCAGGATAAAAAGCTAGGGCTGGCTGACTCAAGAGGACTTGACATACCGTCTTGGAGCCACTAAATGGCCTCAATTCATAGCAGCACGATGCGCCCGATAGACACGTTGCCCCAGACAGTGGTACACATTGCTGGTGCCACTGTACCATTGGTAGGCTACCCCTGGGTGTGCCCCACAGGCCCCAAGATCTCCCATCAGCATATCATGGAGTCGGTGACCAACCTACACCTGACCACCATGTTCTGGGATAGGCTCTGTATAAGCTCTTCCACCTACTACGGAGCATCCCTACACTGTGCAATGTCCGCCACGATGGCACCTGCGAGCACAGGCGCCGTAATGGCAGAATACCGTTTCACGACAAGGGGCGTTGAGGTGTTGCATCCGCCAGTTACCCCTGGGCTTGTTAAAGCTGGCAAGGCATACACCTGTAGAGCAAGGCACTGCTAAAATCCCCCAGCTGGCAACAACAAATGGTTGACCCACCTATACTCAACCCATATAGTGCATGGGCCGCACCATCTCACCCATGCATGCTGGCACCTCTTGAACTTTTCTATTGATCGCTCATCGCACTTGATGCAGTCGCTTGCCACTCGCGTTCCTGATCTTCCGGTCCCATTGCCTGTCCACAACCTGTGGTCATTGTGGTGTGGAGCGCCTCCCATGTATCACAGTCATGGATCCAGCCATACATAAATGAAATCAAACACATATGATTAGTGGTTTTAGTCGTTGGATAAAAGATACAGTTCACATGCCATCACCTATTGACTACATCATGAGACTGTACCCCCCCTTTGTCTCCCACACCCCCCAGCCCAAGATGCATAGGTACTGTGTACGACAACACGGATTTATGACAACATAGACAACCAAATGAACTAACTGTGCACGCGCTCACGGGCGTAGCCTGTTTAATTGCACAGACCCAAGGGCGCGTAGGTAGTGTGTGACCCACACGGGCCTCTACTGCTTAAGTGTCCAGTCACACGGGTGCAGAGATACCGCGTGACAAACCACAGGCATATAAAGCTTGCTTGCACAAGCACAAGGGTGCACCAGTGTGACAACACAGGAGTAGCATGCTTAACTGCACAGACCCGAGGGCGCGTAGTTAGTGTGTGACCAAATGCGAGCATCTACTGCTTAAATGTCCAGGCACAAGGGTGCAGAGATGCCACGTGACAAACCACAGGCATATAATGCTTGCTTGCACAAGCACAGGGGTGCACCAGTACCGTGTGACACCTGTGAAATCCACTACTAGCATTTGCTTTTCCGGCCCTGGCACACACCCCGCATTTACACAGGGTGTTCCGGTAGATCCCCTATGCCACTCATGGTACCACCAGTCACTGTCACCATTCACCGGATGATCTATGCATGGGCGGCCCGAATACAGTAGTGGCCTTGCGTCTAAGGCGTCTTGCCTCTGCCCAATGCTGGGCAGAAGGCTAAGACCGACGTAACTGTGAGCCCGACCGGTGTCCGTGAATGGTCCTTGCCCTAACGTTTTATTGTGAGAGCCTAGCATAGCATTAGTTGCATTACCATCAGACTTTCAACTGAGAGCGCTTGGCATAGCATCAGTTGTATTACATGGGGAACATTGAAATTAGGCTTACAGTGAGGGTGCCTAGCATAGCCCCAGTTGTATACATGGGAACCTCTTCATTTATTACTGCAAGAGATTAAATGATTATCCTAGCATCACCTGTGTCGATGTCATAGACCCGACCCGATAAGTGAAGCCTTTGAAGGGGAAGGACAAGTACCATCTCCCATCTTGGACCCTTATGAAAAGTGTTGCAAACAAAGTGAAATGCCCATGGCTTACCCCCTGTGTCCGTCTAGAGGGAATGCAATCCATTAATTTCGTTATAGAACAGGCTTATATTTAACAGCATACCATGTACCCGGCCCCCCCGAAGGTGTACTCCACGTGTGCCCCACTAATTAAAGAATGGAAGTTTACAGCGCATCCATGGTTACTTGAGGAAGGTACGGGGTGTAGAGTGGAGTGTAATAGCACATTCGTGGTTACTTAGAAATGCTGAAGCCATGGCACGAAATGCACATTCCTTGCCAAGCCGGTGCCATTGGCGTTGCCAAATCCTGTTTAAAAGTAAATGCACCTAAATACCCACGATATTTCCTAACGCTTGGTCCCCATCAAGGCAGAATCCACACATGATGGGTTACCTCGTGCGTGCCCTGTCAGTGCACCTATTAAAATTCCAACCCACCATTGTGTGCATGGGGAGGAGGCCCTCCCCGCGTCACCATTTAATTGTCTTCAGATCCAGACATATACGCAGTCTGTAAATATAACACTAAGTGTATATATACCTGTTGCACATACAGACCATAAACCTGGAGTCAAGAATATACAGACCATCAACCTGGAGTCAAGTATACATGTATCATGTGCCCAGTGTATACACAGACTACAAACCCGGTACTGTGTGCTTCCCCTTTGTCCCCAGTGTAACACATACAGAGTATGTAATTTGGTATCGTGCCTGGTGCACACACGGACTATGTATGTTCTTGTATCCTCAGTGCACCATAACGACTAACTGTAAACATGCAACTGTGTTCTCATGGACCTAGTGCACCCCCCAGTCGTACCACAAACATGACGTATCTGGTGCATACAACTTTATCCTTGCTTAGAACATACCTGGACACTTGTCAACTTTACCCATCATTGTCAGGTGCTTTGTGCACAAAAGTGTGGCATGTCTATCCTGTGCTTAAAACATACAAGTCACTCTATCAACCTATACAATATAGTAAACAATAGTGCACAGTGCTAACCCCGGTTATCGGACCCGGTCCAGAAAAGGGGTATAACTCATGGGGCCATTGCATCCAGGCTGTGCTTAATTGCTAATTCAGCGCAAGGTGCTCTAAAACGATAGCCTCTTACAGCTGAATATTATCAGGAACGGTTAATTTTGTATAGAAGAATATTGCAGTCAAATGTACTAACCTACACGCGGCGAGAGTGGGAAAGCGAGAAATGCCACTGGTGGCTTTCGGCAGGCTTCCAATATTTAGCACGTTACTTTCCCACAGCCGGCCACAGTCTGGTGTATATTGCATTGTAAACGCAATTAAAGAGACCTTGTGTTGTCCTCCTCTTATATTCATACAAACAGTGCCCCATATTGTGGGCTGTCACAGGTGCCGGAGCTTAAAAATTAGGTGTCGGTGCAAAACACCGGCAGACGCCAGCTCCGAGTAAGAACTGGCCAATAGATAGGTTAATGAACAGCGCGTGACTGTCCACCTCAAGTCAGGGAGCCAGGCACCTATGTATGGCCAAGATAATGTTCTTTACATATACGTAAAAATTGGGCCTACAGATTAGAAAAAACGATGGGCCCAGACTCCCTAAGTGCCCCGCTATGTTCAGAGTATGTAGCCCATCAGACGTCCCTGAAAGGAGTACTACGAGCCAATCTCCGCTACCACTACTCATGCCACGCACCAATTACGGGATTACCCGGATATTGCAAACTGAAGTGGAATTATTTAAAACCCCACGTCGGCCAACAGCATGCGTCATGAAGCGCCTAATTAGATGAATAAACGTATTTTTAAAACAGTAGTAACTGGAAAACCTTTTCATGGTCCCTCTCATCTGAGTCCCATGTTCCTTTCCTCTCTTCTGGGTAACCTGTTATTGACCATACAAGGACCACTCCACGTATTAGAGACCGTGACTTTCCAGACGAGAGATCAGGTATCCATGCCGTCATTCCCAGTGACCAACACTGCGCACTACATCTCAAGAGCAAACACAGGTGCACTTCTATGGGACATAACTGGTCCTCAAGGAGCAACAATCCTGCCCGTAAGGGCACCGGAGAACATGGACAACATTCCGACATAGTCAGGGAAAAACGCGAGACAGTGCACCCGTCCCGCTGCCATACAGAGCTATGCGCGCGCCGGCAAACCCCCTATAACCATGCTCCTCAATGTTACCAGGAGCCTTACAAACACTCACCCGTCTTTCTAGAATCAGTGATAGCACACGGCCTCACCTTTCAGGTGCAGAGCAGGGCGATAACCCTGCCAACACGAAACCTCCATCATTCGACACTGGCACAAACTCCGATGTCCCCGGCCGGCCCACATGGATACCGTAGTACAACCCCACGGATCCGGTCACACGTGCCGCCTTGGAATTCCTCGCTTGGCCCCAAGAGACCCGTACGCCGAGAAACAGGTGCTGCTGACCCAAGGAGCAACCTGAAAGATAAAACAAGAAGGGTTGTACCGCTTCCCCACGAGGCTGCCCGTGTCCCAATGCCGCCGCTCCGTGTTCCAACGACCTGAACCTGCAAAACAAAACAAAAAGGAAATTAAAAATCCAGCCTCCTAGCGAGGCTGGCGTGACTACTGGCAGGCTGAGGGAGCGGCGAGCAAAGAGGCAACTTCCGCCGCTCCCCAGCCTTTTATTGCCAAGATGCCAGCCAGGCCAGTTCTAACCGGCCTGGCGTTAGCTCAAACGCGTGACCCGGAAGTGTTTTCAATCACTTCCGGGTCACGCCCGAACTCCGACCAATTAATGGTGAGGCGCGCCTGTCGCGTCATCACTGCGCGCGACAGGCCCGCCCCCGGATGGTCATCGGGGGCCGGCACGACCGCCATACCTTCGGCGTGGCCGATGCCGGCCCCGCCTTTCTATTTGTGTAGCCCCACTCCAGCCCACCCAGAATCCCAGGATGTAGTTTTTATGTTGTGACTTTGTGAACTCGAGAGAGTGGGCATTCATCCTTTAGAGTCAGTGGATAAAATAAGCACCATTGATTTGGTTAATAATACACAAGTGCAAATAATTACTATGTTTGTACTGTGCAATCTATTACTTGTTGACATTGTGTGCGAAATTTACGTAATTGGGTTCTGTGCAAAATGTTGGCAAAGATACGTAAAAATTAAGCGTTATTACATGTAATGCAAATCAATCATTTCACGCTATATTTTAGCATGAAATGTGTCCTTGTGTCACGTTTTAACGCAAGAACACATTTTGTGCTAAAACAGTGCAACAAAACAAAAGCACCACGAACGACAGCCATTCATGTTATGTTGTTCCTGTGAGCTAATGACGAATAATTAAGCAAAGTGGCCTACTGCATCATCATTTTGGGAATTTTAACAAGCATAATGCAAAATTCCCTAAATTATATGAATGACACCAGTGTAATTTAAATTTTGCCACATCTAGTTCACATCATTACATTGTATTCCTAATACATACCTTGTTATGATCATATCACCTTATTGTAATTTTGCTATAATATGGACGCATGGAGATACTCCCTTGTTCCTCAAGATGTATTTACAGGGGATGGGCTGGAGGTGAGAGGGAACGGTGTCTAGTCCTAATGCCTATGTTGCCATCTTTTATTTTCCCTACTGCCCTTGCTTCCCGAGTCATTGTCACTGAAATGCTTCTGTTTGTTGGAGTGAGAACAAGTCAGACCTCAGCGGCAGTGGTTCTTGTATGTTTATTTGCCTGTGGCTCGCCTACTGTGTATTGATCTCACTCGGCCTCTCCTAGCTCAGTTCCTGGCCCCACAGTTTCCTTGCGTCTTTTGCCCTTGGACTCAGATTTCTATTTTTAAAGCGATGTGTTACTTTCACTCCTGCATTTTTGCAATATTATTACTGCTTCCAAGTACTACTACTATTACTACTACTACTACTAATAATAATAATAATAATAATAATAATACAGATTATTTGCATTATTACTATTTTTATAATGAAGCTACTATAACATTCCTAAGGATAATATCACAATAAAAAGAAAAAAATGCATCAGTAGCAGTAATTGTAATAATAATAATAAGGTTGCTGTAAATAGTATGTGCGTGTGTGTGTGTATGTATATATGTGTGTGTGATTGTGCATGTGGTAATTTCCATAGTGTGAACATAGACAAAAGGCTGCAGAACTCTGTACTAGGTCAAAGACAAGCATAAAGGGAAAAGAAAGGTCTCTGGTTTGCGTACTATTAATTTGTTGTGATGTGGTGTTCTTTAAAGAGGTGCATCTTCAACTCTTTCCTAAAATGGAGCAATATTGGGCAGTCCTCAATGATACGGGGATGTTGTTCAATATCCTGGATTCCTAGATGAAAAAGACCTGCCTTTTTAAAATCTTTTTTTGCACTTCTTTGTCTGTTTCTGACGGTGTCTGGGCTGTGGGTGTGCCGAGAACCACCAGAGATGGTGAGCTTGTCTGCAGGCTAAGCAGGGTTGTTGGTCATGATGGCTTTGTAAATGATGCAACTGGTTTTGAAGATGGTGCAGGGGGTAACATCCTTTATACCGCAGTCAATACCGCGATGTGCCTTTACACCACAGTCACTACTTTGACTGTGACGTTACCAAGCAAGTCATTACAACGACTTTCTTTAGGGGACGCGTTGTTGGACTGGTGTTGGATTTTAAGTCAAACAGCTTCCCTACTGTTACACTGACTGGAGTTGGAATAGTAATTTATACTATTCCAAAGTCTAGCACCCCCCTAAGGCAAGTCGTTGTAACGACTTGTGTGGTAAAGGAAAATTTGGTAACGTCGCAGTCAGGGTACTGACTGTGGTGTAAAGGCATGCATGGGAAATGCATGCGGGGTTCCATCATACAACCTAGTGCGGGTCGGCAAGGGGAGCTAATGGAGTTCCATCAGGATGGGGGTGATTTGATCATACTTCTTCAGGCCCTTTATGAGATGCGAAACACCGTGTAGGATGCCCCTAAATAGTGCCAGTGTGGAGCCAGGGAGGCCATGGAGTAGGGCATTACCAGCACACAGATGGGAGAGTTTGAGGGCTTGAACAGGAGTTCTGAAGTCTCTTTCTGTAAAAAGTGGTTTAACTCTCTTTAGAAGAGAGAGCTGGTATCAGGCCGTAATTGTTATTATGGCATGGTGTTCCTTCAGGTTGAGGTTGGTGTCCAGGGTGAATCCAAGTGACTTGGCATTCAGTGAAATTTAGGGTTTGGAGCCATTAACCCCTTGCGCGCTGTGTGAATTCCCCCGCTGTGCGGGCGAATTAATGAGTGGGTGGGGTTCGGAAGGCCGGGGGACGTCCTCCGCACACGCCCACCGTGACGTCGGACGGCGCATGCAAGGGGTTATGGTTCATGTCATTAAGCCAGGTTTGTACTGTTTCTTGCTTGTTGTTCTTTGCAAAAACAAAAATTATGTCTTGATTGGGTTGAGAATCAGGTGGACGGGCGGATTCTGGCCGCCGACCGACATGACCACCTCAGCGTGAAGCTCCTCCAGTTCTGCCACCTAACTACCTATTTCTGCGTGCCTCGATGCCCCTACCAAAGGCTGTCACCCCCGGAGAGGTGAAGCACTATGTGCAGCCGCATAGCAGAATGAGGCATCGTCCCTGAGAGCCAGATGCATACCGCACTCCACTGAGGCCTGTACAATCGGCCGCTTGAGTGCACGGCGGTGCCCAGAGAGTTATATGGGCTACCTTCCACCCTGTTTCTGAGCCTCGGTGGCTCCCAGGCAGCCTGCGCTCCATTTCTTGAGTTGTATGGCCCCCCCTTATGGTAAGGGGGCCCATCTGGGGCACATCACCCAGACTCTCTTGCCCGTGCCGACAGGCTCATAGCTGCAATGACTCGTCCCTTTCCAAGGACTCGCCCTGTTGAAACACCCTTCAAACCTCCTGGGGCTTGAGCTGCACCCTTGCTGGTGGGGCCTCCTGCACCACTACTGCCCCCCAGGACCTGAGGTGGGTGCAGGCAGCCTAAAGGTCTCCCACGACCCCCACCATCTTCTTATCACCATCTTCCTACAAACCAGGCTCTTGCAGGGGGAGATCACTGTACTGCCTCGGTTGTCCTCTCCCCTCCCTCTTTTCTGTTCACCTGGAGATCACGACTGGGGCCCGGGGGCCCATGCTGTACTGATACACTATCCACAGACATAGGGAAAGTGCGAAAGTGCCCCCTCCTCACTGCGTACCACTGCCTCATCATACTCCGGACTACACCTCTGTCCATTGTGGCTGCGACCCCTTTTTCATTAGCACCCCACAGGACCATGATCCTCCCACCTTGCCCCTCGTGGCCTCACTGATTCGGCCTGCATCTTGGGGACTGCACCAAAGCCTGGCTCATCTGCTAGATCCTCCATATTTACATCAACAGGAACCATGGTGCTTTTGCACTATTGAATGGACAACATGGACAGTGGTAAGGCCACTCATTAACTGTTATTCAGTGCGGTGGTGCGGGGGGCTCAAACCAGACTTCAGGAGGCGTGCTGCCTCTCCATCCAGAGGTCTCCATTGAACTCATCCTGAAAGAAATATTGGCGGTCGGTGTACAATTGGGGACCATGGACGCAAATATCTTGGATCTCACTGTAAAAATGAAAACCCTATGGGAGGACATGGGCTCTTTTCACTCTAAGGTGGACAACCTGGATAGGCGGATGACCCTCATCTAGGAGCGACTAGACCACATGGACTCCTAGGGCCCGGACATCTGCCACGTTAGACAGAAGGTGATTAATCTGAAGGACAGGGCACAGCAGAATAATGTCCGATTCTATGGCATCCCTGAAAAGATGGAGATGAAAAATGATGTTGTGGCTCTTCTGGTGAAACTGTTACATCTGCTTGGCCTGACTTTCGCTCATCCTGTGGAGATACAGAGGGCCCACAGAATCCCTTCTTGGGCCTCACCCTCAGACAACCTGATGATACCCCAACCGATTATCGCATGCTTCCTTCGCCACGAGCAGGTCCACCAGATTCTGTCAGCAGTCAGAGCCCATGGCCCCTATGACGCTGACAGAAACAAAGTGCAGATAGCTGCAGATTTCTCCATGGAAACCAACACCAAACGGAAAACCATCTTACAACTCAGGCCATGGCTTCATAAACGGGACATCAAATATGAACTCCTGGAACCTGCCACAATATGGATAACGATGGATGGTAAATCTAAAGACTATACATAACTGGATGACTTAGCCTGCTTCCTAGACTGACTGGATGACCAGCTTATGGACTTAACTCCACCTCCACCCCTGCTGGAGCCTCCACCGCAGCAAGGCATGCAGCCGTCATGCCAAGTGGGAATATCCCTTGATCGACCCTTCAGAAAATCCTCAGATAAGGAGCGGGCAGTACGCTGTATGGAGGAACTCACAAACGATGCTGCTGGTGACAAATCAAGATCACTGTGAAACAACTGCCCCCAGCTGTCACTGGACCTGCGGCTAGTTTTACTGGGCAGAACGGCTGATAGCTTGCTGCATGCAGATGAGTATCTCTCATCGGACTTACACTCTTGTTTTGAACTTTTGCACTATCCCTGTCACCCATGTAGGGCCTTTTTTATTGGGGTTCTGATGACCCTTTCTTGTTTCCCCCAACTTCCCCGTGGCGGCTCTTCCTCCTACTCTTCCCTACCCCCTACACACACATTTAGTGCCAACTGCCTAAGGGCATTCCTCCCTCCCCACAGCGCTTGGTCTTAGCCCTGAGGTTTAGACTCACAGATGAAAGAATTCCCTTTGGTAAGCCCTGGTATCGGACAGCTGGCTACCCAAGGCTTGTCTGTTGCTAGTACTATCCCCCTTATCCATCCCACATTAGCAGCGCTACGTTCTTCTCTTCCTTCCCTCTCTCCGGGTTGGGGATTGATTAGCCCTCCCCTCACTGCCACACACTCCCCTTGACTCACCTTCTTCATACCCATGATGATCACTACCCCCTTTTAGATTGTCTCATACAATGTGAATGGCGTAATGAGTTACATTAAGAAACAGGAAATACTTTTCTACCAGGCCTCCAAGTGGGCAGATATAGCCTTCCTCCAAGAGACTCACCTGTCACACATTGAATCCTCAAAACGTACGAGGGATTGGGTGGGATAGGTCTTATACAGCAATTATTCACCCCCGTAAACACAAGAGGAGCCAACTTTGCGCTCTAGCTCCCGGAAATGTGGGGTGGCCAAATCGGTGAGGAAGTCGCTACCATGTAAGATCTTGCACTCCTGGGTGGACACGGATGGCCTCTTTGTGGTGGCCAAACTTAAGATAAGATCAGAGGTAGGTCCTCAGGGTGGAATCGATCTATGCACCCATGGGGAATAAAGAGCATCTCCTCCTCCGTCTCAATTGCATACTTATGGAACTAGGAATCTCGCACAAATTCTTGGGGGCGACTGGAACCTATCCCCTGACGTGATCATGGACAGGATAGGCACCCTAGACACAACAGATGACCATGAAAGGGCTCTACTGCAGGAACTACAAGATGATCATGGCTTGACTGACATTTGGAGCCTTCTTCACCAGGTGGACATAGATTTTACTTTTCACTCCTAGGTTCATGACTCCCAGGCCCACACAGACTACTTTTTTGTGACACATGCACGCACTCACAACAGTGCCATCTTTGGTCCCGCACTTGCCAATCATGCCCCCATAGGTACCACAATAGAATGGAATGTACGCCGCCCTCCACAAGAAGCCATGGCGCCTTAACATTGCACGATACAAGATGCCGGCTGAGCAGGCACATTTGGAATTGCACCTATCAACGTACTTGATGGAAAATAAAGGCTTGGTCGCTTCCCTTCAGATACTGTGGGTCACTGCAAAAGCAACCCTCAGGAGCCAAACCATGAGGAACTCCGCTATGATCAATAAAAACAGATTAGAGCACCAGGCGGCATTAGAGAGGGATGTTATGATGAGTACCCACCATGCACACCCGACTACAAGCTCCAGACAGAGTCTGGAACAGGCAAAAATGGAATTGAACTGCTTGTTTACCACCAGAGCGGAATACAAGCTACGCTGCCTCCAAACGCAACATGAGCAGGGTAAAAAGGCGGGCCGCTTGCTAGCAGCCCATTTGCGACAGCGAGCAACCATAACAGGCATCCCAGTGATTTGCAGTCGTGGAGGTATGTTGGTCACAGATCTGCAGGAGATAACTACTACTTTTGTGGCTTACTACACTGAGCTGTGTAGCTCAGAGATCAGGGACGACACGTGCAAGGAAGACCGCTTCTTCGAAGGTCTCCAACTCCCATCACTCAATTACCAGGGCAGAGCCCTCTTAGCAGGCGAAATAACAGAAGAGAAAATAGCACAGGCCATTACCACCCTCCCTTATAATAAAGCCCTTGAGGAAGATGGATTCTCAGGGAAATTCTACATATGGGTACAGCCATATGTGGTAGATTCCCTTTATGATGCTTTCAGAGAAGCTGAAGAACGAGGAAGTCTAGCAAGTATCTCCAACAGGGCGCTTATCCCGGTCCTCCCCAAAACCTGGGAAAGACCCACTACAATGTGGCAGTTACAGCCCCATTTCTCTACTTAATACTGATGTAAAACTGCTGGCAACCATATTAGCTGCTCGCCTCAAACGGGTGAGCCCCACCTTAATACACAGTTCTCAGGTGGGATTTGTGCCTGAAAGGACATCCCGTAATCATCCTCGTACCCTATCCTACATTAAAGGTTATCCAAGGATTCTGAAGAGGAGAGAGTTGCCCTCTCTCTGGATGCCAAGGAGGCATTCAACCGAATCAAGGCCCGATCTCTTCTGGACACTTCGTAGACTGGGACTTTGCAACAAATTTATCTCCAAGATCAAATGACTGAGACACCCATGACACAAGTCAGCTGCAGAAAATTCCTTTCGGACTCCTTAGAGATTAAGAGGGGGACTCACCAAGAATGCCCTCTCTCCCCTCTGCTGATCCTGCTTGCTCCGGAGCCCTTAGCTGCTGCTACCCAGTAAAATCCTCAGATCATAGGAATCCCACCCCGGCCGGTGCATCCAGCAGTGGTGCAACATAAGCCCCTGCAGCTCCCGTGGTGCAGGGGGGCCCCAAGCTCCAGGGGGCCACCTCAGCAAAAGTAGTAGGTGGTGGGCCAGGGAGGAAAGGCCCCCTCCAAGTGCTTTGCAGGGTGGGGACCCTCAAGTTTCGTTATGCCACTGGCCTCAAGAATCCTATTTTATGCTGACAATATATTACTCGTGTTTAACTTGTATAAAAATAAGTGCCGGGGCTCTCGTCAGGAGGCAGCTTGCACCAGCCCATTTCTCCTGTTAGCGATGCCTAAAACAGAACCAACTACTACCATGAAAGTTGGGAGAGGATGTGGCATAGGGGCCAGATCTGCCGACTTTGGAGTTGGAAAACCAGGTTCGAGTCTCCGCGTCGGCTCAACATCCTGTGATTCTGGGTAAATCACTTAATCTCCCCATAAATGAATGTGTCCTAACTGGTGCTCATGATGATGAAGTGCCAGTGCTGAGCACAGGAAATCACCAGCTCAAATTATGCACTGTATTACTCACCCCCATGGACCTCTCCATGTCCCTCCCAACCCCCATGTCTCCCATAACAGACTTCTCAGCGGTTGCGGGCAATTGGAGCAAGAGCACGGATCTGCCACTTGACTGGATTACCACAAAGGCGGCCATATCTGACTATAACTTCCAATGGAAGCGAGCTGCCTGAAATATGTGGGAGTATACATTTAACCGAGGGTTGGAGAGGATGGTAGCAGACAACCTAGACAACCTAGATCTGCTCATAACTAAATCTAAAGTGGAATATGTGAAATGGACACACCCTAACCTATCCCTCTGGGGGAGAGTGCAGGCGGTTAAAATGGTGATAGTGCCATGCTTCACATACTTCCTGGGTGTGTTATCACTGGTGGTCTGGACCTATATACTGCGGGATATTGACAAGCGCATTAAATCCTTCATATGAGGGGGCCATGAGACCAAGGTTGAAAATTTCGAAAGCAATTGCTCATAGACGATGTGGCGGACTGAGCCTACCGAGTGTACAACACTACCAAACCGAGCTCCACCTGTCCCAACTAGTCGACCTCTGGCCGACTAGAGTAGAAGTCCAGTGGCGGCTCGCACAGGTAACCCTGTGGGGCGGTGAGGCGGGGCGGGGGCGGGGCTGGGTGGGGGGTAGTGGAGTGTGACATACGACGGGAAAGTTGAGAGTAAATAAATAAATAAACAAAAGCACTTACTTTGCTCTCGCAGCATCGCTGACTCGGCATTCAACTCTCAACTTTCCCGTCATATGTCACAGTCCACTACCCCCCCACACCCAGCCCCGCCCCGCCTCACCGCCCGACAGCATTACCTGTGCGAGCCTTCACTGCAGAAGTCCCTCTCTGGGTCCACATAGAGCTCAAGCCATGACTGCCGGCCTGGGTCTCCACATACTATATAATCCCATCCCCTCATCCCACAATGTCTCTAATCCCATCATACAGGACAAGTTCAAGGAGTGGAGCCATGTACATGCACTCCTTAATAGTGATGCGAGATTACATAAGCAGGTGCCTTTATTGCATAAAGCCATCATTTATGTAGGTAACCATTCCATCTTGTGGGCTCTCTGGAAACAGGCAGTCATTCTTACCATTGACCACCTCCTGGCAGACAATCAGCTGAAACCCTGTGAGGCCTGTGGGAAGAAATCCACTTGCCTAGCTCCCAGTTGTGGCAATATTGACATCTATGGCTGGCTCGGTTCACCTCCATGGGCGATCAAGGAATCCCTGGTTCTGCTATATCTAACCTTTTGGGAACAGTTTGACGGGGTAGTCTGAGGATTTTATAATCTCTTAGTGTGGCACCTTCACTCTCAGGCCTTCCTGTGACAGTTACGGATTACCCGGCAACGACTACTTAACACTGAGTATACCAAGAAGAACTGGTCCGAGATAGTTGAAAACCTGGACAGTTGCATCCGGGAATCCAGGAAGAAGTTCACCCTTTTCAAGATGCTTTAGGTCTGATATTAGTCCCCATTTAAGCTGAAACAAGTAGGACTGCTGCATCACATGACCTGACGCTCACAATCACTGTGATGTGCCCCACATACTCTACCAATGGCCAGAGCTTTCTATATATTGGGCCTCCATGCTGGCCTCCCTTAGTGAGGCTTTGCGGACCCCTATCACCCTAACAGGACTACTAGTCCTCCTCCATGACACAACTGACTTCCCATCACTGATGACCCACATGAGACGTCTGTTAGCCACAGGCCTCGCAATGGCAAAGATCTGCATCCTGTGCAATGGGAGAGCACCAGATAGACCTACACACGATGAATGGGTAGCAGAGATGTACAAGGCAGCCTCGTAAGAAAGACTCATATATAGAGTGCAAGACAAAGCAGACACTTTTCTTACACATTTGGGAACCCTTCGTGGCTGGTTGGGCTCTGCACCCCTAGACTGCTAGTGAGAGAGGGCATAGGCAAGGGAGAGCGATAGGGATATGTATGTACCTGGATGTATGCTCTGTCTAGGAAGGGGACCACTCCGTCCCACCGTCCAGACATTTTGCCATGTCTGAGAAGCTTCCTAGTGGTCCTATGCAGCTACATGTTATTATTTTTACTATTGTTCTTGTTGATGGTGCCTTTGTTGTAGATGGCTAATTTTGCCTGTGAACTTTGCACCCTAGAATTGGTTGTTTTCTGAAAATGCACCTTCCTTTTTCACTGTACGAATTGTCCCACTTTCTGTGTTTTTGTTTTCATATGTCATTTTACCTGATTGAAATGGTCCAAGTAAATGGCATGTAAAAGGGATGGTGACGCAATAAAGAATTACCACAAAAAACAGAACCAGTTAGGTGCCCGACATCCAGGTCTGGGTGGCATTGGATGCTTGAAGCAGAGGAACCTATCAAAAAGAGTTGTGTATCATGAGCATATTGCTGAATATTGATGATGTTATCTGCCAGTAGAGCACCAAGCGGCTTCATATAGAGGTTTGAAATGACAGGGCACAGTATGGAACACTGGGGACTCCACAGATGATAGGTATTTTTTTGTACCTGGAGGTGCCCATGTGAACAAGCTGGTATCGGTCAGAAAGGTAGGAAGAGAAACAGTGCAGGACGTTGCTGGTGAATCCCATTTGGGACTCCAGGGTGATTATGAGACTGGGATTCTCAACTGTGTCGAAGGCAGCTTAGAGGTCCAGCAATATCAGGAGGCAGGGGTCATCTTCATCTGTGGTCAGGGTGGCATAGACTACAATATGTAAGATAGCATTCTCCTTGCTACAGTGTGATCTGAAGCCAACATGCAGTCGTGTAGGAGATGTTTAGCATTAATGTGGTCTTGAGTTAAACATAGACGTATTTTTCAATGATCTTGCAGAAGAATGATAGATGAGTAAAGAGCCAATAGTTGGCGAAGTTATCAGGGTATTGTGTTGGTTTCTTCAGAAGTGAAAGGATCTGACCTGCCTTGAGAGTTTTTGAGAATATGCCTTGAGGAAGGGAGGTATTGATAGTGGTAAATAGGGATCGGAAAGTATTCTCATAAATTTTCAGGCTACGTGTTAGCAGCATTCCAGTACTGTCAAACACATACTTCTGTGCATTTGGGAGAGGTCAGGATGTGGGTTTACTGCAGTTGAAGCGCGATGGATAGAGAGCACTGCAGACAGAATTCCTCAACTGCAGTGCCAGCCCATTATACTGCCAATCTCTACCAGCTTCTCACACTGCCTACAAGTGCCGGTTTCTTGGTACTGGCTTCTTATACTGCCTTCAAGTGCAGCCTCTCATACTGCTTACCAGTACTAGTATGTTTGCTTTGCACGCTGGCCGACAGTGCTAGCATCATCCAGTGCTACCTCCTCACACTGTCCACTACTACCGACTTCTCACACCTCTCCTAACTGCCTATTTCTCACACTGCACCTATACATAGTAGTGTTTCACAGTAGGCATCAGTAACAGCTTCTCACACTACTCACAAGTATCAGCTTCTCACGCTGAGCCTCTGTACAAGCTTCTCATATTAAGCATCTGCTTCTTTTTTTTAAAGCAATTCTTTATTGGTATTTCAAAACAATCACAATCAGTATCAGGGAATAGTATGATCCAAATGAAAAAAGAAAAAGGAAATAAGAAAGGGAAAAATGATGAAAAATAAAAGTTAGAGCATATACATGTTCTGGGTTGAAGTATACCACTGCTCACCTGTGCTTGCATTTTATGCCTGTGGCCTCCAGTTCCTGCTTGTTCCAACCTGATCCAGTGACACTACCAATGCCTGGGTTTTTCCACTCAAGTTTTTCCCGCCAACAGAAGCCCCACCCCGCCCACCCCAGGACCTACTCAATGCAGGCCACAGCAGGACCGTACTAGTAGGTACATAGGGACCTAGCCTGCCACTTGCCTGTGGCCTCCACTTCCTGCTTGTTCCAGACTGATCCAGTGACACCGCTGCTGCTCGGGTTTTTCCACCCGGGTTTTTCCAGCTCACTGTTCTTCCCACCCCTGGACATACTTAGTGCAAGACGCAGCGCAAGCCAATTTATGCCCATTTGTGCCTGTCCCGTGCCAGCACCATGACCCCTGACCTTTGTGGCTATCACAGATACACCATCGCCAAGCTCTACACCCTCGACGGTGCAACAAACACTGCCACTGTGCCGACACATGCTCCACGGCAGGACCTTTCACCTGCACCTACTGCCACTTCACCTGCCACAGCACACACACCAGCCTACCGACCAGCCCTACCCTGAACACACCACAGACACAACCTGAACAAAACAGCAAACTTGCATGCGCCCTTCTCAACACTTGCTCACTATGCAAACACACCACTGAGATCTGGACCTCATCTACACCCTCACACACTTCGGCGATGTGGCGAGCGCAAGGTAAGTGGTTTTATTTATTTATGTATTTACTATTCACATTCCAGTCATATGTCGAATTCCGCTACCCCCACCCCGCCCCCCCTCACCGTCCCACAGCGTTTACCTGTGTGAGCCGCTGCTGTGTAAACAACTGAAAAGGAAATGGAGCACCAGCAAGGACGTGACTGACAAGACTGCCTTCAAGACAGCCCTCAACCTCTACCACAGACAGTTGAGAAAATTGAAGAAAAAAGTCTTAGCATCACACATCGAATCAAGCTCCAATAACACCAAAGAACTCTTAAAACATCGTCAAAGAATTCTCAGGACCCCTCAGCTGCAACAAACAACATTACCCTCTCCAGGAATTCTGTGAGAACCTTGCAAACTTCTTCCACTACAAGATCGCCAACATCTACAGAAACTTCAAACCCCAGTCCAAGGCCACTGACTTCTTCAAAAAACACAACAACCCCGCTAATACCACAGACATCTGACTAACCGAATGGAGCCACCTCACCCCACAGGACACCGCCTCCATCATGAACCCATTCCACTCAGCGGCCCCAACCGACCCATGCCCTCACCACATCTTCAACCTAGGTGAAGCCAGAATCAGCCACATACTCACCACCTTATTCAACACCTCAATTGCCACGACCACCTTCCCTGAGGACTGGAAACACACAGAAGTCAATGCCCTACCAGAGAAACCATCGGCTGATCCCAGCAAACTCAACAACTACCGACCGATCTCCCTGCTCCTGTTGCCGGCCAGAGTATTAGAAAAAGCCATCAGCCAACAACTCTCCTCACATTTGGAATGGAACCTCCTACTCGACTCCTCCCAATCCGGATTTTGCAGCAACCACAGCACCGAGACAACCCTCATTGCTGCTACTGATGACATCTAAGCCCTACTCGACTGAGTAGAGACTGTTGCTCTGATCCTCCTAGACGTTTCAGCAGCCTTGAATACGGTCTCCCATCACACACTCATCACAAGGCTGCACAACATAGGCATCCAGGGAGCCGCACTCAGATGGATCACATCTTTTCTCATCGAAGAACGCAAAAAGACTGCCTTCCCCCCTTCACCTCCGAACCCAAGGATACCATTTGTGGAGTACCCCAAGGATCCTCACTCAGCCCCACCGTCTTCAACACCTATATGACACCTCTGGCCAGCATCTCCAAAACCCACAGACTCAACATCATATCCTACGCCAACGACACACAACTCATCCTCTCCGAACACAACATCAACACCATGTCCAACTTCCACAACTACATGACAGACGTCGCCAACTAGGTGAAGAACAACTGCCTGAACCTCAACACGGACAAGACAGAGGTACTGATTTTCTGTAACAAAAGCTCCCCATGGGAGGCATCCTGTTGGCCTTCAGAACTCGGACCTACTCCTACGCCTACTGACCATACTAGGAACCTAGGCATAATTCTGGGCAACAAGCTAACCATGAGGACTCAGGTCAACTCCCTATCCTCTTCCTGCTTCTTCATCCTCTGCATGCTTAGTAAGATATTCAAATGGCTGCCCCAAAACTCAAGATGCACTTTCACCCAGGCCCTCCTCTCCAGCCGGCTGGACTACTTCAGCGCTCTCCTAGCAGGGATCGCAGCTCACCTCCTCCTCCGACTACAGACCATACAGAACGCAGCATCCAGACTCGTCCTGGATCTCCCTAGATGAACCCACATCACACTCTAACTCAGGTAACTCCACTGGCTCCCTGTCCAGAAAAGATGAAAGCTCAAGCACCTGAACCATGCATACAAGGCCCTACACAACTGCGGACCTGCCTACTTGAACCACCACCTGAACTTCCATCAGCCCACCAGACACCTCTGCTTCGCATCCCTTTCTCTAACCCTCACCCCCTTATCTGACGTAGCAGATGCAGAGGTCACTCCTTCTCCTAGCTTGCAGAGAAGACATGGAACGAGCTACCCTTTCATCTACGGACCCCCATCTCTTCCAGAATTCTGAAAGTCCCTGAAGACCTGGCTATTTGGCTAATCAACTGGACCCTGCCAGCACCTGGATACCAACACTACAAATCTACTGATTGATTGATTGATTATGCCATAAATGCCAGATTGTTACACTGTCCGCCACTACCAGCTTTGCACATTGCACACTAGTCCTTTCTTCTTACTCTGTTCTTTTGTTACAGCTTCTCTCGGTGCCCACTTCTCTATTTACCACATCTCCTCCAGCATCTGTTCCTCTCACACCTCTCACAGTTGCTATCAGTGCCATTTCCTTGCATTGCCCATATGTGCCAGCCTGTCTCAGTGCCTCCACAGCCAGGCTACAAAACTGGCCCCTAGTGCTACTACATTACATGTCTCGCCATAACCAGATCCTTACAAGGCCCACCAATGGCAGCTTCTCACATTGTTGAACAGTGATTGCTTCTCACTCTTACCTGCTGTGCTATATTCTTACACTGCCCATACAAGCCAGCTTCCCACACTGCCCACCAGCCATATCTTGTCACAATGGGCATACTTCCCAGCATCTCACAGTGCTGATTACCACTCTTCCTCCACTGTGTTTTCCTTCCACTGCTTGCTTGTACCAGCGTCTGACACTACAGTCAGTGCTCGCTTCTCACAGTGCCAATATGGCCAGCTTCCTAATTTTCCCACTGCAAGTAGTTTTAACCAAGCTATCCGAATTGCTCACGTCTTGCCATAGTCAGATCCTCAAATTGCCCATTGATGCCAGCTGCTCGCACTGCTCTCCAGTGACAGCATCCCAAAAGCCCTATACTGCTCACCAGTGTCAACCTCTCACAATACTCACCAGTGCCAGATTCTCTCACTACCATTAAGTGATACCATCTTACATTTCCCCCAGGGGCGTAGCGCAAGCTCCTGAAGGCCCAGCAGCACAGTATGGCACCCAAACCTTCAGGGCCCCCCAGTTATTCAGAGGGGCCCCATTCTGTTGCAAGATAAATGAATATCTGTGAGATATGGGAGACTCATGGGCCCCTCTTCACAATCTGCAGGGAGGCCCCGTCATTTTACGTTAAGCCACTGATTTCCCCCACTGGTCTATTATAGTACTGCCCACCTCGCGCTCTCCATTCGTGCCATCTTCCAGCACTACTCACCAGTGCCAGCTTCTCACACTGTCCACTGGTGCCAGCTTCTCATGTTGCCAACAGTGTGAGCTGCTGACACTGCCCTCTACTAGCAGCTCTTCTTTTGTACGGCATCTTCCAAGGTCATTGCCCTCATCCTTTGTACCGCATCTTCCAAGGTCATTGCCCGCATCCTTTGTACCGCATCTTCCAAGGTCATTGCCCGCATCCTTTGTACTGCATCTTCCAAGGTCATTGCCCGCTGACCTTCAAACTTCCTTTCCGGGTGAGACGAGTTCTTGGACTCCAAGCTGATTCATTCCTGCTATTTTTTGGTTGAAAAGTGCGAACTCAAGCTAGGTGTGAAGAGGAACATTTATAAAAATTTGGAGATAGGTGTCGATTGGAAAGGGGCACTTTGACCATCATTTACAGGAACGGTACACATCCTCAATTAAGCTTCATAGTGGAGTTTCCGTCGAGAACGTATTCAGTTAAACTCGGCCAAAATCAGCTACTCCGCTTAATGGAACACTATTATATTAATATAATAGAAGGCCGGTTATTTAAACAAGCCTTCCGGCGGAGCTGACCCCTTTCGTTCAAAAGTGTACATTTGATATATTATTATATAAATGTGATATTTCATTATTTTATTGCTTAATCGTTTTAATAATGTACAGCCTAAGTTGCTCTCTATTCAACATAATATAAAATATGCTTTTCTCTACTCGTAAAAGTCTGAAATCTTCTATTTGATGTGCGTTGTTCAGTGTTCAGCAGAGGGCTAAAATAAGCTCTTCGACAATGGACGCCTTTTGCATGTCATGTGATATTATACCGAACACTATTGAGCAAGTGCTAAACTATGCTATTAAATATTCAACCGAATATTGACTTCTTCTGCTGGGTAGGTCCCTACAACAACCCTCGGAGGACGCATCTGTACCGCATTCCTCGGATGAGGATAGCATTGCCGGCTTGGACTGCCCATTACTGACCCACATTCCGTAAAAGCATCGGTCACCTTTCATGGCTGCCTGGAGTGCTCTTTGTTCCTGAAAACTGGCCCTCAAGATTGGGTTCCAATGATTTTTTCATGGCTGGGTTATCTCTTCCCCCGCCGGTTCCCCTTACATTGCGGCGGCGCGGCCTGCGCGTCTCTTACCTGTGGAAGGTGTACTTTACCCAGCAAAGGTTTAGTATAACATCTACTTGTAACACAATTAATGATGCTGAGTACCTTCATCTAGAAGGGGTGAAGGGTGGCTTAAAAGGATGCTTCTCTGGAAAGTGGGGCCTGAGTCGTAGTCATATTACATGTCAAATTCTTCATAATGTAGGCTTTTAGTAACACTATTTTTGAAAGTATTTTTTTCCTTATAATCTTGTGCATATCCAAAAGAAAAAAGAGAAAAAAGTAACATTTCAGCACAAGCTTTGGTCATCCATCACTCCAACAAACAGGATATATATATCACCAGCCGACAATACATGTGGCACAGTCTTCCCAGGTGTTGCAACCGAAAGTTTGTCGCTCTTTTCATCTCCCAGCCTCGGTCCCAATCAGAAAAAAAACACCACCCACCCCCTCCCCAAAATACTCATGTTGTCAGCCCAAAATAGGTCATGCATTTCCACGAGAGTTTGGTAAATTTGCCTGATAAAGAGTTTGTACTGACACTAAACACCAATCCATGCCACACACCATGCTGCTAATGTCGGTCACTGGTTGTATGCCAGAATATCAATTACGAAAATATTGTCTGACATACATATGTTTACAAATATGTACATTTTCTATTGATAACGTCAGTAGGGAGATGTTTTTGTAAACAATATTTAAGACATATTTTTGTCAAATAACATTCAGTTCACAATATCCTGGTATCATGCCTGGTCGCTTCCCACTACCCCAGGCCCATACAATATCTCTGTGGACTATCATCAGAACCAAATCAGACAGAATCCTTGTACACCTAGGTAGGGGAGCCTCTCCTCACACACACAGCGGGTGGGTGCAAGCGTTGTACACTTGATGCAGAATTGTATGATGTGTCAGTCTAAAACCGCATCTGATGGCCACCTCACTAGGGCACCCCAGGGTGTCTTCCCACTCGGTCCCAAATTCAGACTCCCACCTAGCTTTCAGTTTTTTCAAAGTGAGTGGAGTGTTGTTGATTAAGGATTCTATGTGTCAGGGAGACAGATTTCCATCTCGTGAAATCCTCTAACAATGTATATTTTAGGGGGAATCCGGTATATCGGATGTAAAAAGCACATATATCCTGTGGGCATGCAAAATCTGGAGCTATCGCGAGTGCTCCAGAGTTGCCATTTTACTCTGATTGCACCGATTCAAAAGTCAGTACTCTTAAGGGTCCTCATACGTCAACCAGGGCCGAGATCTAAATTTGTCCCATTGCGGTCTCTTCCATACTGCACAATAACAGCATTGTTTTCATAGGCACTCCTTCCCATTTAATATACTTGAATGTTTGTTGCCAGAGCTGAATGACCACTTCTGTCGCCAATGGCAGTGCTCCTAAATATATTTTTCCATACTGTGCACACAGAAAAATGCCTATGCACTGTTTGTCTATATTCAAAGAGGGCTTCTCCAATGGGGCACATAGTGATTCATTTATAATTATCATATGAGAGACCTAATCGTACTGCAAAATATCAGGCAGAGCTATTCCACCATCGTACACATTCCTGAGTGATGTGTTCAGTGGGGTGTGTGGTACACCACCATCCCAGAGCACAGTGTGCCAATGAGAATTCGATCCTACAGAAAAGTTTCTCCTCAGTCTCATAAGGAGTATTTTGGACAAAACAAAGAAACCGTGAGAGAGTGATCATTTTATATGAAGTAGTGCATCCCATTAGGGACAGAGGGGAATTCTGCTAGTGTTCCAGGATTCAAACTGATCTAAGAGCTTACCAAAATTCTCTGTTGGGAAGCTGCCCTTGTCCTTTGTGACAGACATTCGCAAGGATTGAAATCCTTGAGCCTAACCTGCAAGGGGAGCAGGGAAACAGACTCAGGGGACCGACCATGTTATCACTGGATATAACACCAATTTTGTGTCAAGCCACGGAGGCTAACATTTTGAAATATCCTTTCATTTTTAATTTTTTTTAATAATGTTATTTATTAACACAGGATATACAGTCACTTATTCTGGCAGGACATATCATGACATCATGAGTGGTACATTATGATAGCGTAAACATGAGTTGGCACGTACATCATAGAATTGACATAGGTCCGCTCTACATAGAACAATGCAGCCGAAGGAATGAGACCAGCAATTCCGGACAAATGGCAGAATGTATGCAGTTATCTAACACATTAGTATCCCCTATGGCCTGCCTCCAGAAATACTTATAAAAAGTAAGCTCACACTGCTTTATCATCCTCGCCTTCTATTTCACCAGTCTCAACAAAGGCAAAAAGGCAGCAGGGTGAAAGACAACTGCACCACCTAGGCTAGTCACAGAAAGTAAACTAAGGTCGTATTGCCCACCTCAAATGGTCAGCTGCCACATGACCACAGATAAATTCTAGAACAAAAGCTGATGAGAGGCAACACACAGAATCAATAGGTTATGGTATACATAAAGCGAAGTTCAGTCTTCAGATGTTGATTGCAAGTCTTTTTATTTTTCAAAAGTCCGTTTTGTACATGTGGAAAACAGCCAACGCGTTTCGCCCTTCACAAGGGCTTCTTCAGGGCAATATAAGGTAGCCGGAATCGTGTTTCAGTATGTTGGTACCAGCATTGAGTGAAGCCACAAAAGCGTCCCAGTTGATGGACATAGACTCCATAAATGAGACCTAAGGCCAATGGCGAGTACCCTTATGTCCTCAGTCCAAGGACATAAGGGTACTCTGCTGCTGCCGGACACAGGCCGTATCACAATGCAAGATTAAAATAGTACTATTACTCGTTACACTGGAGGCTTACCAATTGCCCCAAAGAGTTATTTCTTCACCGTATAGGCAACTTACGCCTTGACTTGGACTGAGGACATAAGGGTACTCGCCATTGGCCTTAGGCCTCATTTTTGGAGTCTATGTCCATCAACTGGGACGCTTTTGTGACTTCACTCAATGCTGGTACCAACATACTGATACACAATTCTGGCTATCTTATATTGCCCTGAAGAAGCCCTTGTGAAGGGCGAAACGCGTTGGCTGTTTTCCACATGTACAAAACGGACTTTTGAAAAATAAAAAGACTTGCAATCAAAATCTGAAGACTGAACTTCGCTTTATGTATACCATAACCTATTGATTCTGTGTGTTGCCTCTCATCAGCTTTAGCTCTAGTATTTCACCAGTCTCTTTGCCCATCAAATACATTTGATATGGGCCCCAGAATGCTTTAGGGTGACTCTGAGGAGGAAACAGGTCGATATATGTATCGGATTGTGTGTTACAATAGACCATGTCTGCATGCCATTCTTTCAGGGTCGGGGCAGGACCCCGAACCCAGAGCATCGTAATCCGGCATTAAGCCAGAAGTAACCCCATGGTGACCAAACTCCTGATACTCCTATTCACTGACTTATCAAAGCCCAATAAGGCGAGTAAAGGGTCTGGAGTCAAGGAGCAGCCTGCTATGGTGCTCAGCTCATGGAAGATTGTTTCCCAAAACTCTAAAATAACTGGGTAAGACCATGCTGTGTGCATAAATCTGGCATCTTGTACATGACACCGCTGGCATTCCACAGTCACGCAACCCATATCTATACAATCTTTCTGGAGTGTAATATACATGATTGATGTATTTAAAGTGTATAAGGCAGTGTCTCCCATTTAAAGAGATCCCCCTAATCATAGCACAACAATATTGCCAGCATTTATCATCTAAAGTCCTGCCAAGCTCTGTCTGCCACTCCAGGCGTGCCTTTGCCATAGCAGGTCTCTTGGCAATCTGAGTGTAAGCATAAAGTCTGGACACCAGTTTCACAGGGGTAATCGTCTGTATTAGAAAAGAAAGTGCCGGCATATCAGGAGGTTTCAGCAGATCATCACCCAGCAGGTCCCTTAAAGCATGGCGGGCTTTATAATAATGAAACTGGGTAAAGGGTGAGAGGGACTGAGCATCATCAGTGATTGATTACCAACTATTCATAACTCCATAACAGAAAAAATCACCCATCCTGGTTATTCTTAGAGCGTGAAGGGCCTGTAGTGCGCCCATCTCCCTGCCCATCGGGAACCAAAAGCACCATTCTAACCGCACCTGCGGGAAGTGCAAGGAGCCAGCTTGTTTCATTAATAGGCTATGCCAAGCATGCAATGCAATATCCTTTTATTGCCCCATCACAGCAGCAACAAGAGAAATAATTTAGAACTTTTAAACATTCTGATGAAAAATAAAGCTCAAGAACATGCAGCTCTCATCCCTCTTTTGTTCCAGCTGCTCATAAAATAAGTACATAAAATTGTCAAGTAGTTTATTTAAGTTGTTGTTTGAACTGAGTGGACTGTTTGTGGGGAACATGTGAAAATAAGTGACTATGTTTACTTATATTTTTAGTATTTACATATGGCTGGAAGAGTTTGTGTGGGGATATTTATGCTTTCAATCATTTTTTCTAATCAATTTTAGCATAATTGAATTTTGTATTGAGGTGATTGTTTAGGTAACGCTAGGATCTAAGGTAGTTCAATAAACTTTGGGTTAAAAACATTGTAAAGCATTATACCTGATTGATTCAGGGCACAGTGAAGACCGTTAGAGGCATGCACATGCCTGGTGAAGCACTCTTTTGTTGTCCCCGACATGGTGTTCGCGAGCATATTGACTCAAGTGTATGGCGAAGTCAATTCCTTCATGTACGTGACTACCCAGTGGTAGTTCCTCATTCTTAGTCCTCTAGACAATGCTGATAACTGCTTCTCTGGTCTTAGTGGTAATTTCGGATTCTTGGTCCTCTAGACAGTGCTGCAGCTGCTTCTCTGGTCCCAGTGGTAATTCCTCAATCTAAGTCCTCTAGGCAGTGCTGCTAGCTGCTTCTCTGGTCCCATCAGTAACTCTTCCATTCTAAGGTCTCTAAGCAGTGCTGCAGCTGTATCTCTGTTCCCAGTGGTAATTCCTCATTCTTAGTCCTTTAGACAGTGCTGCAGCTGCTTCTCTGGTCCCGTCTGTAATTCCTCATTCTAAGTTCTCTAGAGAGTGCTGCTAGCTGCTTCTCTGGTCCCAGTGGTAATTCCTCATTCTAAGTCTTCTAGACAGTGCTGCTAGCTACTTCTCTGGTCCCGTCAGTGACTCCTCCATTCTAAGTCCTCTAGGCAGTGCTGTAGGTGTATCTCTGTTTCCAGTGGTAATTCCCTGTTCTTAGTCCTCTAGGCAGTGCTGCAGCTGCGTCTCTGTTCCCAGTGGTAATTCCTCATTCTTAGTCCTTTAGACAGTGTTGCTAGCTGCTTCTCTGATCCCAGTGGTAATTACTCATTCTGAGTCCTCTAGACAAAGCTGCTAGCTGCTTCTCTGCTCCCAGTGGTAATTCCTCATTCTAAGTCCTCTAAACAGTGCTGCAGCTGTGGTCCTAGTGTCTGTGGTAATTCCTCATTCTCAGTCCTCTAGGCAGTGCTGCTAGCTCTTCTCTGGTCCCGTCTGTAATTCCTCATTCTAAGTTCTCTAGCGAGTGCTGCTAGCTGCTTCTCTGGTCCCAGTGGTAATTCCTCATTCTAAGTCTTCTAGACAGTGCTGCTAGCTACTTCTCTGGTCCCGTCAGTGACTCCTCCATTCTAAGTCCTCTAGCCTGTGCTGTAGGTGTATCTCTGTTCCTAGTGGTAATTCCCTGTTCTTAGTCCTCTAGGCAGTGCTGCAGCTGCGTCTCTGTTCCCAGTGGTAATTCCTCATTCTTAGTCCTTTAGACAGTGTTGCTAGCTGCTTCTCTGATCCCAGTGGTAATTACTCATTTTGAGTCCTCTAAACAAAGCTGCTAGCTGCTTCTCTGCTCCCAGTGGTAATTCCTCAATCTAAGTCCTCTAGGCAGTGCTGCTAGCTGCTTCTCTGGTCCCATCTGTAATTTCTCATTCTAAGTCCTCTGGACAGTGCTGCTAGCTGCTTCTCTGGTCCCAGTGGTAATTCCTCATTCTAAGTCCTCTTGACAGTGCTGCTAGCTGCTTCTCTGGTCCCATCGGTAACTTTTCCATTCTAAGGTCTCTAGGCAGTGCTGCAGCTGTATCTCTGTTCCCAGTGGTAATTCCTCATTCTTAGTCCTTTAGACAGTGCTGCAGCTGCTTCTCTGGTCCCGTCTGTAATTCCTCATTCTAAGTTCTCTAGAGAGTGCTGCTAGCTGCTTCTCTGGTCCCAGTGGTAATTCCTCATTCTAAGTCTTCTAGACAGTGCTGCTAGCTACTTCTCTGGTCTCGTCGGTGACTCCTCCATTCTAAGTCCTCTAGGCAGTGCTGTAGGTGTATCTCTGTTCCCAGTGGCAATTCCCTGTTCTTAGTCCTCTAGGCAGTGCTGCAGCTGCATCTCTGTTCCCAGTGGTAATTCCTCATTCTTAGTCCTTTAGACAGTGTTGCTAGCTGCTTCTCTGATCCCAGTGGTAATTACTCATTCTGAGTCCTCTAGACAAAGCTGCTAGCTGCTTCTCTGCTCCCAGTGGTAATTCCTCATTCTAAGTCCTCTAAACAGTGCTGCAGCTGTGGTCCTAGTGTCTGTGGTAATTCCTCATTCTCAGTCCTCTAGGCAGTGCTGCTAGCTCTTCTCTGGTCCCGTCTGTAATTCCTCATTCTAAGTTCTCTAGAGAGTGCTGCTAGCTGCTTCTCTGGTCCCAGTGGTAATTCCTCATTCTAAGTCTTCTAGACAGTGCTGCTAGCTACTTCTCTGGTCCCGTCAGTGACTCCTCCATTCTAAGTCCTCTAGGCTGTGCTGTAGGTGTATCTCTGTTCCCAGTGGTAATTCCCTGTTCTTAGTCCTCTAGGCAGTGCTGCAGCTGCGTCTCTGTTCCCAGTGGTAATTCCTCATTCTTAGTCCTTTAGACAGTGTTGCTAGCTGCTTCTCTGATCCCAGTGGTAATTACTCATTTTGAGTCCTCTAAACAAAGCTGCTAGCTGCTTCTCTGCTCCCAGTGGTAATTCCTCAATCTAAGTCCTCTAGGCAGTGCTGCTAGCTGCTTCTCTGGTCCCATCTGTAATTTCTCATTCTAAGTCCTCTGGACAGTGCTGCTAGCTGCTTCTCTGGTCCCAGTGGTAATTCCTCATTCTAAGTCCTCTTGACAGTGCTGCTAGCTGCTTCTCTGGTCCCATCGGTAACTTTTCCATTCTAAGGTCTCTAGGCAGTGCTGCAGCTGTATCTCTGTTCCCAGTGGTAATTCCTCATTCTTAGTCCTTTAGACAGTGCTGCAGCTGCTTCTCTGGTCCCGTCTGTAATTCCTCATTCTAAGTTCTCTAGAGAGTGCTGCTAGCTGCTTCTCTGGTCCCAGTGGTAATTCCTCATTCTAAGTCTTCTAGACAGTGCTGCTAGCTACTTCTCTGGTCCCGTCGGTGACTCCTCCATTCTAAGTCCTCTAGGCAGTGCTGTAGGTGTATCTCTGTTCCCAGTGGTAATTCCCTGTTCTTAGTCCTCTAGGCAGTGCTGCAGCTGCATCTCTGTTCCCAGTGGTAATTCCTCATTCTTAGTCCTTTAGACAGTGTTGCTAGCTGCTTCTCTGATCCCAGTGGTAATTACTCATTCTGAGTCCTCTAGACAAAGATGCTAGCTGCTTCTCTGCTCCCAGTGGTAATTCCTCATTCTAAGTCCTCTAAACAGTGCTCCAGCTGTGGTCCTAGTGTCTGTGGTAATTCCTCATTCTCAGTCCTCTAGGCAGTGCTGCTAGCTCTTCTCTGGTCCCGTCTGTTATTCCTCATTCTAAGTTCTCTAGAGAGTGCTGCTAGCTGCTTCTCTGGTCCCAGTGGTAATTCCTCATTCTAAGTCTTCTAGACAGTGCTGCTAGCTACTTCTCTGGTCCCGTCGGTGACTCCTCCATTCTAAGTCCTCTAGGCTGTGCTGTAGGTGTATCTCTGTTCCCAGTGGTAATTCCCTGTTCTTAGTCCTCTAGGCAGTGGTGCAGCTGCGTCTCTGTTCCAAGTGGTAATTCCTCATTCTTAGTCCTTTAAACAGTGTTGCTAGCTGCTTCTCTGATCCCAGTGGTAATTACTCATTTTGAGTCCTCTAAACAAAGCTGCTAGCTGCTTCTCTGCTCCCAGTGGTAATTACTCATTCTAAGTCCTCTAAACAGTGCTGCAGCTGTGGCTCTATTGTCTGTGGTAATTCCTCATTCTCAGTCCTCTAGGCAGTGCTGCAAGCTGCTTCTCTGGTCTCGGCTGTAATTTCTCATTCTAAATCCTACACAATGCTACTACCTGCTTCTCTGGTCCTGCCGGGAATTCCTCAGTCTAAGTCCTCTAGTCAGTGCTGCTAGCTACTTCTCAGGTCCCAATGGTAATTCCTCATTCTGAGTCCTCTAGACAGGGCTGCTAGCTGCTACTCTGGTCCGTCAGTAATTCCTCATTCCAAGTCCTCTAGGCAGTGCTGCAGCTGAGTCTCTGGTCACAGTTGTAATTCCTCATTCTCAGTCTTTTAGGCAGTGCTGCTAACTGTTTCTCTGGTCCCGTCTGTAATTTCTCATTCTAAGTGCTCTAGGAAGTGCTGCTAGCTGCTACTCTGGTCGTCGGTAATTCCTCATTCTAAGTCCTCTAGACAGTGCTGCTAGCTGCTACTCTGGTCCCGTAGGTAATTCCTCATTCTAAGTCCTCTAGACAGTGCTGCTAGGTGCTACTCTGATATGATCTGTAATTTCTCATTGCAAGTCCTCTAGACATTGCTGCTAGCTGCTACTCTGGTCTCATCTGTAATTACTCATTCTAAGCCCTCTGGACAGTGCTGCAGCTGCTTCTCTGTTCCCATTGGTAACTCCCCCATTCAAAGTTCTCTAGGCAGAGCTGCAGCTGTGTCTCTGTTCTCAGTGTTAATTTCTCATTTTTAGTGTCCTAGACAGTGCTGCAGCTGCTTCTCTGGTCCCATTGGTAACTCCTCCATTCTAAATCCTCTAGACAGTGCTACTAGCTGCTACTCTGGTTCCATCTGTAATTCCTCATTCTAAGTCCTCTGGACAGTGCTGCAGCTGCTTCTCTGGTCCCATTGGTAACACCCCCATTCAAAGTCTTCTAGGCAGAGCTGCAGCTGTGTCTCTGTTCTCAGTGGTAACTCCTCCATTCCTAAGTGCTCTAGGCAGTGTTGCTAGCTGCTTCTTTGGTCCCAGTGGTAATTCCTCATTCTAAGTCTGTTGGACAGTGCTGCTAGCTGCTACTCTGGTCCTGTCTGTAATTCCTCATTCTAAAATTTTCAGACAGTGCTGCTAGCTGCTACTATGGTCCCAGTGGTAATTCCTCATTTTAAGTCCTCTAGACAGTGCTTCTAGCTGCTACTCTGGTCCTGTCGGTAATTCCTTGTTCCAAGTCCTCTAGACAGTGCTGCTAGCTGCTACTCTGGTCTCATCTGTAATTCCTAATTCTAAGTCCTCTGGACAGTGCTGCAGCTGCTCTCTGGTCCCATTAGTAACTCCCCCATTCAAAGTCCTCTAGGCAGAGCTGCAGCTGTGTCTCTGTTCTCAGTGGTAATTCCTCATTCTTAGTCTCCTAGACAGTGCTGCAGCTGCTTCTCTGGCCCCGTTGGTAACTCCTCCATTCTAAGTGCTCTAGGCAGTGTTGCTATCTGCTTCTCTGGTCCCAATGGTAATTCCTCATTCTAAGTCCTCTGAACAGTGCTGCTAGCTGCTACTCTGGTCCTGTCGGTAATTCCTCATTCTAGAAATTTCAGACAGTGCTGGTAGCTGCTACTCTGGTCCCGTCAGTAATTCCTCATTCTAAGTCCTCTAGGCAGTGCTGCAGCTGATTCGCTGGTCCCGTTGGTAACTCCTCCCTTCTTACTCCTCTAGACAGTGCTGCATGTACGTCTCTGTTCATACATCAACTATACTGCAAGCCAAAACACATGGGTAAAAGACATAGTCATTTACAACGCCAATAGCTCTAACTCTCAAAAATGCAAGACCTATTGCATTGCAAATGCTTGTTGTCTTTTGTCACTGAAACACACAGTTTGAACATTGTTTCAAATCGACCAATGACACTTGTTAGCATTGCATTGTAGAAATCTCTTGCACAAATGACCACCGCACTAAATAAATGTAACATTATCTCTTGAAATCTCTAACCCATATGTGAGATGGACTTGCCTTCAAACATGGTTGAAACACCTCATGTCGTCTGATAGTTCCAATACTTCGCCAAGAACTCCATAGTGCCGCACTGAATTTTCGGTGTAGTCAGCCTTATTGAGGTGGTAAACTTTTTTTTTCCCACTTGTCGCTATTGTGGAAATGATCCAAATAAGTAGACTCATACAGCAACTAGATAGAGCAGAGCTTTTCGATGTTACGTCATCTACCAAGAGTGCTCCAAAGGCTCATACCCAACTGTCTACATTGGACTCCTCCATCACTAAAGTCACTACGTTCCACTGAAAAGTCAATAAAGACGCATGGCAGAAACACCACATGTTCCTTAGTACTTGGCATGTCACAGATAATCGGGGAACAAACTGAAGAGAAGATTCTCTCTTTTGTGGAATATCTTTATTTTCTCTAATAACTAAAACGGGTAATGGTGGGTAGGCACTTTTGGTGATGTAATGTGTCTAAGTTTCATGCAGACCTAAGCCATGAGCCCGTTGCAGGACATGTTTGTAATTCAAAAATAGCTACGGAAGATGTTGTAGTGTCAGACTCATGTTGCAACAAACTAATACAGTGAGCAAATCCAACCTTCTGCAGCAGAGGTGGACTGCCTTGTCATGGAAACCTTGACAGGTGTATCCTCTGGCAGGCAGGAAGGCGGAGTCAGAGTAAGTTGCATTTTTTGGGTACACTCAGCCTCCAATACCCAGACCTTCTCTCCCCTCAGCCCTTCCTCCACAGTCCCTCATCTCTTCTCCTGAATTCCTTCTCACTATTCCTCCCTCAGTATTTGCTCCATCCTCCACCACAGCCCTTTGACTCATGTTTGCCCTTAGTCCTTACTGTCCGTTCATCATCCGCCCACAGCTCTTTCCTTATCATTGTCCTTCTCTGGTAAGTCTTTCCTCTCCTCATCTCATTTCACTCAGCCATTCTCAGTCCTGCGCCCCACTGCCTCGACTGGCCCCTAAAACCACAGTCCTGCAAACCTCCATTCCTCCTCCAGAGCCCAAGGACAAAAGGTCCCTGCAGCCCTGGGCAGTGTGCAATTCTTAATGAGGTGATGGTCCACAAACTCAAACAGTCGGTCAGCCTCACTGGAGGGAATGCAGGTGCCAGATGGCTGCCATATCAGCAGTCATCTAAGACATGCGTGGCTCTCTGACTGGAAGGGGGCTCGGGAGCCTTGTATCTCCCAGTGGGCTTGTTCATGCTATGCGGTTCAAAAGCAGATAAATTAGAATTAATTTAAAGTGGCCAGTGGTACACACTTTAATGTGATAGGTTCACAGGTCACTCACCAAGCTTTCTAATAGGGCCAAAGTACGTTTTTTGGGGGTTTTTGCGCGGTACCCTGAAAAGTTTTTTTTTTGTCTGCATGGTGAAAAATATCTCAGGTGCTGCAGCTGCTATTGGTGGTGGAAGCTTGTCCTACTGTGGCTCACTGTATCTGTAAAGAATGCCTGCCCCCCTCAGTCATTGCTGATCCCAGAGGTATCTATGTATGTTTTATGGAGTACAAACCTGAGGACTCACAGCACAGCCATGGACAAAAAGAAGTACATTTGGTTTCTATAAACTGGCGGTGGGGGCGGCTCAATATGTCAAGATGTAGTATTCTTGGATGAGGTGAACCGTCAACATTTGACTGAAATGGAGGAGGATCAGACGGGTCTGGTCATTCATGATGGGGATGTTGTCCCGGGCCTGGGAGTGTAGCCACAGAATTCGTATTTCCTGTTTTTTATTTCTTGCAGTTCATTTCCAGTCTGGTGAATTCCTACCTTCGGATAAAGCACAGTCCAACAGGGGTGGGGATCCTCGTGGTCAGAACTGTAGGTGTCAGTTCTGGTGGCCTTCTGATTGATGCAGCTGGGCTTGAAGATGATGTGGGCTTGTGAGTGGAGCCGAAGAATTCCCATCAGTGTTTGGGTGATGAGGATGATTGTCTTCAGGTCTTTGATGCTGCAGCACGTACGATGCCTTTCTAGTGGTCGGTGTCGTGGCAGGGAGGCCTTACAGCAGAGATTTGCTTCCATCTAGATGAGTGGCTAGAAGGACTTGGGCAGCTGCAGTTCTCACTGCCCATCACTGCCAGGGTTTTCCTGGTGGAGACGGGCATTGAAAACTGATCTGTGTGTCCGCCCATCTAAATTAGGTGGGTGGACATACATGTCATCCTCTGACGGCCCTCACTCTGTCAGGTCATCGGAGGGGTGTAACCACAGCGGAGACAGAGTAGTCCCCACCGTCATTACACTTAAGGTCCACCAGCATTTAAATCGGACGGGAGGACCATTATGCTGGCGGAAGGGGTACTCTGTCACCATTGTGCCAGAGTGCCCTTTCCCCCAACATATAGATTGGCCCAAAGTCTGCCGAAGGCTTTGGAAAGCAAGCTGTAGAACTGTTCCCCTTCTAGTATTTTATTGAGATTTAGATATATTTGAGTGGAGTGTCGAGAGGTTGCAGTTGTTCCATTGCCTGTAGATGCTCTTGTTGGTCACTGTTGTTGTAATAGATGTTCTCAAGTGATAGTTTAACAGCAAATATGGTACATGGTGGTCACTCCAGATACTAGAGAGAATACCTGTCTTAGAGAGACTGCATTTAAGGTGTGGCTATTTGTCTGTGTAGTTCCAGAGGCAATTTGTGAGTAGTTGAGAACTTCTAAATAAGTCAGGAGAGATCTTGTTTGGGGAGGTTAGTTTGGTCAAACCAGACGTTCAAGTGTAATACGCATCCTTTGCAACCTTATATTTCACTGAGGCTGCCTTTTTTCCCTTTAACATATCTATAGAATGTGTTGCTTTTTATGTTCATCTTGTTGCTGCACATTTTCTAGCACAGTAGTTAACAAGTGTGTTGTAGACAACTCAGTCAACCCCATTTTCCCAATCTTGCAGGGATGAAAGGCTGAGACACTCCTACAGGAATTCAATCCATGCCATGCAGATTTCATACAGTAGGTCCAAAACTGGGACATTTATACCCACATCTGTACACATGCAGTAGATAGAATGATTGCTAGAGCATTGTGTCGAATGCCCATTGCTGACACATTTGGTTATCTCCAGCTCACAAGTTTGAGATTCAGTTTGCCATTATTTTGAGAGTATCATAACATTTGGTAATCGTTAACACCTGTTATTTACAGCACTTAGAAATAGCAGAATTGTGTAACGAAGCAACGAAATCATGAGAAACATTCACTTAATCCGATGCCGTATCTAACATTTCTTTTGTTCTGTTTATATTTAAATAGGTGCTGGTTGTTAGGTCTGAAAATATTAAGAAGATAAACCACAAACAAGAGTTAAGCATTTATTTTGTACATATTTTGTTTACGTTTACCCAGCTAGGCAACATTGTTAGCAGATTGTTGCTGTCATATCACTGTCTGTCTCTTTATTACACTGTGGCAGGTGCTTGCATCCTGTGTTTTGTTGTACTTGGGTGTCTCGTGATAGCCCTGCTGTTTTATGTAAGTGGTTATAGGGTGGGGTGTGACAGCAGAGTTCATACCCAGCCCAGATACTGGGCCCACGTCACTGCTGGTCCATGAAGTGACTGTGACTGCTCGGATGCCATTGGACTAAGTCAAATGAGGCAGAAGAGTCGAAATGGCCTTGGTGAAAGGAAGGGACGGCAAACAGCTTGGGACGGGGTTGGGCAAGCCGACCAGCTGCCCAGTCCAAAGAGCCTTGAGGGAGGTTTAGCCCCTCATCCCAATGGGGATGTCCATACATTGTATCCTGCTTCCTGCAGGGTGCGCTCTTTCACAGTTTAACATCTCGGGAGAATGCACAGACTGTCCAGAGACTGTCAACAGATACTGTTTCGTGGGCTTCCCTGAAAATAGTTTGTCCTTGAGTGACCCCGCCGAAAATTGCAAGGAAGAGACTAAGCCGCATTGATAAAATTCAATATATAGTGGCCCTCTTGACTGGCAACATCAGGATGTTACAACATCGAATTGACCTGTAACACATTCCGAGCATCTCCATCGAATGGGAAACAGAACAGCAAGGAACAAGGTGGTGTGAGGTTCTGCGTAACTGGACTGCCTGCTGTCTGCCTGCCCTGCTGAGGCAACTGCTAAGGAATAAAATATGTGCAGCACCAAGAGTCAGTGATGGAGTCCAGGACCCGCCATCCGATCTGCCAAAGAGGCTGCTTAAAGAACAAGGAGGACCTGTGGTGGAGAAGGGATCCGGTTGGTGAGCCAGGAAAGCGACAGACGGTAGACAAAATCATACCTGAGCATCAGTGACCGGGCGTGGAGGGCTTGAGGACATGGCCCAAGTAGAGGACTCTCCTGCAGGGTGGAGGCTGGGATCCATTCTTGACCTACCTTTCCTGCTAGTGTGTAAGGCTGTCTGGAAACACACCTCCTTGATGTGATTGTGTGTGAATAGGGCGCCTCCACCTATCCATACTCGCACAGCCTCCAGTAACGCTCCAGTCTGGCTTTATGGAAATGGACATGAAGGTAAACTGAGCCTTTAGCGACGATTTTTCCTGGTGAGCTCACTTACCACCATCTGTGTGATTAGATTGTTAGTTTGTTGGGTGGTCACACCTACTGAAGCTTCCCTATGCTCTACGTGGGATGGCATCAAGCACAGGCCTACGCGCAATGCACAAACCTAACCACTATCCTTATCCAGCTACTATCAGAGTAATACATTTTAAGATTCCCTCCACCAACACTGCACAAACATTGCTTGGGCACATGTCATGGGTCAGGTGCTGGACAAAGTCTTGTAACCCTGGCTGGGTTTGTGTCATCATTGTGACTCGAGACCCCTGAATTAGTCGGAAATCCTGAATGCAACAATCCAGCAACCAGAAGCTATGAGGTCCCATCCGTAAGCCAGAGCAGCAGAAACCGAAACAGAAGAGTGAATATCCAACTGTGAATAGTAAAAACCCAGGATAACTGTCTTCATTCCGGCAGTGAGCCTCTGAGCCACAATCATGATGATCCAGTCTCAGCATAAGGCACTTTGAAGGCCTAGCGGCATCCCTGGTCCTAAAACGGGTTTGCCCTTCCTGCCCTCATCCATGGTCTCATATCCCAAGGGAAAGGGACTTTCTGAACCATAATGATCTAGTCCTTGCAAGTTTGTGAAAGGCCCCTGTCCTTACCACGAGACACTACAGGACCTTTGTATCACAGGGGCACCGTGAAACAAATAGTGCAAGTATTCATTACTTAAGTAGTGCTCATATGGCCCTGGTAGCCCCGAATTCTAACAGCGAACCAAATGAGGCTATGGAATGTCAGAATGACGCGGAAGTTCTAACTATGAATAGCAACCACTGGTGAAAAGTGATCAAACCTTTGCTTTTGGGGCTATGGGTTAGTTCTGGTAATCAAATAGATTAATACATTAATTAATAATAAATAAAGCGCCACATCACTCAGAGTCATGAAAAACTAGAACCCACAGGGCTGACCTGCTACTTGTGTAAACATTTGAGCCGCGGTGGCGACGTAGAAAGATTTCAGCACGACGGACAGCTCCGCGATAAGCCTGGATGGGTACCATTGGCTTGTTTGAGAGTGAGGAATAAGCAGCGACCCATTCGATCTGCCTCAGATTATTAACAATCTTCCCCAGTGATTCCTCTGACTTTGTTCACCCTGCAAACTCGAATCCATTGCGGCCAAGGATGATTGAGACTGGAGGGGTGCCGAAAGCCAAAGCCACCTCCCGCCTTCCTTGTGAACTCTTATGTTTCCCTCCCTTTTGGTCTTGTACCCTGATTGCTTGCGTAGTGATTAATGTCACCCTTGGATCAGTTAAAATAAGTGAAGTAGGGACAGAAGAAATGGTGAAGAGGATGCGTGCAGGCTATGATTCTTGAGATACAGCCCGCTGCATCTGCCACAGAGTCAGACCTACTGAAGTAAATCCATGCAGGCCCTACAAATGAAACCTTCTCTGTCGCCACCAGTGTGTAGGGGCCATGTTATAGAATGCACTACCTTACAGGGGAATGTGTGTCTGTAGTTCAGTGCCTCACTTATTGGAACCCACAGCACAGCTCTTCTTATTCACACAGACATCCCTGCTGAGCCACTGCTGGGTGGGCACTGTCGAAACAGGAGCGGTTTCCTCTTTTTGGAACTGCCTGGAATACATTCAATCCAAACAAAGCCGCCGTCTGCTGCTTCCCTGAGACGAATTCGGCAAAACTCCATCCTGAGTGGCCAGAGGCGTATACTTTTCAAAATGCTTCATCCTGGTTGGGACCTCTGGTTTCAGTACTCCTTCTCAAACCTGGATAAGCACAGGCCCTTGAACCCAGCACCTTAAGTTCTTTTGAGGACCCGATAAGTAAGACATTAAGGGCTCCTTTCCAAGCGGGCACCTTTTTGTGAGGTAAGTCCCACTAAAGATGGGTGTGGTATTTATCATGTGTTGGATTACCTGCCTATTCCATATTTTTCTGCCATGTATGAGGCCAGTCAGTCAGTCACACAGCTTTATTCGATCTTTATGAACAGACCATAAAAGCACAAAGGTACATATAAAAATTTCCAAGTCAATAAATATACATATATACATTGGTTAAGATAAGTATTAAACAAGTTTGCTGTGATCCAAATAGGACCTTTAAAATCATTTAAAAAAGGAAGAACAATTCATGATTAAAATTACACAATACTACTAAAATGTGGGCCCGCCTTTTTCCTCTTCCTGAAACAGGCCCATAGAAATGAAGCGACACAGAAACATACAAATGGGTCCAGTAAAGCTTTTAGAAAATACATGGCGAACCGACATTGCCTAAATTTATGGTGCCTCAGAATTGGGAGTATAAATATTTTCCTTTCCTCTGAGTAATTTTTGCAAAATAATAAGATATGAAGATCTGACTGCACGGCATGGTTATTACAAGGGCAGGGGGCGAGATCTGCTAATGTATATATTTATTTTGTGGGTATCCCAGGAGTAACGGGATCATATTCAGTCTGAAGCGCAGTAATATAAATCTGTGCTGTGCATTGTTTATACGAGTTAAATAGTGGAAACCTTCTCCTGATATTGGTGGGACCAGGTCGTATGCAATGGAAGATTGATGGATCCGTTTTTTTTCCCTACGGGCGTGTTCTGCTCTTTTAAAGTATAAATCCGTTGACCATTTCTTATTGACCTCTTTACAGGAATCAGGATCCTGAAAAAGTTTTACCATCCCTAGAGCTTTCAGTACAGTTTCTACATAATTTAGCCACCCAATCCTTATGTAGTGATCTAGATTACAGCATTCTCTTATAATGGTTTGTGTCAAGTCGACCGTAGTTCTCTGCCATATTGATAGCCACAAAAGGACCGGGGCAAACCTTATGGTGTCACTCAAGTAAGGAAGCCCCAGTTCAAAATGTAAAATGTGATTTGGGGCCGATTGAGGTAGAGACACACGATTTAAAAAAAAGGAGTCTTCCATTTGCTGTAACGAACCAGCGTTGACCATCCCCCAGACACCTGCTCCGTATATTACGGCTGATTTTATTTTAGCTAGGTAAATGTTTTTAGTTACATCCAATGGGCTTCCACCCAACTTTTTAGCAAATCTCTTAACGGCATTGAGGCTCCTTTGCATACCATGGCCTCTTGTTTTTACTAATTTGGACCACGAGTGATCCTTATCAAAGAGCACTCCTAGGAACGAAAAGGAGTCAAACACCTGGATTTCCTTGCCAGCCATCTGAAAGTGGGAATGTTTCTCACCTCTAGTCTCTCCGGCCACAATTATAAATGATTTTGTTTCATTGACTTTTCGGTCAAGAGAGGCCATAAAGATGGAATAAGCTTTAATTAGTTTTTGTAAGGCCAACCCCGTTCTTGCCATCAGTACCGCATCATCAGCGTATGCCAGGATCGGAAGGGGGGTTTGATCGAATTTGGGCACGTCCAATGAGAGAGCAGACAGGGAGGACTCGACTCCGTTCGTATAGATTGAAAAAAGAAACGGGGCGAGCACACACCCCTGTCTTACTCCCTTTCGATTTTAAAATGACGAGTGCACTCCCCTTCCTGCCATACCTTACGCAGGCAGTGGCATTGGCATATAGCTGGCGGATGAACCCAATGATCGGCGGGTCTATGCCCATACCCTCCATCATGGACCATAGCCTGGAATGTGACACGCAATCGAAGGCTGATGTTAAGTCCATGAAGGCCATGTATAGCTTCCCGTTTCTAGCCTTCGAGTATTTCCCTATGGTTAGGGAGAGGTTTAGACACTGGTCAACTGTCCCCATACCTCTACAGAACCCATATTGAGCCTTCATGATTATGTTATGCGATTCTGCCCAATCCTCCAATCTGGCCAGTAGAACCCGCCCCATTAGTTTGGCGGTGGTATCAAGGAGAGATATAGGGTGGTAATTCTTCGGAGAGCCCCTATCCCCTTTTTTAGAAATCGGGACAATTACGCTCTGGTTCCATGATGGCGGTGGACCTACTATCAGAATGCTGTTAAAGATGTTTGCAAGTAAGGGGGCCCACATGTCATAATCATATTGGAAGAGGTCAATTGGTATGCCGTCCGGCCCGGAGCCTTACCGGGGTACAGGATTCTAGCGCCTTTCGTACCTCAGATACAGTAAAAATTAGTCCTTCCTGAGGTGAATTTTCTGGAGGGCATACTAATGTAGGTGAAGGAGTTGATAGCCCAAAAATTCCTTCAAAATGTCTCACCCATGCCTCTTCATCTATGTGGACATCTAATACGGGGTCACTAATGTCTTTAAAATAAGGGGCATTTACAACTTCCCAAAAATCTTTGCTGCTGCCAGAGCTGGCTGCTTGCTCAAGGTCTTCCCACGCCTGTGCCTTTAGATCATTCTCTCTCACCCTCCTGGCTAATTTATACTCATTGCGTAGTGAGCGGATCTTGAAGTAATCTCTGGGGGGAGTTTTTAAGGCATTTACGAGGGCTGTTTTCGCTTTGGTACAGGCTGAGTCAAACCACCCCTTTTTTGCTGTAGAGTTTGATGACTTCACCCGCGTGATTGCTAATTTTATTTTTTACCAAAAGGGCGATGAATCTAGTGACCAGGTCCGCGGGCAATACCTTTTCTCCCAAGCATTCTATGATATCTTTCTTTACCTGCGAAAGGATTTCGGGGACCAAATTTGATTTTATTACCACTGTCCATTTCAATTGATAACCATTTTTCCTAGACAGGTTCAGTTCCTCAACAGCCTGATTATGTTCTTTAGGTGTGGGTAGGATATTTAAATAAGTCAATAGCATGGCATGATCACTATAGGGTGAAAACCGGATGCACTTAAGGGCCACTTTCCGAAGTAGGTGACCGGACACTAAAACAAAATCAATAGTGGACTCCTGAGTGCCCCTTCTGAAAGTTGTCCCTTGCCCTCTCTCATTCGACACACCTAATATAGACAGATTCCACTGAAATAACAGGCTATTTAGAGTCTCTCCATACCCATTATGTAAAATGCCATGTATGAGGCAAAACCTGTGGCACCAGAGTTTTGCACACATATTTTTTTCTGCTCATATTTCACCAGATTTTAACTGATAAAATATCAACGGGGAAAATTACTGGGTGTTTGTTTATTTCATGTATCTTGTGATCCAGAGGTCTGTGCAAACTCCAGTTTGAACCCAAATCTGGATTACACGGTGACACGAAATAGGACCATAAAGCGCTCATTACAAGTTGGACTGACTCCGTGTCTTAACAGGAAATCCACATGCAGACTTACCACACCATCTTTGCACGTTTTGCTTTATTTATGGGCCTTTTCCCCAGATAAATGTCGACGGGTTTGACCTGCCGAAATCTATCAAGGGAATATTTGAGAGGTTGTGGTAGCTATCACAAAGTGGTAATTCCGATCCTTGTGCAAACTCTTCTTTTCACAGGGATAGGAATTCAGCCCCTAAATTATAAAAAGGGCTCAGATGTGGCCCCAATATAGTTATCACATTTTCCCCAGTAGGGAACAAACTACCACTTTTAGCCATGGACCCAGGACTGTTTCCTCGATCTGCAAGTACCTAAGCAAAAGGAAAAACCGCTGCCGCACCAGGGCGAGCATGACCAGTCTCCCAAGATCCATGGAAGAACCCTGCCATCCCAGGGCGAGCATGACCAGCCTCCCAAGATCCATGGAAGAACCCTGCCATCCCAGGGCGAGCATGACCAGCCTCCCAAGATCCATGGAAGAACCCTGCCAACCCAGGGCGAGCATGACCAGCCTCCCAAGATCCATGGAAGAACCCTGCCATCCCAGGGCGAGCATGACCAGCCTCCCGAGATCCATGGAAGAACCCTGCCATCCCAGGGCGAGCATGACCAGCCTCCCGAGATCCATGGAAGAACCCTGCTATCCCAGGGCGAGCATGACCAGCCTCCCGAGATCCATGGAAGAACCCTGCCATCCCAGGGCGAGCATGACCAGCCTCCCGAGATCCATGGAAGAACCCTGCCATTCCAGGGCGAGCATGAGCAGTCTCCCGAGATCCATGGAAGAACCCTGCCATCCCAGGGCGAGCATGACCAGCCTCCCGAGATCCATGGAAGAACCCTGCCATCCCAGGGCGAGCATGACCAGCCTCCCAAGATCCACGGAACAACGTGGATGATCGTGCAGCAGATACTGGCCAGCTGGGCACAGGAGCAGAGACTTGCAGGCGAGTCCTCCAGGTGTTGACCCAGCCTGGTGGGTCGCACTCACTGCACAAACAATAAAGACCTTCCTTCTCAGAGGCGATATTTGGGCTTTTCCCAGATCCTGAACTTGGAAGGACCACATAGCATTACAGAGGTGAAATGGCATCTGTATCCTACTGCCCAGGTTATAAGATATTTGGACTGAGATGGAAGTTTAGCCCTCTAGAGCCCCCCTTCACTTCGCTCCCTAACTTGGTTCAGCAGTCAACAAATAGCTCGTGAGATGTGATGAAATGAAATGAAATGAAAACGGGTATTTAATAAAGCACACAGCTACTCAAACAAGAGTGTCCAGGCGCTTATGTGATGTGAAGGTGACATGCATATTTAAGGCAGGAGGCAAAAAGAAACCCACTTACGTGAGTCACACGACATTTTACCCAGGGGGCGGGTCATTAGATCTTGTCCCTGTTATATAGTTTCTCGGTATCGTGCAAAACTATGTTGCACAAGCACCAACCAGTACTCTCCTCATAAGCATGTTGTATGTGGCTCAGGGGGGCTACTTATTGAGTACATTTTTGGTGTCCCTTTTCTACTAGCAGCCACCTATGGGAGCTACCGGGGAGGGTAATTACCCATTACTATGGAGGCTTTACTCCGCATACCATTACTTCGCAAGCGTTACAACGCATGCGATGTAACAACGCGTAGCCTTTACTACGCAAGTTGTTACATCGCATGCGTTGTAACTACGCATGCGTTGTAATGGGTAAACAATGGCGCTAGGGCGGATGAGGCAGAACTCCTCCCAGGAAGCGACGCTGACCGGATGAGCGCACACAGGAAGGTGCGCAATGACAACTGCATGGTGATGTCGGCAGGGTGAGAAGGAAGCGGAGCTGGAGATGATTTGGAGCACGAGCAGGAAAGGGGCAAATGTCCACAGCTTGCTGTTGTGTACTTCTATACCTGCCTCGGCTTTGCATCGGAGAGTTCGGAGGCAATTAAGTAGTGTAAGAATGAATGCAGACAACTTACTCCTCCCAGGAAGCGACGCTGACCGGATGAGCGCACACAGGAAAGTGCGTGATGACAACTGCATGGTGATGTCGGCAGGGTGAGAAGGAAGCGGACCGAGCAGCGTCCCAGGCAGGGGCAGGTGACAGGGAGCGGCTGAAAAGGGATAGGGAGAGCAGCACCAGTCGTAATGGAGTGAGGGGGCCATGGGCGCCACGGAGTCACGCATAGGTTTCCTCACCTACGAGGAGGACGTCAGGAGAGGTAAGCCGGGAGCGTTTTCCTAGGGGGAGGGTCGTGCAGGGGGTTGTTTTTTTGGTTTTAGGGTAGTGTAGTTGTGTTTGTGTAGTGTAGAGTAGTGTATTTGGGTTTAGGGTAGTGTAGGGGGTCGTGAAGGGTAGTGTTTGGGAGTAGGGACAGGACTGGGGGTAGGGGCAGGGTTGTGCTGGGGGTAGTTTTTTAGGTTTTAGGGTAGTGTAGTTGTGTTTGTGTAGTGTAGAGTAGTGTATTTGGGTTTAGGGTAGTGTCGGGGTCGTGAAGGGTAGTGTTTGGGAGTAGGGACAGGACTGGGGGTAGGGGCAGGGTCGTGCTGGGGGTAGTGTTTTAGGTTTTAGGGTAGTGTAGTTGTGTTTGTGTAGTGTAGAGTAGTGTATAACCCTGGGCGTAGTTCGCGAAGTAGCGCTACGCGAAGCTACGTGAAGTGCACCTCGCACTACGCGAGCTACGCATAGCTACGCGAACTGCGTAGTGCACTGTGCAAAATGCTGTTCGCACTGATTGCACAGTGCCGGATGCTTGTCCGCACTGTGCAATCATTGAAAACGGCATCTTGCACAGTGCGAGCTGTCTTTTACTGCCGCTCGAGTAGATTTTTACTTGAGCGGCAGCTTTCTCAACGCGGACTGGTAGTTTCTCATCGCGAGCGGTCGCGAGCATGCGCAACCACTCGCAATGAGAAACCTGACCTCCCCGCGTTGAGAATCTCGCCGGGAGGGTTTTTTTCCACGCTCGCTATCGGCAACTTGATGTTGCTGATCGCGAACGAGGAAAAAGTCTCGCCGGGATGTCATTTTGCTTGCTCGCGGTCGCCAACTTGACGTTGAGGACCGCGAGTAAGCAAAAAATGACCGTTACGCTACGCGTGTTTGCACTGTGCTACGTGCAATTCGCGTAGTGCGAAGTAGCGCAAACTTCGCAAACTACGCGAGCGTAGCGTAGTGCTTTGCCCAGGCTTAGTAGTGTATTTGGGTTTAGGGTAGTGTCGGGGGTTGTGAAGGGTAGTGTTTGGGAGTAGGGACAGGACTGGGGGTAGGGGCAGGGTCGCGCTGGGGGTAGTGTTTTAGGTTTTAGGGTTGTGATGTGGTGTTTGTGTAGTGTAGGGTAGTGTTTTAGGGTTTAGGGTAGTGTCGGGGGGGTCGTGCAGGGTAGTGTTTGGGTGTAGGGAACGGACTGGGGGTAGGGGCAGGGTCGTGCTGGGGGTAGTCGTTTAGTGTAGGGTAGTGTTTTAGTGTTTAGGGTAGTGTTGGGGTGTCGTGCAGGGTAGTGTTTGGGTGTAGGGACAGGACTGGGGGTCAGGGGAGGGTTGTGCAGGGGTTAGTGTTTTAGGGTTTAGGGTGGTGTTGTGTAGTGTAGGGTAGTGTTTTAGGGTTTAGGGTAGTGTTGGGGGGTCGTGCAGGGTAGTGTTTGAGTGTAGAGAGCATGCTGGGGGAAGGGGGAGGGTCGTGCAGGGGGTAGTGATTTAGGGTTTAGGGTAGTGTTGTGGTGTTTGTGTAGTGTAGGGTTGTGTAGTGTTTGGGGGTTTGGGTAGTGTTTTAGAGTTTGTTATGTGTAGGGTAGTGTATTTGTATTTAGTATTTAGTGTAGTGTTGGGGAACATGTCTGTTTTTATTACTAGGCAAGTTTTTAGTTCGCATACATTAACACTTGCAATGTAAAGGTATGCGAACTAAAACCTTGCGTAGTAACGGTAATTGCTAAGTAAAAACTTCGTAGTAAAAGCTGCGAAGTAATGGTATGCTAAATAACGAGTTATATTCACCGGGGAGCACTGAAATCACTGTCCAGGTACATCCTGTAATATAATAATGTTATGTCATTCTCTGATGTAATATCATTTGAGTATTCAATAGAATGTGGGGATAGAATGTACAGTTTACAGTTGCTGGGGATTGTGCGATGATACAAACAGCAGTGATCTGTATATGTTGAAAAGCTGAATAAATTATTTATTAAGAGGCCTTGTCGAGTCTGATCCTACTTGCAGGACGTTACAGATTGTGGACAAGGATGGGATCGAATGTGTCAGCTTACAGTTGCTGGTGGTTATGCGATGAGACATGCAGCAGTGATCTGTATATGCTGAAGTTGATGAGATTACCTTAGCAATTGAAAAACAAGAATATTCATCAATTATTACCAGTAAATAATATCCAGCATCCAAGGGCCCCTTGCTTAATTTAGTGGGTGACGATGTGGAAGATTTAATGGTAACCTTTCCAGAACAAGAAAGAAAGAAGTATAAAGGGCTCATTAAATGTCTCAATGACAGATGTGATCCACATAGAAACCTGAATTTTGAAAGATACAATTTTAATATGGCTTACCAAGAAAAAGATGAATTAACTGATGAATATGTAACAAGACTAAGGAAACTGTGACTTTTTGTGAATTTGAAAAGTTTAACAATGAGGAAGTAATAAGATTAAAGATAATTCAAGGATGTAACTCTAATTATTAGAAAAAAAATGTGGTTTCCCAGATTAGCTAGTCAAGTAGAAGAAATGATTCGAACATGTCGTTTATGTCGATATACTGCCAAAGAAAGAATTGTGGAGGAACTGCACATGTCCAAACTACCAGACGCGGTATGGCGTAATGTGGCCGCAGATTTTTATGGGTTGTTGGATTCTGGACATTATTTACTGGCAATAATTGATGAATATTCTCGATTTCCATTTGCAAAGGTAATCTCATCAACTTCAGCATATACAGATCGCTGCTGCTTGTCTCATCGCATAACCAGCAGCAACTGTCAACTGTACATGCTATTCCATATTCGATTCCATGCTAGAAATATATTGCATCAGAGAATGACATTATATCATTGCATTACATTTCTCCCTCCTCCTTTTTTATTCTTTGTCTTTAAAAAAAAAAGGAAGGGGGAAGAAATGTTTTGCAATGGTGTAATGTCATTCTCTGATGTAATATCGTTCTAGTATGGAATAGAATGTGGGGTTAGAATGTGCAGTTGACAGTTGCTGGTGGTTATGCGATAAGACAAGTATCAGCGATCTGTATATGCTGAAAAGCTGAATACAAAATTTATTAGGAGGACTTGCGGAGTCTGATCCTACTTGTGAGACATTACATATCCTTATATAAGCAGCCATCAGAAATATTGAATAGGGTAACTTCGAGGGTAGAAACAAATGGAAAAACTGCAGGATTTGAAAGCTGGTATAACCTGTGAACTTCCATCCCTACACATGGCGACACAGCCTGAAAAACCAGGCCCTGGTTCCATGAGCCTTTGTGGGATTTGGTGACCAGTGTCACTTCCCAGAAAGGTTGCCCCTGGTAACCATTTCACAGCACAAGAACTATGACTGGTCAAGTATGGAGCAGGACTTGTAATCACTCCCTTGTGTTGGAAGGTGTGCACTTCATGTACTTTCAACTTCACTTAACCTTTCTTGGAAGACAATGAGGGGCAGCTCTTGTGCCATGTTGTACCTATACTGCCATCAGCAACTGAGTGCCCATGTACCTCCTGCTGCCCCTGACCATAAATCCGAAGCTGTAGTGGCAGGTGGGACCACAACTGAAGGATCCGGGTTCCCTCTCATCAATGCACTCTGGAACCCTTGGCCAATGGACCGTTAGTACCTGCTTTAGAAGTGCAGAGGGGAGAAATAACTCATTAGGTCAGATTCACGGGCTCAAAGAATCATGACTCTGAAAAATCACAGATTCCAGATTTCCAATTTAGGGGTTTATTACAAAGCCAACAATAACTGAACATACAGACACCTCAAGACGAGGTTGTAGAAATACATTGGAACTAATACAAAGCCAAACCTATGGGCAAAGTTAAACTTCTGGAGCATGGAAAAAATGACAAATCCAGAACCAGGACACAGGCAATAAGTGCCCCCACGTCTAGATCAATCTTCACGGAGGCTCGTAAGTAAAAAGCATTAGTCTGTCCCTACTCTACCACTAATGTGACAACCCTACTTAGCATTCCCCAGGCAAGGTAGGAAAAGGTGTCAGCGTGTGAAGACTTCCTAAGAAGTGCACTCACGTTGTATGTGTCAGGTAGCCAAAGGCTACAGAGCTCGTTCTAAGATGCTCCTTCCCTCTCCATCGATCTTCTCTCTTCTCCTAACTCTCCCCCCAGGGCACTGTCCCTAGTGCAAAACACCAAATCATATACAGGCCGATTAGGTATCGTTCGATCGCCTCATCCCGCTGGGTGCCTCCTCATAGGTAGTTTTCCATTTAGTTTCGATACTCCCAGCTCCTGGCTCGATGACCTTGATTCCCAGGCCTTCTCCAGTGAGGAAGAACACCGTCTCACATTATCAGCACTCCTTGTACCAATGTATCCTCTCCTCCCTGAGCCTAACTCCTAAAAAAAAGCGTTATTCTAACTAACAAAGATGACTTTCTCCACCTGCAACAGAAACGTGAGAACTGAACAAATCCCACATGCACATGAAATTCAGCTTTATCCACTACGAAAGCCTTCAGGGAGAATACATTTCAGGCCTACAGAAATCGGCCAACATAAGAGCATGGCACATAGGCCGTATGGAAAACCACATATAAATGAACCTTTTACTAAGCATTTCTAAATCAACGCGTTACATGAGCACATCAAATACGTAAAATGTGTGAACCTCATACACAAATTCTACACGTTAATGTTTTCAGCTAAGCATGTATGTATGGCAACATTAATTTCTCCACGTTTACATGAAAAACACACCTAACACATCACCCTCCACATTATTAAAGTACACATTCTACTGTCTCATGTTAATACGACAAAAGAATAAATGCAGGTGCGAACTACTCATGAGTATGATGCAACCCTACAAATGAAAGAGCATAATTGCGCTCTATCAGTTCCCCCCTCTGATGACAAGTGTCATCACAATCAATCACAACTCCCTGTAGAGAGAACCGACCTAAACAGAAGTTGTAGCCAGTTTTCCCTGTCTGAACTTCTCTAGACTTTTAAGATTCTCATAGTGACTGTCCTGCAGTCTCTCCATTCTCCTCTCCCGCTCTTGAAGAGATCTCTCAGCCTGTCTTGCCTTATGACATTTGTAGGCCCTTATCAATCCAACCAAAAGAATCACACAAAGCACAACTATGATGATGGGCTTCAGAATGTAACCAATAATTCCCTTACCAAGGTTAGCAAACCAGCTTCCAATCTTTCCAAATCCTTTCCCAACCTTATCCCAAACTCCTTCCGTCGCCAAATCATGCACCTCATGGTGAATCTCAGTGATGTTACTTATATACTTCCTCAGATCCTTGCTATGGTCTGGGACATAAGTACAGCACTGTTGGACCCTCAACATTTTACAGACTCCACCCTCTTTTGCCAATAATACGTCTAAAGCAAGGCGGTTCTGCATTACCATGGCTCTTATCGACACAATCTCTCCATCCACCAGCAATAAAGACTGAACTGTATTCGCTGACAGCTTATCCACAATAGTTGACAATATTCTAATCTTGATGTAATTAAAAAACACTCCCAAACTCGGTATCATTGCTCCAAATACGTCTCCAACAATCTCTCCCGCACTCACAGCTCGCTTCTCTATATGGTATAATCCACCTTCCAATGGGCCCAAATCTTCAACGTGATAAATCTTAGGAAACACAACAGCCACATAGCATGTACCGTACCAATTCAGTGGCAACCGCACATACGCATTTTTTCCACACACAAAATACACATTCGGTACCACTTGCACTGCTTCCTGCAAGAACTTCTTTGCAGTGGCTTCAATTGTAAAAATGTAATCACACATGCTTTGGCCTACAAAGATCTTATCATAATATGTCTGTGCCTGTCTAATGCAAAGTTTCCCTCGCTGTTCAAAATCTAAAGCTGTTGGCCCGTAACTCCCTTTCGCCTTATGAGCCAACTCCTCCTGGGTACACCCAAATTTCCCTTCTCTATTATGAAACTTGACAGCTAGTTGTCTATGTCTATCTTCTACTTGATGTATAAGGTTCTTCTCTTTATCAGTTAGCATGCGTTAAGTTGTGTCGATGACCATAAGCCATATCTAATGTGACGGTAGGTATGAAATACTTCCCAATTCTCTCTTCCTGCTTGTAATAATCATACTTATTCAGGTGCTTATAAGCTGGAACTTCTGAAAGCACCACGTCATAATTGGAGAAGTAATATTCATAATGACCCTTACCGTAAAACATACTAAGCAGCAAACTACATGTAATACCATACGTCAAGGGAAGATGGTGATAACAAATCACCTCCTCCACAGATGCAGGCAACTGCATACACACATAACAATCTCTCACATCCATCGTATTTACATACTCATACAATAATTTCACATAGGCATTCAAGGTATAATCACCCTTAGACAAATTGGTCTAGCATAGCTTTATCTGCTCCTACGGTACCCTCTTTTGTGCTAGAAGTTACAGGTGTGGCTGTCCTGTGCACTCCCACCCCCTCAACTTCCGCATAATGTGAAACTTTTACAGACACTAGGATAACTACTGCTATCACTACTATCACTCCCACTATAAGTGTACCTAGCACACACTTTGCTTACGGTTTGGATTTCAAGACTCCATTTTAACTGAGTCGGTTTAGCACAGCAAGAGAATAAACACAAACTCTCTTTCTCTGCCTCTGATTGCTGTTCAACAATGTTCACGTACAGTTCCTTGGAGTCCTGGAAATCAATTTAACAGTTTGTCGCACAATTATTTACACAGTTCAAAAGACTTCCTTAGCCCTCTTTCTTCTTCTACGCAAAGTACCTAATTTTATTCTTCTTCCATTCGGGCCTAGGTTATCTTCTTTAAAGCAAATGTTTTATTTACAGTTCACAGTTCGATCAACAGTCTCTTACAAGATCAGATCCAATTTAACTAATAACACGTTGTAGGATCTCAAGACAAACTGCTGCAATCTCCTGAGCTGGTGGTTGGTAACCGAATGTTGGGAAAGACGGATCTCACAGAATCAAAACCCGCACCCTACTCAATATCGGAGATCTTGGCACAGTCACTGTCAACACCCCCTCTATTTCTAGCCCAGGAACTACCAGTTCGATCTCAATCTTCAGTTCTAGAACTCTGCTGACCACTCGCGAAGACCTCAGTCTCCCGGTCCCCACTGTTCCCGGCATCTGTGATTAGATAAGTCCACTCTGGGGCAGAGTACCTCTGGCAGGGCACTCTTGCTCTTCTCGATCTCCTCAAGCCCCCTTGTGCTTGCTCCACATCACTTAGCTCTGATTCAGAAGTTTCAGACACAGGGGCAAGATCTCTTTCAGAAGCCAATCTCAAGTTTTGCCTCTTCTGTCTCACAGGCCACGATTCTCTTGCAAATTCTGCTCTCCTTCTCTGCACCCGATCACCTTGCACCCCAGTTCTTCCAGCTGAGTCTGACTCTATACCACTCGCAACGTTACTATTTCCCTTAGAGTCGATACCTGGGTCTTGTGTAGCGTGACCCCCCTCAGCTTTCTGTGGCGGGCGACCAGCCTCGTCAGTAACCCTCACAGCTTGGCTTGTCATCTCCAGTGGCCTCACAACCACAGCTGGATTTTCTTCAGAGAGAGGAGCTGTTTCTTCCGAGGGTTCAGAAACTCTGCGTGTGTGTGCAGCCTGGATCCGATTCGGCAACCCTCCACACTTCACAGCTGTATTCGTCACCAAAATCACTTGGTGTGGACCTCTCCAGCGAGCATCAAGACAGTTCTTCCTCACATGTTTTTGGACCAGGATCCAGTCGCCTGGGTTCAGATCGTGGCAGAGGTCCTTCGAGGTTGGGCCAGTCGCAGCTTCAACCTGATGAGACACAGAACGGACCACGTCAGCCAGTCCTTTGCAATAATCAAGGATCAAATCATCTGTGATCTTTATCAATGCTGTAGATGGCACTGCTGGCAACCGCATCGCCCTCCCCATTAGGATCTCATGGGGCGAAAGACTTGTCCTCCTATCGGGGATGCTACGAATACTCATCAACACCAAAGGCAATGCATCAGGAGACGTGGACGGGCAAACCTTTGCCATTCGCATCTTGAGAGTTCCATTAATTGGTTCAACAAGGCCAGATGCGTCAGGTCTGTAGCTACAGTGCAATCTCTGATCAACTTGTAAGGCAGTACAAAGCAGCTTCATAATTTCGCTGTGGAAATGCGTCCCTCTATCCAACTCCAACGAAGTCAGAAATCCTAGGTGCGGTATCAGCTCTCTAAGTAACAGCTTCGCTACTGTGAGACTGTCACACCTTCTCGTTGAATATGCTTCCACCCACCATGAGAAAATGTAAACCACCACTAGAATGTACCTCAATCCATTGCACCTAGGCATCTCAATGAAAACACGCTGGATCCTATTGAAGGGACCCCCAGATCTCCCAATGTGACTCAACACAACCACAGTCTTCTTACTTCCCAGCATTCATCTGTTGACACGTAGCACATCTGTGACACACTGCTTCAGCAAACGCAAGAAACCGTGGATTAAACCACATCTGCCTGAACACTCGCACCATGGCATCTCTTCCAATATGAACTGCTCCATGAATCTGCCTCGCCATGGGGTTCAGTAAATCATCTGGCAATACTGCTTGACCATCAGTCAAAACCCAAATGCCATCCTCTCTCTTCTCCCAACCTGCTTTAATCCAAACAGCTTCTTCCTGAGCAGACACCTCTCCCTGCAGACGCTTGACCTCATCCCAAGTGTCCGCTATGGCTAACATCGTGCTGAGCTCGGTTCTCTCTGTGCTCTCTCTGGTATATCCCCCATTAAAAATGCATCCTTGTTCAGCGCAGAAACGTGCAACTTCATCCGCATAACTATTGCCCAATGTCACAAAATCATCCCCCCCCCCTCCCCTTGGGCAAGGCACTTTACCACAGCTATTTCTTTTGGTTGTTGCAAAGCTTCCAACAATTGTCTCACATATTCCCCGTTTCTGATGATAGAGCCTGATGACGTTAGGAACCCCCTTTGTGACCATAGCTGTCTGAAGTCATGAACCACACCGAACCCATATTGGCTATCGGTGTAGATGGTGAGTTGGATCTGATCAGAGACCAGACATGCACGTGTCAAGGCAATGATTTCAGCTACCTGTGCGGAGTGTACTCCTTGTAAACAAGCAGCTTCCACAACTCCAGAAATGGTACAGACAGCAAACGCTGCTCTCAAATGACCAGCATTGTCCCTTAGACATGAACCATCTACAAAAAGGATTTCATCTGATTCAGGCAGAGGTTCATCGACAATGTCAGGTCTCGGTTTGGTGCAAAGTTCAGTCACATCGAGACAGTCATGGTCCTCACAATCTTCATCTTCAACATTTGGAATAGGCATCAAGGTAGCAGGATTTAATACAGAACATCTTTTCAGAGTCACATTCTCTGAGGCAAGTATGACTTGCTCATAGCGTGTGAGTCTGTTATTTGTCAAATGCTGTGTTTTAGTTCTTGTCATCAAAAGCTCAACTGAATGTGGAACATATACAGTAAGAGGATGACCCATAACAATACTCTCACATCTTTCAATGCTGACACCTGTTGCAGCAACGGATTTGAGACATCTGGGCAATGCTGCAGCTACGGATCTAGGGTAGCTGAGAAGTAAGTAACTGGTCTACGGACACCTCCATGAGTCTGTGTGAGTACTAATAGTGCTCAACCCTCGCGCTCACAACAAAATAACGAGAATGCTTTATTATAATCAGGCATTCCTAGAGCCGGAGCGTGACACAGGCTTTCTCTCAGCTCCAGGAAGGCAACCAAGCAGTCGTTATCCCATGTTACCGGATCACTCACATCCTTTTGTGTCAGCCTCTGCAGAGGCTTTGCCTTCTGTGAGGAGTTGGGAATCCACTGTCGGCAGTACCCAACCATTCCCAAAAACATCCTGACTTCCTTTTGTGTGGTAGGCGCATTCATTTTCATGATCGCCTCAATGCGGTCTGGTGACACCTTCCTCTTACCTTTTATCAAAGCGATGAGCCAAATACTGAACTTCATGCAAACAGTACTGAAGTTTACTCGGGGACACCTTGTGTCCATTCTCTCCTAGGTGAATCAACAGTGCAACAGTTTCAATCCTGTAAGCGTCCTCTGTTTCTGATGCGATCAGGAGGTCGTCAATGTACTACACGAAGACTGAGTATACCCTTGTGGGATACGACACCACGTTAACACACGATTTTCCAGACGGAAAGCGAATAAAAATTGCCTTTCCTCATGCAAGGGTATCGAAAAGAATGCCTGGCATAGATCAATCACGGTAAACCATTCAGCCTCACAAGGAATTTGAAACAGGATCACTTATGGATTCGGTACCACAGGACAACATGGAACTGCAATCATGTTGACCTTTTACAGGTCTTGCACGATTCTGAACTTCCCACTTAGTTTCTGCAGTCCCATTATAGGGGAATTGCATGGGATCCCCATTATCTCCTTCCAAATACCTTGTTCGATCATGGATTCAATCACTGGCTTGATTCCTGCCACCGTTTCTGGCATCAGGTTGTACTGGGGAGTTCTCGGGAATTCAGCATTTGGCTTGATCTGAATCTTAACTGGCTCAACCCCTCGGATTAGTCCTATCTATTCTCCCATGAAATCCCACAACTCTGGGGAAACGGAGTCCCTCAAGTCGTATGGCAGATCTTCTGTGGTCAAAACAGGAAACATCTCTATGCAGAGATTCTGATTCGCCAGTTTGAATGCAATGTCATCATCATTCATCTGCAACTCCACTGCCTTGGGTGTGCAATAGATAGTACAGTTCAGTTTGTACAAGAGATCACGGTCCAACAAGCAGACTGGACGCAAATCGCACACCACAAATTGGTGGCGATCCTGGAAGGTTCCTAATCTCACAGGTATCTCATCTGTCAATGGATTAGTCATTTTCTTATTAGCAACTCCTACAACTTGGATCGATTGTCCCAAGAGGGGTAGGTTTGGGACTACTGCAGACCTCACAGTAGAACGGGTAGCACCAGTATCAATCAAGAATGTAATGGGATGACCATCCACATCTGCCTCCACATATAGTCCTCTCTGGTCTACCTCTAAGACTGCTCCAAGGGTACAGTCTTCCTCCCCCCTCAGGCACCGTCATTGCAACATGTCTGGATCAAATTCATCGAAAGCTTCGATAAAGGGCATCTGCTGGTACACTTGATTCCCCTATGGAATTCGCAGAGGTTTGGGAACTTGCACTTGTGGACTCAGCCCCCTCCGTGTACAGACCTGGGCCTCGTCACAGTATTCACAACCTCAGGTACCTGCACTACTTCCTCATCTTGGATCTGATTAGCTGGGTTCGATCTACACTCGCGCTTCCAATGCCCAATTTGGGACAAAAATTACATGCAGTGGTTCTTTTTAGGGTACCAACATCTATTCCCGTCTTGGGATCTATGGGCTTCCCTCTTCCCTGACCCAACGCATTCTAGGCTCCTCCATGATTGCTTCCCTGCTTCCGACCCAATGTCCCTCCACTAGACTGCACTTGGTCTACCCTATCTGCATTTCTCATCTGGACTAGCATTAGCTTGTCTTTTATTTTCCTATGTTTTGAGTCTACCTCATCACTGCAAAATCTGGCGTACCGTAGAATCTCATCCACGGATTTATTTTGCCAACCGATCAGATGCTGCTGAATCATAAAGCTAATTTCTGGCCTCAATCCTAAAACAAATTTCGAAACGAACTGTCCCATATCTTTGGAATCTAATGTATCCAATCCACTATACTGCTTAAAGGCTTGTAAAAGCCGCTCATAGTAAGCATGTACGGATTCCTTGGGCTCTTGGGTAGTCCGATCTATTTTGACCCAATCAATGTCTTGTGGGGAAATTTTGGACTGTAACCATGTAATTACTTGTTCAAACTTTTTCATAACTAAAGGTGAAGGACCATGCGTTATGGGATCTTGCTCGGGTTCAGTAGATGGCCATTCAACTGCAATTTTACAAGCCGACCACAAATCACTTGGTACCACAATGTCAAACAAAGCATTCAAATCAATCCACAGTACTTTTGAAATCTTGACAAAGCGATCGACCTGCTTGTACCACTCAACAGGCTTTTCCCTCAGCCGAGGAAAATCATTTATAAATGCTGCCAAATCACCCCTGCTCCGAGGCACATGCACATACCCTCCACTTGGTACCTCTTACAATGGGTAAGCCTCTACTCCTGCTGTCCCCCCTCCTGGAGGCGGCGTATCTCCTATCCCTTTCTTGACATTATTTTTCTAGGACCACCTTTCCTCCCACTTATCAAGCATGCTCCATGCATGTATCCCTACAATCAATTCTCGAATGTGAGTTTTCAATCCTATGACTCTTTTCTCTTCTAATTCTTGATCACTGTAATTTAGCCTATGACCTCCCTGTAACATTTTGGTTTTGGACAAATCCACATCATACCTCTGTGAAAATTCTGTCAGTTTCTCATGTGCCCTTTTTGCCTTACGGGTAACATCCTTCGCCACAAACAACAGCTTATCTTGTTCATAAAGTTCTATCCTTTCCAGGGGCAAATTTCTGCTTATGATCTCATCCATTTCCACCTTTAACCTCACTACATCTAGCACCTTAGCCTTCAATGCTGCCTTAATCGTTCCTTGACTTGACGCACTGCTCATCTCTTCGCTTTCACTGCTCTGATTCCTGCGGGGATTTCCTTCTGTTGTATGCTGTGGAACGTACTGACTCCCAGGAGTTCCCTGATCTATCCCTCCTCCTGTTATCCTCCCCATGGGTCCCCTGACTGGAGGTTCCCACATCCTCAAATCCGAACGTGAGTCTGCCAATGACGCTGATCTTACTGCACTAGACCCAATACGCCCTCTGGAAGAGTCTGCAGTGGCTGGCAATGGGGTACTAGCCTCTACAGGTACCAAGAATGGATCATTCCCGTTCGCCATACCATTCCCTCCGGAATTGGTCCTGCCTCATACTCCTGACTGTGACTGACTACTGTTTTCCCCCTGACCTGGATCATACACTGACACTATAGGGCCAATGGTGACCGGCACCGTAAGGGCTTCCGGTAACTGTGTAGCAGCATTAACTCCATTCGTCTCTGTACCTCCGAACGCTGATATCCCTGTTCCTTCCATTCCTGTTGCAATCATTCCCACTACTCTCGCACTAGGGCTTGTCTGCGGTTCTCCTGTTTTCTCCATGAGTGCTCGCCTTCCCTCATCTGAATCCGGGTTGTATGGCGGCAGACGCTCTGCTAGCAACTGATCTAACAAGCTGGCATCAGTGTCACTAACATCCTCTTCCTTCCTCTTCCAAGCATCTCCTGTTTTCACTAATAGTGGAAATAACCTCTCTCCCTCAATGGTGTCTACCCTCCACTTCTTCAACTGTGCGTCCCATCGCGCATCCTGATACGCCTTCATCGCCCTTTTCATCCTTCCCTGACTTTGTTCTTTGCTCTTTGCCTGTGCTGCTCTCATCCATGCATCTAGAGCCTCAAACTGTGCCGGTCTAGGCGGAGGTCGCAATGAAGCCATCACTCCCCTCAACTGGTACAGCACCTCTAACCTAAAAGAACCATGGCATGGAAAAGCCAAATCTCCCACCTTCTTGGTAATTTTATGCCAATTTTGAAGCCAAACTATGGTATGGATTCCTACATTTGTGGCCATATAATGTGCTGGGGTATCCTCGGGTGGTGCTTCCTCACCCACTTGAGTCACTACTACTCTATCTCCCCTACAGAGGTCTTGTAACACCTAAAGCATTGCATGATTAAATCAAATTCTTTCACCCACAAGATGTTTTTGTTTCCACTTCCTGATGACAATCCACCAATCCCAGCGCAGCTTTACACCAACCGACCTATCGCATCGCGGCACCCTCCGATGTCACTTTTCCTCCTCACACAGCAGTTCACCCTCCTTCACAATCTCACCTTACACATTCACGCACTTCACTCATAGAATCTAGTAACTGTCTGTCCACCAAATGACAGGACAGCTACATATCCGACTGTCTGTCAATTAAATGACCGGACAGTCTCGAGTAATTGTCTGCCTCACCTCTGGCAACTGTCTGTCTACGAAATGACCGGACAGCTGCACCTCAGACTGTCTGTCCACGAAATGACCGGACAGTCATATAAATAAAATCTATAGGATCCAATTGCTCAAAAACCATTCACACACCATGACCCACGAACTGCGTTGGCCACTCGAATCGCTGTGGTCCGTCCTTGTGCACTAGCTTCCCACGTGATTCTAACAAGCTCACTCATACACGTTCCCTATCTCCAACGGGTCGTCGATAGCGCTTCATGACTCCCACAATCACTGGTCAGACAATTACATCAACTCGGTGTCTTCTACACCTTAAATCTATCCCGGGAACTTAGGCTACTCCTTGAGCCTGATATAAAAAATCAAATCGTATCACATGGACTGCGCACGTTCAGCCTGAAACCACAATCACTCGACTCTCATCCCAACTCCGCAAGACATCACACAATCAAATCATCACCGCAATCTAACACACACATCATTATTCATACTCACCCCATTGTGAACTGCTGTTCCTGCCGCACCGCCACTCTCCGTCGGTCTCCGCCAAATCCCGTCGCTCTCCGCTCTCAGTTCTTGGGACTCTTTGGGGCTCTATGGCTAAACTTTCCCTAACTCTTCTAGGTTCTCCTCTCACTCTAAGAGGCAACCACCCGACAGTGCTACCAACTGAAGGAGCCAGGTTCCCTCTCATCAATGTACTCTGGAACCCTCGGCCAATGAACCATTAGTACCTGCTTTAGGAGTTTAGAGGGGAGAAATAACTCATTAGGTCAGATTCACGGGCTCAAAGAATCATGACTTCGAAGAATCACAGACTCCAGATTTCCAATTTAAGGTTTATTACAAAGCCAAAATTAACTGAACATACAAACACCTCAAGACAAGGTTGTAGAAATACATTGGAACTAATACAAAGCCAAACCTATGGGCAAAGTTAAACTTCTGGAGCATGAAAAGAATGACGAATTACAGAACCATGAAGCTGGCAATAAGTGCCCCCACGTCTAGATCAATCTTCATTGGCGGTTCGTAAGTAAAAAGCATTAGTCTGTACCTACTCTACCACTAACGTGACATCCCTACTTAGCATTCCCCAGGCAAGGTAGGAAAAGGTGTCAGCGCATGAAGACTTACTAAGAAGTGCACTCACGTTGTATGGGTCAGGTAGCCAAAGGCTACAGCGCTCCTGGACGCCTCTCATAGGTAGTTTTCCATGTAGTTTCAATTAGGGGTGGGCAATGAACTCCGCTAGCAGAGGAGAATTGTGAACTACGCAATGCGTAGTGGAATCAACTACTAAACTGCACCCACAAATGCTTTGATAAAGCAACTTTACATGCTAAAACACATTTGACCAAATCAATATCAGCCAATGAGAGAGGTGATGATTTTGGGATCCCCCCTAACCTAGGGGGAGGACCAAGCAGATGCCTTGAACACAAAGAGCACATCATGCTGAACGATTCAGTGGTGGTCCCATCCTGTTAGGACCACCCCAAGCACAGTTATGGGCAAAAATACAATCCCAACCAAAGGCCCTGCAAAGCATTATGGGATGAGATTAGCAGTGGGCAGTGAATATTATAGTATCCAATATCAAAATAATTCTACAAAGAGCTGCAGTTCAACTCGTCGTTACCAGGTGTCCCTCACGAGTCAAATGCAAAAGCATTGAAATTATTACATCAAGCTGCAGTTCCACTAGTCGTTACTAGATGTCCCTCACGAGTCAAATGCAAAAGCATTGAAACCCTTTCATGAAGCTGCAGTTCCACTAGTCGTTACTAGGTGTCCCTCACTGAGTCAAATGCAAAAGCATTGAAACCCTGAGCTGAGAGCTAATACTATAAATTCTACAAAGAGCTGAACTGCAGCTTCATGAAAGGGTTTCAATGCTTTTGCATTTGACTCGTGAGGGACATCTAGTAGCGACTAGTGGAACTGCAGCTTGATGTAATAATTTCAATGCTTTGCATTTGACTCGTGAGGACACCTAGTAACGACGAGTTGAACTGCAGCTCTTTGTAGAATTATTTTGATATTAGATACTATAATATTCACTGCCCACTGCTAATCTCGTCCCATAATGCTTTGCAGGGCCTTTGGTTGGGATTGTATTTTTGCCCATAACTGTGCTTGGGGTGGTCCTAAGAGGATGGGACCACCACCGAATCGTTCAGCAAGATGTGCTCTTTGTTTTCAAGGCATCTGCTTGGTTTTCTCCCTAGGTTAGGGAGGATCTCAAAATCATCACCTCTCTCACTGCTTGCTAAATTTTCATTTTCACTTTTGTGAAATGACTATATGCATTTTAGCATGTAAAGACAGAGATACTTGTTATTTTACCAAAAGTGTATGCGGTCAACTTCAACACATTTCAGGTCTACAAAAATTGGCCAACATAAGAGCATGGCACATAGGCTGTATGGAAAACCACATATAAATGAAGCTTTTACTAAGCATTTATACACGTTAATATTTTCAGCTAAACATGTATGTATGGCAACATTAATTTCTCCACGTTTACATGAAAAATACACCTAACACATCACCCTCCACATTATTACAGTACACGTTCTACTGTCTCATGTTAATCCGACAAAAGAATAAAAAAGAATAAATGCAGGTACGAACTACTCATGAGCATGATGCACCGCTACAAATGAAAGAGCATAATCGCGCTCTATCACAACCATCAGAAACATTTGACTGTCACTATCTACAAAAAAGATGGAACTTCCCAATAGCTCAGGGCTCAATAGGTCAGAACCTCCTGGCCACAATCACCAGGAGTGAAGGTACAGACCTGTTCTTTCTCCTGGTGAACCCTGACCACAGGTTCCAGACAATACAACCTTTGGATCACCAGAGAATCCTGGATACAACTATGAGGAATTGAGACACTGAACCTTTTTCCTTCGAGTGACTTCTAACCAGGAGCTAGCTAGGATTCATAGACCATGGGGTCACAGTCAGCTGAAGACAGCAAAGAAACCTGTGTTGGGGGAGGGGGTTGCTGAGAAAACTGAAGCTCAACTGTATTTGACCATCACAGACACAAAGTAACCATATATTCACACCCATTGAGCCCTTCCAAAGGCTTTTTGTAAAGATGTTCTGTGATAAAGTGAGCCCTGGAGTTTTCCACAGTGTTGAAATGCCCATAGGATGGCATTGGGCTGTAGACTTAAGAAAGATTGTCCTACGGATAAAGAGTGGACTAGTCCTTTCTATGTACATGGTGATGAAACTGACATGAATATCAGTCATAAATTAACCTAATCATATTAGCCTGCAGTGCTGATATCAGTAGCGGCCCGTAGTGGGAGTGCTGCCGGGCGGTGACGCGGGGTGGGGGATGGGCAGGGTGGGGGGTAGTAAACTATGGAATACGGCCGCACAGAGGTAAGTAAACAAACAAATAAATAAAACGAATTTCGTTGCGCGCACTGCATCGCACGATGCAGTGTGCGCAACGAAATTTGTTTTATTTATTTGTTTGTTTACTTACCTCTGTGCGGCCGTATTCCGTAGTTTTCTACCCCCCACTCTGCCCCTCCCCCGCCCCGCGTCACCGCCCGGCAGCACTCCCACCACGGGCCGCCACTAGCTGATATTCATACCAAGGGGAGATTAAGAATACAACCTTCTAGTTTTCTTCATAGTGCTTCATGTTAGGTGTACCATACCCTGCATTAAGAGATGTCCCTTTTTTTTTGACAATCATCTTTATTACGTTTGGTGACGTATTCAATCTGGTACCAACCTTAACAGCACATCCTATGAGGGAAGCTGCCGGCTCAGCCTCCGGTACCACTGGAGAGCCATAAAGGCTGTGATGTGATATCTCACCACTACAGTCCTGTTACTTGGAATCCTAGACCAGCAGTAACACCAGGCATTATCACATGTGAAACAGTGTAGGTGCTTCATAAAGGCAACAGGATCCGGAAAAAAAACACGACACTGCCAGTACAAGATTCTCACATTGCCCAAAAGGTGCCAGCTCTGTGCATTCCCCACCAGTAAACAGAGTGCCCATAGCTCCCCGCCTTTCATACATGACACTAATACCTGCTTCTCACACTGCCAACCAGTACCAGTTCTTCATAATGCCTACTAATGCCAGCTTCTCACTGCACACAACACCCATGTTCTCACATTGCACACCAGGGCCAGCTGTACACTGCTCCCATCAGTGCTGGGTCCTTATAGAGCCCATGTGTGCCGGCACCACACTCTGCACACCAGTCCTAGCTCGTCACACTGCATACCAGTGCCACATTCAAGTAAATCTGGGTGCCCTCTTGAATTATGCAGCTGCCCATCAAGGCACTTGTGCTGGCCATCAAAGATCTTTGTCATCAATCCTTTGCCTGTGAAACACTTCCAGGTGTCCCCTTGCTAATGAAACCTTCTGCCGACCCCTCAACGCTAAGTGAATTTTGATCTATTCCCTTGCTACCATTCGCAGTCAATGTTACAGAAAAAATAGTACATCGTCAGCTGTCTTCTTCATAAACACCAACAATCTACTGGATTTTAATCAAGCTGGCTTCTGGCCAATGCATGCATGCAAGGAGCACAGGTCGCCATACTTGACCAACCTAGATATATGACGACCAGGGAGGTACTACCTCCCGTATTGGTGGCCAGTGACACTGTGCCTCATCCCATTCTTATGTCTCGTCAGAATGATGCCAGGATAAGTGCTAAAGCTTGGGGCTATCCAATGAAGACAGGTCCCGCCCCCTCTGTCTTTTTTCAGTTCTATCACCTGCGGAGTCCCACATGGATACTCGCTCAGTCCCACTTTATTCAATTTACAAGTTAACCACCTCCTTCGGATTCTCAGTTATGGCATAAATGGAGGCAAATAAATTATCTGGAAACTTTATAAGAACCGTGAGGATATTTTCATAACTATCTCCTAGCTGTCCCGCGGATGATGATTACCAAGGCTCTAAAAGTTAAGTCAAGTAAGACGTAAGTGTCAGGAGTGAATGGTGTCACTTCTGCACAGGTAGGCTGCTCTCCATCTCCGGCTGCCATGGCTCGGACCCTCCATGGAGCGCCTATTTCATCCACTGAGAATGCTGTACAGTAGCCGTGTATGGTTACCGGCCATTATAGGCCGGCGTTTAACTACGACAATGCCCTCTCCCTCTGACTCCCTGCATAGATACAGGCTCTGAATAACCACAAATCTTTTTGATAATTACACTACTTTAACTCATTCAGAAGACTGATGCACGGCCAGAGATGTTTTAAGAGATGGGCAAAGTGGACTCTGGCCCAGGGCCCCAGCCTTTCAGGGGGCCTCCTGAAAGAGCCAGCTCTGTTCTGCAGGGAGTCTTGCCCTTATGACCTTGAATAATTCTTAAACAGATTGTTTTAAATACTGTTTTCCTTTCATTTATTTTAATGTGGGTGATGAGTGACAGACTATTACAGACATTTTGCAGAGAAATGTTGTGTTTATGTTTCATGCAACATCCATAAAAAATGTTTTTTTAGATCAAAATAGGACATGATTGTAGGAAAGTAGGATCTACTGCTATGGGTACCCGCACTTTTTGCCTGGTGCTAAGCTGTATTTGACTAGTCTGACTAGGATGCTGCTAATCAGGACCCCAGTCTATCTGCTTTCTCCCTAAATTGTTGTGTTCAGTACTTAGGTACATCCCAGATTGGATAATGCGGTACCCTTATAAGTCCCTAGTATATGGTCCTAAGGTACCCAGGGCATAGGTACCCCAGAGGTCTCCCATGGGCTGAAGCATGCATTATGCTACCCAAGGGAGACCATGCAAAATGGATCTAGAGGCCTGCCATTGCGGCCTGTGTAAGCTGGTGCTAGCACCACTTACTAAAGATATAGGTTTCCTATATCTAGGGTCATTGCACTTAAAACCTATACATCACCCCTATAGCAGGCCTTTGCAATCCTGAAGGCAGGGTGCTTGGTTCTACATGAGAGGGTGCCCCTGCATGAGCAAGACACCCCTGCAGCCTACAGAGTCCATTCTTCCAGGTTGTCAGTGAAGCAGCCAATACTATATAGAGGGGCACCGCGTAATTATGCGAAGACCATCTCGAAAATGGTTGCAATGAATCCTATCATGTTGGTATCAAACATGTTGGAATCATACCTCCCACACCGTAAAAGGTGTGGGAGGTATGATTCCAAGCACTGGAAGAGCCCTCCGTTAGGCTCTCAGTGTTCCCGGTACCAGCCTTCTTGACCTGGACAGCACAAAATGGTTGCTGCCGCCCAGGGACACGATTCTGCCCTCCTGCTGCTGAGCCAAGCTCGAGCAGGGGAAGGCAGAAAAATAGGCATCTTGTTACAGGGAGGTGTGACCACTTCCCAGACAGGATTTAGTGTATTGGGATGGGGTGGGTGCGCATGCCAGCGCCACTCAGTCTGCATGAGGGGCACATTTGGTGTCCCTGAGCATAGTCCAGTTCAAACCAGTCCTGGGAGCCGTTGGCTCCCGCTCTGGCGCGAAACTGGACAAAGGACATGGAAGTAACCTCCCCCCTGTCCAGACCCTCCCCTGGGAGGGTCCCCTGAATCTTCCAAACTTTTTCCTGAGGGTACTTAAGGGCTTACCTGGGTGTAGGTCCCTGGATTCGTCGTGAGATAAGCTTTAGATCAGACACCACTGCTCTTCTACCGTCTGGGCACTCTGGACTTTGTTTGGGCCTGACTTCATCTCCCTTCCAGTCTGCTGCATTGTCTGTGCCTGTGCATCATACTGGAAACTTCCAAGGCCTGTGAAGCATCAAAGACACCTGAAGAAATCTCCCTTGGAGTGAAGGAGTCACTCCCCTGCATTCGCAGGCACCGCAACTAAGTCGCTCGGTCTGCTGATCCTGAGCTCCTCCGGACCCTGAAAGGTTCTGCAACACAGGTGGTAGTTTTCCGCAGCTCCCGAGGCCTGCCCTGCCCTCTCACCAAGTTTGAGGCCAGTATCCCTTGTGGGTGTTGCAATAACCGAACCCCTGTGCTCTGCATCAACTTGCAGTTGCAAAGGCTTGTTGACTTCTTTCCAAGAAGATCTTCAGGCTCCAAGTAGCCCCAACCTAGAGCACCTCCAGTGACCAGAGTCTTCAGACATACCGCATCGTGTGCATCGTGGCCTGCATCTTTGGGTGAGCTGCTTGAGGTCCTCTCGTGACTCCAGTGCCTCCGGCCTGTGGGTCCACTTGAGGGTCACACTTGTTTCTTTTGGGCTCCCCTGATTGCTTAGGGCTTGCCCTGACTCCCCTGCTTTTGGTGAGTCCCCTGGTCCTTGCTGGTCCCGACGTTGCTCCTTCTTCAATTCCTGCATTGGTTGCATTTGCCAGGGCTTGTTGGTGCTCCCACCAGACACCGACCCCTCAGCACTCGACATCCTTCGTTGGACAGCTCGTGCATGGCTCCTGGTCCTCCTCAGCATCGCCTGGTCCTCACAGCTGCAGAGTCAATGTCATCGTCATCCATCCTGCAACACCCGACATCGGAGGGCATTCATCTTCCAAGTCTCCTGGTCACCCCTGAGTGACATAGACTATGTCCCCTCTGCTTGCAGGTACCTCTCATCTAGAATCCATCTTCAGATTCCACCGGACACTTTCTCCTTCTTCAACAGCGCCACTTTCCTGAAGTCCTCCATTGGGTTCGACAGCAGTTTCCGACATCACTTCACACGTATGCACCCAGCTTCCCTGGTGTAGGTAACGCAGGTACTAGGGTATCCACGGTGGGGTGGCTCTCCAACCTTCTGTCTTCCACTGGGTTTCTTCAGGATCTACTGGGTAGGGTCCTTCATGTTTAAAAATCCAACCGCTACTTACACGTAGAGTTCTACGGAGCACGCGGTCATGTTCCCACACTGCACACGCTCTCTGTGGAGTCCCTATCTACTCACCTTGGTTGTTTCCTTGAGTCCCCAGCACTTCTACGTCCTCTCGACCTGAGTCGTGGTTTTTATACCACTTTCTTAGTATATGGTTTGGTCCCCTCCTGGGTCCACTGTGTATTATGTGCTATTTACTGTGTTTCTTTCCTAAGTATTGTGTGGATTGTGCATATCTCCTGGTAGGAGATATTTCTATGTGTTAGAGAGTATTATATAATAAATAAATATTTTTATAAATACTTTGTGTGATTCTTTTTACTTAATCTATACTATAAGATTGCATTCTGGTGAAACAAGCTGCTTTACACTCCTTCTGGTCTAAGCCTGAAGGCTGCTCTCCACAGCTACCACTTAGACAGCTTTCTAAGGTTGTCTAAGACCTCTTAAATCACCATAAGGGTTGTCTGGACTGGTGCAAGGTGTCCACTTACATAAGTGTACATCATATACCAGGCCAGCTTCTCACATTGGTGTGCAGAGGTTGGGATTCAAGCCTGCATTGTTTTCCAAGATACATCTTTGTGTTGATTAATTGCAAAACCATGACTAATACTAGGCACAAATAATGCAAGCTTAGAATAAGTAAGTTCTACTGAACTTAGGGTTGGGTAGTTAAGGGTATAGCACACCCTTTCTCCAACCTCAGAGAGTTTAGTTCCCACTAGGTTAGGTAGGTGCAACACCACACCACACTTAGTATGTCTTCCGAAGGAGATGCCAGTGGCTCTCTGACGACTAGATACAGTGAACTTTTGTTCCAAGAACTGAAAGCACTGTGTACCTCTGGAAATTTGAACACAGGGAAAGGAGCCAACACTCAACGCCTCTTAGGTGTTACTGTTAAATGACCTCAGGAAACCCACAGGGTCAGATGAGCAGGAAAGACTGGGTGGGGCAGGGAAGGAAGATAGTCCAGGAGGGGAACCCTTCTTTGACCTAGAATCTAACCCTGACCAGGTAGAGCCTGATGACTCCCACCTGGACAATTCAAACCTCCGGGAGGAGAACACAGGTGGCTTAGAGGATGCCCCCTTTGATCCTCCTGGGAAGGTGCAGACTAGACCAAGGAGGTCCAGATCCTCTTCTGCAGAATCTGATGCCTCAGGACATTCAGCAGGGACCTCCATTTCTAGTAAGAGGGGGGACTCTTTTGATAGAGAGTACCAACTTCTTGAGCTTGAGAAAACTAGGCTTAGGATCAGGCAAGAGCAATTGGCCCTTGACAGAGAGTCCCTGGAAGTTCAGAGAGCAAGGAAGAAACTGGGACTAGAGTCCCATGGTGGTAGCAACAGTGTCCCTAGAGTTAAGGAACATTCCTTTGAACATAGGAACCTGAACAAGATTGTCTCTCCCTACCATGTTGGGGATGACATCCACAAATGGATAACTGTTTTAGAGAGGGCCTGGAAAGTACAGAGGGTCCCTCAAGAGCAGTGGGCAGCTGTCTCGTGGCTCTCCTTTGCTGACAAAGGTAGAGATAAGCTCCTCACTGTTAGAGAAGAAGATGCTGATAATTACACAGTTTTGAAAAGTGCTCTCATTGATGGGTTTGGCTTAACCACTGAACAATGCAGGATTAAGTTCAGAGACACACAGAAAGCACAAACCCAGGACTGGGTAGATTTTGTGGATAGTGCTATTAAGGCTCTTGAAGGTTGGTTGCTTGGCAGAAAAGTGCATGACTATCATGGATTGTATAATTTGATTATGAGGGAGCAGATCCTTAACAATTGTCAGAACCAGCTTTTGCATCAGTACCTGATGGACTCAGATCTGACTTCTCCCCAAGAATTGGGAAAGAAGGCAGATAAGTGGGTCAGAACCAGGGTTAAGCAGAAACATCAGAGCAATAGTGGTGACCAGAAGAAACAGGATTCTTCAAAATCTCAGGATAAGGGTGAGGACAAGGGCAAAGACAAGAAAGAGTCTTCTCAAGGGCCCCAAAAACCTGCATCTGGGGGGGGGTCACAAACATCCAAGAAAGGCAAATAGAAACCTTGGTGTTACTTTTGTAAGGTGAAAACCCATTGGACAAAGGATGCTGATTGTCCAAAAGCCAAGGAGAACACTCCTACTACCACTGCCCCTAAGCCAACTGCGCCCCCTAGCACAGGTACAAGTGGTGGTACAGGAAACAAGGGATTAGTGGGGTTATTCTTGGGTTCTGAGGTGGGTTCTGACTTAGTCAGAACTCCAGGTCAGGCTGTTTTGGTCTGTGATGGTGGCATAGATCTTGCCTCCTTACTTGTCAGTCCCAGTAACCTGGGCAAGTACAGACAGCAGCCTTTGATTAATGGAAAGGCGGCTATGGCCTACAGGGACACAGGGGCCAGTGTCACTATGGTGACAGAGAAACTTGTGTCTCCTGACCAAATCATACTTGGACAAATGTACCAAGTGACCAATGCTAACAATGTCAGGACTGACCATTCATTGGCAGTTGTTAATTTTAGCTGGGGAGGGGTAACTGGACCTAAAAAGGTTGTGGTATCTTCAGACCTACCTATAGATTGCTTGTTGGGCAATGATTTGGAAACTTCAGCCTGGGCTGAAGTGGAGTTAAGGTCTCATGCAGAAATGTTGGGCATCTCTGGAAGTGTGTTTGCTGTTACCAGGTCACAAGCAAAGCAGCTTTCCTCTGAACAGGCCCTAGATCCTGGAACAATAGACCAGGTGCCTTCCAAGAAAGGGAGCAGGAAGGGTAAGGCTGTGCCTTCCCCTAGACTCGGAGTGAGGATCAATCTCTTGAGGGAGATGACCTTAGCATCTGTGAAGGAACTGATTGAGTTCTTGGGGGCAGGAGGCCCTTCCAGAGCAGACTTGAGTTTGGAGCAGCTAATCTGCCCCTCTCTTGAACCCCTCAGACAGAAAGCTGCTGTTGAGGCTGCTGGGAATGTCAGTGGGTCCCATAGGATCAACTGGGATGAAGGTCTTCTGTACCCAGAGGGTAGAGACCCCAAGCCTGGTGCCACCAGGAGGTTGGTTATACCCCAGAAGTTCAGAGGGTTCCTACTCACCCTTGCACATGACATTCCCCTAGCAGGACACTTAGGGCAAAGTAAGACCTGGGACAGGCTTGTTCCTCACTTTCACTGGCCCCATGTGTCTGAGGACACAAAGGAGTTTTGTCGCTCTTGTGCTACCTGCCAAGCCAGTGGCATCACAAAGGCCCCCTTTATTCCACTTCCAGTATTTGGGGTTCCTATTGAGAGGGTTGGAATTGATATCATTGGTCCCCTGAACCCTCCAACAGCATCTGGGCACAGCTATATTCTAGTGGTGGTGGACCATGCCACTAGATGCCCAGAAGACATTCCCCTTAGAACCACTACAGCTCTTGGGAATTTTTTCCAAAGTGGGCTTCCCTAAGGAGGTCTTAACTGACAGAGGTACAAACTTCATGTCAAGTTATATTACTGCAATGTGGAAAGAGTGTGGAGTGAATTACAAATTCACCACACCTACCATCCTCTATGCAATGGGCTAGTTGAAAGATTCAACAGGACCCTAAAGGGTATGATTATGGGCCTACCAGAAAAGCTGAGGCGAAAATGGGATGTCCTTCTGCCCTGCCTTCTCTTTGCCTACAGAGAGGTCCCTCAGAAGGGGATTGGCTACAGCTTTTTTGAACTTCTGTTTGGGCATCCAGTTAGGGGTCCCTTGTGTTTAGTGAAGGAGGTATGGGAGTTACCTCTCAAACCTCACAAACAGGACATAGTAGATTATGTACTTGGTCTGTGATCCCGCATGGCTGAGTACTTGAAGAAGGCCAGCAAAAACACTGAGGCAAGCCAAGGACTCCAAAAAGCTTGGCATGACCAAAAGGCTGTCCTGACTGTTTATCAGCCAGGCCAGAAGGTGTGGGTGTTAGAGCCTGTGGCCCCAGCAGCTCTCCAGGACAAATTGAATGGACCCCACACCATACTTGAACAAAAGGGTGAGGTCACCTATCTGGTGGACCTTGGCACTCCCAGATTTCCCCATAGGGTACTTCATGTGAACAGGCTAAAACCTTTTGTTGACAGGGCTGACATGGGCTTGCTCATGGCAACTGATGGACCAGAGGAAGAGAGTGACCCTCTCCCTGATCTCCTCTCACAAAACCCTGATGATGGATCAGTTGATGGAGTAGCCTTGGCAGGCAGCCTCACTGATCAGCAGTAGATTGATGGCAGGAAGGTCCTCAATCAATTCAGGCATATGTTCTCTCTGACTCCTAGTCAAACCAACTGGTGAACCCATGAAGTGGACACAGGTGAGAGTCTACCTGTTAAGAATAAAATCTACAGGCAGCCTGACCATGTCAGAGATTGCATCAGGACAGAGATCCAAAAGATGCTGGAGTTTGGAGTGATTGAGCCCTAAGATAGCCCTTGGGCTAGTAGTCCTAGTACGCAAACCTCACACCAAGGGTGGAAAAAGAGAGATGAGGTTTTGTGTAGACTACAGGGGACTCAATGCAGTCACTAGGACTGATGCTCACCCAATTCCTAGGGCAGATGAGCTTATTGACACTTTGGCCTCAGTCAAGTTCTTAAGCACATTTGACCTTACTGCTAGATATTGGCAAATCAGATTAGCTGAGGATGCATTTTCAACCCCTAGTGGGCATTATCAATTTACTGTAATGCCCTTTGGCTTGAAGAATGCACCCGCCACATTCCAAAGGTTGGTGAATAAAGTTCTCACAGGTTCTCACCTATAGTGCAGCATATCTAGATGATATAGCTGTCTTTAGCTCCACCTTGGAGGATCACCTGGTCCACCTGAAGAATATTTTGGAGGCTCTACAAAAAGCAGGCCTCACTATCAAGGCTACTAAGTTCCAGATAGGGCAGAGCAAGGTTGTGTTCTTGGGCCACCTGGTAGGTGGAGGCCAAGTTCAACCACTACAGAGTAAGATCCAGACCATAATGGAATGGGTTGCTCCAACTACCCAGACTCAGGTCAGAGCTTTCTTGGGCCTGACTGGGTACTACAGAAGATTTGTGAAAGGATATGGGCCCATAGTGACTCCCTTGAATGATCTTACATCAAAGAAAATGCCCAAGAAAGTTCAGTGGACAGTTAGCTGTCAGAAGGCATTTGATGACCTTAAGCAGGCCATGTGCACTGCTCCCATTCTGCAAAGTCCTGACTACTCTAAAACATCAATTGTCCAAACAGATGCATCTGAGTTGGGGATAGGGGCTGTGTTGTCACAAATTAATTCAGAGGGCCAGGATCAACCAGTAGCTTTTATCAGCAGAAGGTTGACCCCCAGAGAGAAATGTTGGTCAGTGATTGGGAGGGAGGCCTTTGCTGTGGTCTGGGCCCTTAAGAAGCTGAGGCCATACTTGTTTGGCACTCACTTCATTGTTCAGACAGACCATAAGCCACTCTTATGGCTTAAACAGAAGAAGGGTGAAAAACCCAAACTTTTGATGTGGTCCATTTCCCTACAGGGGATGGACTATACAGTGGAACTTAGACCTGGGAGTAACCATGCCAATGCAGGTGGACTCTCTGGATATTTCCACTCAGAAAACGAAGACTCAACTGTGCAAGGTTAGTCTCATCTCCTTACCTTTGGGGGGTGAGGGGTTGTGTAGGAAAGTAGGATCTGCTTCTATGGTTACCCCCACTTTTTGCCTGGTGCTAAGCTGCATTTGACTAGTCTGACTGGGTTCCTGCTAATCAGGACCCCAGTCTATCTGCTTTCTCCCTAAATTATTGTGTTCAGTACTTAGGTACATCCCAGATTGGATACTGGGGTACCCTTATAAGTCCCTAGTATATGGTACTAAGGTACCCAAGGCATAGGTACCCCAGAGGTATCACATGAGCTGAAGCATGTATTATGCCACCCATGAGAGACAATTCAAAATGGAACTACAGTCCTGCCATTGCAGCCTGTGTAAGCTGGCGCAAGCACCACTTACTAAAGATATAGGTTTCCTATATCTAGGGTCACTGGACTTAAAACCTATAGGTCACCCCTATAGCAGGCCTTTGCAATCCTGAAGGCAGGGTGCTAGGTTCTACGTGAGAGAGTGCCCCTGCATGAGCAGGACACCCCTGCAGCCTACGGAGTCCATTCTCCCGTGTTGTCAGTGAAGCAGCCATATACTTTATAGAGGGGCACTACGTAATTACGCGATGACCATCTGTTAGCAATGGGATCTCTAGTTGGCAAGGGCTTGCACCTTTGTCCAAGTAGGGACCCTTCTTCCTAGTCAGGGTAAGGGTGTTACACTCGTGAAGTAACCCCTGCTCACCCTCGTGGTAGCTTGGCACGAGCAGTCAGGCTTAATTCAGAGGCAGTGTGTAAAGCATTTGCGCATAACCCACAGTAATACAGTGTAAGCACTACAAACGGACACCACACCAGTTTAGAAAAATAACCAATATTTTTATATACTCAAGACAAGACCAATTACGACAAAAATCCACAATACTATACTTTAGAAACGAATACTTGATAAGGTAACTTCTTCTTTGCAGGAATAGTTCAAAAACAAAGTTCGTACGAGTCGGTAGCTCCGTCCGAGTCTACTGCGATGCTGAAAACCACAGAGTCTAACAGTTCCAGCCGACCGCGTCGATACGGGCCAGCAGAGTCATGAACAGACTCGGTTACAGTACCTTTCTCGTTGTGGCTGGTACGGAGTGTACGAGCCGGTCGGCGTTCGTCGCGGTTGCGGTGCAAGACGGAGCGATGCAAGGTGCGGTGTCCTCGATGCGGTGCAGGCAGCGGCTCGATGAGCGTCGTGCAGACGGAGTCGGTGAGTCCAAGGCGTGCGATGCAGGGTGAGACGATGCTCGATGCGGTGCTGACAGGTTGCGATGCAGGCGACCAAGCCGGAGTGCGGGAGCTGGCGTCGGACAGCGGTGCGAGTCGGAGCGGTGCGTCGCAGACGTGCGAGCGGTGCCCCAAATGCGATGCGGTCACGACTCTTGAGCCAGTTGCAGCGACCGCGTCGGTCGGGTCCGGCTGGTTCAGTGAAGCGATGCGATGCGAACTGCGGTGCCCACAGGTCACGGTGCAAGCAGCGGCTCGGTGTTGGCGGCGTCGGACGTCGCCCACGGTGAGACCAGGGTTGCGATGCGAAGCGGGGCGATGCGGTCTGCGGTGCAAACAGGTCACTGGCCAGGGATGGATTCGGTTGACGGAGTCGGTTGCGGTTCCCTTCCTCTGTGGCAACTGAAACAGCGTTCAGAAGCGGTACCCAGAGGCTTGTGAAGTCTTTGTAGTCCCTGAGACTTCTTAACAGGAGGCCAGCTCGGTTCCAGGCCCTTGGAGATACTCAGCACAAGTTTGTAGAAAGTTCCGTCCTTTCACTGCCCAAGGCAGAAGCAGCAGCTGCAGGCCAACCCAACAAAGCAACAACACAGCAAAGGGGCAGTACTCCTCCTGGCAGCTCTTCCAGCTCTTCGTCTTGGCAGGTTCCTTGATTCCAGCGAGATCTAAATTCATGGGGTCAGGGCCCCAATATTTATATCCCAAATTCCTTTGTTCTCTGAAGGCAGAGAGGCCTTTGCCTAGTCCAAACCAGTTCTGGAGCACTTTGTTGACAAGTCTCCGTCCCTTCTTTCAGTGAGTAGGCCAGGGACATCAGACGCACCACAGGAGGTGGAGCCAGCATTGTGGAGGGAAGGCACTGTCCTATTCAGGGCCCAGGTGCGACCCCTCCCACCCATCTACATGTAGATCTTGCTATTCAGCCCTGTGCTGACTCACCCTGTCTCCTGGCATCCCCCAGCCCCTGTCACTCACACTCCAGACAAGGAATACACAACCTCGCAGAGGCAGGCTTGGATGGTTAGACAAGAAAATACCCACTTTCTAAAAGTGGTATTTTCAAACACAGAATGTTAAAACCAACTTCACTAATAGATGCATTTTATCATTCTGAGTCCAGGCATACTAAACTCGAATTTCTACCATGTTCCCGGGGTCAGTTAGGATTATAAGCTGTAATAATCAAAACTGCCCGTTCCGACCTAGGGGAACAGGTAGCCTTGCAATAGTGAAAAACGAACTAGGCTGTAATTCACTATCAGGACATGCCACACACACCAGGGCATGTCCTACCTTTCGCATACAACGCACCCTGCCCACAGGGGTACCTTGGGCCTACCTTAGGGGTGACTAACATGTAGCAAAGGGAAGGTTTAGGGACTTGCAAGTGTGTGCACTTGCCAAGTCGACATGGCAGCCCCAGGCTGCGCACAGGCTCTGCGATGGCAGGCCCGAGTTACACTTTACGGGCTGTTTGCGTGGGTGGCACAATCCAGTGCTGCAGCCCACCAACAGCATTTGGTCTATAGGCCCTGGCACTCGCAGTGCACTTTACAAGGGACTGACACATAAACCAAATAGGCCAATCATGGAAACACCAATCCATAACACATTTTATACAGGAGCACTTGCACTTTCCCACTGGACAGCAGTGAGGAAAGTGCGCAGAATCATTACACCAGCAAAAACAGAGTCAAAACCGGGAGGTCAGAAAGCAAAAAGTCAGGGAAACACGCCAAAAGATGCCAAGTCTAACACATGTCCCCTCCAGCTGAAAGTAGGGAGAACTACCCAACCCCATTGGAGTTCTCTTCACTAAGAGCGGAAGAACCTGGACAGACCATCTGCGTTGGCGTGTTCTGTACCAGGACGGTGTTCCACCGTAAAGTCCATTCCCTGTAGGGAGATGGACCACCTCAGCAGTTTTGGATTCTCACCCCTCATTTGCATCAACCATCTGAGGGGCCTGTGGTCTGTCTGAACCCGGAAGTGAGTCCCAAACAGGTATGGTCTCAACTTCTTCAGTGCCCAGACCACAGCAAAAGCTTCCCTTTCTATGGCACTCCACCTCTGTTCCCTGGGAAGTAGTCTCCTGCTAAGGAAGACTACAGGCTGATCCAGGCCCTCTTCGTTCAGTTGTGAGAGCACCGCTCCCACACCATGCTCTGAAGCGTCAGTCTGCACGACAAATTCCTTGGAGAAGTCAGGTGCCTTGAGCACGGGCGCCGTGCACATGGCTGCCTTCAGGGCATCAAAAGCTTTCTGGCAGGACTCAGTCCAGATCACTTTCCTGGGCTGCCTCTTAGAGGTCAGCTCTGTTAAGGGAGCAACGATGGTGCCATAGCCCTTAACAAATCTCCTATAGTAGCCGGTGAGACCTAAGAAGGCTCTCACCTCTGTCTGGGTCTTGGGGGCTCCCAAGCCAGAATGGTGTCAATCTTGGGTTGTAGGGCGCCACCTGGCCGCTTCCTACCTGGTGTCCCAAAGTACACCACAGAACCCTGCCCGATCTGGCACTTACTGGCCTTGATCGTGAGGCCTGCACCTTGCAGAGCCCTCAACACTTTCTCAAGGTGCTGTAAATGTTCTTCCCAGCTGGAACTGAACACAGCAATGTCATCCAGGTAGGCGGCACTGAAATCCTCCAGCCCAGCCAACACCTGATTGACCAACCTCTGAAAGGTGGCAGGGGCATTCTTCAACCCAAAGGGCATCACCCGGAATTGGTAATGACCTTCTGGGGTTGAGAATGCTGATCTCTCCTTGGCCCCATCGGTTAAGGCAATCTGCCAGTACCCAGACGTCAAATCAAACGTGCTGAGGAACCGGGCAGCTCCCAACCGATCAATGAGCTCATCAGCTCTGGGGATGGGGTGCGCGTCAGTCCTGGTGACGGCATTGAGTCCACGGTAGTCCACACAAAACCGGAGTTCTGGAGTGGCACCGGGCGCCGCAGCCTTTGGGACCAAGACCACTGGGCTGGCCCAAGGACTGTGGGAGGGCTCAATCACCCCTAACGCCAACATCTTAGAGACCTCCTCCTTGATGCTGGCTCTGACCCGGTCAGTCAACCTGTAAATCTTGTGCTTCACAGGAGGGCTGTCACCAGTGTCCACGTCATGGGTACACCAGTGAGTAACACCGGGAGTCAGAGAGAACAGTGGGGCGAACTGTCCCAACAACTGGCGACAGTCCCCTGCTGCTCCTGAGTCAGAGTAGGGAGAGGATCACACCCTCTACTGACCCATCATGCTCCTTGGTAGACAGGAGGTCAGGGAGAGGCTCACTCTCCTCTTCCACCCCATCATCTGTCGCCAAGAGCATACTCACTTCGGACCTCTCGAAGTGGGGCTTGAGGCGGTTCACGTGAAGGACCCTCAAAGGGTTCCTTGGAGCCTGCAAATCCACCAGGTAGGTGACGTCACTTTGCGCTCCTTTACCTCATATGGCCCAGTCCACTTGTCCTGCAAGGCACAAGGTGCCACTGGGGCCATGACCCACACTTTTGCCCAGGTTGAAATTCGACCAGAGTGGCATTCTGGTCATACCATCTCTTCATTTCTTCCTGGCTTGCTTCTAGGTTCGCCTGAGTGAGTTTCCTGAAGCGGGCAGTTTGGTTTCTAAAGGCCAGCATGTAGCTAAATACATCCTGGGGAGTTTTCCTGGGAGCTGCCTCCCAGCCTTCCTTTACCAAACTCAGAGGTCCTCTGACAGGGTGGCCATACAGGAGCTCAAAGGGGCTGTACCCAAGAGACTTCTGAGGCACCTCCCTGTATGCAAAGAGTAGGCATGGCAAGAGGACGTCCCACTTACGCCTCATGGGTTCTGTTAGACCCTTGATCATGCCTTTCAAGGTCTGGTTGAATCTCTCCACCAGACCGTTTCCTTGTGGGTGGTAAGGAGTGGTGAACTTGTAGGTTACACCACACTCCTTCCACAGGGATGTCATATACTTGGATATGAAATTGGTCCCCCTATCAGAAACCACCTCTCTGGGGAATCCCACACGGGAAAAGATCCCCATTAACGCCCGGCCCACCACTGGCGCCGTCGTTGTCCTGAGAGGGATTGCCTCCGGGTACCGGGTGGCATGGTCCACCAAGACCAGGATGTACCTGTTGCCCATGGCTGTCTTGGGATCCAGTGGCCCCACAATATCCATCCCTACCCTTTCAAAGGGTGTTCCAACAACAGGAAAAGGTTGGAGAGGAGCTTTGACCTTCCTCCCACTCTTACCACTTGCCTGGCAAGTTTGGCAAGACCTACAGTGTGCATCTGACTGCCTTCGCATTTGGGGCCAAAGAAGTGGGTGACAAGCCTGTCAAAGGTCTTGTCCTGCCCCAAATGTCCTGCCAAAGGCACGTCATGAGCCAGACCCAGTAGGAAGGTCCTGAAGCGCTGGGGTACCACCAGCACACGGGCTGACCCAGGCTCAGCAACCTTAGGCTCACTGTATAGGAGACCACTCTCCCAGTAGATCAGATGTGACCCGGACTGATTACCAGCTGCCTGGTCTGCAGCCTGCCGCCGCAGACCCTCCAGAGTAGGGCACTCGTTCTGCTCCCTGCAGAACTCCTCCCTGGTGGGACCCCCTTCTTGCTGCCAATGGGTCAGCTCAGAGATGTCTCCCAGTTCGGCTACCTGCTCCCCTGTAGGCACCGGGGCGTCCCCCTCGAGGTCCGCCTCCTCCCGGTCCGTGGGAACTTCGGGGGCCGGTTTCCCGCGCCCCCTGCCCTTTCTCTTGGCAGGGACTTGGGCCACTGTTCCAGGCTCCAAGTCCTCTTGATCACCCTTTCTGGCTGCCATTGACCGAGTGGACACGCATGCCCACTCTGGCAACCCAAGCATCTCCAAGTGAGACCTGAGCTCAACCTCCTTCCATAAGGACTGCTCCAGGTCGTTTCCTAGCAGACAATCTACAGGCATGGTAGGGCTCACAACCACCCTCAAGGGACCTGAGACCCCCCCCCCCATTCAAAGGGAACCTGCGCCACCATACATTGGCGCTCTGAGTTGTCTACAGCAACGACTTGGTGGAATGCTCCTGGGACTACTTGCTTCTCAGACACCAGGTGACACCGGACTGAGGTCACACTGGCTCCAGTGTCTCTGAGAGCCTCTACCCTGTTCCCATTAATGGTCACCCAGGTGCTATATTTCTTTGTGTTAGGGGGCACCTGGTTTCCTGGGACCATCTCACTGTCCCCTAGTGAGACAAGGGTCATTTCTGCGGGATCCCCACCCTCCTGTGGGCACCCCTCCTCCCCAAGCGCTACACTAGCCAACACTTTGGACTGTCCACCGGTGGGTGGCTGTGTCCCCTTCGGGCACTTGGGGTCCCCCTTAAAGTGACCTACCTGGTCACATGCATAACTACTTGCGGGGCCGGTCTCAACAGGCTTCCCTGTAGAGACCCCTTTCTTCTTATCACCCGGGGGCTGGGAACCTTTACCCTGGGTACTAGTTTGGGGCCCTTTAGAGAACTCCTGTGCTTTACCCTTGTCCCCCCACCTTTCTGCTGGGGACCCTGCCCACCTTTGGCTGAGTCTCCCCAAACGCTTTCTTGTGGACCCTGGTACTCACCCAGCGGTCCGCTTCCATAGCAAGCTTCCTGGGGTCAGTTAGCTTACTATCAACTAGGTGCTGGCGCAGATCTGCAAAACATAGACTAGACAAGTGCTCCCATGCAATCAAGTTGTAGAGCCCCTGAAAATCTGTTACACTACTGCCCTTTACCCAACCATCCAGCGACCTGCAGAACACATCCACACATTCCAACCAAGTGTTGGCATCAGACTTCTTACTGGACCTGAACTGATCCCTGTACTTTTCAGGAGTAAGACCATACTTAGTGAGAAGGGCATCCTTCATGTCAGCATAGGTGAGGTGATACCCCTTACCCAAAGCTATCAGAGCATCCCTTGCTTCTTCAGGGAAAAGTGGCCACAATCCTGCTCCCCAATTCTCCTCAGGGACCCCATTCATGTGTATGGCTGCCTCATAACCCTGAAACCACCTTTGTATGTCATCCCCCTTCTTGAACTCCTTGCCTACATTCTTGGGAATGTGCACAATCCTGTCTGCCTTTCTGGACGAATTGCTGCCACCATCTGAGCCTGACTTACTCCTAAGTTCTAGCTCCTTCAGTTCTCTCTCATGCTCTAAGAGCATCTTCCTCTCCTCTATGGCCAATCTCTTCTCCTCCCGCTCACTCTCCAGCCTGAGCTTCTGCAGCTCAAACTGCCTTGCCTCCCGCCTGTCCTCCAGCTCCTCTGGGGACAGACTGCTGCTGCCTGACCTGGCGGGTTCCCCCTACCCAAAAGCATATCCACCCTGGAAATAGGCTCCTCCACCTCCTCACTGAGATTACCAGGCTGCCCACTGGCATGTCTGGCTGCTACCCAGGCCCTCAGCGCCTTCTGTAGCTCCTCCTTCCTTGTGAGGCCTTTAATTTGGACTTTCAGGTTTTTACAAATTGCTCGTAGTTCCTTTACGGCGTAGGTTTCCAACCTATCCTCCTCAAAGATAATTTCCAGAGATGCAACGGATGATGCAGCTGTGTCAGGCATGACAAAAGTAGTGAGTTGAAAACTGGCAAGATCAAAAATAGGCCAAAGAAAAAGAACCAGTATGTGGTACGTAATGGTCTGCGATATGGTAGTAGTGCACACCAATCACTGTAAGTCAAGTGCAAACACAAGTCCTATCCTCACCGCTGACAACCAATGTTAGAAATGGGATCTCTAGTTGGCAAGGGCTTGCACCTTTGTCCAAGTAGGGACCCTTCTTCCTAGTCAGGGTAAGGGTGTTACACTCGTGAAGTAACCCCTGCTCACCCTCGTGGTAGCTTGGCACGAGCAGTCAGGCTTAATTCAGAGGCAGTGTGTAAAGCATTTGCACATAACCAACAGTAATACAGTGTAAGCACTACAAACGGACACCACACCAGTTTAGAAAAATAACCAATATTTTTATATACTCAAGACAAGACCAATTACGACAAAAATCCACAATACTATACTTTAAAAATGAATACTTGATAAGGTAACTTCTTCTTTGCAGGAATAGTTCAAAAACAAAGTTCGTACGAGTCGGTAGCTCCGTCCGAGTCTACCGCGATGCTGAAAACCACAGAGTCTAACAGTTCCAGCCGACCGCGTCGATACGGGCCAGCAGAGTCGTGAACAGACTCGGTCACAGTACCTTTCTCGTTGTGGCTGGTACGGAGTGTACGAGCCGGTCGGCGTTCGTCGCGGTTGCGGTGCAAGACGGAGCGATGCAAGGTGCGGTGTCCCTCGATGCGGTGCAGGCAGCGGCTCGATGAGCGTCGTGCAGACGGAGTCGGTGAGTCCAAGGCATGCGATGCAGGGTGAGACGATGCTCGATGCGGTGCTGACAGGTTGCGATGCAGGCGACCCAGCCGGACTGCGGGAGCTGGCGCCGGACAGCAGTGCGAGTCGGAGCGGTGCGTCGCAGATGTGCGAGCGGTGCCCCAAATGCGATGCGGTCACGACTCTTGAGCCAGTTGCAGCGACCGCGTCGGTCGGGTCCGGCTGGTTCAGTGAAGCGATGCGATGCGAACTGCGGGGCCCACAGGTCACGGTGCAAGCAGCGGCTCGGTGTTGGCGGCGTCGGACGTCGCCCACGGTGAGACCAGGGTTGCGATGCGAAGCGGGGCGATGCGGTCTGCGGTGCAAACAGGTCACCGGCCAGGGATGGATTCGGTTGACGGAGTCGGTTGCGGTTCCCTTCCTCTGTGGCAACTGAAACAGCGTTCAGAAGCGGTACCCAGAGGCTTGTGAAGTCTTTGTAGTCCCTGAGACTTCTTAACAGGAGGCCAGCTCGGTTCCAGGCCCTTGGAGATACTCAGCACAAGTTTGTAGAAAGTTCCGTCCTTTCACTGCCCAAGGCAGAAGCAGCAGCTGCAGGCCAACCCAACAAAGCAACAACACAGCAAAGGGGCAGTACTCCTCCTGGCAGCTCTTCCAGCGCTTCGTCTTGGCAGGTTCCTTGATTCCAGCGAGATCTAAATTCATGGGGTCAGGGCCCCAATATTTATATCCCAAATTCCTTTGTTCTCTGAAGGCAGAGAGGCCTTTGCCTAGTCCAAACCAGTTCTGGAGCACTTTGTTGACAAGTCTCCGTCCCTTCTTTCAGTGAGTAGGCCAGGGACATCAGACGCACCACAGGAGGTGGAGCCAGCATTGTGGAGGAAGGCACTGTCCTATTCAGGGCCCAGGTGCGACCCCTCCCACCCATCTACATGTAGATCTTGCTATTCAGCCCTGTGCTGACTCACTCTGTCTCCTGGCATCCCCAGCCCCTGTCACTCACATTCCAGACAAGGAATACACAACCTCGCGGAGGCAGGCTTGGATGGTTAGACAAGAAAATACCCACTTTCTAAAAGTGGTATTTTCAAACACAGAATGTTAAAACCAACTTCACTAAAAGATGCATTTTATCATTCTGAGTCCAGGCATACTAAACTCGAATTTCTACCATGTTCCCGGGGTCAGTTAGGATTATATGCTGTAATAATCAAAACTGCCCGTTCCGACCTAGGGGAACAGGTAGCCTTGCAATAGTGAAAAACGAACTAGGCTGTAATTCACTATCAGGACATGCCACACACACCCGGGCATGTCCTACCTTTCGCATACAACGCACCCTGCCCACAGGGGTACCTTGGGCCTACCTTAGGGGTGACTAACATGTAGCAAAGGGAAGGTTTAGGGACTTGCAAGTGTGTGCACTTGCCAAGTCGACATGGCAGCCCCAGGCTGCGCACAGGCTCTGCGATGGCAGGCCCGAGTTACACTTACGGGCTGTTTGCGTGGGTGGCACAATCCAGTGCTGCAGCCCACCAACAGCATTTGGTCTATAGGCCCTGGCACTCGCAGTGCACTTTACAAGGGACTGACACATAAACCAAATAGGCCAATCATGGAAACACCAATCCATAACACATTTTATACAGGAGCACTTGCACTTTCCCACTGGTCAGCAGTGAGGAAAGTGCGCAGAATCATTACACCAGCAAAAACAGAGTCAAAACCGGGAGGTCAGAAAGCAAAAAGTCAGGGGAAACACGCCAAAAGATGCCAAGTCTAACACCATCTTGAAAACATCTGCACTGAATCCTATCATGTTTGGTATCAAACATGTTGGAATCATACCCCCACACCGTAAGGTGTGGGAGGTATTATTCCAAGCACTGGAAGAGCCCTCCATTAGGCTCTCAGTGTTCCCGGTACCAGCCTTCTTGACCCGGACTACACAAAATGGTTGCTGCCGCCCAGAGACATGATTCTGCCCTCCAGCTCCTGAGCCAAGCTCGAGCAGGGGAAGGCAGAACAATAGGCATCCTGTCACAGGGTGGTGTGACCACCTCCCAGACAGGAGTTAGTGTATTGGGATGGGGTGGGTGCGCTTGCCAGCACCACTCAATCTGCATGATGGGCACATTTGGTGTCCCTGTGCATAGCCCAGTTCAAACCAGTCCTGGGAGCCATTGGCTCCCGCTCTGACGAGAAACTGGACAAAGGACATGGGAGTAACCTCTCCCCTGTCCAGACCCTCCCCTGGGAGGGTCCCCTGAATCTTCCCAACCCTTACCCTACGGTACTTAAGGGCTTACCTGGGTGTAGGTCCCTAGATTCGTCGTGGGATAAGATTCAGATCAGACACCACTGCTTTTCTACCGTCTGGGCACTCTGGACTTCGCTAGACTTTGGGCCTGACTTCATCTCCCTTCAAGTCTGCTGCATCGTCTGTGCCTGTGCATCATACAGGAAACTTCCAAGGCCTGTGAAGCATCAAAGACACCTGATGAAATCTCCCCTGGAGTGAAGGAGTCACCCCCCTGCATTCACAGGCACCGCAACTAAGTCGACCGGTCTGCTGATCCTGAGTTCCTCCGTACTCCGGAAGGTTCTGCAACACAGGTGGTAGTTTTCCACAGCTCCCGAGGCCTGCCCTGCCCTCTCACCAAGTATCCAGAGGCCAGTATCCCTCGTGGGGGTTGCAATAACCAAACCCCTGTGCTCCGCGTCAATTAGCAGTTGCAAAGGCTTGTTGACTTCTTTCCAAGAAGATCTTCGGGCTCCAAGTAGCCCCAACCTAGAGCACCTTCAGTGACCAGAGTCTTCAGCCATACTGCATCATGTGCATCGTGGCCTGTATCTTTTTGTGATCTGCTTGAGGTCCTCTTGCGACTCCAGTGCCTCCGGCCTGTAGGCCCACTTGAGGGTCACACTTGTTTCTTTTGGGCTCCCCTGATTGTTTGGGGCCTGCCCTGACTCCCCTGCTTTTGGAAAGTCCCTGGACCTTGCTGGTCCCGTTGTTGCTCCTTCTTCAATTCCTGCATTGGTTGCATTAGCCAAGGCTTGTTGGTGCTCCTTGTAGGAGAGTAGGATCTGCTTCACATGGGTACCCCCACTTTTTGCTGATGCTTCACTGTTTTTCGACCTTAGTCTGGCTGGGGCCCTGCTAATCAGAACCCCAGCCTAGCTGCTTCCTCTCTAAAATGGTTTCCATGTGCCTTAGGCACATCACTGATTGGAATCTGGAGTGCCCTTATAAGTCCCTAGTATATGGTATACTATGTACCAAGGGCATAGGTACCTCAGAGGCCTACCAGGGGCTGCAGCATGTATTATGCCACCCCTGGAAGGCCATCCAAACTGACACCACAGGTCTGCTACTGCAGCCTGGGTAAGGTGGTGCATGCACTTCTTACTGTGATATAGGTTACCTATATCACTAAATACATACACACATATAAACCTATAAGTCACTCCTATGGCAGGCCTTATCAATCCTGAAGGCAGAGTGCGTGGGTCCTATGTGAGAGGGTGCCCCTGCATGAGCAGGACCCCTCTGCAGCGTTCGGAGACCCTTCTCTGATGCTGTTTGTAGTGCAGCCTGACCATATACTCTTAAGCGCATTATAACCTTGCGTTAAATGCTAACTTTGGAATGGCTGCACCGAAACATGTCGTGTTTGGTGTCAAACATCTTGGAATACTACCCCCGCCAATTCTGGCGGCGGGGGTAGCATTCCACCCTTCTAGAGGGAGAGACATGTTAACCCTGGCCTGGCCGGTAACTTCTTTCTAAAGCCCTGGCATCACAAAATGGATGCTGCTGCCACAGACACGAGTCTGGCCTCCTGCTGCTGGACGAAACTCCGGCAGGGGAGGCCTGGACAATAGGTTTCCTGTCCCAGGGAGGTGTGACCACCTCCCCAGACAGGATAATGTGTATTGGGGCTGGGCGGGAGCACTTTCGGGTGCTTTGAAGTCCTGCACTGGGGGCACATTTGGTGTCCCTGTGCATACCCCAGTTCAAACCGGATCAGGGGCTTGCAGCCCCTGCTTTGGCGCAAACTGGACAAAGGGAAAGGGGTGTAGCCACCCCTCTGCCCTGACCCACCCATAGGTGGGGCCACAGAGTAGTCCAACCCCTAAACTTGATATAAGTATAGGAACCCAGGGGCATATTAGCAAGGGCACTATCGCCCCTTTAGCGGCACTTTTTGCCGCTAAAGCGGCGATATTTATATCGCCCTATCAGCAAACTGTCTCTAACAGCAGTTAGCGACAGTTTGCGGGCATTAGCGCCTGTTTACCGCTTGCATGTCAGCGATATTTATCGCTAATGACATGCAAAGTGGGCGTTCCCGACGAACAAACCTGGGAAACACTCGCTAACAGGCCTATCGCCTATTAGCAAGGTGGCCATGGCCCCAGTTAGCGACGTGAAAATTCGCGCTAACCGGGGTCATCGCCATTTATTTAACACCTGCAATTAGCAGGTGTTAGCCATACCTAACATGGGGGTGGATTATGCTGATACGACCACAGGGTCGTATCAGCAAGGTGTTCTCCTTTCTCCATGCAACATCGCTGGTTTTTCAGCGATGTTGGCCCATTTCCCTCGCTATCGCTGGAATATTCATCGCCATAGCGCTAATCATTGCTAATACAGCGTTAGCGTGGCGATATATTCCAGCGATAGTCGGCGATAAAAAAAATCACGCTAAGCAGAGTTAGCGATGATTATCGCCTCTTCTTGCTAATATGCCCCCCAGTCCTTAGGACTTTAGATTATCCCTGGACGAAACTCTGAAACAGAATCCTGGACCTTCGACGCTCTACTCAAGACTAGAGGACAGAAGAATCTCCCTTGGGGTCAAGGAGTGACTCCCCTGCTTGGCAGGCACCAAAGAAGCAATTGTCCGGTCTGCATCGCCTAAGCTCCCGTCGGACGCCAAAGTCTTTGCATCACCACAGGTGGATTTCCAGACTTCCCCGAGGCTGCCCTGAGTCCCCAGCAAAGCTGAGGCCCGTAGCTGTCGTGGGTAACGTGGAACCGTGACCCCTGGACACCGCACGCATTTGCTAGTGCATCCTCTTCTGGGTCTCCCACGAAGTCGTGCTTTGGGCTCCGAGTAGCCCTAGCCTCCAGCACCAACTGCACCGAAGATCACTGGCCTCCACTCCATGAGTGTCCTGTGAGCCAGCTCCACGTGCGACATCTCGAGGTTCCTTCGCGGTCGCTAGCCCGTTGGCTAGTAGCCCTTCACGAAGGCCAATACTTTTCTTCTTGGGCACCCTGGTTGCTCCAGGCTTGCCCTCACTAACCCTCGCTGGGTGAGTTCCTCAGAACTTGCTGGTCTGCATCATCGTCATTCTTTACTTTCATCGAGACTTGCCGTTGCCAAGGCTTGTTGGGTCCAATCCGGTCGCCGATACCTCAGCACTCGACAGACATCGTGTACCAGCCCGAATCCTGCTCCTGGTTGCTGATAACGCCTCCTGAACCTCGTGGCTGAAGAGTCAAGACGACCGTCAACCTACCTGAAGCACTCGACATCGGTGGGCATCTGCTCATCGCCTTCCTGGTCACTGGCTAGTGACCCAGACTCTGTCCCCTCTGCTTTCAGGTTCTTCAGATCTCCGATCCACTCTTGGATCCACCCGGACACTTTCCACTTGGTCGCCAGCAGCACTTTGCAGCAGATCGCCATTCAAATCGACGACGAAACCCGACCCCGAAAGGCACCTATGCACCCGGCTTCCCTGGGTGAGGTAACACGAGTACTCCGGTGCTCCCGTGGGTAGAGACTCTAGAATGACCTAGTTCTCAAAGGGTTTGCTCCAAGTCCTCCTTTAAGTGTCCCTTTTCTTTAATTTCCTGATCGCGACTTTCTCCATAGAAGTTAACGGCGTATCGCGGTTGTGTATTTGCACTGCACGCGTCCCCCGTGGAGTCCCCTGTGTCACTACCTTGGGTGGTTCCTTGTGGTCCAAGCACTTCTAGAGGCTCTAGGCCTAGTGTCTAGTTCAGTCGTGGTTCTTATACCACTTTATTGGTATATGGTTTGGTACGCCCCTAGGGCCCAAACGTGTATTTGTGCTATTACTGTGTTTAAATAACTTATAACTTGTGTACTTCGAACTGTAGCCTCATAAAGAGACTAGAGGGGTGTGTTTAGCAATAAATACATATATTTTGAATATATACCTGGTGTGGTGCTCTTTCATTTGATCACTCAAGAGATTATAGACTGGTAAAACAAGCTGCTTTACATTCCTTCAAGACTTAGCCTGAAGGCTGCTCTCCATAGCTACCACTAGGATAGCTTTCAATAAGGTTGTCTTTAACCTATCTCCAATAAGGGGTTGTTTGGACTGGTGCAAGGTGCCCACTATAATTAGTGGACAGCATATGCCAGGCCAACTTCTCACATTGGTGTGCAGCGTGTGGGATTCCAGCTTGCTATTGTTTTACCAGATAATCTCAATTGAATTGATCAACTGAAAACCACTAAAGGTACCTAAGGTACATATAATTTAAGCTTAGAATACAGTAAGTTCTACTGAACTTAGAGTTGTGTGTTAAGGGATAGCACACCCTTTCTACAACTCAAGAGAGTTTAGTAGGCCACACTAGAGTAGGTAGTGCATACACCACACCTCACTAGTGATGTCTTCAAAGCCAGGACCCAGTGAGTCCTTGCCAGAAGCCCATGGGCTTCTCCTCCAAGTATGATACACTCCCATTCTTGGAATTGAGAGCATTATGTAACTTGAGGAAATTGAAGACAGGACAGAGTCCCACCACCCAACATCTTAGAGAGATGTTGGAAGCTTATGATCTCAGCAGGCCCTTAGAGACTGAAGGAGTAGGAGCAGAGGGTGGGGCAGAAGATGAGGATGGGGCCAGGAGTAGCAGTACCCCCAGCCCCTCCTCTGGAACTGACCAGGAGGGTGACAATGACCCTGACCTGGATAACCCAATCCCTCCTGTGGACGATGAAGAGGAAGATCAGAATGATCCCCACTTTGTCCCCCAGGAAGGATTATGAGTGTGCCCAGAAGGTCTAGGTCTCCTTCTCAGGAGTCTAACCACTCTGGCACCTCAATAGGGACCTCTGTCTCATCTCATAGGAGGGAATCCTCTCATGAGAGAAGAAAGAGGCTGGTTCAATATGAGGAAGCTCAGCTTGAACTCAGAAAGCAGCAACTGGCTATAGACAGGGAGTCCCTAGATCTCTACAAAGAGAGAAGAAAGTTGGGACTAGAGTTCCATGGTGGCAGCCATGTCCCTAGAGTTAGGGAAAGGTCCTATGACCATAGGAACCTGAGCAAGATTGTCCCTCCCTACCAGAGTGGGGATGACATCCACAAGTGGATAACTGCTCTAGAGAGGGCCTGTAAAGTACAGAAGGTCCCTCAAGAGCAGTGGGCAGCAATCTTGTGGCTCTCCTTTGCAGACAAAGGTAGAGACAAGCTCCTCACTGTTAGAGAGGAGGATGCTGATAATTACAAGGTCTTGAAGAGTGCTCTTATTGATGGGTTTGGCCTAACAACTGAACAATACAGGTTGAAGTTCAGAGATACCCAAAAAGCACAGACTCAAGACTGGGTAGACTATGTGGATTGTTCTGCTAAGGCTCTGGAAGGCTGGTTGATGGGCAGTAAGGTGTGTGACTTCTCAGGATTGTACAATCTGATAATGAGGGAGCAGATTTTTAATAACTGTCAAAATCAGCTGTTGCATCAGTACCTGGTGGACTCTGATCTGACCTCTCCCCAAGAATTGGGAAAGAAGGCAGACAAATGGGTCAGAACCAGGGTGAGGCAGAAGGTACAGAACCAAGGTGGGGACCCTAAGAAGCAAGATGCTAAGAACTCTGAAAAGGGTGGGGAGAAGGGTAAAGCTCAAAAGTCTTCACCAGGCCCCCAAAAATCTTCTTCAGGTGGGGATTCACAGTCTACAAAAGGGAAAGGCCAAAGAAAACCATGGTGCAAGGTCTGTAAGCAAAAGACCCACTGGACCAGTGATTGCACCAAGTCCAAAGACTCAAGTCCAGCACCCACCAATGCCCCTAAGGCACCTGTTCCCCCTAGTACAGTTACAGTTGGTGGGAGTGCTCCAGCCAAGGGTTTAGTAGGGTTCACCCTGGGTACTGAGTTGGGCTCTGACCTAGTCAGAGAACTAACTCAGGCTGTGTTAGTCTGTGATGGAGGCATGGATGTGACCTCCTCTGTGAGTCCCAGTAATCTGGGCAAGTACAGACAACAGCCTTTAATCAATGGACGAGAGGCTTTGGCATTTAGGGACACAGGGGCAAGTGTCACAATGGTGACACAAGACCTTGTGAATCCTGGGCAAGTTATACTTGGTGAGATGTACCAAGTGACCAATGCTAGCAACGTCAGAACAGACCATACTCTGGCAGTTGTTAACTTCTCCTGGGGAAAGGTAACTGGCCTTAAGAAGGTTGTGGTGAGTGCAAACCTACCAGTCGAATGCTTGCTTGGCAATGACTTAGAAACTTCTGCTTGGGCAGAAGTGGAGCTCAGGACCCATGCAGAAATGCTGGGGATCCCTGCAGATGTGTTTGCTGTGACCAGGTCACAAGCCAAAATGTCTAGCACTGAAGAGGCCTTGGATTCTGGAATAATGGACCAAGTGCGCTTCCAAGAGGAGGAGTAGTAGGGTTAAGGCAGTGCCTTCCCCTTGGCTCAGAAGGAAGATCAGTCCCTTGAGGGGATGATCTCAGTCCTGAGGAAGGAACTGTCCCAGAGGAACTTGAACCTGACCAGGTTGAGTTCTTGGGGACAGGGGGACCTTCCAGGGCAGATCTGAGCCAGGAGCAGCAGAGCTGCCCCTCCCTTGAACCCCTCAGACAGCAAGCTGCTGCTGAGGCTGCTGGGAAAGCTAGTGGTCCCCATACAGTGTATTGGGATGATGGACTCCTGTACTCAGAGTGTAGAGACCCCAAGCCTGGTGCTACCAGGAGGTTGGTTATACCTCTAAAGTTCAGGGGCTTCCTATTGACCCTAGCCCATGATATTCCCTTGGCAGGTCACCTGGGCCAGAACAAGACTTGGGACAGAATTGTCCCTCACTTTCACTGGCCCCACATGTCTGAAGACACCAAGGAGTTTTGTCGCTCCTGTGTAACCTGCCAGGCCAGTGGCAAGGCAGGTGGCACTACAAAGGCCCCCTGATACCACTACCTGTGGTGGGGGTGCCCTTTGAAAGGGTAGGGATTGACATTGTTGGTCCCATGGATCCCCAAACAGCATCTGGGCACAGGTTTATCCTGGTGGTAGTGGATCATGCCACCAGGTACCCAGAGGCTATTCCCCTTAGGACCACTACAGCACCTGTGGTGGCAAGGGCCCTCCTGGGAATTTTCTCAAGAGTGGGCTTTCCTAAGGAGGTAGTATCAGACAGGGGTGCAAACTTCATGTCTGGGTACTTAAAAGCAATGTGGAAGGAGTGTGGAGTGACTTACAAGTTCACCACACCCTATCACCCACAATGCAATGGTTTAGTTGAGAGATTCAACAAAACCTTGAAGGGCATGATTAAAGGGCTCCCAGAAAAGCTTAGGCGAAGATGGGACATACTCTTGCCCTGCCTTTTATTTGCATATAGGGAGGTGCCTCAGAAGGGGGTTGGTTACAGCCCTTTTGAACTTCTGTTTGGCCACCCTGTCAGGGGTCCACTGTGCTTGGTGAAGGAAGGATGGGAGTTACCTCTCAAGCCCCCAAAGCAAGACATAGTGGACTATGTACTTGGTCTCCGCTCCCGGATGGCTGAGTATATGAAAAAGGCAACCAAAAACCTTGAGGCTAGCCAGGAACTTCAAAAGGCCTGGCATGACCAAAAGGCTGTTCTGACTGTTTACCAGCCAGGACAGAAGGTGTGGGTGTTGGAGCCAGTGGCCCCAGCAGCTCTCCAAGACAAATGGAGTGGACCCCACACTATTGTTGAGCAGAAGGGTGAGGTTACCTACTTAGTAGACCTAGGAACACCCAGGAGTCCCCACAGGGTTCTCCATGTCAACAGGTTAAAACCATATGTGGACAGGGCAGACATGGGCTTGCTCATGGCTACTGATGAAGGGCAGGAGGAAGAGAGTGACCCACTCCCTGACCTGCTCTCACAGAACCCTGACGATGGGTCAGTAGATGGTGTAGCCTTGGCAGGCAGCCTCACTACCCAGCAACAAACTGATTGTAGACAGGTGCTCAATCAGTTTAGACACATGTTTTCACTGACACCCAGTCAGACCACCTGGTGCACTCATGAAGTGGACACTGGGGACAGTCTGCCTATTAAAAATAAGATTTATAGGCAACCTGACCATGTCAGGGACTGTATCAGGACTGAAGTCCAGAAAATGTTGGAGTTGGGAGTTATTGAACCCTCAGATAGCCCTTGGGCTAGTCCAGTGGTCCTTGTGCCAAAACCTCACACCAGTGGTGGAAAACGAGAGATGAGGTTTTGTGTGGACTACAGGGGTCTCAATGCAGTCACTAGGACTGATGCCCATCCAATACCAAGGGCAGATGAGCTCATAGATACTTTGGCCTCAGCCAAATATCTCAGCACATTTGACTTGACAGCTGGCTACTGGCAGATCAGGCTAGCTGATACTGCAAAGCCCAAAACAGCATTCTCAACCCCTAGTGGGCATTATCAATTTGTGGTGATGCCCTTTGGTCTGAAGAATGCACCTGCCACTTTCCAGAGGTTGGTGAATACAGTTCTCACAGGTCTGGAAGCCTATAGTGCAGCATATCTAGATGATATCAATCAATCAATCAATCATGTCACTTATAAAGCGCACTACATACCCGCGAGGGTCTCAAGGCGCTGGGGGAAGAGGGGGTGGTGCTGCTACTGATCGAAGAGCCAGGTCTTGAGGAGTCTTCTGAAGGCCAGTAGGTCTTGGGTCTGTCGGAGGTTGGTGGGGAGGGTGTTCCAGGTCTTGGCGGCGAGGTGGGAGAAGGATCTGCCGCCGGCGGTCGTTTTCCGGATGCGGGGACTGTGGCGAGGGCGAGGCTGGTCGAGCGGAGCTGGCGGGTGGGGGTGTAGAAGCTGAGTCGTCTGTTGAGGTAGGCTGGTCCGGAGTTGTGGAGTGCTTTGTGTGCGTGGGTGACGAGCTTGAAGGTTATCCTCTTGTTGACAGGGAGCCAGTGCAGGTCTCTCAGGTGGGGTGTGATGTGGCTGCGTCGGGGGATGTCGAGGATAAGACGTGCAGAGGCGTTCTGGATGCGTTGCAGCCGTCTCAGGAGCTTAGCCGTCGTTCCTGCGTAGAGGGCGTTTCCGTAGTCCAGCCTGCTGGTGACGAGGGCCTGGGTGACTGTTTTTCTTGTTTCGGTGGGGATCCACTTGAAGATCCTGCGGAGCATTCGGAGGATGTTGAAGCAGGATGAGGAAACGGCGTTGACCTGCTTAGTCATGGGGAGGGTGGGGTCGAGGATGACCCCTAGGTTGCGTACGTGGTCGGTGGGTGGCGGGGCTGTTCCCAGTGATGTTGGCCACCAGGAGTCGTCCCAGGCTGAAGGGTTGGAACCAAGGATGAGGACCTCCGTCTTGTCCGAGTTCAGCTTCAGGCGGCTGGTCCTCATCCATTCGGCGACGGCCTTCATTCCTTCGTGGAGGTGGGCTTTGGCGGTGTGAGGGTCTTTGGTGAGGGAGAGGATCAGCTGGGTGTCATCGGCGTAGGAGATGATGTTGAGGTTGTGCTGTCGGGCGACGTGGGCGAGGGGTGCCATGTAGATGTTGAATAGCGTTGGGCTGAGGGAGGAGCCTTGGGGTACGCCGCAGATGATCTTGGTGGCCTTGGATCGGAAGGGGCGAGGCGGACGCTTTGTGTTCTGGCCGGAAAGGAAGGATGTGGTCCAGTCCAGGGCCTTCTCTTGGATCCCGGCGTCGTGAAGGCGTGTTCGTAGTGTGTGGTGGCAGACCGTGTCGAAGGCGGCTGATAGGTCCAGGAGGATGAGGGCTGCTGTTTCTCCGTTGTCTAGCAGGGTCCTGATGTCATCGGTGGCGGCGATGAGGGCGGTTTCGGTGCTGTGGTTGCTGCGGAAGCCGGACTGGGAAGGGTCCAGGATGTTGTTCTTCTCGAGGTCGCGGGTCAGTTGTTTGTTGACGATTTTCTCGGTGACCTTCGCGGGGAACGGGAGCAGAGAGATGGGTCGGACGTTCTTGAGGTCCTTGGGGTCTGCCTTGGGTTTCTTGAGTAGGCGGGTGATCTCGGCGTGCTTCCAGCTTTCCGGGAAGGTTGCTGTCTCGACGGAGATATTGCTGTCTTTAGCTCCACCTGGGAGGATCACCTGGTCCACCTTAGGAATGTTTTACAGGCCCTGCAAAAGGCAGGCCTGACTATCAAGGCCACTAAGTGCCAGATAGGGCAGAGTCAGGTTGTGTACCTGGGCCACCTTGTGGGTGGAGGCCAGGTTCAACCTTTGCAGAGCAAGATCCAGACCATCATGGACTGGACTGCTCCCACTACCCAGACTCAGGTGAGAGCCTTCTTAGGCCTGACTGGGTACTATAGGAGATTTGTCAAGGGGTATGGATCAATAGTGACACCCCTGAATGACTTAACTTCTAAGAAAATGCCCAAAAGGTTCAGTGGACAGTTAGCTGTCAAAAGGCATTTGATGACCTGAAGCAGGCCATGTGCACTGCTCCCATTCTACAGAGTCCTGATTACTCCAAGAAGTTCATTGTTCAAACTGATGCATCTGAATTGGGGGTAGGGGCTGTACTGTCACAATTGAATGAAGAAGGTCAGGATCAGCCAGTAGCTTTCATTAGCAGAAGGCTGACCCCTAGAGAGAAACGTTGGTCAGCCATTGAGAGGGAGGCCTTTGCTGTGGTCTGGGCTCTGAAGAAGTTGAGGCCATACTTGTTTGGTACTCACTTCCTTGTTCAAACAGACCATAAGCCCCTCTTATGGCTAAAACAAATGAAGGGTGAAAACCCCAAACTGCTTAGGTGGTCCATTTCCCTACAGGGATGGACTTCACAGTGGAACATAGACCTGGGAGTAACCATGCCAATGCAGATGGACTCTCTAGGTACTTCCACTTAGAACATGAAGACTTAACTGGGCAAGGTTAGTTTAATGTCCCTACGTTTGGGGGGTGTTGTGTAGGAGAGTAGGATCTGCTTCACATGGGTACCCCCACTTTTTGCTGATGCTTCACTGTTTTTCGACCTTAGTCTGGCTGGGGCCCTGCTAATCAGAACCCCAGCCTAGCTGCTTCCTCTCTAAAATGGTTTCCATGTGCCTTAGGCACATCACTGATTGGAATCTGGAGTGCCCTTATAAGTCCCTAGTATATGGTATACTATGTACCAAGGGCATAGGTACCTCAGAGGCCTACCAGGGGCTGCAGCATGTATTATGCCACCCCTGGAAGGCCATCCAAACTGACACCACAGGTCTGCTACAGCAGCCTGGGTAGGTGGTGCATGCACCCCTTACTGTGATATAGGTTACCTATATCACTAAATACATACACACATATAAACCTATAAGTCACTCCTATGGCAGGCCTTATCAATCCTGAAGGCAGAGTGCGTGGGTCCTATGTGAGAGGGTGCCCCTGCATGAGCAGGGCCCCTCTGCAGCGTTCGGAGACCCTTCTCTGATGCTGTTTGTAGTGCAGCCTGACCATATACTCTTAAGCGCATTATAACCTCGCGTTAAATGCTAACTTTGGAATGGCTGCACCTAAACATGTCGTGTTTGGTGTCAAACATCTTGGAATACTACCCCCCGCCAATTCTGGCGGCGGGGGTAGCATTCCACCCTTCTAGAGGGAGAGACATGTTAACCCTGGCCTGGCCGGTAACTTCTTTCTAAAGCCCTGGCATCACAAAATGGATGCTGCTGCCACAGACACGAGTCTGGCCTCCTGCTGCTGGATGAAACTCCGGCAGGGGAGGCCTGGACAATAGGTTTCCTGTCCCAGGGAGGTGTGACCACCTCCCCAGACAGGATAATGTGTATTGGGGCTGGGCGGGAGCACTTTCGGGTGCTTTGAAGTCCTGCACTGGGGGCACATTTGGTGTCCCTGTGCATACCCCAGTTCAAACCGGATCAGGGGCTTGCAGCCCCTGCTTTGGCGTGAACTGGACAAAGGGAAAGGGGTGTAGCCACCCCTCTGCCCTGACCCACCCATAGGTGGGGCCACAGAGTAGTCCAACCCCTAAACTTGGTATAAGTATAGGAACCCAGTCCTTAGGACTTTAGATTATCCCTGGACGAAACTCTGAAACAGAATCCTGGACCTTCGACGCTCTACTCAAGACTAGAGGACAGAAGAATCTCCCTTGGGGTCAAGGAGTGACTCCCCTGCTTGGCAGGCACCAAAGAAGCAATTGTCCGGTCTGCATCGCCTAAGCTCCCGTCGGATGCCGAAGTCTTTGCATCACCAGAGGTGGATTTCCAGACTTCCCCGAGGCTGCCCTGAGTCCCCAGCAAAGCTGAGGCCCGTAGCTGTCGTGGGTAACGTGGAACCGTGACCCCTGGACAACGCACGCATTTGCTAGTGCATCCTCTTCTGGGTCTCCCACGAAGTCGTGCTTTGGGCTCCGAGTAGCGCTAGCCTCCAGCACCAACTGCACCGAAGATCACTGGCCTCCACTCCATGAGTGTCCTGTGAGCCAGCTCCACGTGCGACGTCTCGAGGCTCCTTCGCGGTCGCTAGCCCGTTGGCTAGTAGCCCTTCACGAAGGCCAATCCTTTTCTTCTTGGGCACCCTGATTGCTCCAGGCTTGCCCTCACTTACCCTCGCTGGGTGAGTTCCTCAGACCTTGCTGGTCTGCATCATCGTCATTCTTTACTTTCATCGAGACTTACCGTTGCCAAGGCTTGTTGGGTCCAATCCGGTCGCCGATGCCTCAGCACTCGACAGACATCGTGTACCAGCCCGAATCCTGCTCCTGGTCGCCGACAACGCCTCCTGGCCCTCGTGGCTGAAGAGTCAAGACGACCATCAACCTACCTGAAGCACTCGACATCGGTGGGCATCTGCTCATCGCCTTCCTGGTCACTGGCTAGTGACCCAGACTCTGTCCCCTCTGCTTTCAGGTTCTTCAGATCTCCGATCCACTCTTGGATCCACCCGGACACTTTCCACTTGGTCGCCAGCAGCACTTTGCAGCAGATCGCCATTCAAATCGACGACGAAACCCGACCCCGAAAGGCACCTATGCACCCGGCTTCCCTGGGTGAGGTAACACGAGTACTCCGGTGCTCCCGTGGGTAGAGACTCTAGAACGACCTAGTTCTCAAAGGGTTTGCTCCAAGTCCTCCTTTAAGTGTCCCTTTTCTTTAATTTCCTGATCGCGACTTTCTCCATAGAAGTTAACGGCGTATCGCGGTTGTGTATTTGCACTGCACGCGTCCCCCGTGGGTCCCCTGTGTCACTACCTTGGGTGGTTCCTTGTGGTCCAAGCACTTCTAGAGGCTCTAGGCCTAGTGTCTAGTTCAGTCGTGGTTCTTATACCACTTTATTGGTATATGGTTTGGTACGCCCCTAGGGCCCAAACGTGTATTTGTGCTATTACTGTGTTTAAATAACTTATAACTTGTGTACTTCGAACTCTAGCCTCATAAAGAGACTAGAGGGGTGTGTTTAGCAATAAATACATATATTTTGAATATATACCTGGTGTGGTGCTCTTTCATTTGATCACTCAAGAGATTATAGACTGGTAAAACAAGCTGCTTTACATTCCTTCAAGACTTAGCCTGAAGGCTGCTCTCCATAGCTACCACTAGGATAGCTTTCAATAAGGTTGTCTTTAACCTATCTCCAATAAGGGGTTGTTTGGACTGGTGCAAGGTGCCCACTATAATTAGTGGACAGCATATGCCAGGCCAACTTCTCACATTGGTGTGCAGCGTGTGGGATTCCAGCTTGCTATTGTTTTACCAGATAATCTCAATTGAATTGATCAACTGAAAACCACTAAAGGTACCTAAGGTACATATAATTTAAGCTTAGAATACAGTAAGTTCTACTGAACTTAGAGTTGTGTGTTAAGGGATAGCACACCCTTTCTACAACTCAAGAGAGTTTAGTAGGCCACACTAGAGTAGGTAGTGCATACACCACACCTCACTAGTGATGTCTTCAAAGCCAGGACCCAGTGAGTCCTTGCCAGAAGCCCATGGGCTTCTCCCCTCCAAGTATGATACACTCCCATTCTTGGAATTGAGAGCATTATGTAACTTGAGGAAATTGAAGACAGGACAGAGTCCCACCACCCAACATCTTAGAGAGATGTTGGAAGCTTATGATCTCAGCAGGCCCTTAGGGACTGAAGGAGTAGGAGCAGAGGGTGGGGCAGAAGATGAGGATGGGGCCAGGGGTAGCAGTACCCCCAGCCCCTCCTCTGGAACTGACCAGGAGGGTGACAATGACCCTGACCTGGATAACCCAATCCCTCCTGTGGACGATGAAGAGGAAGATCAGAATGATCCCCACTTTGTCCCCCCAGGAAGGATTATGAGTGTGCCCAGAAGGTCTAGGTCTCCTTCTCAGGAGTCTAACCACTCTGGCACCTCAATAGGGACCTCTGTCTCATCTCATAGGAGGGAATCCTCTCATGAGAGAAGAAAGAGGCTGGTTCAATATGAGGAAGCTCAGCTTGAACTCAGAAAGCAGCAACTGGCTATAGACAGGGAGTCCCTAGATCTCTACAAAGAGAGAAGAAAGTTGGGACTAGAGTCCCATGGTGGCAGCCATGTCCCTAGAGTTAGGGAAAGGTCCTATGACCATAGGAACCTGAGCAAGATTGTCCCTCCCTACCAGAGTGGGGATGACATCCACAAGTGGATAACTGCTCTAGAGAGGGCCTGTAAAGTACAGAAGGTCCCTCAAGAGCAGTGGGCAGCAATCTTGTGGCTCTCCTTTGCAGACAAAGGTAGAGACAAGCTCCTCACTGTTAGAGAGGAGGATGCTGATAATTACAAGGTCTTGAAGAGTGCTCTTATTGATGGGTTTGGCCTAACAACTGAACAATACAGGTTGAAGTTCAGAGATACCCAAAAGCACAGACTCAAGACTGGGTAGACTATGTGGATTGTTCTGCTAAGGCTCTGGAAGGCTGGTTGATGGGCAGTAAGGTGTGTGACTTCTCAGGATTGTACAATCTGATAATGAGGGAGCAGATTCTTAATAACTGTCAAAATCAGCTGTTGCATCAGTACCTGGTGGACTCTGATCTGACCTCTCCCCAAGAATTGGGAAAGAAGGCAGACAAATGGGTCAGAACCAGGGTGAGGCAGAAGGTACAGAACCAAGGTGGGGACCCTAAGAAGCAAGATGCTAAGAACTCTGAAAAGGGTGGGGAGAAGGGTAAAGATCAAAAGTCTTCACCAGGCCCCCAAAAATCTTCTTCAGGTGGGGATTCACAGTCTACAAAAGGGAAAGGCCAAAGAAAACCATGGTGCAAGGTCTGTAAGCAAAAGACCCACTGGACCAGTGATTGCACCAAGTCCAAAGACTCAAGTCCAGCACCCACCAATGCCCCTAAGGCACCTGTTCCCCCTAGTACAGTTACAGTTGGTGGGAGTGCTCCAGCCAAGGGTTTAGTAGGGTTCACCCTGGGTACTGAGTTGGGCTCTGACCTAGTCAGAGAACTAACTCAGGCTGTGTTAGTCTGTGATGGAGGCATGGATGTGACCTCCTCTGTGAGTCCCAGTAATCTGGGCAAGTACAGACAACAGCCTTTAATCAATGGACGAGAGGCTTTGGCATTTAGGGACACAGGGGCAAGTGTCACAATGGTGACACAAGACCTTGTGAATCCTGGGCAAGTTATACTTGGTGAGATGTACCAAGTGACCAATGCTAGCAACGTCAGAACAGACCATACTCTGGCAGTTGTTAACTTCTCCTGGGGAAAGGTAACTGGCCTTAAGAAGGTTGTGGTGAGTGCAAACCTACCAGTCGAATGCTTGCTTGGCAATGACTTAGAAACTTCTGCTTGGGCAGAAGTGGAGCTCAGGACCCATGCAGAAATGCTGGGGATCCCTGCAGATGTGTTTGCTGTGACCAGGTCACAAGCCAAAATGTCTAGCACTGAAGAGGCCTTGGATTCTGGAATAATGGACCAAGTCGCTTCCAAGAGGAGGAGTAGTAGGGTTAAGGCAGTGCCTTCCCCCTTGGCTCAGAAGGAAGATCAGTCCCTTGAGGGGATGATCTCAGTCCTGAGGAAGGAACTGTCCCAGAGGAACTTGAACCTGACCAGGTTGAGTTCTTGGGGACAGGGGGACCTTCCAGGGCAGATCTGAGCCAGGAGCAGCAGAGCTGCCCCTCCCTTGAACCCCTCAGACAGCAAGCTGCTGCTGAGGCTGCTGGGAAAGCTAGTGGTCCCCATACAGTGTATTGGGATGATGGACTCCTGTACTCAGAGTGTAGAGACCCCAAGCCTGGTGCTACCAGGAGGTTGGTTATACCTCTAAAGTTCAGGGGCTTCCTATTGACCCTAGCCCATGATATTCCCTTGGCAGGTCACCTGGGCCAGAACAAGACTTGGGACAGAATTGTCCCTCACTTTCACTGGCCCCACATGTCTGAAGACACCAAGGAGTTTTGTCGCTCCTGTGTAACCTGCCAGGCCAGTGGCAAGGCAGGTGGCACTACAAAGGCCCCCTGATACCACTACCTGTGGTGGGGGTGCCCTTTGAAAGGGTAGGGATTGACATTGTTGGTCCCATGGATCCCCAAACAGCATCTGGGCACAGGTTTATCCTGGTGGTAGTGGATCATGCCACCAGGTACCCAGAGGCTATTCCCCTTAGGACCACTACAGCACCTGTGGTGGCAAGGGCCCTCCTGGGAATTTTCTCAAGAGTGGGCTTTCCTAAGGAGGTAGTATCAGACAGGGTGCAAACTTCATGTCTGGGTACTTAAAAGCAATGTGGAAGGAGTGTGGAGTGACTTACAAGTTCACCACACCCTATCACCCACAATGCAATGGTTTAGTTGAGAGATTCAACAAAACCTTGAAGGGCATGATTAAAGGGCTCCCAGAAAAGCTTAGGCGAAGATGGGACATACTCTTGCCCTGCCTTTTATTTGCATATAGGGAGGTGCCTCAGAAGGGGTTGGTTACAGCCCTTTTGAACTTCTGTTTGGCCACCCTGTCAGGGGTCCACTGTGCTTGGTGAAGGAAGGATGGGAGTTACCTCTCAAGCCCCCAAAGCAAGACATAGTGGACTATGTACTTGGTCTCCGCTCCCGGATGGCTGAGTATATGAAAAAGGCAACCAAAAACCTTGAGGCTAGCCAGGAACTTCAAAAGGCCTGGCATGACCAAAAGGCTGTTCTGACTGTTTACCAGCCAGGACAGAAGGTGTGGGTGTTGGAGCCAGTGGCCCCAGCAGCTCTCCAAGACAAATGGAGTGGACCCCACACTATTGTTGAGCAGAAGGGTGAGGTTACCTACTTAGTAGACCTAGGAACACCCAGGAGTCCCCACAGGGTTCTCCATGTCAACAGGTTAAAACCATATGTGGACAGGGCAGACATGGGCTTGCTCATGGCTACTGATGAAGGGCAGGAGGAAGAGAGTGACCCACTCCCTGACCTGCTCTCACAGAACCCTGACGATGGGTCAGTAGATGGTGTAGCCTTGGCAGGCAGCCTCACTACCCAGCAACAAACTGATTGTAGACAGGTGCTCAATCAGTTTAGACACATGTTTTCACTGACACCCAGTCAGACCACCTGGTGCACTCATGAAGTGGACACTGGGGACAGTCTGCCTATTAAAAATAAGATTTATAGGCAACCTGACCATGTCAGGGACTGTATCAGGACTGAAGTCCAGAAAATGTTGGAGTTGGGAGTTATTGAACCCTCAGATAGCCCTTGAGCTAGTCCAGTGGTCCTTGTGCCAAAACCTCACACCAGTGGTGGAAAACGAGAGATGAGGTTTTGTGTGGACTACAGGGGTCTCAATGCAGTCACTAGGACTGATGCCCATCCAATACCAAGGGCAGATGAGCTCATAGATACTTTGGCCTCAGCCAAATATCTCAGCACATTTGACTTGACAGCTGGCTACTGGCAGATCAGGCTAGCTGATACTGCAAAGCCCAAAACAGCATTCTCAACCCCTAGTGGGCATTATCAATTTGTGGTGATGCCCTTTGGTCTGAAGAATGCACCTGCCACTTTCCAGAGGTTGGTGAATACAGTTCTCACAGGTCTGGAAGCCTATAGTGCAGCATATCTAGATGATATCAATCAATCAATCAATCATGTCACTTATAAAGCGCACTACATACCCGCGAGGGTCTCAAGGCGCTGGGGGAAGAGGGGGGTGGTGCTGCTACTGATCGAAGAGCCAGGTCTTGAGGAGTCTTCTGAAGGCCAGTAGGTCTTGGGTCTGTCGGAGGTTGGTGGGGAGGGTGTTCCAGGTCTTGGCGGCGAGGTGGGAGAAGGATCTGCCGCCGGCGGTCGTTTTCCGGATGCGGGGGACTGTGGCGAGGGCGAGGCTGGTCGAGCGGAGCTGGCGGGTGGGGGTGTAGAAGCTGAGTCGTCTGTTGAGGTAGGCTGGTCCGGAGTTGTGGAGTGCTTTGTGTGCGTGGGTGAGGAGCTTGAAGGTTATCCTCTTGTTGACAGGGAGCCAGTGCAGGTCTCTCAGGTGGGGTGTGATGTGGCTGCGTCGGGGGATGTCGAGGATAAGACGTGCAGAGGCGTTCTGGATGCGTTGCAGCCGTCTCAGGAGCTTAGCCGTCGTTCCTGCGTAGAGGGCGTTTCCGTAGTCCAGCCTGCTGGTGACGAGGGCCTGGGTGACTGTTTTTCTTGTTTCGGTGGGGATCCACTTGAAGATCCTGCGGAGCATTCGGAGGATGTTGAAGCAGGATGAGGAAACGGCGTTGACCTGCTTAGTCATGGGGAGGGTGGGGTCGAGGATGACCCCTAGGTTGCGTACGTGGTCGGTGGGTGGCGGGGCTGTTCCCAGTGATGTTGGCCACCAGGAGTCGTCCCAGGCTGAAGGGTTGGAACCAAGGATGAGGACCTCCGTCTTGTCCGAGTTCAGTTTCAGGCGGCTTGTCCTCATCCATTCAGCGACGGCCTTCATTCCTTCGTGGAGGTGGGCTTTGGCGGTGTGAGGGTCTTTGGTGAGGGAGAGGATCAGCTGGGTGTCGTCGGCGTAGGAGATGATGTTGAGGTTGTGCTGTCGGGCGACGTGGGCGAGGGGTGCCATGTAGATGTTGAATAGCGTTGGGCTGAGGGAGGAGCCTTGGGGTACGCCGCAGATGATCTTGGTGGCCTTGGATCGGAAGGGGCGAGGCGGACGCTTTGTGTTCTGCCGGAAAGGAAGGATGTGGTCCAGTCCAGGGCCTTCTCTTGGATCCCGGCGTCGTGAAGGCGTGTTCGTAGTGTGTGGTGGCAGACCGTGTCGAAGGCGGCTGATAGGTCCAGGAGGATGAGGGCTGCTGTTTCTCCGTTGTCTAGCAGGGTCCTGATGTCATCGGTGGTGGCGATGAGGGCGGTTTCGGTGCTGTGGTTGCTGCGGAAGCCGGACTGGGAAGGGTCCAGGATGTTGTTCTTCTCGAGGTAGCGGGTCAGTTGTTTGTTGACGATTTTCTCGGTGACCTTCGCGGGGAACGGGAGCAGAGAGATGGGTCGGAAGTTCTTGAGGTCCTTGGGGTCTGCCTTGGGTTTCTTGAGTAAGGCGGTGATCTCGGCGTGCTTCCAGCTTTCCGGGAAGGTTGCTGTCTCGACGGAGATATTGCTGTCTTTAGCTCCACCTGGGAGGATCACCTGGTCCACCTTAGGAATGTTTTACAGGCCCTGCAAAAGGCAGGCCTGACTATCAAGGCCACTAAGTGCCAGATAGGGCAGAGTCAGGTTGTGTACCTGGGCCACCTTGTGGGTGGAGGCCAGGTTCAACCTTTGCAGAGCAAGATCCAGACCATCATGGACTGGACTGCTCCCACTACCCAGACTCAGGTGAGAGCCTTCTTAGGCCTGACTGGGTACTATAGGAGATTTGTCAAGGGGTATGGATCAATAGTGACACCCCTGAATGACTTAACTTCTAAGAAAATGCCCAAAAGGTTCAGTGGACAGTTAGCTGTCAAAAGGCATTTGATGACCTGAAGCAGGCCATGTGCACTGCTCCCATTCTACAGAGTCCTGATTACTCCAAGAAGTTCATTGTTCAAACTGATGCATCTGAATTGGGGGTAGGGGCTGTACTGTCACAATTGAATGAAGAAGGTCAGGATCAGCCAGTAGCTTTCATTAGCAGAAGGCTGACCCCTAGAGAGAAACGTTGGTCAGCCATTGAGAGGGAGGCCTTTGCTGTGGTCTGGGCTCTGAAGAAGTTGAGGCCATACTTGTTTGGTACTCACTTCCTTGTTCAAACAGACCATAAGCCCCTCTTATGGCTAAAACAAATGAAGGGTGAAAACCCCAAACTGCTTAGGTGGTCCATTTCCCTACAGGGGATGGACTTCACAGTGGAACATAGACCTGGGAGTAACCATGCCAATGCAGATGGACTCTCTAGGTACTTCCACTTAGAACATGAAGACTTAACTGGGCAAGGTTAGTTTAATGTCCCTACGTTTGGGGGGTTGTGTAGGAGAGTAGGATCTGCTTCACATGGGTACCCCCACTTTTTGCTGATGCTTCACTGTTTTTCGACCTTAGTCTGGCTGGGGCCCTGCTAATCAGAACCCCAGCCTAGCTGCTTCCTCTCTAAAATGGTTTCCATGTGCCTTAGGCACATCACTGATTGGAATCTGGAGTGCCCTTATAAGTCCCTAGTATATGGTATACTATGTACCAAGGGCATAGGTACCTCAGAGGCCTACCAGGGGCTGCAGCATGTATTATGCCACCCCTGGAAGGCCATCCAAACTGACACCACAGGTCTGCTACAGCAGCCTGGGTAAGGTGGTGCATGCACTCCTTACTGTGATATAGGTTACCTATATCACTAAATACATACACACATATAAACCTATAAGTCACTCCTATGGCAGGCCTTATCAATCCTGAAGGCAGAGTGCGTGGGTCCTATGTGAGAGGGTGCCCCTGCATGAGCAGGGCCCCTCTGCAGCGTTCGGAGACCCTTCTCTGATGCTGTTTGTAGTGCAGCCTGACCATATACTCTTAAGCGCATTATAACCTCGCGTTAAATGCTAACTTTGGAATGGCTGCACCGAAACATGTCGTGTTTGGTGTCAAACATCTTGGAATACTACCCCCCCCCCGCCAATTCTGGCGGCGGGGGTAGCACCCTTCTAGAGGGAGAGACATGTTAACCCTGGCCTGGCCGGTAACTTCTTTCTAAAGCCCTGGCATCACAAAATGGATGCTGCTGCCACAGACACGAGTCTGGCCTCCTGCTGCTGGACGATACTCCGGCAGGGGAGGCCTGGACAATAGGTTTCCTGTCCCAGGGAGGTGTGACCACCTCCCCAGACAGGATAATGTGTATTGGGGCTGGGCGGGAGCACTTTCGGGTGCTTTGAAGTCCTGCACTGGGGGCACATTTGGTGTCCCTGTGCATACCCCAGTTCAAACCGGATCAGGGCTTGCAGCCCCTGCTTTGGCGCGAACTGGACAAAGGGAAAGGGGTGTAGCCACCCCTCTGCCCTGACCCACCCATAGGTGGGGCCACAGAGTAGTCCAACCCTAAACTTGCTATAAGTATAGGAACCCAGTCCTTAGGACTTTAGATTATCCCTGGACGAAACTCTGAAACAGAATCCTGGACCTTCGACGCTCTACTCAAGACTAGAGGACAGAAGAATCTCCCTTGGGGTCAAGGAGTGACTCCCTGCTTGGCAGGCACCAAAGAAGCAATTGTCCGGTCTGCATCGCCTAAGCTCCCGTCGGACGCCGAAGTCTTTGCATCACCAGAGGTAGATTTCCAGACTTCCCCGAGGCTGCCCTGAGACCCCAGCAAAGCTGTGGCCCGTAGCTGTCGTGGGTAACGTGGAACCGTGACCCCTGGACACCGCATGCATTTGCTAGTGCATCCTCTTCTGGGTCTCCCACGAAGTCGTGCTTTGGGCTCCGAGTAGCCCTAGCCTCCAGCACCAACTGCACCGAAGATCACTGGCCTCCACTCCACGAGTGTCCTGTGAGCCAGCTCCACGTGCGACGTCTCGAGGCTCCTTCGCGGTCGCTAGCCCGTTGGCTAGTAGCCCTTCACGAAGGCCAATCCTTTTCTTCTTGGGCACCCTGGTTGCTCCAGGCTTGCCCTCACTTACCCTCGCTGGGTGAGTTCCTCAGACCTTGCTGGTCTGCATCATCGTCATTCTTTACTTTCATCGAGACTTGCCGTTGCCAAGGCTTGTTGGGTCCAATCCGATCGCCGATGCCTCAGCACTCGACAGACATCGTGTACCAGCCCGAATCCTGCTCCTGGTCGCCGACAACGCCTCCTGGCCCTCGTGGCTGAAGAGTCAAGACGACCGTCAACCTACCTGAAGCCCTCGACATCGGTGGGCATCTGCTCATCGCCTTCCTGGTCACTGGCTAGTGACCCAGACTCTGTCCCCTCTGCTTTCAGGTTCTTCAGATCTCCGATCCACTCTTGGATCCACCCGGACACTTTCCACTTGGTCGCCAGCAGCACTTTGCAGCAGATCGCCATTCAAATCGACGATGAAACCCGACCCCGAAAGGCACCTTTGCACCCGGCTTCCCTGGGTGAGGTAACACGAGTACTCCGGTGCTCCCGTGGGTAGAGACTCTAGAACGACCTAGTTCTCAAAGGGTTTGCTCCAAGTCCTCCTTTAAGTGTCCCTTTTCTTTAATTTCCTGATCGCGACTTTCTCCATAGAAGTTAACGGCGTATCGCGGTTGTGTATTTGCACTGCACGCGTCCCCGTGGGTCCCCTGTGTCACTACCTTGGGTGGTTCCTTGTGGTCCAAGCACTTCTAGAGGCTCTAGGCCTAGTGTCTAGTTCAGTCGTGGTTCTTATACCACTTTATTGGTATATGGTTTGGTACGCCCCTAGGGCCCAAATGTGTATTTGTGCTATTACTGTGTTTAAATAACTTATAACTTGTGTATTTCGAACTCTAGCCTCATAAAGAGACTAGAGGGGTGTGTTTAGCAATAAATACATATATTTTGAATATATACCTGGTGTGGTGCTCTTTCATTTGATCACTCAAGAGATTATAGACTGGTAAAACAAGCTGCTTTACATTCATTCAAGACTTAGCCTGAAGGCTGCTCTCCATAGCTACCACTAGGATAGCTTTCAATAAGGTTGTCTTTAACCTATCTCCAATAAGGGGTTGTTTGGACTGGTGCAAGGTGCCCACTATAATTAGTGGACAGCATATGCCAGGCCAACTTCTCACATTGGTGGGCAGCGTGTGGTATTCTAGCTTGCTATTGTTTTACCAGATAATCTCAATTGAATTGATCAACTGAAAACCACTAAAGGTACCTAAGGTACATATAATTTAAGCTTAGAATACAGTAAGTTCTACTGAACTTAGAGTTGTGTGTTAAGGGATAGCACACCCTTTCTACAACTCAAGAGAGTTAAGTAGGCCACACTAGAGTAGGTAGTGCATACACCACACCTCACTAGTGATGTCTTCAAAGCCAGGACCCAGTGAGTCCTTGCCAGAAGCCCATGGGCTTCTCCCCTCCAAGTATGATACACTCCCATTCTTGGAATTGAGAGCATTATGTAACTTGAGGAAATTGAAGACAGGACAGAGTCCCACCACCCAACATCTTAGAGAGATGTTGGAAGCTTATGATCTCAGCAGGCCCTTAGGGACTGAAGGGGTAGGAGCAGAGGGTGGGGCAGAAGATGAGGATGAGGCCAGGGGTAGCAGTACCCCCAGCCCCTCCTCTGGAACTGACCAGGAGGGTGACAATGACCCTGACCTGGATAACCCAATCCCTCCTGTGGACGATGAAGAGGAACATCAGAATGATCCCCACTTTGTCCCCCCAGGAAGGATTATGAGTGTGCCCAGAAGGTCTAGGTCTCCTTCTCAGGAGTCTAACCACTCTGGCACCTCAATAGGGACCTCTGTCTCATCTCATAGGAGGGAATCCTCTCATGAGAGAAGAAAGAGGCTGGTTCAATATGAGGAAGCTCAGCTTGAACTCAGAAAGCAGCAACTGGCTATAGACAGGGAGTCCCTAGATCTCTACAAAGAGAGAAGAAAGTTGGGACTAGAGTCCCATGGTGGCAGCCATGTCCCTAGAGTTAGGGAAAGGTCCTATGACCATAGGAACCTGAGCAAGATTGTCCCTCCCTACCAGAGTGGGGATGACATCCACAAGTGGATAACTGCTCTAGAGAGGGCCTGTAAAGTACAGAAGGTCCCTCAAGAGCAGTGGGCAGCAATCTTGTGGCTCTCCTTTGCAGACAAAGGTAGAGACAAGCTCCTCACTGTTAGAGAGGAGGATGCTGATAATTACAAGGTCTTGAAGAGTGCTCTTATTGATGGGTTTGGCCTAACAACTGAACAATACAGGTTGAAGTTCAGAGATACCCAAAAAGCACAGACTCAAGACTGGGTAGACTATGTGGATTGTTCTGCTAAGGCTCTGGAAGGCTGGTTGATGGGCAGTAAGGTGTGTGACTTCTCAGGATTGTACAATCTGATAATGAGGGAGCAGCTTCTTAATAACTGTCAAAATCAGCTGTTGCATCAGTACCTGGTGGACTCTGATCTGACCTCTCCCCAAGAATTGGGAAAGAAGGCAGACAAATGGGTCAGAAGTCAGAACCAGGGTGAGGCAGAAGGTACAGAACCAAGGTGGGGACCCTAAGAAGCAAGATGCTAAGAACTCTGAAAAGGGTGGGGAGAAGGGTAAAGATCAAAAGTCTTCACCAGGCTCCCAAAAATCTTCTTCAGGTGGGGATTCACAGTCTACAAAAGGGAAAGGCCAAAGAAAACCATGGTGCAAGGTCTGTAAGCAAAAGACCCACTGGACCAGTGATTGCACCAAGTCCAAAGACTCAAGTCCAGCACCCACCAATGCCCCTAAGGCACCTTTCCCCCTAGTACAGTTACAGTTGGTGGGAGTGCTCCAGCCAAGGGTTTAGTAGGGTTCACCCTGGGTACTGAGTTGGGCTCTGACCTAGTCAGAGAACTAACTCAGGCTGTGTTAGTCTGTGATGGAGGCATGGATGTGACCTCCTCTGTGAGTCCCAGTAATCTGGGCAAGTACAGACAACAGCCTTTAATCAATGGACGAGAGGCTTTGGCATTTAGGGACACAGGGGCAAGTGTCACAATGGTGACACAAGACCTTGTGAATCCTGGGCAAGTTATACTTGGTGAGATGTACCAAGTGACCAATGCTAGCAACGTCAGAACAGACCATACTCTGGCAGTTGTTAACTTCTCCTGGGGAAAGGTAACTGGCCTTAAGAAGGTTGTGGTGAGTGCAAACCTACCAGTCGAATGCTTGCTTGGCAATGACTTAGAAACTTCTGCTTGGGCAGAAGTGGAGCTCAGGACCCATGCAGAAATGCTGGGGATCCCTGCAGATGTGTTTGCTGTGACCAGGTCACAAGCCAAAATGTCTAGCACTGAAGAGGCCTTGGATTATGGAATAATGGACCAAGTCGCTTCCAAGAGGAGGAGTAGTAGGGTTAAGGCAGTGCCTTCCCCCTTGGCTCAGAAGGAAGATCAGTCCCTTGAGGGGGATGATCTCAGTCCTGAGGAAGGAACTGTCCCAGAGGAACTTGAACCTGACCAGGTTGAGTTCTTGGGAACAGGGGGACCTTCCAGGGCAGATCTGAGCCAGGAGCAGCAGAGCTGCCCTCCCTTGAACCCCTCAGACAGCAAGCTGCTGCTGAGGCTGCTGGGAAAGCTAGTGGTCCCCATACAGTGTATTGGGATGATGGACTCCTGTACTCAGAGTGTAGAGACCCCAAGCCTGGTGCTACCAGGAGGTTGGTTATACCTCTAAAGTTCAGGGGCTTCCTATTGACCCTAGCCCATGATATTCCCTTGGCAGGTCACCTGGGCCAGAACAAGACTTGGGACAGAATTGTCCCTCACTTTCACTGGCCCCACATGTCTGAAGACACCAAGGAGTTTTGTCGCTCCTGTGTAACCTGCCAGGCCAGTGGCAAGGCAGGTGGCACTACAAAGGCCCCCTGATACCACTACCTGTGGTGGGGGTGCCCTTTGAAAGGGTAGGGATTGACATTGTTGGTCCCATGGATCCCCAAACAGCATGTGGGCACAGGTTTATCCTGGTGGTAGTGGATCATGCCACCAGGTACCCAGAGGCTATTCCCCTTAGGACCACTACAGCACCTGTGGTGGCAAGGGCCCTCCTGGGAATTTTCTCAAGAGTGGGCTTTCCTAAGGAGGTAGTATCAGACAGGGGTGCAAACTTCATGTCTGGGTACTTAAAAGCAATGTGGAAGGAGTGTGGAGTGACTTACAAGTTCACCACACCCTATCACCCACAATGCAATGGTTTAGTTGAGAGATTCAACAAAACCTTGAAGGGCATGATTAAAGGGCTCCCAGAAAAGCTTAGGCGAAGATGGGACATACTCTTGCCCTGCCTTTTATTTGCATATAGGGAGGTGCCTCAGAAGGGGGTTGGTTACAGCCCTTTTGAACTTCTGTTTGGCCACCCTGTCAGGGGTCCATTGTGCTTGGTGAAGGAAGGATGGGAGTTACCTCTCAAGCCCCCAAAGCAAGACATAGTGGACTATGTACTTAGTCTCCGCTCCCGGATGGCTGAGTATATGAAAAAGGCAACCAAAAACCTTGAGGCTAGCCAGGAACTTCAAAAGGCCTGGCATGACCAAAAGGCTGTTCTGACTGTTTACCAGCCAGGACAGAAGGTGTGGGTGTTGGAGCCAGTGGCCCCAGCAGCTCTCCAAGACAAATGGAGTGGACCCCACACTATTGTTGAGCAGAAGGGTGAGGTTACCTACTTAGTAGACCTAGGCACACCCAGGAGTCCCCACAGGGTTCTCCATTTCAACAGGTTAAAACCATATGTGGACAGGGCAGACATGGGCTTGCTCATGGCTACTGATGAAGGGCAGGAGGAAGAGAGTGACCCACTCCCTGACCTGCTCTCACAGAACCCTGACGATGGGTCAGTAGATGGTGTAGCCTTGGCAGGCAGCCTCACTACCCAGCAACAAACTGATTGTAGACAGGTGCTCAATCAGTTCAGACACATGTTTTCACTGACACCCAGTCAGACCACCTGGTGCACTCATGAAGTGGACACTGGGGACAGTCTGCCTATTAAAAATAAGATGTATAGGCAACCTGACCATGTCAGGGACTGTATCAGGACTGAAGTCCAGAAAATGTTGGAGTTGGGAGTTATTGAACCCTCAGATAGCCCTTGGGCTAGTCCAGTGGTCCTTGTGCCAAAACCTCACACCAGTGGTGGAAAACGAGAGATGAGGTTTTGTGTGGACTACAGGGGTCTCAATGCAGTCACTAGGACTGATGCTCATCCAATACCAAGGGCAGATGAGCTCATAGATACTTTGGCCTCAGCCAAATATCTCAGCACATTTGACTTGACAGCTGGCTACTGGCAGATCAGGCTAGCTGATACTGCAAAGCCCAAAACAGCATTCTCAAACCCTAGTGGGCATTATCAATTTGTGGTGATGCCCTTTGGTCTGAAGAATGCACCTGCCACTTTCCAGAGGTTGGTGAATACAGTTCTCACAGGTCTGGAAGCCTATAGTGCAGCATATCTAGATGATATCAATCAATCAATCAATCATGTCACTTATAAAGCGCACTACATACCCGCGAGGGTCTCAAGGCGCTGGGGGAAGAGGGGGTGGTGCTGCTACTGATCGAAGAGCCAGGTCTTGAGGAGTCTTCTGAAGGCCAGTAGGTCTTGGGTCTGTCGGAGGTTGGTGGGGAGGGTGTTCCAGGTCTTGGCGGTGAGGTGGGAGAAGGATCTGCTGCCGGCGGTCGTTTTCCAGATGCGGGGGACTGTGGCGAGGGCGAGGCTGGTCGAGCGGAGCTGGCGGGTGGGGGTGTAGAAGCTGAGTCGTCTGTTGAGGTAGGCTGGTCCGGAGTTGTGGAGTGCTTTGTGTGCGTGGGTGAGGAGCTTGAAGGTTATCCTCTTGTTGACAGGGAGCCAGTGCAGGTCTCTCAGGTGGGGTGTGATGTGGCTGCGTCGGGGGATGTCGAGGATAAGACGTGCACAGGCGTTCTGGATGCGTTGCAGCCGTCTCAGGAGCTTAGCCGTCGTTCCTGCGTAGAGGGCGTTTCCGTAGTCCAGCCTGCTGGTGACGAGGGCCTGGGTGACTGTTTTTCTTGTTTCGGTAGGGATCCACTTGAAGATCCTGCGGAGCATTCGGAGGATGTTGAAGCAGGATGAGGAAACGGCGTTGACCTGCTTAGTCATGGGGAGGGTGGGGTCGAGGATGACCCCTAGGTTGCGTACGTGGTCAGTGGGTGGCGGGGCTGTTCCCAGTGATGTTGGCCACCAGGAGTCGTCCCAGGCTGAAGGGTTGGAACCAAGGATGAGGACCTCCGTCTTGTCCGAGTTCAGCTTCAGGCGGCTGGTCCTCATCCATTCGGCGACGGCCTTCATTCCTTCGTGGAGGTGGGCTTTGGCGGTGTGAGGGTCTTTGGTGAGGGAGAGGATCAGCTGGGTGTCGTCGGCGTAGGAGATGATGTTGAGGTTGTGCTGTCGGGCGACGAGGGCGAGGGGTGCCATGTAGATGTTGAATAGCGTTGGGCTGAGGGAGGAGCCTTGGGGTACGCCGCAGATGATCTTGGTGGCCTTGGATCGGAAGGGGGCGAGGCGGACGCTTTGTGTTCTGTCGGAAAGGAAGGATGTGGTCCAGTCCAGGGCCTTCTCTTGGATCACGGCGTCGTGAAGGCGTGTTCGTAGTGTGTGGTGGCAGACCGTGTCGAAGGCGGCTGATAGGTCCAGGAGGATGAGGGCTGCTGTTTCTCCGTTGTCTAGCAGGGTCCTGATGTCATCGGTGGCGGCGATGAGGGCGGTTTCGGTGCTGTGGTTGCTGCGGAAGCCGGACTGGGAAGGGTCCAGGATGTTGTTCTTCTCGAGGTAGCGGGTCAGTTGTTTGTTGACGATTTTCTCGGTGACCTTCGCGGGGAACGGGAGCAGAGAGATGGGTCGGAAGTTCTTGAGGTCCTTGGGGTCTGCCTTGGGTTTCTTGAGTAAGGCGGTGATCTCGGCGTGCTTCCAGCTTTCCGGGAAGGTTGCTGTCTCGACGGAGATATTGCTGTCTTTAGCTCCACCTGGGAGGATCACCTGGTCCACCTTAGGAATGTTTTACAGGCCCTGCAAAAGGCAGGCCTGACTATCAAGGCCACTAAGTGCCAGATAGGGCAGAGTCAGGTTGTGTACCTGGGCCACCTTGTGGGTGGAGGCCAGGTTCAACCTTTGCAGAGCAAGATCCAGACCATCATGGACTGGACTGCTCCCACTACCCAGACTCAGGTGAGAGCCTTCTTAGGCCTGACTGGGTACTATAGGAGATTTGTCAAGGGGTATGGATCAATAGTGACACCCCTGAATGACTTAACTTCTAAGAAAATGCCCAAAAGGTTCAGTGGACAGTTAGCTGTCAAAAGGCATTTGATGACCTGAAGCAGGCCATGTGCACTGCTCCCATTCTACAGAGTCCTGATTACTCCAAGAAGTTCATTGTTCAAACTGATGCATCTGAATTGGGGGTAGGGGCTGTACTGTCACAATTGAATGAAGAAGGTCAGGATCAGCCAGTAGCTTTCATTAGCAGAAGGCTGACCCCTAGAGAGAAACGTTGGTCAGCCATTGAGAGGGAGGCCTTTGCTGTGGTCTGGGCTCTGAAGAAGTTGAGGCCATACTTGTTTGGTACTCACTTCCTTGTTCAAACAGACCATAAGCCCCTCTTATGGCTAAAACAAATGAAGGGTGAAAACCCCAAACTGCTTAGGTGGTCCATTTCCCTACAGGGGATGGACTTCACAGTGGAACATAGACCTGGGAGTAACCATGCCAATGCAGATGGACTCTCTAGGTACTTCCACTTAGAACATGAAGACTTAACTGGGCAAGGTTAGTTTAATGTCCCTACGTTTGGGGGGTTGTGTAGGAGAGTAGGATCTGCTTCACATGGGTACCCCCACTTTTTGCTGATGCTTCACTGTTTTTCGACCTTAGTCTGGCTGGGGCCCTGCTAATCAGAACCCCAGCCTAGCTGCTTCCTCTCTAAAATGGTTTCCATGTGCCTTAGGCACATCACTGATTGGAATCTGGAGTGCCCTTATAAGTCCCTAGTATATGGTATACTATGTACCAAGGGCATAGGTACCTCAGAGGCCTACCAGGGGTTGCAGCATGTATTATGCCACCCCTGGAAGGCCATCCAAACTGACACCACAGGTCTGCTACTGCAGCCTGGGTAAGGTGGTGCATGCACCCCTTACTGTGATATAGGTTACCTATATCACTAAATACATACACACATATAAACCTATAAGTCACTCCTATGGCAGGCCTTATCAATCCTGAAGGCAGAGTGCGTGGGTCCTATGTGAGAGGGTGCCCCTGCATGAGCAGGGCCCCTCTGCAGCGTTCGGAGACCCTTCTCTGATGCTGTTTGTAGTGCAGCCTGACCATATACTCTTAAGCGCATTATAACCTCGCGTTAAATGCTAACTTTGGAATGGCTGCACCGAAACATGTCGTGTTTGGTGTCAAACATCTTGGAATACTACCCCCCCGCCAATTCTGGCGGCGGGGGTAGCATTCCATCCTTCTAGAGGGAGAGACATGTTAACCCTGGCCTGGCCGGTAACTTCTTTCTAAAGCCCTGGCATCACAAAATGGATGCTGCTGCTACAGACACGAGTCTGGCCTCCTGCTGCTGGACGAAACTCCGGCAGGGGAGGCCTGGACAATAGGTTTCCTGTCCCAGGGAGGTGTGACCACCTCCCCAGACAGGATAATGTGTATTGGGGCTGGGCGGGAGCACTTTCGGGTGCTTTGAAGTCCTGCACTGGGGGCACATTTGGTGTCCCTAGGCATACCCCAGTTCAAACCGGATCAGGGGCTTGCAGCCCCTGCTTTGGCGCGAACTGGACAAAGGGAAAGGGGTGTAGCCACCCCTCTGCCCTGACCCACCCATAGGTGGGGCCACAGAGTAGTCCAACCCCTAAACTTGGTATAAGTATAGGAACCCAGTCCTTAGGACTTTAGATTATCCCTGGACGAAACTCTGAAACAGAATCCTGGACCTTCGACGCTCTACTCAAGACTAGAGGACAGAAGAATCTCCCTTGGGGTCAAGGAGTGACTCCTCTGCTTGGCAGGCACCAAAGAAGCAATTGTCCGGTCTGCATCGCCTAAGCTCCCGTCGGACGCCGAAGTCTTTGCATCACCAGAGGTGGATTTCCAGACTTCCCGAGGCTGCCCTGAGTCCCCAGCAAAGCTGAGGCCCGTAGCTGTCGTGGGTAACGTGGAACCGTGACCCCTGGACACTGCACGCATTTGCTAGTGCATCCTCTTCTGGGTCTCCCACGAAGTCGTGCTTTGGGCTCCGAGTAGCCCTAGCCTCCAGCACCAACTGCACCGAAGATCACTGGCCTCCACTCCACGAGTGTCCTGTGAGCCAGCTCCACGTGCGACGTCTCGAGGCTCCTTCGTGGTCGCTAGCCTGTTGGCTAGTAGCCCTTCACGAAGGCCAATCCTTTTCTTCTTGGGCACCCTGGTTGCTCCAGGCTTGCCCTCACTTACCCTCGCTGGGTGAGTTCCTCAGACCTTGCTGGTCTGCATCATCGTCATTCTTTACTTTCATCGAGACTTGCCGTTGCCAAGGCTTGTTGGGTCCAATCCGGTCGCCGATGCCTCAGCACTCGACAGACATCGTGTACCAGCCCGAATCCTGCTCCTGGTCACCGACAACGCCTCTTGGACCTCGTGGCTGAAGAGTCAAGATGACCGTCAACCTACCTGAAGCACTCGACATCGGTGGGCATCTGCTCATCGCCTTCCTGGTCACTGGCTAGTGACCCAGACTCTGTCCCCTCTGCTTTCAGGTTCTTCAGATCTCCGATCCACTCTTGGATCCACCCGGACACTTTCCACTTGGTCGCCAGCAGCACTTTGCAGCAGATCGCCATTCAAATCGACGACGAAACCCGACCCCGAAAGGCACCTATGCACCCGGCTTCCCTGGGTGAGGTAACACGAGTACTCCGGTGCTCCCGTGGGTAGAGACTCTAGAACGACCTAGTTCTCAAAGGGTTTGCTCCAAGTCCTCCTTTAAGTGTCCCTTTTCTTTAATTTCCTGATCGCGACTTTCTCCTTAGAAGTTAACGGCGTATCGCGGTTGTGTATTTGCACTGCACGCGTCCCCCGTGGGTCCCCTGTGTCACTACCTTGGGTGGTTCCTTGTGGTCCAAGCACTTCTAGAGGCTCTAGGCCTAGTGTCTAGTTCAGTCGTGGTTCTTATACCACTTTATTGGTATATGGTTTGGTACGCCCCTAGGGCCCAAACGTGTATTTGTGCTATTACTGTGTTTAAATAACTTATAACTTGTGTACTTCGAACTCTAGCCTCATAAAGAGACTAGAGGGGTGTGTTTAGCAATAAATACATATATTTTGAATATATACCTGGTGTGGTGCTCTTTCATTTGATCACTCAAGAGATTATAGACTGGTAAAACAAGCTGCTTTACATTCCTTCAAGACTTAGCCTGAAGGCTGCTCTCCATAGCTACCACTAGGATAGCTTTCAATAAGGTTGTCTTTAACCTATCTCCAATAAGGGGTTGTTTGGACTGGTGCAAGGTGCCCACTATAATTAGTGGACAGCATATGCCAGGCCAACTTCTCACACTCCTTCCAGACACCGACCCCTCAGCACTAGACATCCTTCGTGGGACAGCTCGTGCACGACTCCTGGTCCTCCTCAGCGTCGCCTGGTCCTCACAGCTGCAGAGTCAAGGTCATTGTCATCCATCCTGCAACACTCGACATCTGAGGGCATTCATCTTCCCAGTCTCCTGGTCACCCCTGAGTGACATAGACTCTGTCCCCTCTGCTTGCAGGTACCTCTCATCTAGAATCCATCTTCGGATTCCACCGGACACTTTCTCCTTCTTCAACAGTGGCACTTTCCTGAAGTCCTCCATTGGGTTCGACGGTGGTTTCCGACACCACTTCACACGTATGTACCCAGCTTCCCTGGTGTAGGTAACGTGGGTACTAGGGTATCCACCGGTGGGGTGGCTCTCCAACCTTCGGTCTTCCACTGGGTTTCTTCAGGGTCCACTGGGAAGGGTCCTTAATCTTTAAAAATCCAACCGCGACTTACACGTACAGTTGTACGGAGCATGCGGTTGTGTTCCCACACTGCACACGCTCTCCGTGGGGTCCCTATCTACTCACCTTGGGTGGTTCCTTGGGTCCCCAGCACTTCTACGTCCTCTCGACCTGGTCTTGACCTGAGTCGTGGTTCTTATACCACTTTCTTAGTATATGGTTTGGTCCCCCCCCCTGGGTCCACTGTGTATTACGTGCTATTCACTGTGTTTCTTTGCTAAAGTATTGTGTGCATTGTGCATATCTCCGGGTAGGAGATATTTCTATGTGTTAGAGAGTAATATATAATAAATACATATTTTTATAAATACTTTGTGTGATTCTTTTTCACTTAATCTATACTATAAGATTGAATTCTGGTGAAACAAGCTGCTTTACACTCCTTCTGGACTACGCCTGAAGGCTGCTTTCCACAGCTACCACTTAGAGAGCTTTCTAACGTCGTCTATGACCTCATAAATCACCATAAGGGTTGTCTGGACTGGTGCAAGGTGTCCACTTACATAAGTGTACATCATATACAAGGCCAGCTTCTCACAATGACGTATGAGAAATAGGAGGGTGTCACAGAGATTATTCTCAGTAATATTAGTGAGGCGCTGCTGTGTTACAATATTGAAAAAACACGTCACTATCCCTGAATAATAGATGTAAACACATTTAGAATCTGGACTAGTGTGCCTGTGCACTGTCAGTGACCTGGCCAAAGAGAGCATGAAAGAGCTGAAATTGGATCATAAATTCAAAGCTGTTCCAAAAGGGGGCCCCTAAAATACCTTTGGCACAGGGCCCCCGAAATCCTTAAGATGTCCCTGTGCACGGCCACTTGTGGGTCTTCCTCGACGATCTTTTGTTCCAGTAATCTTGCCAAACCTCGTCGGGGTCCAGAGCCTAAGCGCCCATTGTTTAAATGTCTCTGGCCATAAACAATGAAGGGCCCAGGTTTTTGTGACACCTGTTCAAGCTATATCTCCTTTTAAAATGGTTCCTTCCCCTCTGCTGCCCCCTTGTGGTAAATTCCATCAGGGCGGACGTTCATTCTCTTACGTCGGAAGGAAACGCTGGAATTCTATCCCTTTCTCAACTGCGCAGTCCATTCCTCGTGCTCCATAAACTACAAAAAACGTGAATATTGACTACCTAAAAATCTGGTTCTGCGCCCACTAGTCTCAGCTATCCACAGTGTCCACCAGTTTAGGCTTTGTGTGCGAATCACCACTGCCAGCGTCCCTTCACTGCCCACCAGTGGCAGCTCCTCTCAGTGGCAGTTCCTCACGCGGCTCTTCAATACCAGCAACTCACAGAGCCCAACTTGCCACATTCTTTCACTGCCCTTCAGTACATGAATTTCACAGTACCCTCCAGTGGCAGATTTCGATACTACCCACTAGCGAGCGTATAACCTAATTAAAAGTGGCTGAGGAGAGTTCCGATTCCATGCCAAATCAATCATTGGCCTCTCTGCTGAGACAGCGAAGGGATTCGCTTTCTCTTTAAAAGGCCAGCCCATTTGTGTGAAAGTGCCTATTACAGAGATCCGTGTGTGACGTGCAATTAAAAGTTGAAAATCCTGACAGTGCCGGTTCACAGCCTCATCTTTCCGAGTTGGATAAAAGTAACACCTGTCACTTGAAGTGTTACGAGCTATGATACACGGTACTTTAGTTCATCAAATGGGATAGTTGGAGATATTGGGTTTTCAACAGTATTAATCTGCGTTTGTCATGCACATGGGTAGCTTAATGTGCTTGTTGCGTCACAGCTCGATGAACGCTCATAAAATGAACGCCTCCTTCAGTCACTTCGAGAGATTTTATGAAGCGCCACATGGAGGAGGGAAATAAGTTATTGGTAAAAATCCACGATTCATAAATAAAACTGCAAGGAAGGCCCTAAATGCACTCCATGTCTTTGGGGTATGACAGCAAACCTCTGTAGGTGAGTCGCTGTCCTCAAGTTAGCTTTATTGCTGAATGAGACGTTCCTGGTTTGGTTCTGGAAGCTGCACTGGTGAGGTGACACAAAGCCAGTGCCTTCTCCCCGCAAAACAGCTCGGTGAGTCAAACGCTTGCAGCTGGCGTCTGCTATTAATCCCGACCAGCTCAGCCCCTTTGATACTTACGAGGCCGATAATGATCGCACCAACAAAGCCCTCAAATGCAAAGGAAACCGCTTCTCAAGGAGAAGACAACAACCCCAGCCTCACAACAGGGGGAATCGCAGTCCCTAGAGAGAGAAGAACAGCAGTCCTCGCGAGGCGCTGAAAAGAACATCGAGAGACTAGGATGTTCCCCAGGGGAGACAACAAGTGCAGCCCTCGCCTGCTGAAGGAAATAAAGTCCATAGCAGGCGCTAGGTTGCGCCATGACGTGCTCGAGTAAACAAAAGCACCCAGGAGGCGTAACACAGGCCCCCGCAGCCCCCGCGGTGCGGGGGGGGGGGGCTGAGCTGCAGGGGGCCCCCCTCAGCACAATACTCAGGCCCAAGTGCTCGGATTAGATTCGGAGTGGGGGCCCCTCCGTGTACGTGGCAGGGGGGCCCCCTCAACTTTCGTTATGCCACAGCCCGGGCCACTTCCTCCCACTGCAAAGGGCAACAGCATCACACAGTTGAGACAAGCGCAGCTCTCGCCTGTGGATGAAACTGCGCCACTGGAAGGAGGCCGCTGTATGCAAAGACGTTTTAAGGCAAAGTGGGCTCTGGCCCAGGGCCACAGCCTTTCAGGGGCTCCCTGATAGAGCCAACCATTTTCTACAGTCTTTCCCTGATGACCTGGAATAATTCTTAAACGGATAGTTTTAAATACCATGTTCCTTTATTTTTAAAGTGGGGTGCTGTGTGAGAGTCTGTTACAGAAATGTGTTTATGTTTTATGCAACATCCATAAAAAAAAGTTTATTTTAGATCAAAACAGGACCTCTCATATGAGAAATGGGAGGGAGTCACAGAGATTATTTGCAGTAACATTAGTGACCTGCTGCTGTGTTACAATATTGTCACTATCCTAAATATTAGATGTAAACACATTTAAAATTTCGGCGAGCGCAGGTGCACTCAGTTACCTGGCCAAAGGGGACACGAAAGAGCTGAAATTGGATTACAAATTTGAACAGGGACCCCCAAAATACTTTTAGCCCAGGGCCCCCAAAATCCTTAAGATGTCCCTGGCTCTATGGCAAGCTGCAAAAACAACAGTTGATGGACAGAATGCAGAACAATGTCATACATTCACCCCAGTACAGAGATCTGGGCCTAAATCCATCGTTTTTTTGCTCACCATGCCATTCCAGTTTGAACCCAGCCATATGCAAATCAGTCTTGACCCTGTGCCTCATGGGAACAGTCCTCCCAGGACTGGAAACAAGCATCCTAGGACCGGTTTTGGGGCTTCACTCCTCTTCAGCCAGGATAGCTTGATTCCAGTGGCATGGAGAGCACGGGACCCACGTCTGGGCATACCCGTCCCACTCGGGGTGACAAATGCAAAAACAACAGTTGATGGACAGAATGCAGAACAATGTCATACATTCACCCCAGTACAGAGATCTGGGCCTAAATCCATCGTTTTTTTGCTCACCATGCCATTCCAATTTGAACCCAGCCATATGCAAATCAGTCTTGACCCTATGCCTCATGGGAACAGTCCAGCCCGAACTGCCAAGCCAGGTCCTCCCTGGACTGGAAACAAGCATCCTAGGACCGGTTTCGGGGTTTCACCCCTCTTCAGCCAGGATAGCTTGATTCCAGAGGCATGGAGAGCACGGGACCCACGTCTGGGCATATCCGTCCCACTCGGGGTGACAAATGCAAAAACAACAGTTGATGGACAGAATGCAGAACAATGTCATACATTCACCCCAGTACAGAGATCTGGGCCTAAATCCATCGCTTTTTTGCTCACCATGCCATTCCAGTTTGAACCCAGCCATATGCAAATCAGTCTTGACCCTGTGCCTCATGGGAACAGTCCAGCCCGAACTGCCAAGCCAGGTCCTCCCTGGACTGGAAACAAGCATCCTAGGACCGGTTTCGGGGTTTCACCCCTCTTCAGCCAGGATAGCTTGATTCCAGAGGCATGGAGAGCACGGGACCCACGTCTGGGCATACCCGTCCCACTCGGGGTGACAAATGCAAAAACAACAGTTGATGGACAGAATGCAGAACAATGTCATACATTCACCCCAGTACAGAGATCTGGGCCTAAATCCATCGTTTTTTTGCTCACCATGCCATTCCAGTTTGAACCCAGCCATATGCAAATCAGTCTTGACCCTGTGCCTCATGGGAACAGTCCACCCCGAACTGCCAAGCCAGGTCCTCCCTGGACTGGAAACAAGCATCCTAGGACCGGTTTCGGGTTTCACCCCTCTTCAGCCAGGATAGCTTGATTCCAGAGGCATGGAGAGCACGGGACCCACGTCTGGGCATACCCGTCCCACTCGGGGTGACAAATGCAAAAACAACAGTTGATGGACAGAATGCAGAACAATGTCATACATTCACCCCAGTACAGAGATCTGGGCCTAAATCCATCGTTTTTTTGCTCACCATGCCATTCCAGTTTGAACCCAGCCATATGCAAATCAGTCTTGACCCTGTGCCTCAGTGGAACGGTCCAGCCCGAACTGCCAAGCCAGGTCCTCCCCGGACTGGAAACAAGCATCCTAGGACCGGTTTCGGGGTTTCACCCCTCTTCAGCCAGGATAGCTTCATTCCAGTGGCATGGAGAGCACGGGACCCACGTCTGGGCATACCCGTCCCACTCGGGGTGACAAATGCAAAAACAACAGTTGATGGACAGAATGCAGAACAATGTCATACATTCACCCCAGTACAGAGATCTGGGCCTAAATCCATCGTTTTTTTGCTCACCATGCCATTCCAGTTTGAACCCAGCCATATGCAAATCAATCTTGACCCTGTGCCTCATGGGAACAGTCCAGCTCGAACTGCCAAGCCAGGTCCTCCCTGGACTGGAAACAAGCATCCTAGGACCGGTTTCGGGGTTTCACCCCTCTTCAGCCAGGATAGCTTGATTCCAGAGGCATGGAGAGCACGGGACCCACGTCTGGGCATACCCGTCCTACTCGGGGTGACAAATGCAAAAACAACAGTTGATGGACAGAATGCAGAACAATGTCATACATTCACCCCAGTACAGAGATCTGGGCCTAAATCCATCGTTTTTTTGCTCACCATGCCATTCCAGTTTGAACCCAGCCATAGGCAAATCAGTCTTGACCCTGTGCCTCACGGGAACAGTCCAGCCCGAACTGCCAAGCCAGGTCCTCCCTGGACTGGAAACAAGCATCCTAGGACCGGTTTCGGGGTTTCACCTCTCTTCAGCCAGGATAGCTTGATTCTAGTGGCATGGAGAGCACGGGACCCACGTCTGGGCATACCCGTCCCACTCAGGGTGACAAATGCAAAAACAGTTGATGGACAGAATGCAGAACAATGTCATACATTCACCCCAGTACAGAGATCTGGGCTTAAATCCATCGTTTTTTTGCTCACCATGCCATTCCAGTTTGAACCCAGCCATATGCAAATCAGTCTTGACCCTGAAACTGGGGTGGCGTAGTGGGCAAAAGAACGATGGATTTAACCCAGATCTTTTGACTGGGGGAGAATGTTTGCATTGTCAGCATTCCGTCCATCATTTGTTTGCTGTAACACTCTATGGCAAGCTGACAGGCGTGCTGAGACTGAGGCCCACTATGGCCCGAATTACGAGCTGCACAGCACTGTGGTTATGTGATTTTACAAAGCAAACACAAGGAAATGATGGTCGGAGCCCTGAAACTTTTCAGACACTCACCCCCAGTCACAGATCTGTGTTGAATCCATCATCGTTCTTTAGCTCACTTCGCTACCCCAGTTCAGACCCAGCTATATGCAAATCAGTCTTGCCCCTGTGCCTCATGGGAACAGTCCAGCCCGAACTGCCAAGCCAGGTCTTCCCCGGACCGGAAACAAGCGTCCTGGGACCGGTTTCGGGGTACCACCCCTCATCAGCCAGGCTAGCTTGAGTCCAGTGGCAAAAAGAGCAAGGGACCGACATCTGGGCATACCCTGCCAACTTAGGGCGAACAAAGTGATTTTACTACACTGTGCAATTTTACCATTTCCATGTGGTGAAATCGTCCCAGCACTGCGCAATTACGAGTAGAACCCAGCGGAATGGAGAATTACTCCGTGGGGCCCATTTTCCAGACGCAAAACCACTCAGAATCCCCTATTCCATGCAATTTTCCCACATATATTTGCCACCTGCAATAAGCAGGTGGCAAATGTATGCGGGGCCGGCAATGAGGGAATAGGGGAGAAATTATAACTTTTGTTAGCCTCTACTCTTTGCACTTGAATTTGGGTATGAGTTCTTGTTTCCCCTAGAGCTTTAGATATTTCTTGGTGCTAATAGTGTCCAAAAATGTGTACAGATGCCAAAGTCTGAAAAGGTTTGACAAAAAATATAAATTACTGGTGATTTCACAGAACAGGCCAAACAGGTAGTCCCCAGCAAGCGTTACTGGAACAAACTCAGTTGGTAAAAGCAAAGCACACAAAGTTTGTTCACATAGTCTTGAAATGGAAATCACAAGACTTAGTTAAACAAAGAGAGTATACAATTGCCGGAGGCTGAGAGTATGAGAAAGGGAGAAGGCGACCTTTAGTTGTAACAAAAATGTCAAGATTTTTGGCTGAGCAAACTAATCAACACTTTCTCATCTCAGAAGCTAAGATAGGAAAGAGAGGCTTAAAATGCCAGAGACAGGCACTTCCGTTAGGCATGATTAGCATGGGCAAGAAAACATGGCTTCTGAAAATACTGATGCTAAGTCACAAATTTGCATTCACAGTAGCATAGACGAACTCACGGGCTGTGGAGTTCTGTCACGCCCTCAGCATCAGGTGTTGATGCCGTCTCTACTGGGGAGACATGCACAGGCCCTTGGACCTCACTCATAGTCCTGTAGGGCTGGTCTGGTCCCTTGTCGAAGTAGTTGTGCTGATTCACCTTGCCTAGGCTCCTTCGCAGACCTATCTTCTTCTGGACAGCATCTTCTTCAGGCAAGGGCAACTCTAATGCCCCACCTGAGCAGTCAGTTAGCGCTCGCCCTTGAAACAGGGTACAGACAGACCCTCCTGGCAGACTAGTTGAGTTAAACTGAGTTCCTAGTCCCAAACCTGGCAAGGCCAGCCCCCTAACTCTGAAGCTCAAAAGATTCTCACCGTCACCACTGATGTGGGACACAGCTTCTGGTCAAACATCTTGGCACACTGATTGGAAGTTGCTGTCTCATCTTTATAGTTTATGCCCAATTTGCAGAGAATATTTGTAAATTCCAGCAGTTCATTTCTGTGACCAGATCTGGGCAGTTCTGAGTTTAGCTAGTTCCATGCAGATTGGTACAGCCAGGATCTTTGTTACAAGTGAGAGCAGGAAGGCAATGGGGAGCTGCAAATCTTCTTTCAGGAACAACCAAAAACATGGGCACGAAGGCAAGGGAGACTGTCACACCTAACCGCCTGTTAACATGTGGGGGGAGCCTCTTCCAGTAAACAAAGGACCAGGAAGGGGGAGGGAAGCCTCATAGCTGCAAAGGGCACCTTTGTCTTCTTCTGTAACCCTCAGTGTGGCCCACTGCAAGGGATCCCTTTAATGACAGGGGAGGTTGCTCTGCAATCTCTATCTGTTGTCTGGCTCTCTCTCAAAGCCTCAATCTTAGATACCATTAAAGTATGATACAAAATGGATCCCAGTGTGGTCACAGCCACATGTCATATCATATGCTTTGAAGTTATAGGTGTTGGGGGTGCACTCCCTGTTAATCTTGTTATTCAAACTCTTGTCTCCTAAACAATCTTTTTAAATGGTGCTGCAGCGCTGCACACACTGTCAATACATGTGCAGTATTCTCAATACGTTAAGACAAGTACACTGACTTGGGTGCGCTGCGCACTGTTCACTATAAAAAATGTTCAATGTTTACAACACTCTGGCAAGTTTCACAATTTATTCCAATAAACAATTTCTTTGCATAAGATAAAACGTTTGTATGCATGTAGTAATGTTTCATATATTACAAATCATGCCAAATTATAACTTGATCCTGTTACATCACATCATAATTTTCTCAAAATATAGTAACATTTTGATAATCCATTGACAATAGTCTATCTTAAACATTTAAGATGAAGCCCAATGCATTTCGGGACGTGAGTGTCCCTTCCTCAGGGGCCAATCTGAAAAAAATAATAAATATACTCATTTTCCATTACAATACTTTTACGTTAGCTCAAAGTCCCACATTCCAAGTTTTATTAAAGAAATCACTGTAATGATACCTAAGGAGTAATCCTTTCAATTAAAGCACATATGCATGCATCAGTATCCTGACATTGTGACTCTCGTGCTAGACCTTGTAACGGTGATCGTCACCCTGGTGAATAGGATTTTAATAAACAGTGAAATGTCATGGCACCCAGTGTGCTCCCAATGTCATGTCTTGTGTCTAAATGAAGTCAAATAGGTACCTTAATACAGTCAAACCAGCGGTACACGACGTATTTCCAATCCTATCATAAGAAAGTAAGTTGTTACCATATTCGGACAAATAAGTCTACAACACCATAAAAAACGCCGAATTCGCGCTCACCTCAAAACTTCAAGACCTCTGCAGTTCTGCGAAGAATAGTATGCTCCAGACTGCCCAAATCCTACAACGTAGACCAACAAACATATCAAAAACGCGCCCCGTAAACAATGAACGAGACTAACGTTATCTAGGTCCTCATGTTTAAGTTCTAGAACCCTCCCATCGTACAATATCACGCTTACCGAACGCCTGGAAGCCTTTGCGGTCACATCGGTGAAACTGGGATAACGTTCCAGTGGACGCCACGGATACTGAGTTTAAATCACATGGAGACGTGTAAACAGCGTAGAAGGACACAAGTTTCAGATGCTAAACGTGAGAGCGCCATCTTTGAAAGTGGTAGAAAACTGAAGATGTAATGCCTTGCCCGTTAGATTTACCACATAATGATCTAATTGTAAACTCGTAGCAGTGAAACGATCTCATTACTGTCTCTCGATAAACGCCCCTACAGCTGCGCGTGTGATAGGTGAAAAAAATGCAAACTATTCCAAAAGGACAATAGTCTCTTAATAGAATCATAAAATACTGAAAATGAAATGTCATGCCCGTAATACATTGGAATTGCCAATGTAATTGTATTCTAAATACATAACTGAACATCAAATCACGTGGATGCCTCGGGATGAACGTGCCCAAACCGGCGCGTGTGATAGGAAGGATGAGATCAAGACTGTGGAAAACGCAAAGGGACTAAAACCTCAGATGATATGCAGTGAGACGCCATCTTGGAGAGGTGATGGTGTACCATAAGAGAGAATTGCATGCCCGTACTAAATACATAAAATGTGCTGCTAGACACTAGTCTAATCTGTGTATTTAGACTGTGTAAATAACCTACCCATGTAATGTTAAACTGCAGATAAAAAGAAACGAAGAGTTCGTAATATGTAAACATAGAGAACGCAAACTAAACTCCGCAGAAAGAATCCACAGGACTAACTTAGAATGGTTTAATGTACTCCCATATGTTCAAATGCAAAAATACAAGGCTAAACAAATGCAGTCTCCTAAATAACAGAATAACCGTCCAGACTGAACCCAATGTAATCGACCTGTGTTCTTATTGTGTCCCATCACCAAGGATCATGATATGCAGAAAACCTATTTATCTACTAGTCTTAAATGTTAAATTACTGCAAGAGTAGGAGTCTACCACTCTGTAAATAGATATATGACCGATCAGGTCGTGTATATCCGTTACTGATGCTATGCCAAGTGTACTGTGTTTAAAGGAAACAACTCATGTCCATTCGATCATTGAGACCTGTAGGTATCATGGTGTCAAGCTTCTTGATCCAGTATATCTCTCTTTGTAATAGTTTCTTAATATTGTCGAGGCCGAATTGTAATGGTACCTTTTCAATTATTTGAAACCTCAGTTGTGACATTGTGTGTTTTGCCTCATCCCAATGAACCGCTACACTTGACGTGGTATTTTTGGTCCTTATTTTGCTTTTATGCTCTGTGATCCTTATTTTAATCTTTCGTTGAGTTTTGCCTATGTAGACCTTGCCACACGGACATTTGATGCTGTAAATCACGGTGCTTGTATTACAGTCACTTGTGTGTCTTAATTGTATTCTTCTTCCTGTGGTGCGGTGTGATAAGGTGTTGCCAATGATAACATTATTGCAGTGTATGCAGTTGCGACATCTTTTAGTCCCCTGTTGTTCCTCTATGTTAACACTTTTGTTTGAAGAAGACAAAACTGAACGAAGATTTCTGCCTCTAGTGTAGGCATGTACAGGTTTGTTCAGAAATATTCCATGGAAATCTAGTTCATTTTCCAATAATTCCCACCTCGAATTGATGATCCTCTTAATGGCCTGTGAGCTTGTTGTGTACTTGGACACAAACACCATTCTATTATCATCTGATCTGCTCTGTTGAACGACTAAGTCCCTTCGATCCTTTTCTCGTACCCTTTTAATGTTTTCTTCTAAGATTGTTTCAGGGTATCCTCTATCAATATACCGCTGTTTGTATCCGTCTATTTTCTGAGTGCAAATAGCTGGTTCAGAGCATATTCTTTGATCCGAATAAACTGGGAATATGGTAAATTCCTAATCAAACTCCTCGGGTGAAAACTTGTAAACGCCAAGGCATTATTACGATCTGTGGGTTTAGTATATATTTGTGTCTCCAAACATGTGCCTGCTGATGGTTTAGTAACTAAAACATCTAAGAAGTGAATACATTTGTCATCAATCGAATGGGTGAATTGTATCCTCGGGTTAAAAGTGTTCAATGTCCTGATCATGTCTTCCAACGCTGACTTCGAGTCCGACCACACGATGAAAATATCGTCAATGTATCTGCAATAAAGTTTTATACTTGACCACCATGATGAGTTGCTCATAATGTACTGATATTCAAATTGAGCCATAAAAGTGTTGGCGTATGCTGGGGCCCCTGAAAAACCCATAGAGGTCCCAGTCAGCTGTGCAAAAAAGTTATTTTGCCAAGAAAAATAACTATGGTGTAAGCAAACTTGCAAGAGTTGCAGTATAAGTATCTTCTCCATGCCAATGTCATCCATTTGTAGTAAGGCCCACTCAACAGCTTCCAATCCTGCTTGGTGTGGTATAGACGTATACAGGGCAGTGACGTCGATGGTGCATAACAATCAGTTATCCTGAGGCTCAAAATCCAACTGTTGAAGTTTGAGTAGAAAGTGTGTGGTATCTTTAAGATAAGACTTCCAACTTTGGACAAATATCTGCAGATAATGATCCAAAAATGTTCCTAATGGGTCAAATAATGACCCGCATCCTGACACAATTGGTCTGAATGGAGGGTTCTTCAGATCTTTATGAATTTTGGGTATCATGTACAGCTTTGGTCTTCGAGGATTACTTGTCGTAAGATAAGTTTTGGTCTGATCATTAATCCACTCTTGCTCTAAGGCATTCTGTAAAATCTCTTCCAAGATACCCTGAAGTTGTTTGGTGGGATCATATGTTAGTGGCAAATATGTCTGCCCATCTGAAACGTGTTGATTGACCCTTCCATGATAAAAAGTGGAATCCATTACCACTATTGCTCCTCCCTTATCGGCTGGTTGTACAGTGATTTCAGGGTTGTTCGCAATTGATTGAATGGCTTTTCTGTCATGTTGAGTCAAATTGTTACCTTTCTTTGTGTCAAAATTTAACTTCTTGATATCTTTATGAACCATGATTTCAAATGTATCCAACATCTTATGAGAAATGGGTGCTTGATAGGTACTCTTGGGTTTAAACAATGTGAACATGGGTTCCTCTTCCGTGTCACTTAGGGTCACAATGTTGGTGAAGTAATGTCATAATCTTAACAACCATAATCAATGGGGAATGGATCACTTGTACCTGTAACCAGGGCTCGGGTGTTTATAACCATCAGTACTTAAAATACTTAAAGTACTTTAATACTGTTTTTATATTGTTCACACACACCGAACTGAATAAAGTTTCAGTTTAGGCTGTGTGAGAATTTTTAAACTTATTCACCTCACCAGAGCACTTTCACTTGTCACTTATCACTGATCACTACTGTAATAACCAGTGGTTCCCTCCAGGTGGAGGAAGCATACAATAGAGACCCAATGATGATGCTGTCACGTATTTGATATAGGCGGAGAATCAAGATAAACCGCCACACGACCTGTTTACGTGAATGAGGGTTTTTAAGTACTGATGGTTATAAACACCCGAGCCCTGGTTACAGGTACAAGTGATCCATTCCCCATTGATTATGATTGACTCCAAGGAAGCTGAATGGATCACAGCTCCTTCTACCTCCCCCCACTTTTGATTTAAATATAATCTTAACAACCTCATGAATCTATAGAAAGATGCTTCTGCTTCCAGACTGTTGGTCTTGTTAGTTGGTACAAAAGTCATGCCCCTACTTAGTACATTCATTTGTTGATGTGTAAGTGGTGTTGAAGATATATTGATGACTAGACTATGTTTTTGCCACTGCGCAACGACTTGCCGCCTTTTTCCTTGTCCTCGCCTGGTTTTCCGGAAGACCCTGATGCTCCTCGTCCCATTTGGGCAGGTGGTTGTCCCTGGTCCGGAGCTTGTGACAAAAAAGACACCATTGTTGAGGATTGAACTGTTTCACCCGATTGTGTTGACGGCCCTGCACTTTGTAGTTGGGTACTGACAGATTTGACTGGTGTTCTGCTTGAAGATGCATCCTTATCTGTCGCAATACTCTCCTCTGATGATGTTGCGGTCTTTTTCTGGTCAAATCTTCTCCGTGCATATATTTCAGCCCGCGTGTATACTTCGTTTAACTTGTAGTCAATGGTATCTCTTTTGTATTTTCTTAATTTACCTTCCTGCAATTCTTTACTGTATTTGTCAAGTTTCAAATTCAGATCTTCCAAATGAGTCTGCCATGTGTTGTTTTCCATCCTAAGTTCGAGTTCACTTTTCAAGTTGTAAATTTCCTCTTCAAGTTCACGTATGGTTTTTGACAATTCCTCAATGATTAACAATATAAGATCTAATGAACACTTGTTTAAAATGGAATACCATTTATCCATAAATGATGTATTTAGATGAAATCGAAACAACATGGGTTTGATGGAAAGTCGCAGTCCTCGAGGTATGTGTTTGGCTTTGTGGTATTGTACTAATGTGGAAGCATGAAGTTTCTGATTCAATTGGCGTCTTGTCAGATATTCCAGTTGCCTCAATTGTTGGGAGATTGAGCCTCCGTGGGTATCCGCAGTTTTAACTTCCTGAATGAGGGCATATATTTCTGTTGCTTGATCTGTGGTGTAGACCATGGTTGTAGCTCTATTTTCCGTTATGTTCATTATTGTATCAAACGACATTATTCAGATGGGTGCTACCTCCGTAGTATGGCAGAAAATTGAACGAAGTTATAGGTGTTGGGGGTGCACTCCCTGTTAATCTTGTTATTCAAACTCTTGTCTCCTAAACAATCTTTTTAAATGGTGCTGCAGCGCTGCACACACTGTCAATACATGTGCAGTATTCTCAATACGTTAAGACAAGTACACTGACTTGGGTGCGCTGCACACTGTTCACTATAAAAAAAATTCAATGTTTACAACACTCTGGCAAGTTTCACAATTTATTCCAATAAACAATTTCTTTGCATAAGATAAAACGTTTGTATGCATGTAGTAATGTTTCATATATTACAAATCATGCCAAATTATAACTTGATCCTGTTACATCACATCATAATTTTCTCAAAATATAGTAACATTTTGATAATCCATTGACAATAGTCTATCTTAAACATTTAAGATGATGCCCAATGCATTTCGGGACGTGAGTGTCCCTTCCTCAGGGGCCAATCTGAAAAAAATAATAAATAAACTCATTTTCCATTTCCAATCGCGGAATACTTTTACGTTAGCTCAAAGTCCCACATTCCAAGTTTTATTAAAGAAATCACTGTAATGATACCTAAGGAGTAATCCTTTCAATTAAAGCACATATGCATGCATCTGTATCCTGACATTGTGACTCTCGTGCTAGACCTTGTAACGGTGATCTCCACCCTGGTGAATAGGATTTTAATAAGCAGTGAAATGTCATGGCACCCAGTGTGCTCCCAATGTCATGTCTCGTGTCTAAATGAAGTCAAATAGGTACCTTAATACAGTCAAACCAGCGGTACACGACGTATTTCCAATCCTATCATAAGAAAGTAAGTTGTTACCATATTTGGACAAATAAGTCTGCAACACCATAAAAAACGCCGAATTCGCGCTCACCTTAAAACTTCAAGACCTCTGCATTTCTGCGAAGAATAGTATGCTCCAGACTGCCCAAATCCTACAACGTAGACCAACAAAGATATCAAAAACGCGCCCGTAAATAATGAACGAGACTAACGTTATCTAGGTCCTCATGTTTAAGTTCTAGAACCCTCCCATCGTACAATATCACGCTTACCGAACGCCTGGAAGCCTTTGCGGTCACATCGGTGAAACTGGGATAACGTTCCAGTGGACGCCACGGATACTGGGTTTAAATCACATGGAGACGTGTAAACAGCGTAGAAGGACACAAGTTTCAGATGCTAAACGTGAGAGCGCCATCTTTGAAAGTGGTAGAAAACTGAAGATGTAATGTCATGCCCGTTAGATTTACCACATAATGATCTAATTGTAAACTCATAGCAGTGAAACGATCTCATTACTGTCTCTCGATAAACGCCCTTACAGCTGCGCGTGTGATAGGTGAAACAAATGCAAACTATTCCAAAAGGACAATAGTCTCTTAATAGAATCATAAATACTGAAAATGAAATGTCATGCCCGTAATACATTGGGATTGCCAATGGAATTGTATTCTAAATACATAACTGAACATCAAATCACGTGGATGCCTCGGGATGAACGTGCCCAAATCATATATCATATGCTTTGAACATGCAGTCTTTACACACGCACATAACATCCAAGCATCATCCATCTCTTTCATGGATGGGCCAAGGACCTGGTTGCAGGTGACTGGCGGGAAATGCAAAAACACCAGAGAGGCCAGTAGGCTGCTCTCACTAGCAGGTGACACATAAAACACCTGCCCTGCTTCCATAATCATTTCATTGCTACCACTGGCAGAGATCTACAGACTGGTGAGGCAATAGAAGTCACACTCATCAACAGGTGGGTGCATTAAGGGTGCCATGCGACCACACAGCCCCACGCTGGGTCTCATTCCATGTGACTGGAAAGCCTCCGCGCACACGTGTACTCATAATGTGTGCTGTGGTGGGGGTTGAAATACTACAGCTTGCTATGGGAGAATTGGAGGCAGGGGCACGCGCTCTCCAGCAGCATGCAGTGAACCTTTCTCTTTCCCAACAGTGAGGTAAGGGTGGTCCCCATTCTCAGGATCTGCATCCTTAGAGATCCTCTATCCTGGTTCTGTAGCCTTTGTAGCCCGGAGATGAGTTTCTTAGAGTGGCCAGTATAGATGGTGTTGCAGTAGTCCAGAGCCCGTATTACAGATAGGGTGATCTTCCCATGTTTGTGCCACGGTGCACCTTAAAGCATGTGCGCCGGGTGCAAACATGGAAAGTGTGCCTTATCAGGAAGAATGCTCTGCCCTCGGGGCAGCCGCGAGCTCGCGCTGCCCCCCGGGTAGCACATTCAAGAAACATACCGAGCACCTGTTTAAAAGCTGCTCCATGTTCCTCTGTGCAGGCACCCACCTGTACTTTTTCAAGGGATCAGAGATCCCCTTGCAGTCGGGTGCAGTGAGTGACAGTACCTGCCTGCAAGGGGATGTCTGGGGTGGGGGGTCCATGGGACCCCCTTTCCTCCCTTCAGAGGACTGCATTTAGAAGGCACACTGAAAATGTGCCACCTATTTGTGCCGCACTTTCAGTGCGACTTCTAAAGGCATGTTTGCCTCTGTGCCCACATCGATAATACGGCGCGGGCGCTAAGGCAAAGTGATTCCCTCATTTGTATGGCGCCACGCCCCCATGCAAAAGAGGGAATGCTCCTTAAGGATAGCGCTGGCGCTGTATGTGCACCAGCGTTGTTTGTATTACAAATGGGGTTGCACGAGCATCTGCAGCCCCTTCTGTAATACCAAAGTACCTCGGGCGCAGGAAGCGCCACAAACTCCCATTGCGCCCCAAGGGCGCTTGTGTAATACGGCCCCAGGAGTGTCATGACCAAAGCCCTTGTATGCTCTACCTGATGTTTAGTTTGTAATAGGGTAGGACAGTGGTTCTTAACCTGTGGTCCGGGAATCCCTAGGGGTCCACAAAGCCTACTTAGGGAGTCCACGACTGCTTAGAAAAAAAAATATTAACAGAATAATAAAGTGTGTATAACTAAAGAAGCAAAATGTAAAGTTGAACATTTTATAACGTTCTGTAAATGTGAAGCGATTTGAAATTGGATGCTACAGGTTAGTATCCTCAGATTGATTTGTGGAAACAGTGAAAGTGCATCTTACAGAATGTAGTATAGAAAATGAGTGGCCTCAACTAAATTTAGAAAATTTCCAATCTTCCCATTTAAGTTAAAATGTTGATTTTTATTGATTTGCTTGTGATTTAAATAAAATATTTCATCATTTTGGTTATTTGTTTGCTGAATGTTTCTATATTTTACATTTGCAGTTCAGTCATTGAAAATGCTTAGGCCATTCCGGCATCCAGTTATGACTTAGTGGGCATCCAATACTGATTCATTGGTGGTCCCCGTGTTTCAGTAATGATTAAGTGGAGGTCCTCAGAAGTCAAAAGGTTGTGAACCATTGAGGTAGGACGTTTCAAAGCAGTTAAAGCTAAAGATTGATAGCCATGACCAATGCTTTGGCTTGGGGAGTAAACAAAAGTTGAAAATTGTCCCCAAATTCCTGGCTTTTTTTTGCAGTTGCAGCATGGACTCTTAAGCTTTGGGGCCAGTCGAAGGGTTGTGGGGTGGATCCGGATTCCCTCATAAGAAGGATCTCCATATTTGCAGGGAACCTCTCATTCACCCAGTGCAGCATGTGGTCCAAGCAAGAGGTGATGCTGGTCTGGGTATGTAGATATTAAATAGCAGGCAAGAGAGTGCGGATCCTTGGGGAATGGCACAGGGCACCTGCTGCTGGACTCAGCTAATGCAATCCTGATTTCTTGACTACAATTGAAGAGAAATTGTAACCCATGGAAGTGCAGATCCAGTTATGATCGCCTGTTGTTCTAGCCTATCTATCAGTACTACGTGGTTGACCAAGTCCTAGGCCGCAAAGAGTTTGATTCTGTTTTGTTCATCTATTTGAAGGAGGTATACCCTTTTATATTTATTAGGATCAATTAAGTAACCCTCAATGGTCTGAAACTGGACTGGAGACACAGTTTAATTTAATGAACTCATGTAGTTGTCTCAACAGCCCCTTTTCATTAGCTTGCTGTGGAAGATTGGTCAATAGTTGGACAAGATCATTAAATCTGCGATTGGTTTTTTTTTACAAAGGGATGATGATAGCATGTTTCATTTTTGCTGAGAGGTCCATTTATCAAGTTGGCAGTGTCTTTCACAACGGAGGGGAGGACTTGAGTAGGGGTTCATGGGCATGTTGCACATTTTGTTATCTTGGGGTCCATGGTCAACAACTTCTTGATTTCCAGATGCTTGAATGAGATTTTAGAAATGACATCAAAGTTGGCAGTAAAGGAGATTGTGCTAGACTTTTGGTACATAGATTTTGTCAATTTTTGTTTTGAAGAAATTTAGTAGGTCTTCACTACTTTATTGGGGCTCATAGATTGCTGTCAAGTGCCATTAATATTTATTGTATATGCTGAGGTTTCCTTAATGTTGCTGTATGTTTCAATTATGTGCTTGGTTTACTAGACCTTAATTTCTCCCTGATAGCCTCTCCTGAGTCTCTTACAAATGGTTTTGTCCTCTTCAGTTTTCATTCTGCGCTATTGATGTTTCAGTTCGCAGTTAGTGTGTTTTAGTTTAGCTAGTTCTCTACTGAGCTACTTGTTGGTTCATTTGAAGCCTTGCTTGCACTTTCTTAGTTTTGCTGGGACTAGGATGTGCAAGGCAGACTAGATGTATAATAAACTGTGCAGCATGGTAGCAGGGTGCGAGGAGGTGAATGTAGGGTACTCTCAGAACCAAGTTCCACAGGGAGAAGTCTTTGAGACAGGGACCTCAGTGGTTTGGAGCATTAGTGGGAAATAGGAGACCACCATCAACAAGAAAGAACACTAAATTGTAGCATGCTAAAATAATATAGCTGCATTTATTTTTCACCAGAAAACATGTTTCAGAATAGGGAGAGCAAATTCACTTAGCTTGGAAGGTAGAGCAGGGAGGTTTCAGGTAGTGGGAATAATCCCTACAGCAGGGAAACATCAGAACGCCGAGAAAGAGGCAGGACCTGGAGTTTTTTAGAGAGCAGAGCTACGTGAGAGGAGGACCAGTAGTGGAGGGGGGGTGAGGGACAAGGATTTGACAGACAGTTCTTACACCAATGAGAATGGACGGGGAGGGAAAGAGAAAGGAAGGGGGATGTCCTATGGCTATAAAAGCCAGGGGGCAGATTTACAAGAAGGTGCCGCAGCTTGGCACCGCAAGCCCTTTGGCTGCGCCACGCTGCGGCACTTTCAGAGCACAGGAATGCAACATATTTACAATGATATGTCGCATTCCTGTGCTCTCCCCTGCGCTGGCGCACAAACAGCTGCCATGCGCCAGCGCAGGCACCCTTGTCCCATGGTGCAAGGATGCCTGCGTCATGGGGAGATTGTTTTTGTGCAGGCAGGGGCACCTTCCTGCACAAAATCAATCAGTACAGGCATTTTCCACTTTCAATGCGTGCTGTAGAATGCAGCACACATTGAAAGAGGAAAAAAACGAGGAGAAATTAAAACATTTCTCCTCGTTGCGCCGCGCTACGCCACCCCTAGGGTGGCGTAGCATATTGACGCATTTCCAGGTTTACGAATCCTCGTAAATCTGGAAATGTGTCTGGCTCCATGGGTGTTGCGTGGGAACACCCACAGCAACACCCATGGAACGCCCCTTTCACGCAAAGTGCTGCGTGTAAAGGGGCCGTATTTACAAGGACAGGAAAAGCCACGCAGGGTGGCTTTTCCTGTCCTTGTAAATATGGGACAGAGAAATGCGCTGCCAGTGCGTCACAAAAAGTGACGTACTGGCAGCGCAAGGGGCTTGTAAATCTGCCCCCAGGTCTTTATCAGTAGAGATGAGATTGGCTCTGATGCAACACCCTTCCTTACCACAGTCCCGAGCTCTTTCCTGGCAAGTACAAGGGAAGAGTGGGAGGGAGACTGGCTGTGAGGCAATCCCCTTCCTTAACATAGGTCCTTCGTCTTTGCAAGAGCCCACCAGGAATTAGAGAAATAACTGGAGTGAGAGACCAGGAGGAGCCCATTCATGTGGGTCAGGGGGAGTGAGATGCCATTTGAGCACAGGGTATGCTCTGGCTGCTCCTACCCCTCTCTTTTGTCATTGTTAGCCTTCTGGGTGATTTTTGTACCCCAGAAGTAGAACGTCATTGATAGTACTAATTAAGTGACCCTTGAACTATGTTTCTATAGACCGTTAAAGAGCAGGTGAAAGAGTAATGTGTTGGAAGCATATGCTTCAAGGGTAAGCAACGGTTGATGAGGCCAAAGTTTACGAAAGGGCCCGGTGGATCAGGCTGGTTCATCTAACCCGATGCACCTGGAAGTGTCTGGGGTAGTCCTGGTTGTTAAATTGGGCGGGCGCGGTGGCAAGGCACTGAGTGGAGATTTGCAATTGGTGTTGGCCTGAGAACATTCCTAGATGAGGGGAAGTGATGGTGGATGCTAGCTGGATAGTGAGATACGAGACAACTGGGCACTTCATGTTTGAGGGTTGTATTTCATGGTAGGGAGGGTGAGGTGTTGCTAGTGTTTTAGCAGGCCTAGCATTGCATTGTGGATGTGATTGGTTTGGGGTGGGAAAGTGAATGGTGTTCTGTTAGGTCTTCTGAAGCTCTGATAGATCTCTTCAGAGACCAGTAGTTTCCTATCATTTGCCTGAATCATGGTGGTTCTTTTATTGTAAATGTTTATAGAGAGCCTCATGGGGTGCGGAGGGGGTTGGCAGCATTACATTGTTACACGCCTTGAGCACCATGATATTCCAAGCATTGTTGGGAGAACGCGCTGCCATGCCTTCATATCACTCATAGAACAGGAGGCTTCTCTCTTACTTTGGGGTAGCATAGACATCTGGGATTAGGGTTTGGGGATCTGATTTCAAAATGGAGTTTTTAATGTCCTTCTGGCTTTCCTTGGTGAAGTCTTTGTTGGGTACGGGAGGGAGAAGCTCCCTGGACCTGGTCATTGGTGAATCGGCCTGGGGCCAACGCTGAATGGAATCCTGGTGTTTCTGATGCATTGGTGCTTGACCTCCCCAGCCTGGAAGTGTAGAGGTAACTTGCTTGGCATGCGGGGCACAGCTATAAGAGCTTGGAGGGTAGAAAGGCCACGCAGCAGGCACTAATGCCTGCCTGTTTGATAAGCACAGCTGTGTGCGTTGTAATGCAGCGTTAGGAGATGCCGTGGTACTTTGACTTGACTGACATAATTTCATAACTAAATGTGATGGCTTACCACCAATATGAGGTTGGAATGGAAAGAAGTTAGCCACAGCACGTGAAGTCATACTCAGATCAATGCGCTGAGCCAGGCAGCTGAGGTCAATGGGAGGAAAATTATATTAGACTATCTTTTGCCCATACATTCTAGTTAGTATGCTGGCCACGTAATGGAAAAGTTCCCGTTAGTGTATTTCTCGCCATGTGGGGAGGGAGTGTTTTTAGGTTCTTATCAGATTCTCCAAAATGTCCGTGACATGTGCTTGAGGAAGGCATAGCTTCACTTAAAGGCATGGTCATGTACATAACCCTTCTTGTGCAAAAAATATAATTTGTGGTTTCATTGAGCCAGCAACTTAATGGTCAGCTCTCTGGCTCTGGGACAAGCGTATCTGGCCCTAATCCAGATTTGGCCACTTGTCAAATGCCTGTGACATTGGGCCAGCTCCTTCCTCCCCGTGTCTCAATTCCTTTACCTGTCAACTGAGGCGCCTGTGCAAACCGGCTAACCCTGCGTAATAAAGGCTATGTACAATACAGGTCATTTTAAAGGGGACTTGCATTGCATGGTGTCCTCTCAAAGCCAGTCTCAGGTCCTTCTTTCTCTAACTGAACCCCTAAAACTTATCATGTGCCCGATTTCAGTCTTGGGTCTGAATCCAGTAACCTTTAACCCCAGACCACGTGTGAAGATGGGAGGATCCCACTCTGGTCTCTCTGATCCCAGCAGATGTCCTCTCCATTACGTATCAGCAGGACACGTCAACCAGATGTGGGGTAAAGCTGAAGACCGGAGTGGGTGTGGGGTGGAAGGAATGCCTGGCTGTCCTTATGCGCCAATAAATCCTACCTGCCAACGCTACAGCACCTGTCCAGGGTCAGGAAGGCCTTGTGGTACCTCAAGAGGTCCTTCAACCAGCTGGTGTCTCCTATTGGTTGATATTAATAACATGCATTGTTAGCAAATGTATAAATTCTGGAATGCATGAGGTGTATGTACCGGTATTATTTGTGGCCTTGCTCACCACCTGTCTTTATTCGTCACCACATCTAAATGTATCATGCCGAACTACTGATGTCCTCAAGTGCCTAGTTGTTCACCTGTGTACAGCGTTTCAGACACACGGCCCCTGCTGCCGTGGCAGCTCCTGCCCACTGGACCGACAAAATCCGAGCTCCGGGGTGGGGGTACAAACGCGCCACCTGTCTGTCAGTTTCCCTACAGAGCTGGTCGGGGTTGGGCAGGCCCGAGCCATGGCCTGCACCTGTCCCCGGTGGCCCTCATTTGCATGCCTGGCGTGCACAGCTCCGAGCTGCCTGAGAAGGGCGTGTTTGCGCGGGAGGCGCTCCCTCCCTCCACTGCAGGGCCACGGCCTTATATGGACCTTTTCAGGCAGGTTACCTCTGGTGGCAATCCCCGGGCTCACGCCACTCCCTCGCAGGCTGGCTGAGTAAAAGCAAATCACGCCAGCGAACCAGCCCTTAAAATAATAGACTCCAGGCAGGTTAACACAATAACGTCATCTTGATGTGGAGTGACACCTTTCCATACTAATCGACCTGAAAAGTGGAACTCCTGTTAAATAGAAAACCACATTTACTTCTTAAAACGGCTTATTTTGCAGTTGTTTTAAGAAGAAAATGCGGACTTCGGGCCTGCATGTTCCATATCCGGGTCTTAATATCACTGACCAATTATGGGGCCCAGAACATAATCACAACTCTCTTCTAGCCGTTAAGCATTAGATGTTGTGTCACATGTGGCATATCTTATTCCGTTGAACTAGGGGTGAAAGGACGAGGCTGGACCACGGGATTCATACAGGGTCTGTAAGTTGCTTAATCACTAAAGAAGGCACAGAGTAAAACATCAAAGATAACAGGTAAAGCCGTCATGGTTTAAGCGCTTTTTCTCGCGCCTGGCTTTGTCTTACACTTTTATTGCAATAGCTGCTGTGGTGGTGCTGTATTAACTCTGGGAAACTCACATTATTTTTATATAAAAAAAACTCCAGTTAAAAAGGTTGAAACATTGTAAGGGGAGGGGTCTTTTTCTGACCAGAGCTTCCTGAAATGGTAGCTTGGAGGGCTAACGTCCTTAAGCCAGATAAACGCGTTTTACTGTTGGAAACAGGTTCAAATTGCGGCGGAGAGTTGATGAAATGTGCATCATTTAATTCAGCTAATTAAGCCTCCCTCTATTTACAATTATACGACGACCCAAGATAAGCTTTAGGATACACAAACTAACATTAAAACGTTCTCACGTAGATGTCTTGCCTCTGATCTCAACACAGAACAGAAGTAAACTGTGTAATCTGAGCCGGTGTCAGCCGTAAGGTGCTTGGATACCCTCGACATCTAGGAGCTACACAAATCCCATATACGAACAGACGCATAGTTCTGCCTCAGGCAGACCTCCTGGGCCTGTGCATGTAAGGACAGCCGAGGCCTCTCGGGTTCAGTCGGTGTGTATGGGTAGCAGCTGCTACACCTGAGCATGCAAGGTGAAGAATAGAAAGTGACACCCATCAGGACAAGGTAGCCATTCTGGTTTTGAAAGGCCGGATGGCACAGTTGTGCATGTGAGGTGACAGGAGGCCTTTTGGGTTAGTTTGGGTAGATTGATAGCACATAAGGACAGGAGTCTGTCTGGATAGGCCGCATATGTGCATGTAGAGTGTGCCATCTTTGAGGGGTTGCATGGGTGGAAGATGAACGCACAAAGCAGACCTCCTTTACCTTTAGCATGTATGGGCTTGGGCTGGGGTCATCTATGCGCATTGGACACAGGCGGCCATTTTGGGTATGCACGGAATTGTGAGTATACCTACCAGTGCTTGTATGAGCAGGCAGGATCCGTGCACACTCCAAGAGAGCAGAGCACGTCACGACTGAGCAAACCGAAGCACGCTTGTACGGGCCGGTGGGTACCTGCGCCCTCAAGAGAGGCAGCCTCTCTGACTTTAGATGGGCCCCTGGCACATCTATGATCGTGGCTGGAGACTAGGCTTCTGTGACCTTTGATTGGCAGGTGGCACAGCAGCGCGCTTAAAGACAGAGCCGCCGTCTCGGCTTTCGGAGGACAGGTGGCACACGTGTGCACGTGAGGACGTTGCAGGCCTCAGTGGTTTCGATGGGCTGCTGGCACACCTGCCCGGGGAGCGGCGAGGCTATTCCAGTGCAAGCACTCCACCAAGGCACAGCACCACTTCTAACGCAGTTTTAAAGGAACACTCCCTGTGTACTTCCGATCAAAACAAACACATCAGTAACAGAACACGAAAGGGCCTGATCTATGCACAGAACAGTAATTATAGCGTGGGAGCAAACACACAGCTGAAGACTATGCAGTTACTGAAGGTAAAGGGGTGAACAGACTTGATGGGAAACCTGGTGGTCCTTATCTGGCCTATCATATGGGCATCTAACTTCATGGGAGCAAGGCTCACATTATTGGTGGGGCCTGGGTCCCCTTATGAATAAATATGTGAAATTATTGCAGATGGTAGAGGAGTGCATAATCACCCGTGAAAGGTATGCAACGTGATCAAATCTAAGACTGGTCCAGATACTCAATTTCATTACAAAATAATGTGTTATATATAGAATCATTAATTAGTATCAGTGAATTATGAGGATGTGCTTCACAGAGCGGTTCTGTGACATCCCACAGACAAAAAGAGCTAATCTCGAGTTGTCTATGATGTCACTCAGTACCTCGAGGTGAAATCTATTCCTGTAATTTACTTTTTACCCATCTATAGTTTTAATTTATGTATGGCCCCCCAAATCATCTACTCCTGCTTTCAACTGCTACGTAGTTGCAGAGGAGTAATGGAAGAGACATACATAACATGGCCTCTCCTGTCTGACCCAAATATGAAAAACTACCTTACATGACATCCATAATGCATCCCGTCACCTTCCCGGCCTTCCTTCCCCCTCCTGCTGCTGTGCTTTCTGCTTTCAGTCAACGCAGACTAGCAGCGTTGTGATGACAAGCTCTGCGAACCTTGCCAGCCTGGCCTGGAAGGCCTTCTTGATGTGGCAATAGTGGTTAACGGTTGTCAATTGTTGCTACCTTATAGCAGTGAGTTACCAAATTTAAAAACTGGTGTAAATGATATAGGCTTCCTATGGAAGCCATGCATAGCAAGTCAATGAATGCTCATACGCTCCCCCCTCTGCTCACACACCGTTCTCTGTACTATCTGTCCCAGATGCAAATACGTACACTGACTGCCTTCTCGGCTCTTGGTACTCCTGGTCTCAGGCTGCCCCTTCTGTGCACTGTTGTTTCCTTTCTCCACCCACACACTACCCCTCTATATAGACACACACTTTCTTCCCCTCTGTTCACCCCCTACCCTCCCTGCCCAAGGTGCTCACACACTCTATTTTCTCTGCCCCTTCTGCTCACACACTTCCCTCTCTGCCCCTTCTGCTTGACGGCTTGACCCTGACCGCTCTGCCCCCCTGCCCTGTCTATCCTCACACTGTCTAATTTGCTCTTTTCCCCACCATCACACACAGCCCCCTATGATCTATGGCCCTTTCACTCATACATTGACTGCTCTGGTTACCACCCCTTCTGAACTCACACTACCCTCTCTACTACCTGCCGGCTCAGCTCCTTGACCCTTCTGTTCACACACTGCCTCTTTTGCTTACTGTCCCTTCCTTGCACACTAGCTTCTCTGCTCACTGTCCCTTCGGCACACTTATTACCCTCTGTCCCTGGCCCTTATAATCAACTACTTTCATATTTCACCATATTAATTCACCACTAATCCTTTATGGGCTTCCGGAGTAGCGTGCTTCAACACCCCATCAGGGGTAACAAGCGCTATATAAATACAAACCTTTTTTTCCTCCTCTATCCTTCTGCTATCATTCCAAATCCAAATAACTGACTACCCTATTCACCACTTAAAATGTACTTGCATGTTTCACTATACTAATTCAACACTAATCCTCTATGAGTCCCGGAGTAGCGTGCTACTCGCCGAAAAAGCGCTTCGACGCCTCGTCAGGGGTAGTAAGCGCTATATAAATGCAATTACAATACAATACTCGTGGAGAGGTGTGGTGCAGCGGCCAGGGCAGGGCAGCTGACTTCGGAGCACAGGGTTCACGGTTCGATCCCCGGCTCCGGCGGCAGCTCAGCTCAGCACCATGTGACTCTGGGCAATAGCTCACTTAATTTCCACGACGGCCCCCAGCGCCTTGAGACCCGTAAGGGTGAGTAGCTGCGCTATATAAAAACGGACTTACATACAATACATTCTGCACGCTGACCGCTTGACTAATAGACTGCCCCTTCCACTCACACCCCTCTCTGCTGCCTGCAATCACTCCACACTCACTATACACCCCGACCTTTCTGCTCACACACTGCCCTCTTTGCATCCTGGTCACTGAGGTGATTCACTGCTCTCCCTCTTCTCCATTTCCTCCTTGTCCATCTTCCTGGATGCAGTCCTTATGCTTGACACGCCTCTCCTCATCAACAGAACCAATTCCCTAACGGAAGCAAAAATGTTCCGTCAAGATGGCCCCCATTACCCAGGAGCCACCACAAAATGGAGGAACCGATGATGCACATACTGTAATATGCCTTGCAAATGAAATAAGTAAAACACACACAAAACTGGAATCCGCCATGCCAGGGGTGGGAGGGCGGGACTCAGGACTGCATCAAGGAAGACCAGGACTCGAACTAATGAACATTACCAGTAAGTAACCAGGGCATTCTCTTCAGCTTACAAGCTGCCCCTTCCAATGTGGGGCCCCTCAGCTGAAATATTGCTCTGACCCAAGCTCCAGTGCCTTACAGAACTTGGGGCCTATGTCTAGATTTTGGCGTGAAGACTTTGTTCCCATCTCAACAGCAAATGCCATGGGTGTCGGAGAGCGTTACTAACTGCAGAGGGGCTTGAACTATTAGAAAACAGGGAGAGCTCCTAACAGGCACGTGTCGCTGAGAGCCCGGCGGAGCTGTAGAAAGACAAAACGTGTGAAAACTGACGCAGCCCTATTGGGCAAACTTTCGGAGTCTATTCGCAGGTCACCTGACTCTGTTATGTACAAGCTCTTACGTGCCTCGACATTTTGCCAAGTAACACATCCCTACTTTAAGCCCATACCACGGGTCTTTGGGACAAACATATATCTCGATAGTGCCGTGAGCAGGCCGCACTACAACTAGCCCCTCCCGGAGCGAGCAGACGTGCCCGGCCCTGCAGGTGCCAAGGCCGGTGTTTACTCACTCAGCAGGTGGTTCAGCAGATCCTTTTCAGGAGCTGGGCTGCGACTGGAGGGACGGGCCTCCACAGCGACAGGGCGAGGGCTCCTCCGAGCACTGATGGAAAAACACAGACCTTGTTATGATGGTGATTATGAAAGCGGGCCGGGCCACGCAAACAGCTCGCGGCGGTGCCGGACTGGTATCCGACCGGCCCAGCCCTGCGGCCGCCACAGAACATGGCCGCGATGGGCTGGCAAAGGGGTCACGGGCCCCGGAGAAACCACAGACCCAGCTGAGCGAGCCAGTGCCACTGGGCAAGCACCCAGGCCAGCAAAAGGGGCACTATAAACAGACTTTCAGTGAGCACCCCTTGCACGAGCAGTGTCCTCGCGATCAAATAACTCTTATTCTTACAGAGAGGGATTCATAGGGGGGAGGCCGCAGGGCTGAAAGTCACTGGCACAGTAGCTGCTCAGTTTCTGATTTTAAGCTCCTGAGCAGCCGGCCCGCATTCTACTTGTGCCAGATTGTTGTTCACCGACAGCTAAGGTAGTACTTTATCATCAGTGCACAAGTCCTAAAAAAAGAAGTGGGGGGACTAACCTATTTAGCCAGTATGCAAGTGACATCACGGCGCGTGACATCACGACATGTAACATCACGACGTGTGACATCACGGCACATGACATCACGGCGCATGACATTACATGTGGCATCACAGGAATTGACATCATAGGAAGTGGCAGGATCAGGAAAAGGGGACCCTTGTAGTCAAAAAGGGACCAAGGGTAATGGTAAGTTCTAAGAGACAGCGGTCCCTTCTAACGTAGGATAATGTAGATAGCCACAAAGTTACAATCAAGATTGGGTCTGCTTATGTCTACATAGACAATTTTTAATATTAAATAAACAAAAAATTCGAACAAAACAGTGTACAATCAGTGAGTGAGCAGGGCGTGAAGGGGTATTGGGAAATCAGCCGAATTCCTTACCACAGGCAGGTGACTTAAAAGTGACTTGCAAAGTGAAATGCAAATAAGTAGAAGTCACAATACAAGGAACATCTAGAACTCAACACATTTTCAATTTTCAGTTATGAGTTTAAGATGTAAGTGTCTAGACGCTGTCTCTTAGAACTTATCATAGGAAGTGGCATCACAAGCCACGACTTTAATATGTAGGTGTGATGTAAAGAGCTCTGACACTCTGCTGTGGGATGAGTAGCGCTATAGAAGAAAATTAGTGGTGCTTACATTATTTCAATGCCTCCTCAGGGGTAGTAAGCGCTATATAAATTACATTTAGTATTATGTAAATACTGAGAGAAACCAACACATCTGACATTCTTACAGTGCATGTATATCCAGTAAACAGAGCCTGAACAAAGTGAAAAGCTGCCTCTCTTAAGTATGTGTGAAGTGCTAGCCTTTGTTTCCCCTCTGCTGCATTTGCTTCTAGGTGTGAGGCTCCTGACTGCTCCCAGCCAGGAGACTCACAAAAGGAGGCCTGGTGACCCCTCAAATTCGGCCTTTGTTGTGGGCCCAGCCGGAGTCTAAAATAAGAAAGCACCGTCCCCGCCTGCACGTTGTTGCTTGTTGCACATGGAAAGCAGACAACATGCAGGCACTGCTGAAAGTGTCCCGGTGTTTGGAAATTACACCGGGATGAGTTCAGCACATTATTTAGTGGGGCCCAACTTCTTGGCAGGGTGGACGGCGTTCCCCTTTGAAAATAGTGTGTGGACGCCGTCCACCCGCGTGTACCCCTGACTCGTGCCCTGTTTATCATCAAGGAGACTCCCATCCCCGTGCGCAGGCAGTGACACATCTAACGGGTGGTACCAGCTTTTTAATAGTCATGGCTAAAGAAGGCATCCCCCCGCCACGCATCCCAGCGGGGAGACTTCCTTTTGGCTCGTCTGGTCCTAATCCTTGTAGATTGTCATTATAGGGTAACCTGATTTTTCTAGTGTAAGTGGTGTGTGTGTGATTAGTGCCTGGGTACATTGGGTGGTGGGGACCGGTAGGCTGTTGTGTTGGTTTTATGTATGTAGCCACTACGGTTGGAGAGTGCACCATAGGGATCAGTGGTAGCCCTTTGCTGCCTTTTCTCCTGCACGTCTTTCCACTCCCAGAGCTGAAACCATTGTAAATCTAGGCGTGTGTGGGTGCCTGGCTTGAAATCACATAAACCTGAATGGAGCTGGAAGGATCCTTTGTGTTCAGCCACCCTGGAACAAGCAAGTCCCAGCATGCCAGCCCATGGCCTTGGCGGTGCCACTCCTCGGCTAAGAAACATGCCATAGGCATGGCCAAAGCTGCACACCTAGAAAAAGAGATGGGGTGTTTTAGAGCTTTGAGAAAAGTAGAGGGGTATCTCTTAAATGGGCGTGGCCTGTGTAATTAAGGGCATGGTTTAAACATGTAAACTAAATTACATTTCTGTGAATCCCATAGTGTGTTACCCAACCGGTATTTTGGTGCAGCTATATGTTTTCTGTTTTTGCATCCAGATATATAATACAACAACTGACATATACCTAATACCAGGTTGGACTATTGGCTTTGTTAATGATCGTTAGCTGTTAAAGATAAAGCACTATACAAAAGTACTATGCTACTTAGAAAACAAATCCTGGAAATAATTAACACTCTTAGCGAATACAAGATTAAGTAAAACATGTGAAATGTAAACAGGACCTAAATCGCTGTCATGGATTACCTTAACGTATTTACATTCATTGTCCAAAAATACTATTGTCCAAAAACAAATCTGTGTTTTTACCAATACAGTTAAGGTCATGAATATAGGGCGCGAAAGGGAAACGTTTCAATATACATTTTTAATAACTACCGGATCTTAGGCCCGGATGGACCTGGCCCACTTAAAGCCCTGGGCTGAGTGACCTTCACCCACATCCAGTGTCCTGGTCTGCCTAAGAAGGCAGGGCCCATCAATAGCTCCTGACAGAATCATTGGGTACCTCCTGAAGTTTGGGAACAGATTTAAATCTGAGTTGTCGACTGCCCGACTGCCAGTGCTTCTGAACATAAGCTAGCCCCTTCGGCTTATTTAGAATACACTTTTTTACCGGGAAGAGTTCTGTACATCTGTGCTGAGAAAGGCTGAGACTAGAGGAGAAAATATTTGGGTGTCTCCTCTGAAGTAGTAGAAGTTATACTCCAAGACTGAGGAAAGTACTTTGCTGCTGCTGCTGCTACATGAAATAAAGGAGATTGACTGTCAGGTGTGCAAAAATCTACCTTACACTAGCCCAGAGTCAGAGTCTAGGCTTTTGGAGACACACCGCCAAGCCCTAGGCCTGCTGCCTATGCTAAACTCGAGAACGATCACACCACCAAATCAGCCGTGAAACATACGGAGGATGAAGATGCAGCCGGAGTGAACCGCTAACAAAGAGCATGGTGTCTGTGGTAGCTCTCTCTTCCCATTTCTGTTGTTCCCGACATCTGTCATGGTTGCAGAGTGCTGTGTAACACCGTTCCTGTCTGCTCGGGGGCCAACTTGTGAGTGAGAGCCCATGAGCCTCCACAGTACTGCCACTCCACACTGCATGGTCTTTCCTGGCAAGGTGTCAACTTGTGTGCAACAACCCGTCACACTGAGCACTAATGCCCACCGCGCTGTTCTAGCGGTGCCCGAGGGCACCATGAGCCTCTATCCTGGCATCCTTGCTCACACTCAGTGCCAGTTGCCCAAGGTGCAAGAGTCTTGCAAGCTGTTGTCTCTGCTCTAAGCACTGCAGAGACTTTGTGCAGATTTAACCCAAGTGCGCCGCTCCCTGACCTATTTCTCCATTGGATCATGCCAGTGAAATTGAAGTTCACCATGCATTTCCACTAGAGGTTTTTAAATTGTAAAATACGAGGAGTATAGGAACATTTATTTGCATCGCTTTTTGAATTGTTGAAGAGAAGTTCTAACTTTGGGTGATTAAATGCTTATCCACTTTCAATCGTTGTATGATGCACTACAGCATAGTTATTGATGTGTGAAGCTCAGATGATATGCATGTTAAGGTCCAATGATGGACCACAGGAAACTCAGGCTAAGGAAGCCACAATTTGCACAAGAAATGATTCCTTCTGAGGGTAAGAGGGCTGAAGAGACCTGCTACTTGGGACAATCTGAAGCAGACAGTGGTTGGGTCTGATTTGTGAGTCGACCTCACTGGTGGCACATACTAAGTCACATTTAGTTGCTAGAAATGTCTAGATGAGAAGAATAGGATTGTCACTGACAATCCTGTTTTGGGCTTTGTTTGTTGTAATTTGCCTTCATGACCAAGCAACACCTTCAGAGACTTTTCCACCAAAGGTATATTCTAGCAGGCTTTTCCGGGCACATGACTGACTCTGTGCCCATGAGTGACACAGAACAAAGAGATGTTCTTTTATCTCTGCAGCGCTGGAATTCATTAACAAAGGTCTGGGCAAAAGCGGTCAGGATGCTACCAAATTTCCAGGTCCCTCAGTTCAGGAAGAAGAGCAATCATTTACCCCAGCATCTCAACTGTCAGCACAACATTCAGAGGGATCTGTTCAATGAAAGACTTAACTCTTCTAGGAGGAGATGTGCAGCATGCACGGGCTGGCTTTCGGCTTCCACAGCAGCTGTAAAAGGGCTCCTACTCCAAAGTGACAAATCCCCGTCCCCTCTTGATCATGCAGGGCCTGCCTGATAATCCACCGTTAACTCACGTGAGGTAAAGTTTCTAAGATCCTTTTCTGGAAGAGAGGAAAAAACAAGACTAGTCTGCAACTGGGAACTCGATGGTTAAAAAAGAGAGGACAATGGAGGCATGCCTAGAATTCCTAATGTACTAATTGGGCATGCTCTTTCTTCTTTGATATGAAGAACTTGAATACTACAGAGGGGATAAACTGAATGGCACCTAAGACAGGCAGTTACAGGAAGAACAAAAGGGTAAAAAGTATCTTTTTAGCCCTTTTTGTCTCCACGCAAGTAGTCTACATATTCTTTTTATTGATGTAAGTTTTCTCAGGTTTCCCTTGCAGGTGGCCAGGTGGTCTGTCTTCAGGGTCTCACCAGTGCAGTAGATGTACCAAATCCTCAGAAAAAAGTTTAATCTCATATTAGAAACTGTTGACTATAGAAGGGGTGCATAGATTAAGCTCATACCAACCTCCCTCCATTTTGTTTTCCCTCTACCAGCCCATTGTTTCTTATTTTGTACAGGACATGTGTGAAGTAAACCACCCCCACTGGTTTGAGAACCTCCTTCTTTCTGCCTTTTGTCCTAATTTTAACGTGGTAATCCACACTGTCTTTTTCTGGAAGCCTCACAGGGGTAAAAAGACTGTTGTATTTAGAGTTGGAGATTAAAGTTTTAAAATATGATCATCCTCATTGAAAAGCCAGCCAAGCCAAGCGGCACGTCTGCTCCTGTCCTGGAGCAAGCAAAGGTCAGAAATTAAGTGGGAGGTACAGAAGCTTGACACAGGAGCACAGAAAGCACCACCATGTGATCAGGCCTGGACGCTCACTGGCCGGAGGTAAAGCTGAAGTTCCTGGGGCTGTGTCTGGAAGTGGGGTTAGCATGAACAGAGTGCAGGAAAAATTGCTTGCCAGTGATGCAGCGGAAGCGTTGGGGGATGTTTTGTCAGTTTACCTATCCACACCAACCACTATACCATAATCAGAAGCGTTACTCTAATGACGGGCCCATAAGTCATTGTCACACAATTAGCAATATCAAAGGTCCTCCGATGAATCTTTGGTAGGGCTAAAAGGGACTAAATAATGAAAGACGGAATGCTATTTCTCCACGAGGACCTATAATGAAGAAATATGCTAAACACTGGTCATTATAAACATCTCCAACCACTGGTCATTATAAACATCTCCAAATAACTCAGTAACTCAGTAATAAGGACAAACACTATTCTTTTCTATTAGTTTTCTTGTTATTTCATAATATGAATGGTCAAGCACAAATACAAGTTAGAATGTCATAATTCGGTTCACAAAATACAGAATAGATTCACAATAATCACTACAGAACATTTACAAAAAAATCAGAATTCAGGTATAGAGGAGTGAGAGAGAGAGAAAACATCAGTGAAGCAAAGATTCACTTACAAGGTGAAATACTAATGCACAGCGTGCAATTAGTCTGAAAAGCTAACTCCACGGCCGTTAGAGTATAGCAAGGGCAGCATCACCAGCCGATGATGTGCAAAGTCTTTTAGGAAAGTCTCTTAGGTACAGCAGGATCTGCCAGCCAGAGAATCAGGAATCAGCACGGCATGCAGCATACCACGAATGCAGGACAGGTCACGATTCTTGTGAACGAGCCGAGGAATACTTTCCCACAGGAATCTTTATAGTACGCTACTTCCTTTCTCTAGATAAAATATTACACCCTCTCTCATCAGCAAGCCTCTCTATTGGTTATTTAAGATGGTATGACCATCTACTGACAGTGACTTTACTACTATTTTCTAAACACTCTTTGTCTAAAAATTGTACAGCTTCCAAGAGAGGAAGAAGGAAGAACCTAGATACATTTGTATACTAAATCTAGCAATTGTTACAATCATGTCATCTACAACCCTCGCCTAGACAGGAAAGCAATCTAAAGTTTTATTCAGAAATAGGCTAGAAACCTGCACTCTAAGGAAGTATTTGAAACATACTAGAGAACAGAAACTAAGAGGAAACACTTGATACATTCTGAGGGACGGGAACACAGGAGCACGGAAGCACATCCCCTAACATTTCTTGAGGCCTACGATATTTTAACAAAACAGAGAATAATTTCTAAAGTTCACACTACTTTCATGAAGAATGAATGCAGATTCTTTTGTCGTTTATTTTCTGCAGTTAGGAAGACAGAATAACATTCAGTTAGCATTATTTTCATCATATTGACTAAGAAAATCAACTATCGTGCCTTTTGCACACTTTACGTGTTGTGCACTCTCGTATTATATATTAGTAGTTCATACATATTTATAAAAAAACGTGCATTAGAGTGGATACATCGAGCAGATTTTATTTACAAAAATCGTGCTCCATCAATCCCCCATCTGATGGTATTCCAAACCATCACATTAACCCTCATCAGATTACTATCTGATAACATAATTTCAGAATGCAGTATCCATTGTTCGCATCTGCTTCAACCTAACACCCTCTAATTCTTTCATCACACTATAATAAACACCTTTTTGATCCTCCATTTCTATTTCTTCTCTCTTCCTTTTTCTCGCTCTCCGTTTTGCATCTTTTGTTTTATTCTTGCAGCATTTGTAAAACAAAAATACCATTAGTATGCTAGTAGCAACAGCAACTATAGATGTTAGTACCCTCCCTAATAAGCTATTAGTAAATGTTGAAAACCAAGTACCAATAGAAGAGAAACCCTTACTCAGTTTCTCCCAAGCACCGTCAACCTTCAGTTCTACCAAATCATCATGTAATTTAGTAATGTTGCTGATATATCCCTCTAGATCTCTACTTTTGTCAGGAATATATGAGCAACATTGTTGAATTTTCAGCATACTACAGACTCCATCCTCTTTTGCCAATAATACATCTAAGGCAAGTCGATTTTGTAAAATCATGGTTCTCATAGCAACCATTTCTGTATCAATCATCAAAAATCCACCAGCAGTATCCGTTGATAAACGATCAACCACTGTAGATAATTTTCTAATCTTTTGTGACTTTAGAATCACCCCAACTGAAGGTATCAATGCTCCAAAAATATCTCCCACAATTTCTGCAGCACTCAAACCCCTTTTATTCCGAGTTAGTCCTTTTTCATTGGTTCCATGTTTATCCCCAACGGGATAAATGTTTGGAAACACTATACCCATATAACAACACCCATACCAATGCGGTGGCAACCTATAATAGGCATTCTTACCACACACATAATAGCCTCCAGGGAATACAGGATCAGTACCACCTCTTAATCCCCAACCCCCTGTTATAAGAAAAGTATGTTCACACTCACTGGAACCAACGAAATGATTATTGTAATCAGTCTTTTGCCTAAGTAAGCAAAGCTTCCTTCTATGAGGCCAATCCAGAGTCATTGCAGCATAAGTCTCACCTTGTTTATAATTACCTTCTTTATGTTCTCTACTTTTCTGCTCTACAGCTCTTTGTTTAAAACTTCTATGTCTATCTTCTACTGTATTAATGAATTCTATTTCTATGGTATGTAACTTACAAGTTAGATTATTTCGATATGCATATACTGTGTCTATTGTTTTAGCAGAATGGAAAAAATCACCCATGTATTCTGCATTCGTAGCACTATACACTATATTCATATTCTTTCTAATAGGTACTTCTGAAAAAACTAAGTCAAAATTGGAATAAAAATACTGAAACATCTCCGTACCATAAAACAAACTGGTTAGTACACTACACAAAATACCATATGTTAAGGGTAGATGATGGTATGTCACCCCTTCTGACACAGACGTAGGTAACTGCATGCACACATAACAATCTCTCGCATCCATAGTATCCACATACTCGTACAAGAGTTTAGTAAAGACATTTAACGAAAAATCATGAATTGATTTATCTACATGTAAAACACTACCAGTTAATTCTTTAATATTAATTCCTGGATCTTCTTTCAGATCTCTTTTAACGTTAATTGTTACATGTTCATTATTATTAGTAACATTCACTGCATTAATAAACATAAAATATGGTACTACAAATGTTAATGCCAACCATACGAACATTGTTAACATAACACATGCAAGACAAACATTAAGACATCTTCACCTATACATGTCCTGATTTCGTTTACCAGTCTCAGATTTAGTTCTATCCATTCTAAAAATAAAAAATTAGTCAAAAATTTCAAAAACATTTTATTCAAAAATTAATAAACTAAATTTTGCTAGACTAGTTTTAGGGTGTGCACCCCACACCTTTTAGAGCCTTCAGCTCTCCTTCAGCTTTTCTTCTTTTGCTTCAAAACTTTTCAGAATTCATTTATTTTCATAAATCTCCTCTCTCTTTTTCTGCACCCTTTTCAGAAAAACAGTTTATCTAGGGTGGCTTGTACAAGCAACTGCCTTTTGAACAGAATTCAAGAAATTCTTTTTCCCAATCATTTGATGCAGTAGTCGCCACATATGTCCATTCAGGTGCTCTGTATTTCTTGTTTGGTACTTCTATTCTTTTTGTTCTTCTCACTTGCTCTTCTTCTTCTATTTCACTTTGTTCAGATTGGCTAGATATTTCAATCACCGTTTCTGGAACCTTTTTATTCACAGAGTATTTTACTCTTTTACTCAGTTTGGCCACTTGTCTCCTTTCTTTGTTCTTTTTCCATTTTCATTTTCAATGTCATTTGCAATTGATTCAGTCTTTTCTTCTGATGAATCCCTTTTTCTTTTTTCTTTATTGACACTTATAGGGATTACTTCAGTCTCAACAGTAAAAATCGCAGCATCATTTTCTTTGTTCCCAGTAACTTGTGCCCACTCTACTTGATTTTCAACTTGCCTTTGAACGTTTCTTTGTTCTCGTCATTCTTCTTCTGCAAGTTCCTCACTTTCAAGTGGACTTGGGACTCTTCTGGTATGACTTGCGTGGATCCAATTCGGAAAGCTTCCACACTTAACAGCTGTCGTTGTTACCAGTATCACTTGATAGGGACCATGCCATCGTGGTTCTAGACAAGACTTCCTTACGTGCTTTTTCACAAGCACCCAGACCCCAGGACACAGATCATAACCATGTTCTTGCTGTGTTGTTGTTGCAACTTCTCCAACCTGGTGAGACACAGAACGTACCACATCAGCCAATCCTTTGCAATAATCCAGTACCAAATCATCAGTAATGTTCATTAGTTGATTTGCTGGGACTGTCTACTATCTCATAGCCCTGCCCATCACAATTTCATGAGGGGACAGTCCTGTTTTTTTTATCAGGGATACTTCTCCAGCTCATCAACACCAATGGCAGTGCATCAGGTCATTTCAGTGTTGTGGATGCACAAACTTTAGCCAATCTAGATTTTATTGTGCCATTCATCTGCTCAACAACACCTGATGCCTCAGGTCTGTAGGCACAGTGCAACTTCTGCTCAATTTGTAATGCTGCACACATCATCCAAATTATTTCATTATTAAAATGGGTTCCTCTATCTGATTCCAAAGAGACTGGGAAACCGAATCTAGGAATTATCTCTCTAAGAAGCAATTTAGCAACTGTTAGACTGTTATTATTTCTTGTTGGATATGCCTCTACCCAACGAGAAAACAGACAAACAATCACAAGAACATATTTTAGTCCTTGGCAAGGAGGCATCTCAATGAAATAATGTTGCATTCTCGTAAATGGACCTGCAGCTTTTCCAATTCGTCCCATACTAACCACTGTTTTCCTCCCAGCATTCTGTTGCTGACATACTGCACATCTTTGACAGAGACTTTCTGCAATAACCCTGAATTTTGGATTAAACCATGCTTGATGAAACAATCTAATCATTGCATCTCTACCTATGTGTGTCGGACCATGGTAGACCCTTGCCATCTGTGATAACAGACTATCTGGCATTACTGGTCTTCTGTCGATATAAATCCACACTTCATCATCTGATCTGCGAGTACATCCTGATTTGATCCACCCATTTATCTCTGAATCACTTGCTTCTTCCTGTAATTCTCTCACCTCATCCCAAGTTTCAACAGATGAGAACATCAACCTGCATTCTGTTTTGCCAATTTGATCAATTTGTTGGTCCATATTAATCGAATATGTATTTAAAGCACAAAATCGTGCAATTTCGTCAGCATATCTATTGCCTAGTGTGACATATTCGCAATCAGAACAATGTGCTGAACATTTCACCACCCCAATTTGTGCCGGCAATTGTAGAGCCATTAGTAGATCTTTTACACACTCTCCGTTTCTGATTGGTGAACCCGAAGAGGTCAAATAGCCACGTTGGGACCACAACTGCCCTAAATCATGGACCACCCGAAGCCATACTGACTATCTGTGTATATTGTCACTCTCAATTGTCTCTCTAAGCAACATGCTCTAGTAAGAGCCACCAACTCAGCCACTTGTGCAGAACTCACTCCTTTCAACCATGATGCTTCAATCCCATTTGCTACTGTGCAGATTGCATATGCAGCTCGCAAACTTCCTTCTGAATCCCTTAAACATGATCCATCCACAAACAATGTAACATCAGATTCAGTCAATGGAGTATCTTTGATATCAGGTCTTGGTTTGGTACACAATTCAGTCATATCCAGACAATCATGATCAACTTCATCCATAACCACTTCACAGCCTGGTGTTGGTAACAATGTTGCTGGATTCAAAGTCATACATCTTGCTATTGTCACATTCTCAGCTCCCCATATCACTTGCTCATATTTTGTTAACCAACTACTTGTAAGATGCTGTGTGAGAGTTTGAGTTAACAAAATCTCAACTGAATGTGGCACATACACTTTCAAAGCATGTCCCATTACAATCGACTCACTCTGCTCAAGACTCACACAAGTAGCAGCAACTGCTTTTAGACATCGTGGTAATGCTGCAGCGACTGGATCCGATGTGGCAGAACAATATGCCACTGGCCTTCGTGCTGTTCCGTGAGTTTGTGTTAGAACTGACAATGCACAACCATCACGTTCATTGCAGAATAATTCAAACTCTTTGTCAAAATCTGGCATTCCTAGTGCTGGTGCTCGACATAAACTGTCTCGCAATTCCAGAAATGTTTTCATGCCTTCCACATCCAGATGTATTGGATCTGTTACATCTTTGTGTGACAATCTCTGTAACGGCTTGGCAATCAGTGAAAAATTCATAATCCACTGCCTGCAATATCCAACCATTCCCAAAAACATTCGAACTTCTTTCTGTGTTTTTGGCGGATTCATTCACATAATAGCATTAATCCGATCTTGAGAAACTTTCCGAATTCCCTTTTCAATGACATGGCCTAAATAAAGAACTTCCTTCTTACAGAATTGTAATTTTGCAGGTGATACTTTATGCCCACCTACTGCCAAATGGTTCAGTAGAGCAATTGTATCTGTCATACAATCTTCTCTTGTTTTCGATGCCACCAAAAGGTCATCGATATATTGAAAGAGAACTGAGTCTTTAGGCATTACCAATGACTCCAGACATTTCTTCAATATCTGATTGAAGATTGAGGGGCTTTCTGTATACCCTTGAGGAACTCGGCACCATGCCAAAACACGGTTTCCGAACCGGAACGCAAATAAATATTGGCTATCCGGATGTAAGGGTATCGAGAAAAATGCTTGACACAGATCAATTGCTAAAAACCAATCTGCATCACATGGGATCTGATATAGGATCACATCTGGGTTTGGAACAATTGGACAACAAGGTATAACAATTTGATTCACCTTTCTCAGGTTCTGTACAATCCTATATTTCCCATTCGGTTTGCGAATTCCCATTATAGGTGAATTGCATGGACTTCCAAAGATTTCTTTTAGTATTCCTTGTTCAATCAACATATCAATCACAGGTGTCACTCCTGCAATCGTCTCAGGACTCATTTTGTACTCTTGGAAAATTCTGCATCAGGCTTTACTGTAATTTGAATCGGTGCAACTCCTTTCATCAGTCCGATATCTTTCCCTGTAAAATCCCACACATCGGACAACACCGTATCTCTCAACTCAACAGGCAAATCATTTGCTGTAAGCAATGGATACAATTCATTCACTTCTGTTCCTTGCCTTGACATTTTGTAGATCACGTCTTCATCTTTTGTATGAAATGCTATTCCATCTGGGGTACAGTAAATGGAACAGTTCATCTTGCACAACAAGTCCCTTCCTAACAAATTAACTGGACTTGTGTCACACACCACAAATTTGTGTAATTCTTGAAAATTGCCAATTTGAACTTTCATCGGTCTTGTTACTGGCGTTTTAATCAGTTTATTTGAGACTCCTACAACTTGGGTACTTTCTCCCGAGAGGGGCAGGTTTGGAATTTCCCCAGTTCTCACAGTGGAACGGGTAGCACCAGTATCTAAGAGGAATGTAATGGCAATTACTATCAACCTCGCCATCCACATAGGGACCTGACTGATCTACCTCTAGAGATGCGCCAAGAACGCACTCTTCCTCCCCTCTCAGGCACCGTCATTGTGATGTATCCGAATCATTCTCTTCAGTCTGCATTAAGTATTGTGAAGCCATCTGCACATTTGAATTCATTTGACCATTATTATGAGAACCCACATTCACATTGTATCTTTGCATTTGACCATTCACATCCTGATTTGGCATAGGAGCTTGTGGTATTTGTAAACCCTGTCCTCTATTTGTTACCTGCATTTGTGAACTTTGATTATGCATCTGAATTATCTGTGCTCTATTCATCTGAGTCTGATTCGTCTGCACTTGATAATCCTGATTATGCATTTGCATTTGGTCACCATTTCCTCCCTGACCTGTATTATTTAACAGACTCTTACACCTGTGTCACCAATGTCCAAATTTCCCGCAATCATAACAAGAAAACCTCTTTTTCAATTCCTCTTTATCTCTGAAATTACCTCTACCTCTCCCTTGACCCATCGGGATCATTTGCGTCACAGTATTGCCATTTGAAACTACACCTTTCATTGCAGTAGTAGTCTGACCATTATTCTGAAAATCATCTGGTGAATCCACACTCAAGTATCCCCCTTTCTTTGCCGCTTTCATCTGAGCCAACATTAATTTCTCTTTTAATTTCTTGTGTCTCATTTCTATGTCATCCCCACAATACTTCGCATAACGAAGTATTTCGTCAACTGATTTACTCTGCCAACAAATCAAATGCTGCTGAATCATAGCACTTATCTCAGGTCTCAATCCGTACACAAACCTATACACAAAATGTCCCATATCTTTCTCTGTGATATTCTCTATACCACTGTACTGTTTAAATACTTGAAGAAGCCTTTCATAATATGCATGCACAGATTCTTTTAATTCTTGAGTAGTTCTGTCTATTTTCACCCAACCTGTTTCTTTTGGAGAAATCTTCCCTTTCAAATACGTAATGACCTGATTATATTTTTTCATCATCTCTTCTGAAGGTGCTCCCGTTTTTGGATCTCTTTATATATTCTTTTTTTGGCCATTATACAGCAATTTTACACTCGATCCACAAATCCGCTGGAACTACAATATCAAAAAGACCTTCCAAATCAACCCACAAAACCTTTGAAACCTTCACAAATCTTTCCACTTGTCTGTACCACTCAACAGGCTTTTCTCTCAACCTAGGGATCATTCGTAAATGATAATATGTCCTGTCTTGACCAAGGAACATGCACAAAACTACCTCCTGGTACCTCTCTCATTGGGTATGCTGTAACCACATCCTCTGGTACTGACTCTTTTTCTGTTTCTCTTACAGGGAATAATGGCAAAGCAGCTTTTGTTGACACACTCACTTCATCCTTCTTTTTGCCCATCTTCCTTTCCATCTGTCTAACTCTCCCCAACGTCTTAGTGTGGAAATCAAGGGGCATATGTATCAAATACAGTTATTGCGATTCTCAAATAGCGATTTTTAGAGAATCGCTATTTGAGAATCGCAAAACGGGATGTAATAAAAAATCTGCAAATATTTTGCGATTCCTTGGCATTCCTTAATTGCGACTCGCAAATTGCGAATCGCAATTAAGGAATACCTTCCCATTCATTCCTATGGGCCTAGAGGCCCATAGAAATGAATGGGAAGACATTCGCAATTTGCGAGTACCCATTAGGTACTCGCAAATTGCGAATGCTATTTCAAGGGTGCAAGGGTGTCATAAGGACACCCTGTTGCACCCTGAAATGAGCATGTGTGCACATGTGGCGCACATACATGCCCTAAGGGCATGTATGCGTGCCACATGGCACTTTGAAAAATGCCAAAAGTGCATTTTTCAAAGAAATCGCAAATTACCACCAACTTGAAGTTGGTGGTAATTTGCGATTTCTTAAGGAGAAATCGCACAACTTGGGTGCTTTCTACATCGCATTTAAGGAATCGCAATTTGCAATTCCTTAAATGCATTCGCAAAATAGGGAATCGTAAATTTAGCGATTCCCTATTTTGCGAGGGCCTTTTGGGATGATACATCCCAAAAGGCTTTTTCCCGTTCGCAAACGGGCCGATTCTGAGAATCGGTCCGTTTGCGAACGGGAAATGGGCTTCATACATATGCCCCCAACTCTTTAATCTGTAATCGTCTCCCTGATATATTCAGATTTTCTAAATCCTTGCCTGTGAAATCCAACCTATATGTCTTTTGTGAAACTTTAGACTTTTCAATATCAACTCCATACATCTGTGCAACTTCAGCAAACGTCTCGTGCAAGCTTCTCGCTTTTCTCGTAATGTTCTTACACAAGAATACCACTTCATCTTCCTGATATTTACTCAATCTTTCTGGACTAATTGTACCTGCAATCATCTCTTCCAAATCTCCTTTCAATTTATTCACATCTATGTATGCATTTTTATTTTGTCCACTACAACCAGGAGCTAGCTCTCTAATCCAATCATCTAATTCTTCTGGAGATGGACCCAATGATCTCTGTACATTTTCACTCATATCATTTCTAACCTATTAGATGTCTGTGTATCCATTCTCCTTTCTACTTGCATCAATCTCTTAGGGTCAAGATGTATAACTCGTTTTGGTGTCTCATTCCTCTCTGAAACATCAATCAATTGTTCCACTTGTCCTGTAACTACACTCACATTCGTACCACTATTTTCACTTGTTCTTACTAGCTCTCTATTATCATTGTGATAATATTCATTACTTTTCCTGGAACTGTTAAAGCATGTACTCGAGGAAGTCCTTGCTCATTATACATTGGAACTATAGGACCAATTGTCACTGGAACTGACAAAAAATCTGGGTTTATTATTGATTTTATTCTCACTACTTCTTCTCTGTTTACATTTTGAATCTGACTCACAACTTCAGGTGATCTATTTATTGGCTCTTCAATCTGAATTAAAGGAGCACTTGGTGAAATGCTTGAAGCACTTGCACTCGCATTCGTATCAGTCTGTTCTTCTTGATATGGTGGAGGTCTGTTCATTAATAATTCATTCAGAAAATCCTCATCAAACTCATCTGTACTATTATTCATATTACCACCTTCTCTTGTGGTTCAATGTTTTTCTTTTTCTCTTTATTCTTTTCTCCTTCAGTCGTCTCAACTTCTCTAACTGGAAACATCCTAGTTCCTTCCACAGTATCTCTTCTCCACAATTTTTTCCGAGCATCCCATTTTGCTTCAGAATACCTACTCACTGTATTTTTGTATCTATTCTGTTGTCTGTCCCTTTCTCTTTTACATGCTTCGTAATCCCACTCTTCAAGAGCTTCGTACTACATAGGTCTTGGATTTGGACTCAAATTGTTCATTTGTCTCCTCAAGTTTTCTAAAATCTTAGTATTAAAAGTACCATTTTCTTGAAATGCCAAATTACCATCAGGTTCTATATATTTCATCCAATTTTCTAACCAAGTACAAGTATGATATCCTTTTTCTATCGCCATAAATGATGCAGGTGTACCTTCGAGAGCTATAGAAACTCCTTTTCTAATCACTATTGGCTGATCTTTGCTAAACAATGTTTTCACCAATTTAATTATCTTCATTTCTTCTTTTAAGTCTTTCAAAGTACGTATTAGTAAATAAATCTACAAACTCCCTTCCGTGTTATGATTCTCTGCTTCCAATCAATGTTATTTACGCTGTCCAATCTCAGCGCGACTCACTCTAACTAACCTATAGCAGCGCGGCACTTTCGATGACGTGTACTCACCACTCTCCAATACCAGCGTGGCTTTTTGTTACGTCAGTATCACTCCTTCCACTGACCCTCCCTTTACAAAATCAGCGTCAATGTCTTTTCAAGTCTTTTGACAAACAATAACAAACTACATAAACACAGCTTGTCTGCTCCACTAAAAGAAATATAAAAGTTTTTTCATATACTCTAAGAAATTCTACACTCCAGCATAAACTCAACCAGCGCAAATATGCTCTCTTACAAGTGGATAATTCTCGGGACTTCCCCAGTTGCGCTTTCTGAAGTGACCCAAATAAACCTCCACTACTTCATTCAACAAAGTTCCCTGTGCAGTACTTTCAGTTCGACGACCGCCTAGTTCCGCATTACCAGCAGATAACGCACATAAAGCTTAGGG